>JAJEKV010000025.1:660338-1336567 GCA_021234155.1 Isoetes taiwanensis
AGGAGAAAGTCAAGCTTCTTTTGAGAAGCTTAAGAGGCCTTAATTTAAAGCATACCGGTGCTTGTTCTCAGGATCAGTAAAGATAAGTCGGTAGCAGCGGATGCAAGCAACATAGCTTGAGGGCGATCTTGATGCAAGAAGGGAAGGGTAGTAAGCCTATGACTCAAGAAGATGAACGATGCCGAAGAACGCTTACCCAACCCATGATCAGGGCTGCTAGCCATTGTCGAGGGCATTGAGGATATGGAGGCATTATCTCATTTGGGAAGGAAGTTTGGGTTGGATCACTATCACGAGGCCTTCGGTATCTTTTCACCCGACCACCTCCTCAATTTAAAAGGCAAAGAGGTGGATGGAATTCTTTGAGGAGTATGATTTTTTGATATTATATATAAGCCCGTAAGCTTAATGTTGCCTTAGCGGATGCCTCTCCGAGGGAGACCATTTCGAGAACAAGGGCATTGTAATCACGATTTCCACTCTTTAAAGTGAGTTTGGCAAGAAGATTGAGGAGTCCTTGCCAGCGGATGTGGACTTCAAGGAGGTATGGGAAAATCTTTCCAAGGAAGCGAAGCAGGATAAGGGGCGGGAAGCCTTCAAGCATTATAAGAAGGAAGGCAACTTTGTTGTATCCTAAGCATAAGTTGTGTGTGCCGAATCATCGGGGGTAAGGAAGCTAATTCTTCATGACACACATACTTGACCCAATAGCGGGGGCATCTTTCGGCTTCATGAAGACCTATTTCAAGATTAGTAGCTACTTCTGGCCAGGAATGAAGAGGCAGATAGCTGCATATATTCAGGATTGCCGGTTATTATGTGAACCAAAGCGGAGCAACCCGAGTTCAGGGTGCTCTTGAGCCATTGGGGGTGCCAAATGCAAAGTGGGAGGGTCATAAGCATGGATTTCATCCTGAGGTCTCCCTAGAACTCTTGAGGCAAGGGCGCATTGATGGTTGCATTAGATAAGTTATCTAAGATGGCACATTTTGTGCCTTGCAAGATACGACACCGCATTAGATCTTTGCCAAGTTATTTGTAAAGAGATTTTCGGACTCCATGGCATGCCTGGAGGGAGATAATATCGATAGGGATTCAAGTTTATGAGTGCCTTTCCGGCAGGGACCTCTTCGACACCATTGAACGAAGCTCTCCATGAGCCGCGGCATATCATCCCCAAGCGGATGGCGGGCCGGAGAGGGACGAATCCGGATCATTGAAGACATGCTTGAAGCTATGTGTGGAACAAGCAGTCCAAGTGGGATGAGTACATCCACTTGGTGGAATTACTTGATTATTATGGCGAGGAGTCATCTCGGATGTCTCCTTTCATGGTAAATTAAAGGGTACCGATTAACCCCCGGATACAGCACAATCTTGTGTCCAAGGTAGAAGTATTCCGGCGAGATGTTAGGGATATCCGGCGTAGTGGAAGAAGTAAGGGGTTATTTATTGGCAGCAAAAGAAGAGAAGAGTGTAGCCAGACAAGCGGGACCGTAAGGGAGTTTAAAGTAAGCGACACTGGTTTGGTTGAAGATCAAGGTGAAACAAGCCAAAGGCAAAGGGATTGGGAGCTGCAAGAAGCTTTGCACCTAGGTGGGCTGGTCCGTTCAAGATTTTGGAGAGTGGGCTCTCAAGCCTACAAGTTGGATCTTCCAGCCCATCTCAAGGTTCACAAGGTCTTCCACGTAAGTTTATTAAAAGGCACAATCCTAACCGAGGAGGTTTTGGATACTCCAACCTTGTTGGAAATGGCCGGAGGAGCAAGTAGAAATAGTGCACGAATTGCTTCTTGATAAGTCATTCAAAGAAGACTAGGAGGTCCTCAGGTTCCTCCAATATTTGGTTAAGTGGAAGCACTTACATGGAAGAAGCAGCGACATGGGTATTGAAGCAAGACTTTGGAAGCAATACCCGAGTTTATAAAGGAGTTTGATGGAATTAAGTCGTCTCAGGCTTGGGTTGGTCACCCAAACTTGCGGTGGTTAGCTAGTATATGTTGTTAGTTAGCCTTAAGCACGGGCGCATGCATTCTAGTTACTAGGGTGCATGTGCGAGGAACTGGATCGTGTGAAGATGATGGGATACCCTTTAGGGCATTCTCTGGAGCCACACGCACCAAAGGTGCGCATGACCATTAGGGTCATGTGGTGAGGAATGAGGCATGGTGAGGCTGATGATGGGACATCAATCGGATGATCTCTATGCCACCCGCGATCGCGAGATACGCACACTGGCCGTAGGAGGGTCATGGTGAAGGGTTAAAGTGATCATCTTGCTTGATGATGGGATCGTGAGGCGTTCCCCTAGCTTCAAACCCGTGGGGCATGATGCACTAGGGGTTTTCGACAGAGGATAAATCGAAGTACAAAGGTAGCACTCGATCATGGGCGATGATGGGAGCATCTTAAATGATCCTTAAAGCTCAAATCCGAAAGGGCCATGATCTTGGGCAAGGTAGTAGGACAACCTTGAGTGGTGTAGTTCGGCTCCAAGGAGGTAAGGGGGGTGGTCCCCTAAAACCACAAATTATTAACTAAACTAACGTAATGTGCTCCTTTTGGGCAAGTAGAAGGTGGACTTCAGCGAGGGCGCATTCACGAGAAGATAGGGGAGCCATAATTTAGATTATGAACCCTAATAACTCTTACAATAATGTTTTGAATTATCGTAAGAAATAACAGTGTTAAAGGCTATATAATTTTGTATAAGTACAAATATAGCCTAAATTTTTGACTTGAACTAATAAAACTTGATTGCTAAACTAAACTAAAGGTTATGACATGTTATTTGTTGTATGCGAGGGCATAAGGTAGGTTCGTCACCTTAAGCGCAATGCTAAGGACAGCATTGTCCCTAAGGGGAGAATGTGGCGGTCGGGGGAATATCGCCATAAATACGTATATTCACGGATCGAATCACCATAAGAATCTATCTTCATAGCCTTGTATACCATAGATTGTGGCACTAGGGCATGGCTAAGTTATTCTCATAACTTAGCCAACCATAGGTTAAGCCATTATCCGTGGCCTTAACCTATTGGGGCACTGCAGCCACCGCGGGACTCACCGATTGGTGCCCGTGTGGCATCCCTAGGTGGGCCTAACCTTATATAGGCATAAACCCTAACCCTAGATCTCTTTCCAGCCCTCTTTGGGAGACTCACCTACTCGTTTGAAACCCCGTTTGAACATCGTTTTATTTGGCAACGGGCTGGTGCAGCTGACCAGCAGGGGTAGACTCATTCTTGGAGTAGGGCGGCTGACTTGTGAGTCGAAGACCATGGAAGGCGCCGCGGATGCGGAGGGAGAGCATCAAGAGCGGTATGTAGAATAGTAATTGCGTGATAGCTTATCCGGAATTAGCATTCGGATATGCTAGTATTTTGTATCTAGAGTAGAGCCATCCTAGAACCCATATTCAACATCTTGAACCCTAATCAAGGAACCCTAACTATTAGTTAGACTTGTATGATTAGGTTAAGATGTTCTTCTTATGATTATTCTCATGATGTGATGATTATGTGATGATGGTTGATCATGTTTGCTCCTCTTGTATTGGGAAGGGGTAGAGACCTAGAGCCATATGTAGTATGCTCCTAGAGTGAACCCCTTAGTTCCTATTAGTTGCGGCTTTGTGCATAGGAGCCCACCCGGCTATTGAGGCTATGATGACTCGGCACCATATACTTGGGGCTAGGGGAAAGTGGAGGGAGGATCCCTGCCTTAGGTGGGGCCAGGGGGATCCCATAGTGGGCTAGGCTTATGGTGGGTCCACTTAGGTGTGGGCGAGCATGGGTCAGGACACCTCACAGGGCAATGGTGTTGCCCTGCCTCTTTCGAGCTGCAAGTGTTGGCTTGGCTCGTTTTGGGGGTTCAGTCAGTGCAGAATGGGTGTGTGCGCCCACGATTCTCTAGCCCATGCGGCACCTCTAGATCTGGGAAGGGGAGATGCAACCCTTCCTGCCTCATCGGACGGGGAGATGCAACTTTGGGTAGTCCAGATGGGTGATGCCATGGGATGCGTATCAGGAAGGCTAGAGTCTTGTCGAGCCTGATCTAGCCCATGCAAAGTATGCAGGGAGGCCGGATGGAGTAGTCAACCCCTAGCCATTGTTCTATGCCAGCCCCTCGCCATTGCCATGACTTCGGTCTGCTCTATCTTGAGGCCTAGCCGGTCGGTCATCCTCCTTACAGTGCGAGCAGGGTAGGAGCTCTCATGTTTTATGGTTCGTGATTATCATCTTTGCCTTGGTTTATGTGTGATGCACTACCCGCCGAGGTAGTATTTGTATATGTTGATGCTAGTTACGGCGTGTTATAAACCCATTTGTTATAAGGCCCCCAGGGGAAAGGCGGCGCCAAAGACACCTTAGTATTCCCTTCCCGCACTAAGAGTCACCTCGAGTCGTGGGGTAGGCGAAAGAACCCATCGCGGTTGTTGGCCTGGGATGGGGGATTTTCTTGAGTGTTATGCGGCGCGTCATCACGTTTAGCGAGGGGGCGTCACAATGGTATCTCAGGCGATGTTCTTGGTTGACCAAGAACTAGCACTGACCATAACCATGAAGTAGTCTAACAGGCCTATAGGGGTGTGAAATAAACATTTCCACCATTGAACATGAAATGGGGGAAAAATTTTTTTCTCTAGGTAGTGGGTCAGGAATTAGGCTAAGTGTTAGACGAAGATTTGAGTGGAGTCAAACGAACCTTCTAGTAAATTTGGAGTGAAAATTATGCATCTGCATCAAATTTCACCTAAAATGGGTAGAAGAATCATGCCAATGGGAGACCAATTGAAAAAAATAAACAAATTCATAAATTGCACTTGAACCATTAGGAAAATTCAAAATTTAAAGATAATATCAATTAATATAGGTTAATATATACATTAATAGTTAAATAATTAATTAAATATCTTTGTAATTAATAAGGGGGCTAATAAATAGGGGTAATTATGGTAGGAGGAGAATATTCCCGGGGGACCCTCCTTTTTTAAATGTCGACACCTCCTTTTTCTCTCCAACCCTTCACCTCCAACTCTCTCTTGCTCGGCCTTCGTCCACCCATTTTAGAACCATAAGATATGGCTAAAAGCAAACAAACCCTACAGGAAGCTGGAACAAGACCTACCCTCTCTCCATGGCGGCCAGGCTGACATGTGAAGAAGATCCGGGAGCACCTCAGGCCAAGAAAGGGGAAGGGAGCTTCCCCGGCGGCGGCGGCGTGAAAACCTCCTTCCATGGCCAATAGGAGAGGTCAGTGGCCGAGGTGGCCGGGTGGTTCTGAAGGGACCGGTGGAGTCCCGCCACTTGGGGGCATGGACCACTTAGGGTGGGAAGAGCAGCTCAGAAGAGCAGTGGAGGCAGCACCACCACGAGGGCAAACAAGCCCCGGGCCCCTTGGTATGAAGGGAAGGAAAAAACGGCGGAGTGCGGAAGGGCGCCCAAGAAGCGGGAGAGGGGGAGAGGAAGCGAGGGGAGGCGGGGAAAGAAGAAAGGCAGCCCGAGGCCTCGCCCGGACCGTCGTTATTCAAAGAGCCCGGCGGGGAGGAGGGACCTCAAAGTGGAGGAAGAGGAGGGGAGGAGGGACCGGCGAGGACCCCGGCAGCTAGGCCACCCCTACCTAAGTGGCGGAACCACCTAAGGTGGTGAAGAAGCAAAAGGTAGGGGAAGCGGGCGTCAGCTCCAGCCGGGACCGAGAGTTCAAGCGGGAAGATGGTGGCATACAAAAGTACCGCCATTCGTTGGGCCAGTACGTACAAATTAGTATTGCCCGTGAAGGGGAGGTCACGGTAGCGTGGTGGTGGCGGCGAGGCGAAGACAGAACCCAAGCCACCCCCACCTAGGCAGGAAAAACCCAAGAGGGTTCTACCGGGCGAATACTTTGCTCTGCCCGGGTGTTTAGGGAGATTCGGCACTTCAGAGATGTACAGGAATCTCCCGATAAGGAAAGGCCCTTGGCGTCGTTAGAGAGGTATTTGCGGCGATTCAGGACCGATTATAGGGTTACCCCTCTAATGACCGGAGCCTGCAAGAGAGCTTCCCGAAGCGAGCTGGTGCAGCTCTTGAAGGAGGGAAACCTCTGCGCTATCCATGCTAAGCGGGTAACCCTCATGCCGAAGGACATCCACTTAGCACGGAGAATCCGCAGGGAGAGGCCCTAGGCCTCAAATTTTGTAAATTTTGTAGAAGAATTAAAATTTTCATGTAACTATGTTTCTTATTAATATAAAAGTTATTTTCCTCTATAATTAGAAAAAAATGTTCTATGCTTGAAATGTAGGAAATAGAACCCAATTGTGGTAGAATTCTTCATAGCATGTCTAGAAACACCCTAGAAATCATGACTACAACAAAATTTTGGCAAAAAAATCATCAAAAATGCTAAAAATTGGGCGGTCCGGGTGAGACCCGGCGCCAATGGCCTCTAGCGTCATGACAGCGGCGTTTCGCGTTTGTGATTCACCCGCCTACCCCCAAAATTATGCTTTTAGATGTCAGTTTTGCTCAAAATAAGTTGCTAGTTAGCTTAGAATTGACCCAATTAGCCATGTTAGCATCTTTAAATTCCAAAAAACGACCAAAAATTGGCCCAAAGCAGGCCAGCCAGGGTGAGACAAGCATGGCTGGCGTGCATCCATGACAGCGGAGGCCATCATGGGATTCACCGGGTCAGCCATCTTTGGCCCAAATTAGCCAAATTTGATCCAACAAATTGCCATCGGTGTTTCTTGCTTTGTTTTGCCTAAGTTTGCACTTCATGGTAGTTCATTTGGGACACACCGAGCCATAGAACCAAGGTCCTCTTAGGTAGGTACCTTTTTGCACGAACCCAGGGTCACCCATAGTCTATAAAAATAGGCCCCATTTGCCATTTTTCTTCCCTCTGAAGCTGCTCCGGCCCCTTAGGCGATTTTTTTGACCCTCAGCGATCTTTGCAAGCCATTTTCTACACCCTTTCACCGCTCAATGGCCCGGCAACTTTGAGAGAGATGGTACAATCTTGCCACCATATCCATGTGCTTCCGGTAGATCAAGCCTTCTCATGTTTGATCACTTGTTTGATCTTCAACATAACTTTGACTAGAACACCCCTACTACCCTGGACATTATGTGCCAATATGACCCGGTGGGGTCCTGCCAGGAAGTTAGGCTGCCTCCTAGGGGAGGGGTGGGTTTCCCTTGAGACACTTACCCAAGTCTTAGGTCGAGAGTTGGCGGGGATCCAAAGGCAAGAAGCAGCTATGGGATAGGACTAGGACCATGCGGATTACATGACTGCGGACATAATAGGCATAGGTACCTTTCATTTCAGGACAGCCCTTGCACTCTTCATGCACTATAAGTCAATCAATAAAGTAGGGGAACCCCTCTGTTCAGCCCTTAGACTTAGCGCCACTTGATGCCCGTGGGGGCGGGATCAAATCCACGAATATAGAGTCCTCCGCTTACGAATACTATGGTACGGCGTCGGGGCACCATCTCTCTGAATCCATGAAGACTCTGGCAGCTAGGGGAGGCGGAACCCGAGAATGGGAGAAGCGAGGAGGCAACAAGAATGAAGAGGGTGCAGCGTCAAGGCACGCGGCGACATGAAACGACTACCGACCCACCCGGTCGGCATCACGGCTTTGTCGCCGATAGTCATCGGCGGGGAGGAGTACATTTTGCAAATGACATCCTCAACTTGTCCTATTGTCGGGGAGCAGGGGTCTTGAATCGGCGAGCTCTTGGGCATGATAGCACACCGGGAAGAATGAGACCTCATCGACTACTCATACGGGGAGATTCCAAAGGGAATTTGGCGGAGAGACACTCTTATCTTCCGGGGAGACAATGTCGGACATAGCGACCCTATCGTGAGATAAGGGGAGATCTATCGGCTCTTAGAACCTATCATCTCGAGAGGAGGAGTTCCAGTGGAATCTGAGACACACTCTACAAACGGGGAAGGGCCCAAGCTCAAGCCGACCCGGTTGAGCGAGGAGCATGAGGGAAGGGTCCAGCGGCATCAACGGACAACGCGACCCGGTATGTGGAGGGATCATGAAGACCTTATGGCGGTGGATGCCTCGTGGTGGCAGCTCAAAGGAAGGGGAACCTTTGGATCGCTTGGCGTAGGGAAGGAACCGCGACGCCGCTACTATCTTCCGACCCCTCGACCAAGGGCAAATGATAGTCTTCCACAAGGAGTTCAGCCCAAGGGGAAGAATCCGTGGCACTTCTCATAGCACTTCGGGCCGGGCGACACTCGAAGATATCGCCCATGCCGACCACATCATTCTTTTTTTCAGGCGGTGGCGCTCCATTGCCTCGACTTTGCGAGGAGGGCATCTTAGGGATGCAACACTTTCGGTGGTAGCAACAGCACCGGAACCGGAACCCGGAGGTGCAGAGCACTTGAAGGAAGATCGACGAGGAACATCTTGCGCAACCTCGGCAAAGGCCTCAGATTCAGGGGATGTCAAGAACTTCTTGAGGGCTTTAGGGAGGCCATTGAATAGTGTAAAATTTTCTTAAGTTTTGTGCTAAATGTTTCTTGTACCCATTGTGCTAAGATATATCTACCTTATCATGTAATCCTTATGTATTAATGACTATTAAGCTGTTTTGTCAATGTAAGGCTTTGTATGATTTCTTATAATTAAAATAATTCAATTGCAAGTAAAATTGATCAACATCTAACCCAAATTAAAATGTATTGATGATCAATCCTTGCAGCAAAGGAACTCAAGTCACGGGGATCTCAAGATCAGCACCGACCACGCAATTGGGTACCAAGGAACTTGTTTGGCGGAAACGGAAGACTTTGAGCAGGATATGTCACGAGGCGAGTCAGCGCAAGGTTGGTGCGGATGAGGAACCAGATGCAACACCTCATCAAGCTGGGCGACACCTCTCATGAATGCACGGGAAGATGGTCCTCCACCTCCACCTTGTTGTCGGGATGGTGGCGAAGTCCCTCGGCCGAGGAAGGGGAGGGCAACGAGGAACGTCGGGGGATAGGAGAAGGAAGAGGAGAACCAGGAGTCCATCATCATCTAGCTCCGGCTCATCAGGGCGGCTCTTCCGGTGAGGACAGCTCTAGCTCCGGCGGTCGGTCACAGCACACCTAAAGCAAGGAAAAGAGCAAGAAAAGACAGGATGACTATCGAGAAAAAGGTGGATAGTGCTATGAGCAATGTATGGAAGACAAGGAAGCTTCGGCGGTTTCGAGGAAAGAGCGGTCGAGGGCATGGAGGCTGAAGCATGGCTTGATGAAATGGAAGAATTTGGCAACTCATACGGTATGAAAGACAAGGACATAGGGAAAGTTACTCTGACTAACCTTATTGGACCCGGCAAGGATGCGGTGGAAGGGATATGCTAAATCCAACAAGTTGAAGAGGAACAATTGCAGGTTTAAGACCTTGACAAGGCTTTCATAAAGCACTATGTGCCAAGGTCTCATACTAGTAGGCGGTCCGGTTTCTGAGGTTGAATCGGGGTAGCTTATCGGTGGCTAAGTATCTGAGAGAAAGAATTTATGAGGCTCGGGCTGCATGTTCCGGAGTCTCGAGAGGAAAAGCGATGGATACTTATATTGAGGGTTGAGCGACAATATCAAGAGGCTTGTTAGAGCAATCAACCCAAGGTCGATTGGCGCAGGCGAAGATAAAGCTATAAGTTTGGAAGAGGCACCCGGCAACTCAATGAGAAAGCGATCAACCGAGGTAAGAGTTGAGGCGTGCTCGGGGACAATATCGGGGTAAGCAATCAGCGGCTACACCCATGGGAGTCGGCAACAAAGGTAAAGGGTCGAACAAAGCTTTTGGGGACCCGTAAGCCATAGAATGCATCAAAGCTCTTAAAAGCGTCTCCTAGGCGGTTCTTGCGAAGGAAAAGAGCGAGGAATGCATTGAGAAAAGTTATGTTTGAGTGCTTCCGGCCGGGGCACGAACACATGATTGTCCATTATCGTCATGCGGTCAGCCTTGGCGGGAACTCTTGGATTGGGACTCCCCAACGAAGCCCGGACGGGGACGGCCCGGCGAGGAGGGCGAGGACTTCATAGATGGTGAGTGCCACATATGTGCAAACATTGAGGCAGTGATATAGAGAATCAGTCAATCATCGCCATTTGCAGACGGGATCATAGATAGTAATCCTTATGTAGTCCTCATAGATAGGTAGCTCTCATAATTTTGCATCTCCTAGATTGTTTGCTCTAATGAAGAACAAGGTATTGAAGTCTAAGCCAAGGCCCATTAGCTATGGCAAACGGCGCCATTCGGCACACTAAGGGGAGGAGGATCACCTTTGACATAGACCTTAGTGGGGCTAAGTGGCCGATGGGAGGCGAAGTCATGGACATGGAAGATATGATCCGATAGTGGGGATGGAATTTTTGAAGCCGGCCAAAGCCATGATTGATTGCGACCGGAATGAAGTCACCATGGTACACGACGGCAACAAGTCGATAGTGAAAGGTAGAAGCTAGATTCTCCTATGCGGTGTATTTCTTTGAGGCGGCTAAGGAAGAGTATAGAAAGGAATAAGGTGGATTACATCTTGAGGATGGAATCAGTTGAGGCGAACAAGCGGGATGGAAGTGACCGAAGGGAAATCGAGTTACCGAGGCGGCAGATAGCAAGGCTTATTTCAGAGTTCAAGGATGTATTTCCGGATGAAATCGGCAGCACCTACCACCTTATAGGGGTGTGGAATGTGAGATCACATTGGCTCGGGATCGAGAAGCCTACGAATGGGCGCCATATAGAATAAGCACCCAAGGAATTGATTGAGCTCAAAGCAACCGGGGAATTGCTTTCGAGCTTGGATTTATAAGAGCAAGTGTGTCTCCTTTGAGACACCTATACTCTTTGTGAAGAAGAAAGATGGGAGCTTAAGAATGTGCATAGACTATCGCAAGCTTAATAATAAGCGGGGCGATAAGGAACAAGTATGCATTGCCAAAGGGCGGATGATCTAATGGACCCGATTACAAGGAGCAAAGGTATTCTCTAAAATTGATTTGAGGTCGAGGATACCATCAGATAAGAATAAAAAGAGGATATCCATAAGACCGCTTTGAGCGCGGTATGGTCACTTTGAGTTTCTGGTAATGCCCTTTGGACTATCGAATGCTCCGGCAACGTTTATGCGCCTCATGAGCGACATCTTGAGACTTCTTGGATGAGTTTGTTATTGTCTTCTTCGGCGACATCCTAATCTCACAGCAAGTCCCTTGAGGAGCATTGTCGGCATCTCGGGGAAAGTATTGGAGAAGTTGAGGCGTCATGGTTGTATGGGAAGCTCTCTAAGTGCCACTTTGCCTTGGTAGAGTGGAGTATTTGGGGCATGTAGTAACATCCGAGGAATCTCCGCTGAGATCCATCTAAGATTGAGGCAATAGTTGATTGGCCAGCTCAAGGAATGTGGCAGAAGTAAGAAGCTTTCTCGGGTTGGCGGGATATTACGTGAGAAAGTTCGTGAAGGACTTTGCTAAGTGGGCGTCCCTCAATGGGACCTCACTAAGGCCAAAGAAGATTAAGGATTGGGCTAGCCATTGGTTAGAAAGTCCAAGCTTCTTTTGAGAAGCTTAAAGAGGCCTTAACAACAGCACCAAAGGTTTGTTCTCGGATCAAGTAAAGATAAGTCGGTAGCAACAGATGCAAGCAACATAGCGAGGGGTGATCTTGATGCAAGAAGGAAGGGTAGTCGCCTATGACTGAAGAAGATGAACGACGCCGAAAGCAACGCTACCAACCCATGATCGGGAGCTGCTAGCCATTGTCGGGGCATTGAGGATATGGAGGCATTATCTGGCAGGGAAGGAAGTTTCGGTTGGATACCGATCACGAGCCTTCATTATCTTTTCACCCGGCCCCTCCTCAATTTAAGGCAAAGGAGGTGGATGGAATTCCTTGAGGAGTATGATTTTGATATTATATATAAGCCCGTAAAGTTTAATGTTGTAGCGGATGCCCTCTCCGGGAGACCATTTCGGACAAGGGCGCATTTGTCACGATTTCCACTCTTTTCAGTGAGTTTGGCAAGAAGATTGAGGAGTCCTTGCCAGCGGATGTGGACTTCAAGGAGGTATGGGAAAAGTCTTTCCAAGGAAGCGGAACAGATAAGGAGGGGAAGCCTTCAAGCATTATAAGAAGGAAGGCAACTTTGTTGTATCACAAGCATAAGTTGTGTGTGCGAATCATCGGGGTAAAAGGAAGCTAATTCTTCATGACACACATAACAGCCCAATAGCGAGGGGGCATCTTGGCTTCATGAAGACCTATTTCAAGATTCGAAGTAGCTACCACGGCGGGAATGAAGAGGCAGCTGCATATATTCGGGATTGCCCGGTTATGTCAGTGAGACCAAAGCGGAGCAACTGGATTCAGTGCTCTTGAGCCATTGGGGTGCCAAATGCAAAGTGGGAGGTCATAAGCATGGATTTCATCACGGGTCTCCCTAGAACTCTTGAGAGGCAGGACGCATTGATGGTTGTGTGAGATAAGTTATCTAAGATGACACATTTTGTGCCTTGCAAGACTACCGACACCGCATTAGATCTTGCCAAGTTATTTGTAAGGGGAGATTTTAGGACTCCATGGCATGCCTCGGGAGATAATATCGATAGGGATTCCAAGTTTATGAGTGCCTTCGGCGGGACCTCTTCACACCATTCGAATGACGAAGCTCTCCATGAGCCGCGGCATATCATCCCCCAAACGGATGGCGGGACGGAGAGGCCGAATCGGATCATTGAAGACATGCTTGAAGCTATGTGTGGAACAAAGCGGTCCAAGTGGGATGAGTACATCCACTTGGTGGAATTCGCCTACAAGCGATTGCCAGCGGGGAGTCATCTCGGATGTCTCCTTTCATGGTAAATTCACGGGTATTACCCGTTTAACCCCGGATACACTGCACAATCTTGTGTCCAAGGTAGAAGTATTCCAGCAGATGTTAGGGGATATGCGGCTGCCTAGTGGAAGAAGTAAGGGGTTATTTATTGGCGAGCAAGAAGTCGTGAAGAGTGTGCCGACAAGCACGGGGACCGTAAGGGAGTTTAAAGTAGGCGATACTGGTTTGGTTGAAGATCAAGGTGAAGCAAGCCAAGTGCGGATTGGGAGCCGCAAAGAAGCTTGCACCTAGGTGGGCTGGTCCGTTCAAGATTTTGGAGAGAGTGGGCTCTCAAGCCTACAAGTTGGATCTTCCAAAGCCCATCTCAAGGTTCACAAGGTCTTCCACGTAAGTTTATTAAAAAGGCACAATCCTAACCACGAGGAGGTTTTGGATACTCCAACCTTGTTGGAAATGGCGGAGGAGCAAGTAGAAATAGTGCCCGAATTGCTTCTTGATAAGTCATTCAAGAAGACTAGGAGGTCTCGGTTCCTCCAATATTTGGTTAAGTGGAAGCACTTACACTGTGGAAGACGCCGACATGGGTATTGAAGCAAGACTTGGAGAAGCAATACCCGAGTTTATAAAGGAGTTTGATGGGCGAGTCGTCTCGACTTGGTCGACCCGACTTGCCGGTGGTTAGCTAGTATGTTGTTAGTTGTTTTAAGCCCTGGCGCATGCATTCTAGTTACTAGGGTGCATGTGCGTAACCTTGATCGTGTGGGCGATGATGGGATACCCTTTGGGGCATTCTCTAGGCCACACGCGCAAAGAGGCGCGCATGACCATTAGGGTCATGTGAGTGAGGAATGAGGCATGGTGGGCGGCGATGGGACATCAATCGGATGATCTCTATGCCACGATGCGGGTACGACACCGCCGTAGGAGGGTCATGGTGAAGGTTAAAGTGATCATGCGCGCGATGATGGGATCGTGAGGCGTTCCTAGCTTCAAACCCGTGGGGGCATGATGCACTAGGGGTTTCGACCGGCAAACCGAAAGTACAAGGTAGCACTCGATCATGGGCGATGATGGGAGCATCTTAAATGATCCTTAAGCTCAAATCCGAAAGGGCCATGATCTTGGGCAAGGTAGTAGGACAACCTTGAGTCGTGGAGTTCTACTCAAAGGAGGTAAGGGGTGGTCCCCTAAAACCACAAATTATTAACTAAACTAACGTAATGTGCTCCTTTTGCGGGCAAGTAGAAGGTGGACTTCAACGAGGGCGCACATTTAGAAGATAGGGGAGCCATAATTTAGATTATGAACCCTAATAACTCTTACAATAATGTTTTGAATTATCGTGAAGAAATAACCATGTTAAGGCTATATAATTTTGTATAAGTACAAATATAGCCTAAATTTTTGACTTGAACTAATAAAACTTGATTGCTAAACTAAACTAAAAGGTTATGACATGTTGTTGTTGTGCAGGCATAAGGTAGGTTCGTCACCTTAGCGCAATGCTAAGGACGGGCATTGTCCTAAGGAGAATGTGACGGTCCGGGGGGAATATACGCCATAAACACGTATATTCCGGATCCGAATCACCATACAAGTCTATCTTCATAGCCTTGTATACCATAGATTGTGGCACTAGGGGGCATGGCTAAGTTATTCTCATAACTTAGCCAACCATAGGTTAAGCCATTATCCACGTGGCCTTAACCTATTGGGGCACCGCCACACAGGACTCACCCGATTGGTGCCACGTGGCATCCTAGGTGGGCCTAACTTATATAGGCATAAACCCTAACCCTAGATCTCTTTCCAGCCCTAGCACCCAGAGACTCACCTACTCGTTCGAAACCCCGTTTCGAACATCGTTTGTTGTGGCACAGGCTGGTGCAGCAGCCCCAGCAGGGTAGACTCATTCTTGGAGTAGGAGCAGCAGCTTGTGAGTCGAAGACCATGGAGGCGCACGGATCTGGAGGGAGAGCATCAGGAGCAGGTATGTAGAATAGTAGTCGTGATAGCTTATCTGGAATTAGCATTCCAGATATGCTAGTATTTTGTATCTAGAGTAGAGCCATCCTAGAACCCATATTCAACATCTTGAACCCTAATCAAGGAACCCTAACTATTAGTTAGACTTGTATGATTAGGTTAAGATGTTCTTCTTATGATTATTCTCATGATGTGATGATTATGTGATGATGGTTGATCATGTTTGCTCCTCTTGTATTGGGAAGGGGGGTAGAGACCTAGAGCCATATGTAGTATGCTCCTAGAGTAGACCCCTTAGTTCCTATTAGTTGCGGCCTGTGCATAGGAGCCCACCCGGCTATTGAGGCTATGATATGACTCAGCACCATATAACGGGGCTAGAGGGAAAGTGGAGGGAGGATCCCCAGTGGGGGCTTGGGGATCCCATAGTGGGCTAGGCTTATGGTCGGTCACTTGTGTGGGCGAGCATGGGTCCGACACCTCCCGGGGCAATGGTGTTGCCTCGCCTCGAGAGCCGCAAGTGTTGGCTTGGCTCGTTTTTGGGGGTTCGGGCCGGCACGAATCGTGGTGTCGCCACGATTCTCTAGCCGCCTACGGCACCTCTAGATCCCGGGAAGGGGAGATGCAACCCTTCCCCTCATCGGACCCAGGGAGATGCAACTGGAGTAGTCGATGGGTGATGCCATGGGATTTTATCCGGAAGGCTAGAGTCTTGTCGAGCCTGATCTAGCCCATCGCAAAGTATGCACGAGGGAGGGGCGGATGGAGTGGTCAACCCTAGCCATTGTTCTATACCCGACCCTCGCCATTGCCATGACTCAGCCCGCTCTATCTTGAGGCCTAGCCCGGTCGGTCATCCTCCTTACGAGTCCGAGGCGAGGGTAGGAGCTCTCATGTTTTATGGTTCGTGATTATCATCTTTGCCTTGGTTTATGTGTGATGCACTACCCTTCGAGGTAGTATTTGTATATGTTGATGCTAGTTCTGACGTGTTATCGCTTCCGCTGTTATAGGAGCCCATAGGGGAAGGGCGCGCAAGACACCTTCGTATTCCCTTCCCGCACTAAGAATTTCGAGTGCGGGGGTAGGCGAAAAGCCCATGCGGTTGTTGAGCGGATGGGGGATTTCCTCGTAAGAATGCCACGGCGCCCGTGACGTTTAGCGTGGAGCGTCCACAAAGATTTCAAAAAATTGAAGTGCTCACATTTGAAAGTTGTTGCAAATGTATTGGTGAGGGTGTATTATAGACCATGTTAAACGTGGCAAGTCACTTGGCGATGAAAAAATATCGGAGAAAGAACTTCGTGCACTTTGCCTTTGAGTGGGTGTATGGTAAGCAAATGCTGCATATTACATGATGGCGATCGCGACCTAAGTGGAGATTGATCGGCAGGGCTTGGTGTCAATATGTCACCACGATGGCAAGAAAGATAGGTTTATGCTCCTACGACGAGTAGGGGAGGGTGTCCACTGGCTGCACATAAGGGAAAAACGGTTGCAGCAACCACATGAACATGCTGCATGTCATGCACGCCACATGCCAACATTCCCAATAACTCCATGTACTTGGCAAACCTTATTGCATGTCAAACTAGTACTGCTAGTTCAATTTGTGATGTGCCAAAGTGGTGGGGGTAAAGGTACCACCAAGGCTCAAGTGACGACCACATAGGTGCCCACTTAAGGCTGTCTTGGATGGCAGTTTTTATTTTCTATTCTTTAAATAACTTGAGAGCTTAAAGAAACATCGAGCTCAAACAAACATCGAACCTTTATTTCAACAAGATTTGATGAACAAAACTAGCAAAGTCTCTATTTAGTCCATGCTTCCTATGTTAAGACATCAGCCCCATGTCAGCCCTATACTTATGACTTCTGTCAAGTCATCAGCTCCAATCTGCTCCTATGTTTCTGATCTATGTACAAAATAAAGCTCCATGCTTCTAAATTTCTTGCTCAGATATATGGCATTTAAGTAACAAAAGACTCAGGATATACTCCATGTCAAGCACATGTTAAGCGCTAATATTCTTTATATTAGAGAACATGAAGTGAAGCCTTACCTATCACCACGGATTTATGATCTTGACCTCATTACTTCAATAGTTTACAAAAAGTGGCCGTCCTATTTCTCTGCCTGGAACACATGGCATGTAACATTAGCAAACAAACGCGTTATAAGAAATTATTTTTCTCTAATTTTAAAATGGCATAAAAATATTCATAAGTTTGCATTCTATAAAATTCCTCACTGGCCATGGCAAACTCAGTGCAATTCAGTGTGTCTTGATCATAATGATAGAGTGATCCTCCTATGTCAACATATAAAAAACAATATGAATGCTATTATGTTTTGGCTTTAAATATAGAAACGCATAACTCATCACAAAGAATCTTACGCAGCATCACCAAAGATTACAACCTGAGACCTTTCGATGGATATAATTTGCAAAAGATTTATGGGAAAGTGTTTAAATCTGCCTACAGGTAATGCTGCAGAACGAACATTTAAAACTTTTTGGATGAATTACGAAAGATTTGCAACCCAACAATTATCAGCTCACAGCATATAATAATACGTCAATACAAAGCATAAGTCAAATAAGATTACAAATCCGAACTTGATAACAAAAAAAAATAAACCTCTTGTATAAGGCTCGGACCAGCTTCATAATTTGCAATGATTGGGACGTTCATTAGAATTCCTAGCCCCTGAATCTGCATATTACATTGAGAAGTCAAAGCTTTTTCATACTACATACTAAAAAATTTTACATATTCCATCATTTGCAAAATAATAAGCCCTTGTTATATCTTTGGCAGTCTAATCTTCATGTACCATTTAGAAATAGTCTAATCTTAAGTACCATTACAAGAAAGCATCCAAAGATGAACATAATTTGAAGATACTTTTCTATCACAAAACTACAGCAAAAAACGAAGTTACAAGTTACCTCGGCAGAAAAACAAGTTAAGGGAAATAGAATATGGCAAATGGCAGGACAAAGGGATAAGATAAGAATAATGAGAGAAGAAGCCAAGTGTAGCATGATTACTGTGTCAAAATCGTAGGCCAAAATTAAACTAATGTGGAGAAAACATAGAAGACTAGAAAAGATGGAATGATATAACAAATTAACATGGCAGGCATAGAATGAGAAAAACAGCCAAGACAGAGGACTTCTAACTAAGCTACAAATTGTTAATCCTAATCCACATTTACTAAAGTCCATGAGTAATCTATGAAGAAATTGAATATGAAACCTAAAAAAGTTTCAACAGTAGGCACTTTGAGCAAACAAAACGTATTTTCCTTGGAGCAAGAATAGTTAGCAAAAGTAAGCTATCAATCTATGTGAAGTCGCAATGAATACCTGTGCCAAAGCATGATTTATGAACTCTGATCATTTTGGCAGATTATGATGAGTCAATTCAAACAATTTCAGCTCATCATGCATCGGTGAAATAGTGGCTGCAGCCGCCTGCTAGGGCTATGGCGGGAGTCTGTGGACTGTCATCGCAGCAGTATGCTTCCTCCACAAAGCCTTAAAACAAAAAAACGGAATCCTTTCCCTCCTGTTTAAAAGCCCCGCGTGCTTTTGCCACGTATGCAGTGGGGCTTTCCACGTCTATGAAAGGGACTGCCGCCACCTCCCCTGGATGTCGACGTACTGTATCTACCACGCTGCAGTAGGGCAATATTAGATGGAGATGTAAAGTCTTCATCTTGGATGTCCATACTTGCACCTCAATCACTGCGGATAGAACCTAACAAAGAAGCAACAAAGAGAGGGAAACCTTCAAACATTTTAAGAAGGAAGGTAACCTACTGTACCACAAAAATAAATTGTGTGTGCCAGAGTCATCAGGAGTTAGGAAGTTGATACTCCATGACACACACAATAACCCAATAGTCGGGCATGTAGGGTCCATGAAGACATATTTTAAGATCGGAAGCAGTTACTTCTGGCCCGGCATGAAGAAGCAAATAGCTAAGTATATTCGCGAGTGCCAGCTATGTCAGTAGATGAAGGTGGAGCAACTCCGAATTTTTGGAGCTTTAGAGCTATTGCCTGTGCCGAATGCGAAATGGGAAGTGATTAGCATGGACTTTATCACCAGACTCCCAAGAACTATAAGAGGCAAAGATGTTTTGATGGTGGTAGTGGACAAGTTGTCCAAGATGGCACACTTTGTGCCTTGTAGAACCACGGACACGGTGCTAGATACTGTCGTATTGTTCACTAAGGAGATTTTCCGACTCCACGGGATGCCAAGGGAAATAATTTCAGATAGAGATTTAAAGTTCATGAGCGCATTCTGGCAAGACTTGTTCAGCACGATTCAGACAAAGCTTTCTATGAGTACAGCATATCATCCTCAGACGGATGGTCAGACGGAGCGAACCAACCGAATCATAGAGGACATGCTAAGGAATTATGTTTGGAACAAGCAGTCTAAGTGGATGATTTTATCCACTTGGTGGAGTTCACCTATAACAGCACCAAGCAAGAATCGTCCCAGATGTCCCCTTTTATGATTAATTATGGGTATCAGTGTTTGACCCCAGATACATGGCACAACCCAGTGTCAAAAGTGGAAGTCTCCCAGCAAATGCTTTCGAATATGCAGCAGCTGGTGAAAGAGGTAAGGGGATACCTCCTAGCAGCAAGGAGTCGGCAGAAGAGTGTAGCCGACAGGCATAGAACCGTAAGAGAATTCCAGGTAGGAGACAATGTGTGGCTCAAGATTAAAGTGAAGCAAACCAAGCTTCGCATCGGGAACTGCAAGAAGCTCGCTCCTAGGTGGGCAGGTCCCTTCAAGATATTGGAGCATGTAGGCACCCAGGCGTACAAACTCGATTTACCCACACACCTTAAAGTCCATAAGGTCTTCCATGTGAGCCTGTTGAAAAGGCACAATCCAAATCCCGATGAGGTTTTGGAAACTCCAACTTTGTTGAAAATGACGGAGGAACAAGTTGAAATAGTGCCCAAATTGATCCTTGATAAGGCATTCAAGAAGACCAGAAGGTCCCAGTTCCTCCAATATTTGGTTAAGTGGAAGCACTTGCCTGTGGAAAACGCAACGTGGGTATTGAAGCAGGATCTAGAGAAGCAATACCCTGACTTTATGAAGGAGTTCGACGGCCGAGTCATCTTTGAGCTGGTCGACGCCGACTTGCCAGGTGCTTAGCTAAGTGTGTTTCGTAGTTAGCTTGAGTGGGGCATATGCATTCTAGCCAGTAGAGTGCATGTGCCAAAGTCTTGGAAGTGTAGGCGATGATGAGATACGCTCTAAAGGCATTCTCTAGGCCAACACGCACCAAGGGTGCGCATGACCAGGAGGGTCATGAGAGATGAAGAAAGGCATGGTGGGCGATGATGAAACCATCTTTTGGATGCCACGATGCGGGGCACGTGCACCTGACCATAGGGGGGTCATGGTGAGGTATGAGTGATCATGCGCGATGATGGGATCGTGAGATGTTCCCTAGCTTAAAACCCTCAGGGGCATGAGGCACTGTGGGTGTACTCGATCAAGGGGATCGTGTACAAGGTAGCACTTGATCATGGGCAATGATAGGATCATCTTAACTGGTCCTTAAGCTCAAATCCCTATGACCATGATCGAGTGCAAGGTAGTAGGGTAACCTTGAGCTAGTAGATCGGCTCAAGGAGGTAGTTAGGGGGGTGGTCCCCTAAAACCACAAATTTATTAACTAAACTGACGTAATGTGCTACTTGTGCAGGCCAGTGATTGGGGAGAATAATGAGGAGCGCATTACGTGGAGATGGGGAGTCATGATGTAGACTTAAATTATGAACCCTAATAACTATTGTGATAATGTTTTGAATTCCTATAATGAGTAACCTTGTCAAGGCTATATAATTTTGTGTAGGTACAAATATAGCCTATATAGATAGATAGATAGATAGATAGATAGATAGATAGATAGATAGATAGATAGATAGATAGATAGATAGATAGATAGATAGATAGATAGATAGATACATTATTGTCCCTTGTACCCTGAGGCCCGTGGACTTATGTAGCATGGGCGAGCTCCCTTACGGGTGCTACTAGCACATCATGCTGATTTACAATGTAGCCTTTTCTGAAGACTTGACTTTTCTCTATTAATACCGGCACCCCGCTTTGGATCGGCTTCATGGCCGTGCACAGGCGCGTCGTTATCAATCAGCTTTTAGTGGCGTTTCGAGGGTGTTTATGTTGCCTCTCTCGGTTGAGTTCATAACAGAAACCCTTTTTCTTTGTGTACTTTCGATTGCCTCATTTGTCATTTCCATTATTTCGTGCGCGGATCCCTCATTGTTTCTGGCTTTGTCATCATGATGTGTACGGGCTGACCCCACCTTATATCTCTGTGTTTGTTCCTAATGCTTTCATATACCGGGCATTCATTCAGCATATGGTTTTCATCTTCCACTTCCCCTTTGTCACAGATTCTGCATATCAATCCTCTCTCTCTATCCCCCGCCACTGTCCCTTTTCAATTCTCATTTCGTGACTTCCCATTACGAATCTTGCTAGAATATCTTTCACGGCTTTTCCTATTATGTCATCCCCGGTACATCATTTGCCCTATCTGGCTGTGTCGGGTTGAATCATCATAAGCCATATTGTCTTGGGGCGGTGTGGTTCTGCGACCAAGTCTGCGTGGCTTTGTCGGTCCACTCGTCCTTCCATTCTCCTTCGATGGATGAGGTCATTTCGGGTTCATCCCCAATTTCCTCGTCCACATTCTTTGCATCCCTAAACCACCCTTGCCGATTATGTGGGCTTTTCGTTGATTCATTGATCGCGATGCTTGCTAGCTTGCTTGGTTTTCCACCTGCATTATTCCTTATAAGATATCTGATGGTCCTTTCCCATGCCCTTACTTCCATCGGTTTTTGCCCTGTCTCATATACTATAGTTGTTTGCGGTGTATTCGTTCTCAGCTTAAATTCCTGCTTATGCCATTGTCTGTAAATTCCTTCTTGTTTTTCCCACTTTTTCTCTGTCGGACCGGCCATTTGGGCCACGCCCCATATAGGCCGTGTGTAGTTGCAACTCTCGCGACTTTGAACAAATAGCATTTAATTTCCCAGCTTATTATCCTGCTTTTATTGCAAAAATTTTTCATATTGTAATAGCTTCCGATGGCTGTTTGGAATCTTGTGTCTGCCCCCTTAGCCCATTTTCCTGTGCCATGTGTATCATATCCCAGATACCTGTATTCTGTTGATTCTTCTAGTTCTGTTCCCAAGTATCTAAACGGTTTATGTCTACCTTTTTGGCCGAAAAAGACTATTTTGGTTTTTCCGAGATTGACTGTGAGCCCTGTCTTTTCACAAAAATTTTCTAACAGCTTAAGTAACCTGTGCATCCCTTTGTTCTTTGTAGCCATCATGCTCAGGTCATCTGCATACAGCATGATGGGTACTTTGGTGTTCTCTGGAGTAGGGGCGTCCCCTTGTTGTTGTTGTTATAAAATCTGCGGGGCATCTATGTATATCCCAAATAATGTGGGAGATAGTGGGCACCCCGCTTGACCCCGTGTCACAATCTATCGCCTTCCCTTCTTCTTCCATTTTTCGCATAAACATTATAGTATAGTCTCATAATTGCCCCACCATATCTTTTGGTGCCTGCGATATCTATAAGCCTTTGTATTAGTTTTTCCCTTGGGACGGTGTCAAACGCTTTCCTAAAATCCACAAAGCAGCATATTATTTTCTTCCCCTGGTTTCTATTACATTTCTACCCGATTACTCGAGTGTCACTAAATGGTGCGTGGCGTTGAGTGATCCGGCTGAACCCCTGCCCTGGCGGCTCTCCGATTCCCCCTCGCCCAATTCTTCAACTTGTTGTCTAAAACTTTTCCAAACCATTTTGCAAAAATGGAGCTCACCATTATAGTTCTGTAATTTCCAAGTTCCTGTCTGCTCCCCCCTTTGTGTAGTGGTATCACCCTGTTATACGCCCATCTGGCTGGTAGTCCTGTGTGTATGATGCCGTTGAAAATATCTGTCACTTATTTTACGATTACTGTATCTACACTCTTTAATAGTTCCACTGTTAACCCGTATAGGTCTGGGGCTTTGTTATTTGCCATTCTATTTAGTGCCATCATCACTTCCTGTGTATTAAAGCACGGCTTGTCCATCCCTTGTAGTTCTGGTATCGGTGCTGGAGATGCCCCTGTCTTATATAGTTTCTCTAGGTATCTCTCCCATCCGTCTGTCCCAATCTCCTCTTGTGAACTACCATTTTTCTGATTCCCCTGTCCTTTCTTTTGGAATCCTTTCCAGAATTTTCGGGGTTTTCAGGAGTTTAGCCAGTCCCCATTGGTGTTGTATCAGATTTTTGTTTCTCTTTGCTCTCAGCATTTTCAGGTATATCTTTTTCTCGGTTTGATATGTCTCCCTCCCTTTATGCTCTCTGACCCTTCTTTTCTGTTTTCTGCATTCGTCATCATACCAGCTCGAGGCCTTGAACGCATCTTTCCCTCTTTTTCTTCTTCTCTTTCCGAAGACTTCAGCTGCTACTTTCACTGTTACTTCCTGCTCTATGTGCCCCCCAATTCCATTTCCCCATTTCTTCTTGAACGTATTGCACAAATACCTCTATTTTCTTTTCTTGAAACTGTATTTTAAGTTTTTCATTGATTTCCTCTGTCTCTTGTTGCCTGCCTTTCGGGATATATTCACCCTCCGTAAGTGTAAGCTGTATGTGTCTGTGGCTCTCTCTTTTGCCGACCGGCCAGTCCAGGAGCATGAATCCCGGTACCATTTCTGCTGCAGTGTCATTCATTATCACATAGTCCACTATACTTTTCCCGTGTGCATTCTGGCTTGTGTACTTCCCTGACCCCTCCCACTTCTGTACCCCGTTGGTTATAATGACCCCTGTGGTTGAGCATATCTCGAGTAGTAGCTCTCCCTTAGCATTGACTTCTACTCTGTCCTCTGTTCTCCTGTCCCATTCTTCTGATCTCGTCTTGCTAGTCCATTGCCTATCTGTGTCCTCCATACTCGTGATTTGTGCTTGCTCCTGTCCTGTTCTTGCGTTCAAATCACCTATTAATATCATTGGGCCCTGTTCCTTCCATTTCATCATGGTCTCCCCCAGTTCTAACAATTCTAGCTTATCACTGCTTGGTGGGTAGTAGGCTAGAATCAGAATTAATTCTATCTTGTTCTCTAATTGTAAACTCAAAACCATGTATCTCTTATTGACATCAGATTGCAAAATACACGCACTTTTTACTACATTTTCTTTAACATAACAGGCTAATCCTGCGCTCCCTCTTCCAATTTTGAAGTTTTTGTCCTTCCAGCATGTGAATAGTTCATACCCTTCCTCCTCTGGTAGTCTTTTTACATTGTGCTCCCATGTCTCTACCAGACATATTATATCAGAGCCGTGTGCCCCTTCCAGCCTCTCCCCATCATCCCATGGATATCCGGTGCAGTTCCAATACCATATCTTCAGCGTCTTTTCCCTCGTGGTTGTTCTCTCTGGGTGTCCGTGTGTTCTGCTCCGTTTCCCAATCTTCTTGGTCTCCCTCTTGTCTTCATGGGTGGTCGGGTTCATATTCTGACTTCGTCTTTGCTTTCGGTCTTCGCCGCCCTTTTCCCCCTCTTTCTTCCCTAAATGTCGACTCGTGCCGGGGGCTATTGTTGCCTCCACTATGTTCCCGTGTACCTGTATGGAGCCCCCCTGTGGGTTGATATTCTCCTTTTCCATTTCATCTCCGTCCGTCCGACCTCCCTTTCTCACGAACTCAGTCCTTGGTCTGTCACGCTCCCCGGTTCAGGCTCTCTTGTGCAAGAACACCTTGCCATTTTTGACCCCCCTTTTGTATCCTGCCTGATTCGGTTCTCGGCCTTGGCCCGACTCCCTGTAGCCCCTTGCCTTTGCATTACCGTAAGTGCTTACGTACCTTGATCCGTTTCTTAGTGGACCCTATCGCAATACCCTCTCCTTGGCGCTCGATCCACGAGTTAAGTTTATGTGCCTCGCTCTCCCCTCCATTGCCCTGATCTCACTGCCTTGACAATGATGCTCATGTGTTCTTTGAAGACCACCTCTATCACCTCTGCAGTCACTTGATATGTATCCTCGTTAGGTTTCTCTGCTATCCCTATAAGCCTAACGTCATGCTTAATTCTAGTCTGTTCCTCATATTCTACAATATGTGGTTTTATTTTATCAAATGACTCCCATGCATTCAATTGAACATTTCCTTTTTCTAATTCAACCAACCTATTCAGGATCTTGGCTTTCTCCTCTTCAATCTCGTCCATTCTGCGCTGCATTTCTTCGCTTGTCTTTTCCACTCCTACTATCCTCACGTCCATGCTTGCAATGGCCACCTTGTTTCGGTTGACTGATTCTGCTAGCGTGTTGAGCGCATCCATGCTGGGTATCCTAGTCTCCAGCTGCTTGTCTATCTGAGCTAGGAAATCTTTGAGATCCTGTTGGCTTGCTGGTGCTCTTGCCACCTCTGCTCTCTTAGTCTGGCTGAGGTTGGTGCTTTCCGCCATGGTTTGGGCCGTGCTACACCGCTGTATTCTTCGCCTGTGCTCTCACCACAACCCGTACGATGCTATTCTGCCAATTCGCCCCATCAGTATATATCGGAGGCCTCAAACGGTTCGTTAATTTGAAATTTTCACCGTTAATCCTGATTTTGAATTTTGAATACTGGAATACCCGTTAATTATTTGGCCTCCAATATTTACTATCTACTCTGTTCCTCGGGTGTGTCCATATCTCCTTCTATAATGATTGGTTGGCAATTCGAAATCTCGTCCTTCCATACTTATTTATGTACTTTGTCCAGGTACTCCGTGCCATATACCGTGTCTTTCCGAGTATTTGAGTTTGTAGTGGCGCGGGTACCAGTTGGTGGGTCTAGCCCTCGCTATCCTAGTATGCAGTAAAAAAGGAGAGCCTCTGTCCCGTATCTTATTCCGCCCGCTTTTTACTCTTAGTTTGCATTTCATGGTTTGCGCATTTCGCACATGATTTCGCACATGATTTTGAGTTTATAGTGGTCAGTTACGGTTGGTGGGTCTAGCCCTCGCTATCACGGTGTCACGGTGAGCCTCTCACGTCCCGTATCTTATTACATCCACCTTTTATTCATTCGGTCTTGCGACCTTATACATTTACCTTTTGTAGATTTGGGTACTTCAGTTAACCAGTTGGTGGGTCTAGCCCTCGCTATATTGGCGTCTGGGAGATTGGAGCTCCACGATTCCGCACTTAGTGTTGTCCGTTTTGCTCCTTATAATTTGCTGGTTCCCTTGTTTTTGTTATCCGTCCGTGCATCTCTCCTTTTCCTTCTGTCTCCCCTCTGTATGCCCGCCTTATGTTTTTATTGTTTTCGGGTCTCATCTGTTTCCTCTATCCTCTATCCCCATCTGCCTTCTAGTTCTTTAGAATACGTCTGCGTTTGTCACCCCTTTTCTGCTTTGTCCTTTTATTCTTTTTACCAAACCTCCGCTGCCGTGGTCATCTGTTTGTTATTCCCTTGTTGTTTTTATGTACTTGGGTTTGGATTTGTCCCCATCGTACTGTTCACGTGTTATGGGGTTGGTATCCTCCTTAACCAGTATTTTTACTATTTTGCATGCTACCACCTTTTCCTGTTTTCTGAGTGTATTTCTTGCTATCGTGTTAGCTATCTCGTTTCCCCCCGCCTTTTTTGTGTATGTCCATGTTGTCTTTTGTCTGTACTCGCCGGGAACTTTGTCATCTAGGAGTTGTGGTAGCTCGATAGTCAATCAGACTCACTTCAGGAGTGCATGGAGAACCAAAAAAGTTACACTTCTAGTACCATTTTGGAAATTGCTACCTGACTACTTTTCGCATATAGTGATCCAATGGTTATGGTTAGAAAATGTCACCTTACCTTTGTGTAGAAAGTGATTGAAAGTAATTGAGAATAATTGAGAATCAGAACATACTGGTCTTTGCAACGAAATAGATGTCTTTTACATGCCGTTCTAGATTATATTCAAAAAGGGAGTTTACAATTACATGTTCTGGCTTATTCAGCCATTTTCAAGCACCCCAGGCAAAAATTTTCCTTCTATTTCGGGTTTCCCCGCATCATTCAAACACTTCCTACATTCTTATGCTGTTGCACCTTTTACATAGTAAGCAGAACTGAACTGAAAGACTGGAAGACTGAAACGTAAAGGAGCGAAAAAGTAACAGATAAAGGCAAAGCAAAACAAAACAAAAACAAAAACAGAGGGTTGCATGCAGCCCTTTCATCTCCCTCCGTTGTTGCCTGCCTCCACTCCGGATATTTACTTCCTTGGCTTTTTCTCCGCGGATGACTCCCCTATCTTTTTAATTTTTTCCAGGTTCCTCCCTATATATGCTCGGCATATGAAATCAACAGGATTCTTCTCGCAACAGTATATACAAACCTTCCCGAAATCGCAGATGTATAGGTTGTGCTGGTAGCTTGTAGACCGCTGTAACGCTGCATGGATCTGCATCCGATTAAAACAGCTCATAATTCTATCTAGGTCCTGGCGCCTTACCGAATCATTTTTGTCCCCTAATACTCCGAGCACCTCAAGTATCCCTAAAGTATAACCATGATCCCAAGATATCCCGAGCAGCATGATGATTTGATCGCAATACAAAGCGATTGCACTTCAAGTACGGTGATACACGCACGGCGGGAACCTCACCCCAAACATAAGCACTCCGGTTCACAGATGCACCAGGGGTTGAGATCCTCGAGGTCCGGATTGTAGGGCACAGTAAGGTTGCCCGGAACCCCTGACCCGGATCGCTTAGCGACCTTTCTCATCCCCCCATCGCTATCGACTGCTGCCCTCTTACCCTTGTCCATTCCTGCTATTGAGAAGACGGAGATGGAGATGGAGATGGAGATGGAGATGGAGATGGAGATGGAGATGGAGATGGAGATGGAGACGGAGATGGAGATGGGCTGGCACTCCCTGATAATCCGAAAATGTGGTTCAAGAGCTCCAGGCGCCGAGAGATCGTGAGGGAGGGATCTTGAGAGTGGGTTTTCTTGTTATTACTTACTGTTATATAGTTCTAGGGTTACGAAAATCTGTCTGAATTCCCGCTAATTCTTTACGACCGTCTGCCATAAATGCTAGTCTTGTCTTAGTCTTGTCCTATACTGTCTTTCCGAATTTCGTACGTGAATATTCGCCACCTGGCTCCTAGCTACTTGTCTTACCTACGTGCATTTCGTCCTTTTTTTCTACATTCTCATTAATTCATTCATACGCCTCCTTTAACGCTCTCTGCTTGTGCTGCCACGTGCTCCACCCCCCTTTAGCTGTGCAGTCTGCTTCTGTCATATTCCTGTTGCCACGTATTCCGTCTCTTTTTAATTTTCATGTAATTTTAAATTCAGTGATATTTATCTTACGTTATTATTCCCCCACCCCATCTTTTTCCTTTTCTTTTTGTTATTATTTATTAATATTGTTATTTTCTTAGGTATAAGTCTATTCTGCCCCTATACCGTGATTTTTTAATGCCATGTACGTGCCCTTCTCCTTTATGTTCCTGCATTACTGTCCTATCACGTCCCACTGCCATAGATTAATCCCTGTTGGAATTTCTGAATTTTCTAGCCCATGCTGATTTGGTTATTAACATGTATTTTTATATTCATTCACGTACGCGTCGCCCACCACTTGCTATGGTCCCCTTACGTGTCCTTCTGTCTTACGCGCCTTACTTCAATGCCACTTTTCTAATCTAGTCATACCATTCGTGAATGGACACGTAGTGGACACGTAGTGCTGGGTAGGTCCAGTTGTTAGTCATATATCTCCCTGCGTCTTTATAGTCATGCTTGGCGTACCGTACCTATACTAATACCAGATTTGGATTTTGAATTTTTCATGACCGTTGGGTACCCGCTAGCGAATATGCTTCCGATTCTCGTCCTCCATCCCGACCCGACCCATAGCTCTGTTAGCTACGCTGTGTTGATTAACCTCGCCCCCTCCTAATATTAAGATTAACATCCTGATACTCACAGTTCCGAAGCTTTTATAGATCCGGCAACAATTCTTTAACATTTTTAACATTTTATCATTTTAGTAGAGTGAAGTAACTATCTGGACCCCCGGTTACATCTGACTAATTCCGGTGATCTAACTATAGATCCGGCAACAATTCTTTAACATTTCTAACATTTTAGCATTTTTAGTAGAGTGAAGCAACTATCTGGACCCCCCGGTTACAATTAACTAATTCCGGTGATCTAACTATACTCATACTGATGACAAACACGGATTGGAACATAAATCACATACTACTTACCTGTATATCGCTATCTCCCCTGGATTCACTATTCACCATTTTCGCCCATCGCCCATCGCCCATCGCCCATCGCCAAATATAGCTAGGCCGAATATGGTAGCTCGGGGGTGCAGTCTTGGACGTTAGTCTTGGTGGACGTTTTATATTACATGTTAATTGCTTAATAGGAAGTTGATCATTTCAGTAAAATCAACTTGTATCTTTATGTTGTTTTGCAGGTTTGGTGTAGGTTAGTCACCTTAGCGTAATGCTGAGGACAACATTATCCTAATGGGGGGAGAATGTGACATTCCAAAGAAATATATGCTATAAATACGTATATTTCCGGGTCCGTCACTATACAAGTCTACCTTTGTAGCCTTGTATACCTTAGGTAGTGGCATAGGGTGCATATCTAAGCTAATTATATAACTTAGATAACCTTAGGACAAGGCCAATTTCCACGTGGCCTTATCCTATTGGTCAACCACCACACGTCCTTATCCCATTGGAGCCACGTGGCATGTCAGGTGGACCCTAACCTATATAGGCCTGAACCCTAACCCTAGGCCTCTTTTCTGGCTCCAACATCTTGGGAACCTTCTTCGCACTCGAAACTCCGTTTCGAGAGTCGTTTGCTGTGGCATAGCCTAGCACAGCAGCCCCCAGAGCGTTGAGCACTATTTCAACCACCATGGAGATGCCAGGAGTAGGAGAGAGTTCCTCGAGAGCAGGTATTTGGATTAGAGTTCTTGGTAGATCATCTGGAAGTTAAGACTCCGGATGGGTTAGCATTTCGTGTCTCTAGTAAAGCCTTCCTAGAACACTTAGTCAATATCTTGAACCCTAATCAAGGAACCCTAACTGTATTAGATATGTATGATTACGCTTAGATGTTCTTCTCATTATGATTATGTTATGTGGATATGTGATGTTGGTTGATCATGTTTGCTCCTCTTGTATTGGGAAGGGGGGTAGAGACCTAGTAGCCATTACTTAGTAATGCTCCTAGTTAGACCCTTTAGTTCCCATTATTATGCGGCCTATGCATAGGAACCCACCGGGCTATGTTAGCTATGGTATGACTCAGCACTACATAACGGGGCTAGAGGCGTGACGGAGGGAGGATCCCTGCTGAACGTAGCTACTGGGGACCCCATAGCAGGCTAGGCTTATGGCCGGTCACTTCGAGTGGGCCGGGCATGGGTCCGACACCTCCTGGGGCAATGGTGCCGCCCTGCATCTCAAGAGTTGTAGGTGATGGCCTGGCTCTTGTTTTGGGGGGTTAAGTCAGGGTGACGCCACGATTCTCTAGCCGCCCGTGGAACCTCTAGGCCCGGCGAAGGGAAGATGGAACCCTCCTGCCTCAATGGACCGGGGAGATGCAACCCGGAGTAGTCTCGATGGGTGATGCCATGAGATTGCGTATCCGGGAGGCTAGAATTGTACCAGAGCCCAATCTAGCCTATCTGCATTGTCTAGTGGTCAACCCCAGCCATTGTCTATAGCTAGCCCCGCCATTGTTATGACTCGGTCTGCTCGATCTTGTGCCCTAGCCGTCAGTCTTCCTCCCCATGTGTCTGAGCCTTGGGTAGGAGCTCTCATGTTTCATGGCATATGTTCATCTCTATTTTATCTATGGATATATGGATGTGCTACCCTTCGAGGTAATGGATGTATTATTATTGCTAGTTCTGACGTTGTTTATGCTTCCGCTGTGATAGGAGCCCATAGGGGAAGGGCACGCAAGACACCTTCGTTTCCCCTTCCCGCACTAGGGGTACCCTGGACTGCAGGATAGACGGAGGGCCCGTGCGGTCGATGGACTGGATGGGGGATTTCCTACGGAGTGTTCGGCTGGGCGCCGTATATTTTGTAGGGAGCGTCACAGATATGCTGATGTTGGACTCTCAACTCCGGCCCATCTGAACCCAAGAAACTATCAAACGAGGAAGCGATTTAGGATTTTGGAAAAAATTGCTCAATAAAGGCTATGAATCCAATAGCAGTGAGGATTGCAAACTGTGCTAGAAAAGCTTGTGCATTGATGTGGAATGAAGGGGAGATGATCTAGTAGTTTGTAAAAACTAAAGAAACTGCATAGAGAAGAAGGAGAAATCTAGCTAATGAGAATGGCGAACATAAGAAAACTCCATACAACAACAAGATTCAGCTCAAAGGAAACGCCGACGTGGAATGCATGAAGACGCAAGGCTTTTGTGGGAGAAAGGGCCAAAGAAAGCCTGCGCTATAGAAGGCTTGTGCCAAAGAAAATTTGGATCCGAAAGGAGAGCTAGCGCCAAAATTGGCGTCCCTTTCCCTAGAATGATGGTTCTCTTCTATATAAGAGAACCATAGCAATCTAGACAACAAAGTGGAAATGCTAAAGAAATAAAACATGTCAAGGAAAATAAAGTTCATCAAAGGAGCCTCCATATAGCAGGTTGATGGTGTGATTATTACCCGTGAGCCGAAGCAATGCAAATATCTCTTTGTATACTTCCAAAATGTTGAAACGCTTCCTTGCAAGTCAAAATGTTTGATGATGGATCTGTATAATCTTGGGGTAGCTACTAGACTTAGAAAGAATAGGCTCTGATCGAAGGCCCTGCCTCTGCCCACTGTAACTTTTCCTTATTTTAGTGTTACTTATTCCTTATTATATGTATCCTAGGTGGAGTGCATCTATTTCTTAAGTTTTGATTTTTCCGACAAGTGAAAACCTTTGTGGATTTATCCTAAGAGGTTGGGCCTTCTTGGATTTTTTTAACATTGGAACAATATTCAATTCCCTAGTAGTGAAACACAGCCGAGCCCATACACGGGGGATAAACTATAAGGAAGAAAAAGATGTGTGCCCGAACCTTGCAATACCCAAAAAGAACATACATAAGCTAGAGAAAGAAGAGGATTAGACCACATTCACAAGGGGTTCACGTTCTTGAACCTTATCTTACATGTAAATGGTCAGAAGGAGCATCCATGAAGGAGGTTTCTTCTATGTATTGCGTATGCATATGTAAGGCACCGTATAAGTTTTTTTAGTTTCAAATTTGTAAAATTTAAGAACAAAATAGAATGATTTTTATCATCCATGGAGATCAATCGGCCTATGGGACCCAATGAAGGAGCATAACAGACATATTACCATCTCCCTACTGTCTGTTGTTAAACAACGTGAGTATTAACTTAGAAGCAAGAACTCTAAGCTAATGTATTGGCAACTAACTTCAACAAGAACTAGTTAAGAAATACAATAGCTTTAACTATTGATTCCAATCTCAAACACTATTCATTTCAATGGTCAATAATCAAACTCAATATGATTCATTGTAACCATTCGACAGCAAACGACCAGGCTATTCAACTCGATGCCGAATACAACTTAGGTTTTAGATTTAATAGAATCGGATCCTTGCCGCTTGCAGGCGGTTTAGGATCAATCCCATTCGGTCGCCTCACCTGTAGGAGATCGTTCAATTTGATTCGACCTCATTGTATAACTATAAATAACTGAATCATATCTTCATGAAGTTCGCTGACTATAAGGTTTGAACCTTTGCCTTTTTATTTTTACCCACATCAAACCATATAGTATTTGAACCATGTCTGCTACTTACCCATCGAATATGTATTCAACACTAGTGTCCTTCATCAAGCATTCTGTATAAGCTAGATCTTTACCATTTAATTTCTCTTCTCAACTAGTGTTCCCCTTCACATATCTGAGCTATATCTAACATTAACATTTTTAACATTCCCCTTCATGTTAGATATATCAAATATATTTTCAGCATTGAACTTAACCCTGTTGCATCTCACCTTCTTTTCTGTTTTTTCTGTTCTATTGTGATCTTCCCCTGAATTTGCAGATATACCTTGACTTGTATCAACATCCTTCAGCAATTTAATTTCAGAGTTTCCTGTATCTCTGTGATCTTCCCCTGGATTTACTGTTATAAATTGGCTTACACCAATATCCTTCTGCAATTTTATGAACCTGTGAACTGGGATAACCTTAGTTAATACATCTGCAATTTGTTCCGTGGAACTTATGTACTCTACAGCAATTACTCCTTTTGCAACCATGTCTCGTATAAAATGTACATGAAGCTCAATGTGCTTAGTTCTCTCATGGAGAACTAGATTTTTGGTTATGGCTATGCAGCTCAAACTATCAATAAATAGTGTTGTAGGCTTTTGTTGCACAGCTCCTAATTCTGCTAATAATCTTCTAATCCAAACTACTTCTCTGGCTGCCAAAGATGCTGCATTGTATTCAGCCTCTGCTGTTGACATTGCAATACATCCCTGCTTTTTACTTCTTCATGAAACCGTGCTTCCTCCAACTTGCAGAATGTAACCTGATGTAGATGCCCTAGTGTCTATATCTCCTCTCCAATCTGCATCAGAGTATGCAGTTAGTTCAAGATTATCATTTGAGAATGTTAACCCTTTGTTGCTTGTTCCCTTCAGGAACCTAAGAACATGCTTTGCTGCACGCCAATGTTGCATACCTGGATTATTCCCAAATCTACTTAGCATATTAACACAATAGGCTATGTCTGGTCTGCTGCAGTTTGCCACATAAAGAAGACATCCCACCAATTCTCTAAATGGATAATTTTCCATCTCCAACGTCTCCTTTTCAGTTGTAGGGCATAAATCTAGAGTTAATTTCTGACCTGTTACCATAGGAGACCTAACAGTGTTGCATTCCATCATTCCAAATTTTTGTAGCATCCCTTGAATGTTACTGTTTTGAGTCAAAGTAATCCTTTTGTGCACTCGATCCCTGCATACTTCAATTCCAAGGAATCTTTTAAGGGGTCCCAAATCCGTCATCTTGAACCTGTTGCTTAGCAGTTGTTTGCATTGGTTTAAACATTGTAGATTGTCACTCACCATAATATTATCATCTACATATAATGCAATGATGCAAAAATGAATTTTCTCTCTAAATACATATAAATTACCATCATTTTCCAGTTTGCTGAAGCCTTGTTCTCTTAGAAAACCATCCATGCAAAGGTACCATTGCCTCGGAGATTGTTTGAGCCCATAAACAGCTTTATTTAACTTCCATACCTTATCCTTTCCTTGTTCAAATCCTTGAGCTGGCTGCATATAAATCTCTTCATGTAGATCAGCATTTAAAAAAGCTGTATTGACGTCCATATGGTGAAGCTCAAGGTCTAGTGCATTTGCAAAGGCAAGTAAAATTCTCAAACTAGTTAGTTTAACAATAGGTGAAAACGTCTCGTCATAGTCAATACCTTTCCTTTGAGTGAAACCTTGAGCTACCAACCGTGCCTTGAACTTTTGTTCTCCATCATGACCTGTTTTCAGCTTGAACAGCCATTTATTTTTAACAATGTTTTTATTTTGGGCTTCTCCACTAGTTCATAAGTTTGAGTTCTAGCAAATGACCTCATTTCGTCTTCCATTGCAAGTTTCCATTGATTTGAATTTTCTGAATTCACTGCTTCCTCATAATTTTTAGGCACACTAGGCTCTAAGATTGCCATAATATCACTAATTCCAATATTGAGGGTTTGAAATCGTTTCGATGTTCCAGCGCTGGTTCTCCCATGTTTTTCATAATCTATCCCAGCAATTCCTTCTCTTAGTCTTTCAACCTCTGTGCTTTTCTTCCTTAAGGTCATTTCCTTTGCATCATGTTCCACAAGTTTATCTGCCTCCTCTTCATTATTTTCAATATGAACAGAAGTCTCTATCTTGTCTTCTTCTCTATTGTGATCTCTGAAATTTTCAGCTGTATCATCATCATCTGCTAGTGCCTTCTTTATATCTGCATCATTATGATCAATGTTCTCGAATAGATCATGTCTGCTGTCAATTTCCTTCCTATTTTTGTAGAGTATGTTTTCATTGAACTTCACATCTCTGCTAATGATAATTCTCCTCTCCTCTGGAGCATAAATTCTATACCCCTTAGACATCTCATCATACCCAACCATGAACCCTTTAATTGCTCTATTGTCGAGTTTTTTTCTGACCTCCTTAGGTACATGAGAAAATGCCATGCATCCAAATGCCTTTAAGTATTCATACTTTATATTTGTCTTACTCCGCAATATTTCAGCAATCTGCCCATTTAGGCTGGAAGAAGGTAATTTATTTTGGATGTACACTGCTGCTCTTACTGCTTCTTCCCATAAAAAGTTAGGTAGCCCTGATTGTTTTAACATGGATCTCACGCAATCCAAGATGTACCTATTTTTCCTCTCAGCCACTCCGTTCTGCTGTGGAGTGTGGTTGCAGGTGATTTGCCTTTTTATACCCTTCTCTCTGCAGTAATTTTTGAAAATGTCATTGACAAACTCACCACCACGGTCTGTTCTTAAGCATTTGACAACTTTCCCTGTCATCCTTTCAGCTTCAGCTTCATAAATCCTATAGGCCTTATAGGCTTGGCTTTTTTTACTAAGAAAATAACACTTAGTAAACCTAGAATGATCATCAATGAACGTAATAAAATATCTTCTCCCTTGCATGCTTTTTACATTAATTGGTCCACAAAGATCAGAGTGTACCAGTTCCAGTAGATCTTCAACCCTTTCATGTCTTTTGTGGAATTGTAATCTTGTACTTTTACCTACCATACAGCCATAACATACAAAGTCATTAAGTCCTGCAGCAGTGATCAGACCTTGTTTAATCATTTCTTTAACATTTTCTATGTTAGCATATCCCAGCCTCTCATGCCATAGCTTTAGTGTTGGGATTTCCACAGAGTTTAAACTTCCAGCCAACATTCGATTATGAAACCCAAATAGGTTGCCAACACGCTTTGCAAGAAACTTAATTTTATTATTTTCAAATACTTTACAACAGTATTTGTCAAATACAAGCTTGAAGCCCATATCAACCAACTGGCTGACTGAAATCAAGTTTCTCACTATATTTGGAACTGACAAAACATTATGCAGATTCACAACATTGCCTTCAAGATCATATAATTCAAGCATCCCAGATTCCTTGACTTCTTGCAGCTCACCATCACCCATTTGCACAAATGTGGAAACCCTTTTCTTCCTGTTCTTGAGAGTATCAGTAGATTTGACTACTGATCTCTCAGCTCCACTATCTATCATAAGCATATCACTGGTTTTGTTAGCCTTTTCGTTGGAAACAGAGCATGTAGCAAATTTACATACCTCAGCTTCTGGATCTTCATCCTCAGTACCGCCATCTTGTGCTAAATTAACACTGCTGGTGCCTTCATTCCTTTTCATGTTGCTTGTTCTTTTGACAAAACCAGAATCTCTCTTATCCTTATTTTTATTTTCAATTCCTTTAGGACTAGGGCAAGCAGCAGCCAAATGTCCAAGACCCTCACAATTAAAGCACCTGTTTTCTTTCAGTTTTGGACAATTGTTTTTTAAATGTCCATATGAGTTACAGCCATAACATGGACCTAATTTCTTTCTTACATTTCCCATACGTCCTTTCTTCCTTCCTGCAAATAGTACCTCTGAGTTTTCTTCTTCCCCTTTCAATATTTTCTGTTGCTCAATTTCAGTTCTTATCATAAGTTCGGCCTTTTCTCTATTTCTAGCTACTGTTCTAACTAAGGTAGACAGTTGCTCAAACTCAGAGAATGCTCTTGAAAGAGAGAGCACATGGAAGTCCTTTGTTATTGGAACTCCAGCTGCCTCAAGATCTGTAACAATATTATCATACCTCTGGAAGAAAACAATTAGATTATCTTCCTCTTTAAATTTTAATCTCCTCAGCTCCCTGTCTAGCAGTTCAATTTGTAATGAATTTTTCACCTCATAGTTCTTTATCAGAAAATCCCACATCTCCTTGGGTGTTTTGTTTTTTATTTTGAACATGATACTAGAACTTAGCTTACTAGCAATAATACATCTTGCCTGATGTGCCCTTTTTGTGTTGCTCCCACTTCCAGCAACATTTATAGATGCCTCACTTGCACCACTGTCACGTGAGTTTGCTGTGCTGCTTTCACCTTCTTCAGTGCTTTCACCAATCACCAGATCCCAAAGATCTTCAGCCAGCAACACGTCCTTCATCCTTTCCTTCCATGCCTGAAATCCTGCTTCACCTTGAAAAGTCTCAACTCCATTGAGCAGTGAAGAACCAAGTCTAGTTGCCATTAGGCTCTGATACCAATGTTAAACAGCGTGAGTATTAACTTAGAAGCAAGAACTCTAAGCTAATGTATTGGCAACTAACTTCAACAAGAACTAGTTAAGAAATACAATAGCTTTAACTATTGATTCCAATCTCAAACACTATTCATTTCAATGGTCAATAATCAAACTCAATATGATTCATTGTAACCATTCGACAGCAAACGACCGGGCTATTCAACTTGATGCCGAATACAACTTAGGTTTTAGATTTAATAGAATCGGATCCTTGCCGCTTGCAGGCGGTTTAGGATCAATCCCATTCGGTCGCCTCACCTGTAGGAGATCGTTCAATTTGATTCGACCTCATTTTATAACTATAAATAACTGAATCATATCTTCATGAAGTTCGCTGACTATAAGGTTTGAACCTTTGCCTTTTTATTTGTACCCACATCAAACCATATAGTATTTGAACCATGTCTGCTACTTACCCATCGAATATGTATTCAACACTAGTGTCCTTCATCAAGCATTCTGTATAAGCTAGATCTTTACCATTTAATTTCTCTTCTCAGCTAGTGTTCCCCTTCACATATCTGAGCTATATCTAACATTAACATTTTTAACATATGTGCCCACCCAGAGGTATTTGACCACATGTATATCCTGCTCAGCCATCAACACATAGTTCACCACACTAGATCTACCCCCTTGGTTCTCCTGCCTGCAAGTGCACTTGGGGGAGGATGGCCACCGTGCCAGTCCATTGCAAATTACCAAGTCAAAGATGCCACATAGCAAAAGCAACTGCCTATTATAGTGCATGACCTAACTGTCATCTGATGCCCATGGACAAACCCCTTCTTCAGGGCGCAGCTGCAACACATTATCAGTCAAGGTGTCAAATCTCATGGGCTGTTCCACCCCCGTGTGCAAATTAAAGTCCCCGAGGATTATGAAAAACTACTTGTGCTGCTGTATTGTCATCATACAGACCGACATAGGAGTCCAGCCTATCCACATCCAAATGGGTGAGATAGAAGTTGCTTTACACATGTGGGAAGTAGCAGGCTGCAGAAAGAGAGGATTGCCACTGCAATTCTACGCCCATACCCACAGGTAATGGAATAGATAGATAGATAGATGGATGGATGGATGGATAGATGGATGGATGGATGGATGGATGGATGGATGGATGGATGGATGGATGGATGGCCAGATAAGATCTCATTGCAAAATTATTATGCTGGATAAGTTTGCAAAAAAAGCAAAACTTGAATTATTTTTAGATAGATAGATATGTAGGTAGGTAGGTAGGTAGGTAGGGTTTTTAGCTATGGTTATGAAACAATTTTCAAACTCGAATGTGTGACGTTCCAGCACAGTATACGGTCCTAGGACATATCTTGTCTTGCCTCAAATCCGCAGCATTACCGCTCACCCCGGACCGGCGTAATGCCGACATGTAGCTAGGCGGGTAGCCCCTAGGGGGCAACTTGCAAGCTATGTGCATTTATTAATGTGCACATTTACTAATGTGCACATTTATCTAGGTGCACATTTTCCCATGTGGACACCTTTATGCCACCTAGCCATTAAAGGCAAGTGGACCATACCCAATTATCCCACATGCTTAAAGGGATAATTGGAAACCCTAGCCCTAACCCCTTGTCTATTTAGGTTAGGGAAACCCTAACTTGCTATTTTCGTCCATAGGGTTTTAGAGCTCTGTTTTGCTCACTCAAAGGGTCAAAACCGCCTCCCGGACTAAATGCGGCGAATTGCACCATTAGTTTTCCTTGTTGGCTCCATCTTCAAGCGGTTCGGCCGGGATGGTCGAACTTCAGTCGGGAGGAGCAACCCAAGGATCAGGTATTTAGTCAATTTAATAGCCTAAACCGTCTTCCGGTCATTGTATCGGTGGGTTTAGCCTATTAAATTGCCCATAATAACCATCTAGATTCTCGGATCGGACACTAACTAAAGAACCTAAGTCTATGATATAGATTAGATCTAGTTCTTTAGTTCTTACATGATGTATATGGATGATGTATCTCTGTGAACTCCTTGTATTGGGAAGGGGGTAGAGGCCCTAAAGCTTGGTAGTTGATGCTCCTAGAGTAGCCTCTCTAGCACCTTGTAGATTCGGCACGTGTACAAGAACCACACTGGTTGTGGGTGAAGGGGCGGTGGCTAAGAAGGAGGTTCGTGTTTCGACTCTTGAGCGATTCCTCACGGTGTGTAAGGCCTACCGGGATCATTGTGACTAGGTCTAATGGCTTACCGAGTCGGGTAAGGCATGGACTCGACACCGTGAAGTGGTGTTCACTTTCCGGTGGGTTCGGTCGAATAAGGGCGGTGGCCCTCTAGTCACCTTGAGTCAGCATGTAGACCTGCGGAGGGAGTGATCCCTACACGCCCCCATCGGGCGGGGAGATGCAACCCGGGAATAGCCCTTTTGGCTATGTATCCGGTGAGACTCTGATCAGTCCCAACACTTTTCAGCCTACTACGCAAAAAGTGTGCACGGGGAGGGGCGGATGGAGTGGACAACACTATGCCATGTTCTTATGCCGCCCAAATCCATTGCCATGAATTGCATGCGCAATGAACTCACGGAGACCAAACCGTCGGGTCATCCCCTTGAGTCCGAGCCTTGGGTAGGACTTCAGAGTATATATTGTCTTTGAGCTTTGTCTATGCAGATGTGGTGTACCACCCTTCGAGGTGGATATGTGATGATATTGTTTACTGACATGTATGTTTACGCTTCCGTAGCTAGGTAGGCCCTGAGGGAGACGGGGTAAAATGACCCCTTCACTCTTCCCTTGGTCATGCTTGCGATGCGAGAGAACATGCAGGAGTTGAACCTGCACTATTGCCGTTTGTTTTGTGCCCATAGGATAGATAGGTGCTATACCTGACTACCATGGGATTCCCGTTATTGTCTCTCCTCTTTGTTCATTTGGCATCTGATGACAGCCAGTGGGTTTTGGGCTTGGATGGCGATTGCCCATTACCGACAGCTCAACCACTCGGCTGTTACTGCAATGGATGTTCTTTTCGTTTATTTCATTTTATTCTTGCATCCGATGACAGCCAGTTTGGGCTTTGGACGGGGTCACTCATTACCAATAGCTTGGCCACTAGGCTGTCATCGCGGAGAACGTTCTTTTCATTTATTTCATTTTGTTCTTTGCATCCAATGACAGTCAGCGGGTTTTGGGCTTTGGATGGGGGTCACCTATTACCAATAACTTGACCACTAGGCTGCCATCGCGATGGTCATTTATTCCATTCTTTCATTACCTTTTTTTTTTTCAATTCCTCGAAGGAAAAAAAATGAATGAGGGGAATCCCATGGTAATCAGATAGCACATCATCTATTATAGGGGCAGAAAAGGGAGATTTTTTTTTAATAGCACGCCAGCCCAACCAAGCCTGCAGCCTTTCTTGCAATTCTAGCCTATCCACGTGTCAGTTCCATATCATCAAAATCCAACGAACTCCAGAGGGAAGTTCTATTTCTATTTATACCAATTATTTGCTTAACCCCTCTTTTGTTAATTTGATTTTGGCTTACGAGCGTAGGTTGGCCACTCAAAGATGGAAGTGTCCAATTTCTTTCAAATATTTCATCAAGGTCTCTATCCTCATCGTAAGGATTGGATGGTCCTCAGCCCCATCCTCAGCCCCATCCGAGTTCCATATATAAGGGCAAGTTGTCCAAAGCTTGATGACAATTTTGAGGATGCCGAGGATGCTGACTGTGAGATCAACAATGAGAGCATGGGTGCCTACGCGCTGTGAGTTTATGAAGGATTGATTGTGTTTTAGATGCTTCTTTCATTTGTTGAGCTGGAACCATATATGATGTGGGTGTCTGAGTTGTTTATTTAGGGGATTCACAATTTGGAATAGCCACTTCTCATCAAGACATCTAAGGGTAACATTTACTTTATATGAAGGCAATACGCTTGACTATGAACTTCCATGCTTGAGGCTGTTCTATGTTGCTAAATTTGGCATTCTTGCAAATAACACAAGCTATCTTGATAATCCTAAAATGGCCATATAGATCTATTGTGGTCTTCATTTCTTTGTTTGGGCTCCATCGCCCTCTTGGTCTTTATGGATCATCAATTTCAGTTCAATTCAATTTCAAAGGATGGGCCTAATTGAATAAGATTAGCAAATGTACAAGATTATTATGATATTCTTCAGTATAATAATAAGAGCCATTCAAGTAAGCTAGGTCATTTCCATTATAAAAAAAAGTATGCTCGACAAAACCATGCAAAATGAGCCACATAACGAATATAAAAGAGCTACTTCACCACAACAATATACCAGAAAGAAAATTATTATGTACACAACAAACAGACAAACCACGTTCATGCAGACAAACCAAGTTCAAGCAGACAAACTCATGAATTGCTCAAATCAAATGTAATCTAACAACCATCCTAAACTTCACTACAAAGCTAGGCAATGCCAGCCAACCCATTACCAGTATGCATTATGATACAAAGTAAACATTGTATTTGAAATGGGGGCAAAATGAATATTCCTTGAAGATTCCTTTTTTTCCGCAAAATGACTAAAATGAGGTGAAAAAAAGGGGAGCATAAAAGTGTATTTTGACCTCATCCCCCCTCCAAATTTTTTGATCCAAATAGAGAATTGACTATGTCAAAGTGACACTTTTTCTAGCAATTGTAATTTGTCTGAAGTATGTTTCTAGAGAGAACCTCTAAATTAAGAGAACATAAATTTTAACCAAAAATCGAAGTGAAGTTTACAACTAAAATTGTAGTATTTTCAAAATTGAAGATAAAATCTTCATATTCACGTTCAAAATTTACTTCTTTTTTCTAAGACTCAGTTATGTGCAAAAGTGTGAGAAGTGATAAGGGAGGGATCCAGGACCTCATCATGCTCGTTTACGCCATCTTCATCAGTTTCATTTCTTTCACTTGTCACTTGAGGAAGTGCTTGAGTTATCTTCCTCGTCACTATCAATAGAAGGTGAAGCATTGCCAACCTCTTCTTCATCTTCTTGCTCGTAGTTACAAGACTTCTTAAGCAATTTGATTGTCTTCTGGCGTAAACGATTGTCTGATTTCAATTTGAAATCATAGCACAGAATACTCACTTGTCGTATGTCTAGCTCATCCCTACAACCGACTTTCTTGGCCTTTTTGCCCTTTCCTTGGTTTCTCATTTCTAGCTCATACCTACCTTCAAAAGCATTTTTTGATCGTGTAGCAAGCCAATGAATCTTGACTTTAGTCATCAGGCCTTCCTCTTTGATCGTGTCAAGTATTTTGACTATCCAAAAAGGTCTCCCTTTTTCATCCTCCTCAGTCGGAAGAGCAATCAACATACCTTTGGTAATTTCTGTGACATTACCTGCAGGCTCATTCTTGCGTCTTGGTCCGAGGTACATGACCCGGTCCTCGTCTTCCTGTACTGCAGCTGCTATTGCAACATTGCTTAGACCTGCTTGGTTCTGGGGTTGGTGGAAAGCATTAGGCCACTCAAAAGGTTCTTGCAACTACCTCAGAGCTAGGTTCTGAATCACAATCTTTTGTTCTAGAAAGAAGCCTCTCCAACACATTTGGTCTTCTTTAGTGAAGTACTTAAAACCCGTGGAAATTCCATTTTCAATGCTTTCAAGGAATTAACTGGGGTACTTTTCTGTTGCTTTGACACTTTTGGATTTTTTAGAGGAAGTTGTTCAACATGTTCCATCGAACAAGTGTCTGGAACAGATTTAAGGAAGTGCAATCCCTTTACTGGACTCCACTGTTTAGTTGTGGTGTACTTCTTTTCCTGCAAAAAGCTCTCTCCATTCTTCAAATAGAACTTGATGTGATGTTGAAACGTAATATCATTCAGCTTGTTCACAGCTTGTTCTCTGTTTGCACGTTGAGAGAAAACAAATTTCCTGAAGTCTGCAGTTTCCTTTAGAATCTCAACCACTGGCATGGGAGTATAAGAGTCTTCAATGATTCGAACCAAAATGGGAAGACAAAAAGCCTTCTTCCTTCTGAGACGCACCGAAAACCTGCTGAACATCTGGTCTATTTGGTCGTGAGTGTGCCCTACAAGTAAAAATTCGAGCTTTATTTTTCTGAAGATCTCTATCTCCATTAGCATGGCACAGTAAGCAATGAGTGTTTGAATTTTGTTCTCTCTAGTAGTGTTGTCAAGTTGCAGGTAGAGAGCTGGTGGTAACTACTCTTGCTCATAAAGAATCTTGTTAAGGATTGTAATTGTGAGGTTCGGATCACCGCGCAAATTAGGATATGTTAAGAAGACTTTATACTTTAGACTTCCGTTAAAGACCATGGCTCCTACAAGGTGGACCTTGACAAAGCATTCCTCTGGCACATCTTTTGGATCAATCATTTCTTTTATCCATTCCATCAATCACAACAGATATGTACTCAAGTGGACGCTCAAGAGCTTTTTTCTTGTGCTTCGCAATCTTCCTTCTCTCGGCTGCTTGTTGGTCACGGTGTCTAGCAAGCTTCTGTTGCACAATATCTGTTGAAGAAATCAAGTCAAAACAATTTTGACCCACCTACGAGAATGAAGAACTTGAACTTACTTTTTTCGACCTCTGTGCTTGCAGTTTCTTTTTGACTTTTCAATTCTGCACACTTTGAATACAGAAACATTCTATGTCTTCGGGGAATTTTCACAAGACCGAATTCAGTTTTCCGCAGTCTAGTGAAATGTGAGTAAGAGATGTGCTGAGCTGACTGCATGTCTCTTTGTATTCTTTGAAGACATCTTTTTTTGTGATGTTATCTGTCAAATGATACATATCGCTGTTAGGCAATTTTTCACACGTTTCTTGAAAGTATTTCTCCATCTAAGCTACAGAGCCCGCGTGCATTATTACAACTCTTCCTGGCCCGCAGTTCAAGCTCAAGCTTAGCTATGGTGTCCATGCTAGTTCCTGCGGCTATGGTATTGTTGCTAGCCATGGCTGTGCAAAATGCATATGTCGTCTACAATTACAACAATTTTCCTTGCAGCAACACCCCTGGGCTTTGCTAGTGGATGAGCATTCCTTGCCCTTCTAACTGTCCTCTAAAGTGCAACTTCAACTGCAGAACTTGCAAAAGCGTGTGGTCACATATTACGCAAATTCCTTACGTTAGCTCATTCTAACCTCACTGAGCGAAGGTAAGGCATAGCAATAAAACTAGGTTACAAAAGTAAGACAGATTTTTCAAGCAAACACTCCAATACTTGAAATGCGTCAAAAATATGAAGGTACTTCTTGATGTTAGTCACTTGGCCTGTATGCTCAGGTAAATGTTCAACTATACTGAGTTAATAATAATAATAATAATAATAATAATAATAATAATAATAATAATAATAATATTATGATCACGCCCGCAAAAGACCTTGAAGGTCATGGAGCGACAGTGTACATCAATCAATCAATCATGACCCAATTTCATAATGAGTGTCCTGTGTAGCTCAACCTGATGGAGGAAGTGGCTTAAAGCACTTGCTGGTTCCATCATCAAAAGAGAATGAAAACTTTGGCGACAAATACCAAGTCTATTTCTAATATCATCGTAAGCAGGGCATTCTAGAAACACATGGAATTCATTTTCCACCTTTTGATGGTCACATAATGCACAGATTCGGCTCTCTCTTGGAATTTGCCTCCATCTTCCTATTTCAATTGCTAGATAGTGTGAGCTAGTTCTGTATCTGGCAATAATATGCCTGGCACGTTTTGAGATTCTGGCTCTCAGTTAGCATTGGTCTGTGTATGTTAACAAGGGATTAATATCCTCTAGATAGGTGAGCATCCGTGATCCCTTCTTTTCCCATAAGATCTCTACCGCCTTGGTTTGGACCAGATCTCTAGCGCCCAAGTCAGTAGTAGGCCAAGAGTCTGCTGTTATTCCCCATCTGCCCGCCCACTTCATGACATCATGCAACTATCCTGATGTGGTGGATGCTAGCGATGCCATTTTAGGCAATCTATCTTTCTGCATTAGGTTGACTCTATTGACAAAACTAATTGTCTGATATAGAGCCTCAGCTTCTAGAGGAATCAAACTTGCTTCTGCCAAGAGTATAGCGTAAGGCGTCTGTCTTTTGACTCCTAGCTCTTCGTGGAGGAAAGATTTGAGCACCGTTTCGATCTGCCTCCAAAGCTTTAGTGATATGGATGGCCCCCAAATGGGAGCGCCATACAAGATGACAGTCTGCACAAGAGTCTTAAACAACATTTTTTTTCAAACTCCAATCACCCAAAGAGGCTTTATGGCATCTCGCCAACATACTATAAAGTGCTGCTTTGCCACATGTAACACGTTTATGCAAACAATCCTTCCATTTGTAGTTAGATGAAAATTCTAGCCCAAAATATTTGTAGCATTCTACTATTTCCAAAACAGAACCGTCATACCAATACGTCCCCAAAATTTCACTCTTCTATGATTATTCCGTAGGTAGGACGAAAAAATAGGCAGAAATTTCATGCGCCCTATGGTCTGACTGAGGGCAAACTTTTTTTTGCCTATGGTGTGGCTCATGCAGTGTCGGAAATAGCAAGGGATGAATACGCACGGGGGCTGCTAAGAGCAGCCCGATGGAGGCGGCCGGACCAGCCTGACGGATGGAGGAGGCGATGGAGTCGGATGGAAGGGGTGTACAGTTTTGGCTGCTCTGCCTTGCCACAACCGACATCTGATTAGGTTATGTTCCAGGTGATTTTGTGATGCAGGCAGAGCATGAGATTGCTGTCCGATTCTGCTTGGTCTGAATTGGAAGGCTTGTTTTGGGAGTAGCAGCCACTAAGTCTCGGGCTTCAGATGGGACTTCCATTGTCAGAATCTTGCAGGGTGCTTGCTTGCGAGGTGAAGAGATTTTTCTGTATATTCAAGAAGGAATATTTGGGTAATTCCAGTTTTTTAGGATGTGGATTGATTGAGGGTTCCTCTGTTGTGTGATTCGATTCCTTGATTGTGAATCGATTTCTTCCAGAATCTGTATTCTCTGTGCTAGAGACGGTTGTCACTCATCAATCACTTGTTGTATCCATGGATTGGGTTGGAAAGTATATCAGCTGTGCAGCTCCTGTTCCAATCGCTACTGTGTGGATGGAGACATGGTTGTTGGAGGGTAGAGGCGAGGTGGAGTTGTACAGTTGGAGTGCTTGAGATGCATTAGAATGGGGCGGGTTTTGTAGAGATGGTACGCCCGTGCGGATGGGAAGCCATGTAACTGTGTTTTGGTTTGCTATGTCAGCCACTACCGTGTTACGTGAATGTAAAAATTTCTTTTTCTTTTCCTGGTGAAAATTTTTGTGTCATGTGCACCTACTGTTTCTTTCTTTATTTTGTGTGGTGTGCATATCTGAGGTGGATGGGGAGCGTCTCCGTTGTTTTGCAAGCTAGGTTTGTACAGGTGGCTTTCTCATGCACTGGTTTTGTAAGTGAGGCTCCGAGGTGATGGCGGATCCTCTTTTGCATGTTGATTTTCGTGCTATAACATGCTCTGCAGTCACTGTTGTTGAACAGTTCACATGCATGGAGCTATGCACTTCAGTTGTACGCTTGCTTTGAACATTGTAATATATGGAGCATGTTTTATTTGCATACATTTGTTGGCTCTGTTTCGTTCATACTTTCTGTAACTTTCAGTTCTTGGATTTTCCTTTGGCTCCTTTGCATGTAGTGAGGTGCATAGGCAGACCGTTTATGGAAGGGGAAACTTTCGAGAGCAGGAAGTTTCAGGAAGAAACTTTCTTTGGCGGGCGGAAGCGGTGGCGGCGTTAGCCATGGCGGCGCGCCGCCAAAGAAGTTTCTTTCTGAAAACTTCTGCTCGAAAAGTTTCCCCCCAGAACCTTTAGGGACCTAGAAATTTCCTTTAATCCTGTGTTTCCGTTCTTGATCTGTGTTTTTTGTTGAGATTTGTAGAGCGAATCAAGCAGATCTGTTCAAATCTGTAGAACGAATCAAGCAAGAGATGGACAAGAAACGTCTGGCAGTGTACAGAATGGGAAGAATAGCTCAAACAGGGCAAATAGTCTCCAAGATCTGGCTGGAATGGGATCAATAATGTAGATTTGCATGGAAAAAGGAGTTAAATCGGGAGTAGCAGCTCCTGATCATCGCTAGAAAACCGAAATAAACAAAGGAAAAGCACGATTTGCAGGGGAAGCCCTGTTCCGGCGACAATCCTCCTTTCTTTCCCTAAATTTTCTTTGAGCCGACCCCGCCAAGGTTAGAGTACTGGCAAGGCAAGAAGCATGAAGATGATCTTGTCGGTTGCATAAAAGTCTTGTTAAGAGCAAAGCTCTGTTCTTGCAAAAGCCCCATTCGCAAGATAGAAGCTCATTACGTTTGTTCTTGGGAAAGCTTACGGCTCAAAACCCCGTTTGGCGGCGCCACCCGGTCGCCACCAAAAATAGACCCAAAAGTTACCTGGAAAAAAACGACACTGAAATCCACGGAAATTTCCAGGTCCCTAAGGTTACGGGTTGTGATACTTTGGGTGCCATGTAAGAAAGGTGAGGTGATATTGGTTTTTAGTTGTCCTGTATTTCTCCGTGATGTGCGTACATGGATCGTATTGGGAGCGTCATACCAAAAAGATTGCCTCTTAATGAGTCGACAGATTTCTTGTATGGTAATTGTTTTTTCCCCTCAAAAACTAAAAATTCTCGATGGATGAATCAACACGTTCCCTTCAAATTGCAACGCTGATGCGTGTACCTCTTCTTCAGTAGGAAAATGTTACATTTGGGATATTTTTCTCACAAAGATCTGGCGAGGAGATCTTTCATTAACCCGTCACAATTCAAAATGCTCTCCCGAATTTCAAAATTCCGCTTTCCTATTTCTCGGACTCCAGTGCCCCTCATGTCTGCTTCTGCATCATTCTCGCAGAACGACAGATTTGCCGTTTTAATAGCCGGCCATGCCACAGAATTTACACAGAAAACTTATGGCGGATATGGGACCATGTTCAAAAATCTTCTTGGGGATCCCGGTGAGACCTGGGACATGTTTGCCGTTGTTGAAGGGAAGTTTCCCGAGGAATCAGACCTGGCAAGCTACAAGGGGTTTGTTATAACTGGCAGTCGACATGATGCTCATGCTGATGAGGAATGGATTTTGAAGCTTTGTAATATGTTGCAACGTTTGCATAGAGAACAGAAAAAGATTCTTGGAGTTTGTTTTGGACATCAGGTACCAGCTCTGAACTTCATTTTGTGATCTTTTCTTACATTCGGATTTACTATGCTGTTATGCTGTCTTGTACAACGATAGGAACGCCTGGTCTATTTGTCTTAGCTTCAACGTAATGCCCATCATGATCACGACTAACTTGAGTTGAGATTTCATGGCCTTGTACCTTTGCGGTCTGCAAATTTAGGGCAAGCTCTATATATGGCTTTTATAAAATTATCAGATTGTAATCAGGCACTGCACCATGTTATGTCTGCATGTCTACAGCCATCATGTTACAATTTTTTATTGAATTGCAAAGGATTTAGAGTTCTTATTAGATAACTGATCCATATAATCTATTGCCATCTACAAAAACATGTGCATGTTTTTCTTGTGGTGCTATATTGTGATGCCTAAATGACCTTATAAGTTCATTCTATTTCTCAGTTGCAGGTTTTCTGTAACATTCTAAGCAGGTTTTGAGCAGAGCATTAGGAGGGGAATCTGGAAGAGCTCCAGTAGGTTGGGAAATTGGTTTAAGACAAGTTGACCTAAATGATGAAATTCTTAAAAAGCCATATGCAGCTCAAGTGCCTCCTCATTTGAAAGTCTTACAGAGCCATCAAGATCAGGTATTTATTATTGGTGTTGAATATTAAGTATGGAAGCTTATACCGTGGTAAATACATAATTGTTAAGGTTCTGAATACTTCAAAGTGTATTCAGGTTCTTGTATTACCTCCTGGAGGAGTTCTGCTTGGCTCATCTCCGAGAACTCCCATTGAAATGTTTGCTATTGGGAATCATGTGCTTGGCATTCAAGGCCATCCTGAGTTCACCAGTGATGTGTTATTGGACATTATCAATGGTCGTCTAGCTGCTGGGGTGCTTACGGTAATGCTTGTTAGGTCTGCTCTAGATTACTGAAAGTTTTATTTATGGTTTGATTATCACTGAAAGGTGGATAAGTATGGAGGTTTGATCCAGTCATCCCTCCAATATTAAGAGTTCCAGTTTCTTATCTGACTTTGTTTTATCCTTTTTAAGTGCCATTTACTTCTCTCTAACAAGTGTCAAAACTGACCTGTAGGAGCAAGAGGCAAGTGCAGCTAAACAGACGTTGAATTCTGGAAAGGACGATAAGGAGTTTTTCCAACAGCTCTGTAAGGCATTTTTAAAAAATTAAACTTAGGATGGGACAGCTCTCCATTAATTTAATTCCTTATGAAGTTTACTCTTCGAATAATAATTATTTAAATTCCAGATTATTGAATTGAAGACCACCAAATTATTCATTAAGAATTTGTCGCGGTGGCCTTTGCCGCCGCTGCTTTGTGCTTTTTAGTTTGTAGCCTGAAATACTAACCACAAAGAAAGAACATGAAAATAGTGTCAAAACTGGTTCAAGGTGATCAAGATGATTTTATTGTTTCTCCAGAGTTTCATAGCATAGGAAAGAAACCACAGAAAATGATAAATCTTTGAAAGCAGACGGGGAATTGAGTGGATCTAGATGCAATATATAGTTTACTATATGGCATAAGCTTTGTTGTAGGATCTCTGAATGCATCATATGGTATATGATTTGTGATTATTTAAATCTCTGAATGTACCATATGGGGTATCATTGTCCTTAGAGATACATGAAAGACACATTGAAAATTTACCATTTCTTTTTGGGAGATAGAATATTGGAGCAATGGTTGCATATCTGAGTTATTAGAACAATGGGTATGTTGAAATTAAAACCTGATAATGATTATTTCTGAAGTGGAACCTAAGATCTGTATTCAAATAAAAGTGAAGATGCATTCTTTTGGCCATCTCAATAAGAGAATTAAAAGAAAAAAGAGATCGGAATTCATGGACACTCAGCCGAATTGTATGCACCTATGAAAACAGAGACATTGGAAGTTGAATTGTGAATATATTGGGTTCTCGGCGTAGGGAAAAAATGATGTAATTGTGACTGCTATAGTAGCTGAATTGTATACACCTATGAAAATAGAGACATTGGAAGTTGAAATTGTGAATATATTGGGTTCTCGGCGTAGGAAACAAATGATGTAATTGTGACTGCTATAGTGCACTGGGTGAATAGTGCACTAAGTTGTCTTGCAAAATTGGATGGTGTTAGTATGTTAAATTCTGAATATGCATTACTTAGCAGCACAGAATTGATCTGTCCTTTGTGTTAAGTCATAAAATAGGAATAGCGTTGAGAAATGTCGGTTATGTTGGAAACGAACCAGAAACTAGAAGCAGAGGGAGAGAGGGGCATAATGCAGGAATCATGTATAAATATCTATTCAATAATATTCCAGCCTGTGTACAAAATCTTCATTCTCAAATTTAAAGCCTGCGAAAAGATCAAAGGATCGTGACGTCCTAACATATCAGCCTTGAGTACTTTTTGATTTTGTCCTATTTCTAAATAAAATCCAAGAGAACACCTTGAAGATCTTGAATAGGCATATAGTGATGTACATCTTGGAAGCAAGGAACAAAACTCGAACTACAATGAACGCCTTAAACTGGGCTGCAACTGGATCAACTGAGTTTCTGACCATGAATCAGACTCAATTGTGGGAAAAATACTTGAACTAGTAACTCCACTGTTGATTCCAAGATTTCTTCTCATGTCTTCAAATTAAACATTTAGGGCCAAAAGCAGGCAATATAACGTAAGCATCCAGAAACTGTACTCGTTTGGAAGAAACCATATATAGTCTTCAACTCCCACGCTGTCAAGGCACATAGGAATACATAACAGAATGCACCCAAGAGGAAAGACCGTAAGCAAATTGCTAATGAGCTTGGAGAAAGTCAAGGTGTTTCAAAATCTGTCGCTCTTTGGTATCTGCTAAAAAACCCAAACTAAACACCAAGATACAAGGACGCGATGAAGAACGAAATGCAACCGAAATTACTGGGCGAAGAAATGCAACCTGCAACCGAAATTACTGGGAGGTCGATTTAAGGCAAAGATCCTTGCAAGAGATTTGCAGGGGCGATTTAGATAGGTAATCATCCGGAAGTGCAGATTTTCACTCTGCTTCTAGTCCGCTACAACCATGTGAAGAAAACTGTTGTATCACATAATTTAGCCACGACTGAGGTAAAAGTTTAATTTGAAACTACCTGTTGCAAGAACTCGGAAATCTTGGCAAGAACTCGGAAATGTTGCTTTGATCTTGCTTTAATCTTCGTCCAACATCCTCGGAACTTGGAACTCGGAACTCAGAAAGCCTCAGAACCTAGAAACAAAGAAAAAACATTAGAAGGTATAAAAATTTGAAGCAGAAGTTAAAATAAGATAAATCTTTACCTTATTTCTGTCCAGCGCCTTCAGCTACACGCCGAATTTTGAAGAAATAAAGAACAAAGAAAAAAAATCAGTTCTAACCTAAGTAGAATCACGCTCAAAACTCATTCAGAAGTTGGAGGAGCATCATTAATCACCTCAGAACCAAATCTGGCGCCCAGCGCCAAGACCTACGCGAAGATCGCCGGAGTAGACCTCCACGACCTCCGCCATCGCGAAACAGAGGAGAGAGAAAAAAAAGGGATGCCGCGGAATTTCCGAGGAAGGGGGATTATTACGGGGAGCCTTTTACCGGGGTTTCGGCTGGAGCAGTGGCGGGCGGGCCCGGCGGTTTCAACCCGGAAACCCAAAAAAAGGTGGCGGTTCCCTAGCACAAAAGCCAGCACGAGTGGGTGGATTCCACCAAATGAGTTTGGTGTTGGAAAATTTCTGAATATTTCCTCAAATAGCCCACAGAATGCAACCTAAGTTGCTATCACATTTTAGGAATGCTTGTTTTGTCCAGATTTAGGAATGCTGCCGCGCGTCGGCATTTTCCATGCCCGGAATCTGGGCAAAACAAGCATTCCTATATACAGAAGTTGGGTCGCTAGTTTTGTCTGGCGTGCATTCTAATGCCGAACACGTGGCATCCCACAATAATATGACACGTGGCACCCCACAATAACACTGAATGGAAGTCCGGTGCCCCATTCCGCTCATCCGGTAGGCAGCCGGTCGATTAGGGCAAGGTATTTAGGTTGAGCGCAGATTTGCTGCAGCTCGCCCAACTGTGCAAAAATGGCAGAAGACGTGCAAATGAATCAAGCAGTCGAATCACCTAAAGATCTGTGCAGCCGAATCAACTGTGGAAAACAACAGAGAAATGGCAGCAGATCTGTGCAAAATGGCAGCAGACCGTCTCCTTTATGCAAAAGAAAGTGTCGAATCTGTGCTTAAACTTGCTCAAACTCGCCGATCTATGCTTAAACTCGCCGATCTATCCTTAAACCTTCTGAACCAGTGCTAAAACTCACCGAATCTGTGCCTAGACTCGCCAAATCTGTGCCTAAACCTTCCAAATCTGTGCCTAAACCTTCCAAATCTGTGCCTAAAACTCACGAATCTGTGCTTAAACTCGCCAAACTATACTTAAAACTGGCTCCCCAACTTCTCTGTTGTAGGGGAATGAAATTTGGTCTGCCATTCCATGTTTATCCGGTGGGCTGCTCTCCACTGCCGCCAGTTGCAGCAACCACCGGATAAATAGGGGAATGCCATTTCCCTATACAATAAATTTATTGCGGCGGCCGATCACTGCTGGAATTTCATTTGATTCTTGATCCTGAGAAAAAGGTTAAGCATTTGCATTTGCATGCAATTTCCTTCCCTCTATAGATTTAACATCTAGAAAATCATGTGTTTATGAGTAAGTAGACGACCTACTTCTTTGCGTATTAGTTAGGTAGGAGATTATATAAGGAACATTGCAATTGCGTGCAATTTCCTTTCCCCTATAGATAGTGTGCAATTAACATCTAGAAAACCATGTTATGAAAGTAGAGGACTTGCTTTTTTGCGTATTAATTAGGTAGGAGATTATCTAAGGAACATTATGACGATGTGCTTCTTTGCGTATTAGTTCGGTAGGAGATTATTTAAGGAACATTGTAACATCTGGGTAGTTACGTGGAAGATTATTTAAAAGAAAATGTGAATGTTAATGTATATTTGTCAAGGTGACCTACATTTACAAATGCATACAATATATGCTATCTGCCATCTTATAAAAGGCATACAAACAATATATCATGTTATGCCATATTAATGACACGATTCCTTACACTTTGGATTTAAACTCAATTTCCTAGTTTTTTAATAGCATAAAGAAATTTATTGCGGCAGCCAAGGCCACCATGAACATTTCTTTGGTGTGCAGTTGGAGTCCACTTTAATGCCCAACGTTTGACAAAATCCCTGACTAAATTCACATAGTGTTGTGAGCATGAGGCTTGCTAATACTCGCCTCAACATAGATCAAATTACGTTTAATCCAAGTTAAACATAGAAATGCAATGCTTTGTATTATAAGCAAAGAAGGAGCCAGACATAGCTATGCAAACAAAGCATTACACTTTGCAGCAAAAAAGTTGGAAAAGAGTCTTATATACTCCAGAGGTATGTGGCTATGGCGGCCTATTGCACTTTGGGTTTGCAAAGGCTGTGGAGTTACTTTGCTGGCAACCATCTCCTATCCCAGTAGGGAAAGACTAGATTCAACAAGCTAGTGCAAGAACAGGCAGATCGAAACTTAGGGGTTCCAGCAAACTTTGGATGGGAGACCAGGTAACAGTTGGATCACTATGGAATTTGGGCCTGTACTAGCAGGTCAGGGTGTGTCGAGGAAGCAAACCACCCACTTGGGTAGGCTTGTGGATTCCATAGCAGTATGAGATAGAATAGAATAGATTTTTTACGTCCACGGAGACCGATTGGCCTATGGGACACAAACAAAAAGAGAGCAGCAAGCGTATTACTGATAGGATTAAAAAAACCCCGCCCCGAAGGGTTTTCAAGGGAAAAACCTTAGCAGTAATAAATATGCTGGCACGCTGTACAATTGTATAGGACAGTTCAATACCATCCCGGAGGACACAACTGAGTCCGTGCATCCATAACCTCCTGGAGGTATAACCCCAACAAATCCACTGACGCCATATTCAATAACTCATGCAATGGTTGCCAGGCACTAGTAATCGAACATACCGCTCTCGGATATGGGCAAACACTGGGCAGATCTGGAGGGCATGACATTCATCCTCAATGGCGCCCTGGTGGCAACACTGGCAAAGCCTTTGCTCCCGTGCTTCCTGAGCCCAAAGTCCTGTCTCAATGCGGAGACGATGTGCACCCATGCGAATAGAAGCTATAAGTCTGCGCTTCTTCATGGGCAACTGGGTGTACAAGTATTGGTGTCGGGATTGGTGTGGGCCTCTCGTGAGCCTATGATTGACTTGCTGCTGATAATGTGGCAGATTAACGCGCGTCAGAGCATCTGCATCCCAGAGCTTGCGAAGGAAAGTAGCATCTAGGTACCGCTTAAGTGCCTTGTGATCTTTCTTTGTCCTTACATGTACGCATCTGTTTGTCTGTAGAACCACTGAGCTTGCTTGTCCTTCCAGCAGGCTTTGAGGCATTGGGGACCCATCGCCATGGCCAAAGCAAGGTTGGGCAAACGTGTATCACCCATAGCAACCACCTTCTCGAAGTAAATGATATGGCGTTCCAATGCAACCCGTTGAAGGGGTAGAAAACCTGTCTCCTAGAGTAGGATCTGGTATAGAACTGTGGACTTTACCCCAAGCGCTCGTGCCAAGAAGGCTTTCTGCACCTGCTCGAGGTCATTCCAGGTGTTGAGGGATATCACCGGACCCCACACTTCTGCCCCATACAAGAGGAGCGGCTTGACCAAGGCCCGAAACAAGTGTGACTAGTGGCCCCAGGCATACAAATCTGCCTTGTGGCTATTGTTCTGCATGGCATATAGTGCTTTCCAACCCGCTATGACCCGCAACATGATGGCAGCATCCCAGTGGGTGTAGCAGAGAACTCGGTCCCAAGTACTTGTAGGTCGGAGCCACCTCTACATCTTGTCCCTGGTAAGTGAATGAGGGAAGCCTTGGCTGACGGGATGATGAAACTAGCAGCACCCTAGTTTAAGTCTAGAAGCGATCTGACAAAACTTGCACATTGCGCACAGAAAAGGCCCAGCAAATCATCATACCCAGAATATAGGCTTCATGCATGGCATACAAGATGGAATACATAAGGACAAAGCATAGACCAACTCCATCATAATATCTTGAAATTTGTGTTATCTCATCAATATCACCACTGCAAAAACTCACTCAGGTTGTAGAGCATAGTTCGTGATATAGAAGAAAACCACCTGATTAGAATCGAGTTACAAAAGAGCAAACTCCAAATGACATTCTGTCAAGCTAGGTAAAATCCATACTGGGCATGAAAAAATGGGAATAGACAAAATCTAAATACTACCTCTGGCCAAAATTACCAAATTAACTCGCATGCCAGTGAATCGACAAAAAATGTCAAGAGCATCCAGGTGACGTTGCATGTCCTTTGGAGTATAGGCCAGGAGGTTGACATCGTCAGCATATATGAGTTGCCGGATTGTGTGACGCATGAGATGGGCGCCCGCACCTCCATGCTCAGAGAGCCAATTTTCCAGCTAGTCAATATATAGGCCAAAGAGTGTGGGGGAGAGGGGGCAACCCTGACGCACTCCAATACTACTAATTACTGGGCGTCCTGACGATGTGATACGACCTGAGCATGCCTCGTATTATACACTGCATTCTGCAAGTCAAGGGGAGTCCCCAGCTGCCGTAGTCTGTCCCATAACTTGTCCCTGGGCATGTGTCAAAAGCTTTTGCGAAATCCACGAAACAACAATACAGGTTTTGTCAGTGATTCCTGCTATCCTCAATCAAAGTGCGCAGAGTGAAGATATGATCAATAGTGGAATGCCTGGGCCGAAACCCTGCATGTGTGAGAGCTCGCATATCTGCCTCCTCTGCCCATATTGTTAGCCGCTGCTCAAGGATGCCAGCTAACAGTTTTGCAAAGAGAGAGCTGAGCATAATAATACGATAGTTGGCCGGGGATTGACGGTCCCCTGCCTTGTATATGGGCACAACTCTACTAGTGGTCCACTGCGGAGGGAAGCCTTCTTGCAATGCTTTATTGGATAATGCCGTGAGGACAGACACCAATGGAGGCCCAGCCCATTTCAGAAGTTCCGCCTGCATGCCATCTAAATCTGTTGCCTTTCCATTAGCTAGACGTTGTAGGCCCATGATGACATCCCCCTCTGTGATGACCAGAGCCATGCCTATCTGTGGAGGGACTAGTGTCCGGCCCCCGAGCGGGTCATAAAGCTGTTGCAAGTACTGTGCCCATTGCTCCAAGGTGATGTTCCATGTGGGCTGTGTAGTCTTGCTCAAGACCCTTCTCCAGAATGTCTTGGGGTGCTGATCCAGGAGACCAAACATCTGTTGCTGATGCTCTGCGTGGTATTTGGCTTTCTTGTTCTTGAGGAAGGAGCGGTATTGACACTCATCATCGAACTATCTGTTGCGGGGGAAGGTGGTAGCGCCTGAGGTTCGCCGTGAGTGGCCTCTTCCAAAGCATCTCTCGGCACCGCCGGAAGTAGGTGAGTCGGTGAAGCATTGCTATTGAAGTGTGGGGAGTTGCGCAGTGATCCGCCAGTCATGCTCAAGCGGTGGGCATAGGTCCCCAAGACGGTCGTAGTCCAGTCCAGCGCAATTTGGGGCACTTGGGGTGTTGAGGCAGTAGATGCATGGGGAGCTTGCCAATGGAGATGCACGAACAGGGGCTGGTGGTCTGAGTCCACTTCCTCGTCCCAAGTGTCTGTTCCAATGGAAAAATGGGTAACCAGGTGCAGATTCTGTTCCTCAACCAGTAGATAATCCCACCACACTGGAGCCGCCCCCTTGGTTCTCCTGTCTACAAGTCCAGCGACTGGAAGATGGCGATTGTGCCAACCCATTATAAATAATCAGGTCAAAGATACCACCCAGCAACAACAACTGCCGGCCATAGCACGAAATATGGTTGTCGTTTGATATCCTTGACCAAGCCACCTCTGCGGGGTTCAACTGCAAGACTCCTCTGCAAGGGGCTCAAATTTTGGGACTTACTCGGCTCCTGTGCGTGCATTAAAGTCGCCAAGCAACATAAACTTGCCCAACTGTTTGTGCTGCTGTATGTCATCATATAGATCGAAATAGGGCTTCAATCTATCCACACCCGAATGAGTGTTATAAAAGTTGGTCTCGGCATGCGGAAAGTAGCATGCTGCTATGAAGAGGGTGCTGCCACTGTTATGCTGCACGCGCACCCACAAGTAGCGATTGTACCTGTCTGTTTTGTGCAGCGAGACTGAGTGCCCCAAGGTTGCACGATAGTAGCAGGCAACCCCGCCATGCCCTCGCTTGCCTGTGCACTCATTGAACACCGAAAATGTAGATAGCCTGGAAGGTTCGGCAGTTTGTGCCCTGCGTGTTCCCATGTTTCTATGAGGAAAATGAGATCTATATCTGGTGCAATAGAGTTGAGACTCTCCCTTTTCTGCCAAGGGAAGTCTCGACAGTTCCAAGATACCATCCGGAGGCACAGTTCCTATTTGTTGGCATTTGATGTAGATGCTCGATGATCTATTCCGGTTGCAGGGGAAGCAATGTGCGTCGTCTGAGCAGCAGTTGGAGCAGCGGGAGCAGGAGGTGCAGTAGAGGTACTTGTGGCAGTAGCAGGAGTGGCAGTAGCGTGACGCATTGCATCGGTGACCTCAGCAGGTGCCGGCCTAAAAATGCGAAGCTTGCCTCGGACCAGGCCTGCAGCGCCCCCTCGACGGCGGACGTCCCTGACTTGAGCCAACTGCTGTCGACGGGACTCCTGTTGCATCGGAATAAGATCCTGGTTGACATACAGGGTACTCCCCTTCAATTGTCTACTCTGACGCAAAATTGCCTCACGCACTCGCATGTCTGCCACCGTGAAGGTGAAAATGCGCGAGCGATCTGTGCGTTGAGCCCCAAGGCGGCTTGCTCGAGCAATGTGGACTGTAGTCTGAAATGCCATGCGAGATAAGGATCTGATCCTAGATGCGCTTGGTGAGATCCTCTCCTGCCTCCTCTGAGAGTCCACGTAGTGCAAGCCAAGTTAACACATGGGATGAAGTAAGCTATCTTTATACTCTAAGGGCCCTAGTTCCAGCATAGTGTTTTCTCTATTTGATTTGGTTGTGACAAGCACCTGCGGTAGGCTCTTATCTTGGGTTGTGTTTGACACCCAAATTGCAGGATGATTGAAGTGCTGCTAATGGACGAAAAATATAAGGGAAGCCCCTTTAGTGCAGCCAAGGCCGTCACGAACATTTCTCTTGTTCAACCCCATGCAAAAGAAATTTTATGCTAAGTTGAATAGATTTCATTTTTTGTCATGCTTGCGATGCGAGAGAACATGCAGGAGTTGAACCTACACTATTGCCGTTTGTTTTGTGCCCGTAGGATAGATAGGTGCTATAACCGACTACCATGGGATTCCCGTTATTGTCTCTCCCCTTTGTTCATTTGGCATCCGATGACCGCCAGTGGGTTTTGGGCTTGGATGGCGATTGCCCATTACCCACAGCTCAACCACTCGGCTGTTACCGCAATGGATGTTCTTTTCGTTTATTTCATTTTCCGATGACAGCCAGTGGGTTTTGGGCTTTGGATGGGGTCACTCGTTACCAATAGCTTGACCACTAGGCTGTCATCGCGGAGGACGTTCTTTTCATTTATTTCATTTTGTTCTTTGCATCCAATGACAGTCAGCGGGTTTTGGGCTTTGGATGGGGGTCACCCATTACTAATAACTTGACCACTAGGCTGCCATCGCGATGGTCATTTATTCCATTCTTTCATTACCCTTTTTTTTTTTTCAATTCCTCGAAGGAAAAAAAAATGATGGTAATCAGATAGCACATCATCTGTCATAGGGGCAGAAAAGGGAGTTTTTTTTTTTTAATAGCACGCCAGCCCAACCAAGCCTGCAGCCTTTGTTGCAATTCTAGCCTATCCACGTGTCAGTTCCATATCATCAAAATCCAATGAACTCCAGAGGGAAGTTCTATTTCTATTTATACCAATTATCTATTTAACCCCTCTTTTGTTGATTTCATTTTGGCTTATGAGCGTAGATTGGCCACTCAAAGATGGAAGAGTCCAATTTCTTTCAAATATTTCATCAAGATCTCTATCCTCATCGTAAGGATTGGATGGTCCTCAGCCCCATCTTCAGCCCCATCCGAGTTCCATATATAAGGGCAAGGTATCCAAAGCTTGATGACAATTTCGAGGATGCCGAGGATGCTGACTGTGAGATCAACAACGAAAGCATGGGTGCCTACTCGCTGTGAGTTTGTGAAGGATTGATTGTGTTTTAGATGCTTCTTTCATTTGTTGAGCTGGAACCATATATGATATGGGTGTCTGAGTTGTTTATTTAGGGGATTCACAATTTGGAATAGCCACTTCTCATCATATAGCCTGTAAACTGCATTCTATAGATTTGTAAGGACCTCTAGCTTTCACAACCACGCCTACAACTTTTCTTGAGGCACAGTATCAAAGGCGTTGGCAAAATCTACGAAGCAGCAATATGTCCTACTTATGGTTCCTGCAGTTCTTGATCAGGGTTTTCAGTGTGAAGATAGAGTTAATGGTTAAGTGACAGAGCCTGAATCCTGCCTGTGTTAGGGTCAGCTCCTGTCGCCTCGGCCCAGTCGGTCAGCTGCTGCTCCAGAATTATGGCTAACAGTTTGGCGAACACTAAACTGACCATGATCATCCGGTATTACCATGAACTAATTGGCCGGGCAATGCCGGTCACTTTCCTTGTAGATGGACACACTCTACGGAATCCTTCTTGTAATGCCCTGTTGAACAAGGCGGTTAAGACTAGTGCCATGCGTGGCTGCACCCACTTGAGCAACTCTGTCTGCATGCCATACAAGTCTGGCGCTTTCCCACTGGCAAGATGCTGCAAGCCCGAACTACATCAGCCTCTGTGATTTTCAGCAGCAGGTTGTCCTGGACGAGTCCGGACACCCTGGGGATCGCAGAGCTGCTGCAAGCATTCCCTCCATTGTTTGATGTTTCCTGTAAGCTATGCTGACTTTCTGAGATCTCTTCGCCAAAAGGTCCTGGGGTGGCGATCCAGGAGGTAGAACATTTTCTTCTGATGTTACACGATGTATTTATCTTCTTAGCCTTAAAGAAAGTGTGGTTGTGTGCGAGCGCATAGATCGGTTTGTGATCCGACAAAGTTGGCGTTTATGTTCTTGCATTTATCATCGAACCATTGGGTGCGGGAAGGTGGTGGTCCCCGTAGTTCGACGAGGATGGTCTCTCTAGAAGCACCTTTCTACAACAATCTCTACCATGTCAATCAACCTTTCAGTTTGTTGCTATAGCATAGGAAATTGAAGAAGTCCTGGCAAATCCTCTGCGATCATTCAGGCATAGTCCAAGCGTAGCTGAGGCCTGCGAGGTGCTATGGCCCCGAGAGTCCGAACAGTCTGCCAGGCCAGCTGCAGATATAGTGGAAGTCCATCGTCTTGCAGTTCCAAGTCCGATTATGCAAAGGATCTTCTTTCTAAATCGTGTTTTTGACAGGCTTCTCCTGGTTCGAATCTTTTTGATTAATCTATTCCATGCATATCCTTATCAAATCTTCCCTTGCTAACTTAAATTCAGCCCCTTTCCTACCATTTTGACCTGACCCAGTTCAGTTTGCATAGTATTTTAGCTCCTCCTTGATTCAAATCTCTTGGCTCTACATTAAATCAAATCCAGACTCCAAATCCATGTCTGGTTAAAGCCCACGCATCAGAACGATATCTAGTATGTTTCAAAGATTACTTTGATGCTCTTCAGATTCCTTAACTTCGGTTGATGCAATATCCTCCACAAATTCGCCCCCAGAAAGATAATCAATCTCTATTCTTGCTTCTTAATCTCTATATGCCTATATTTTTTCCATCGGCAGACTATACAACTAATTCTGGCTTTCTCCTAATCATCCTTTGCATATTATACTACACAAACGCCATAACCGTCTTATCAAAGCATAGATAAATCTTATCACGGCAGCTCAGGTGCCCCAAAGTAAATTAGTCAACGGAAAACCCCACTTGAAAAAAGAAGATTGATGCCACCTCTTTAAGCTCTTGCCTCCACAGCACCACAAAGCTCCAAAACCCTCTCTTGCAAAACCCCCCCTTGCAAAATTAGTCACGTTTCTAAAAAACCCTCTTTCAAAAATTCCTTTTTGTAAACCCTTTGCTTACATGGATATATGCCATGCATATATTTCCATTTACCAGGTAAATGCATTATGTGCAAATATTGTACAATTGTTGGTCTCTTACTGCTTAAGACTATTACATTCTGCTCCATTTTTAAGACTGTTCCATTCTTTCTCAATTTCTATGCTAGAATGTTGTCTAGACTATGCCTCATCTTCAAGATTCAAGAAATATGTTTTATTCCAATCCTTAGAATTGTTCACATGAAATTACAAGCTACTACATGAAATTTCATCAAACTACTACAACAATCACTCCAATCTCCTGCAACTGATCTACTCGCTAATCTGTGTTCATACCATGGCCCTTAGACTTCAAACCACTCTTGAGCATTTTCCATAATTCGTTGAGTTGATAATAATTGGTCAATTGCACAAAGTAACATAAAATACTATAGTAAAATAAGACAAAAGCAAAAACAATGAACAGCTCTTCCAGCCTATTTCCTTACCAATGATCCTTCGAATAGGGTCTTTTCCATACTAATTGACCTTTTCTGATCCAATTTCTGTCCTTTCCAATCAAATCTCGACTATTTTCTTGATTTCTGTGCAGTCTCGAATCTCTTTTAAAACTCATTTTTCCTTCCCAAAAATGCCATAACCACCTTGTTTCAATCAAATCGACCTTTTAAGAGCAATTTCGACCCCATTCTAACACCCCACGGCTCAAATTGTATTTTCACCAAAATATTGCCCCGTTATCTGTGGAGATGGTATGCCCTTCATTTTTGTAGCTATAAACCGGCGATTCTGGAACCTTTTGGCAGTTTAGTAATGCTTGAGAAAGCTTCCGAAACAATAGATAGAAACCTAGTTGCTTCTCCCGAATGTTGAGGGTTACAGACGTTCACAGCCCAAGGGCCAAGATTGCGCCACATGGCATCTTACTGGCCGTCGAGAAGGCATGACTGACAGACACTATTTTCCGACTATTTTCTTGCTTTCTGTGCAGTCTCGATCGAAGCTCTTTTAAAACTCATTTTTCCTTCCCAAAAATGCCATAACCGCCTTGTTTCAATCAAATCGACCTTTTAAGAGCAATTTCGACCCCATTCTAACACCCCACGGCTCAAATTGTATTTTCACCAAAATATTGCCCCGTTATCTGTGGAGATGGTATGCCCTTCATTTTTGTAGCTATAAACCGGCGATTCTGGAACCTTTTGGCAGTTTAGTAATGCTTGAGAAAGCTTCCGAAACAATAGATAGAAACCTAGTTGCTTCTCCCGAATTTTGAGGGTTACAGGCGTTCACAGCCCAAGGGCCAAGATTGCGCCACATGGCATCTTACTGGCCGTCGAGAAGGCATGACTGACAGACACTATTTTTTCTCCAAAATTTTGACGGTTACAAGTGTTCACAGCCCAAGGGCCAAGATTGCGCCACGTGGCCTTTTACTGACCGTCGATAAGGCGTGAACGACAGACACTATTTCTTTAGGCATATGGATGGAGTTACACGTGGCATATCAGTGGAGTTACAGACAGACAGACACTATTTCTTTATTATTCAGGACTAGAAAAGAGTCCGGCCCTTTTCTTTTGCACTGTTCCTCGGCTCGGCCCTGGCAGGTCGTTTTGGACATCTTTGGTATTATTCCTTGGCTCGGCCTCGGCCGAGGCCTTGCCTTGGTTTGGGCCCACACATGTGTAGTTATACTATCAATTCCAAAGTATGACACATTAGGAGCCTAATCAACCTCGGTTCGGCCTCATATTGCATACACACCTACTACCAACATCTACTACCAATTCCAAATTATCACACATTGGGAGCTTACTCACACCTACTACCAATTTCAAAGTATCATCCATTGGGAGTTTACTCACACCTACTATCAACTCCAAAGTCTCACCCATTAGAAGCAGACACACACTTACCACACCGACTACCAATTCCAAACTATCACTCATTGGGAGCTTACTCACACCTACTGCTACTTCCAAAGCATCACCCATTGGGAGCTTACTACATCTACTATGAATTGCAAAGTACAACCCCTATATATTCAAGAAACTTCCCATATTACTCAACATCCATTGCTCGACCACCCACGGGGAGCTTACTCATGCGTATTACTAATTCCAAAGTATCACCCATGAGGAGCGTACTCACATATACTACACACCAGAACACTTGACATTCTTATTCATACTTGCTATTAATTCCAAAGACTGGTCTGCACAAGTTCGTTTCTCCAAAGACTTTACCACTGAGCTCTTATGGAGATTAATTAAGTTTTGAATAGCAAATCTGGCTTTACTAATCAGATTTGACTCCTTTCAGATATCCTCTTCAATTGCTCAAAGATATACGTGCCTTCAATCAAAGCGATAACACATTTTTTTGCAGGTCCAAGTATAACCCTTATCAGGCCTTAGGAAAAGCATGCATAGACTGATAGCATATGCAACCTCAGATGAAACAACAATAAAAACACAAAATGAAAGAGCAATTGATGCAATCGTTGACGTGATCTCAAGCTCCTTCTCTGGCTTCACGCTCTACAAAGCCTCTTGAAAAATCTTTTTCCAAGGAGGTGTGCTCTCTACTCTGCATACATGCCAAGCATGTGTACATACGCACGTAAATACATATACTGGCCCAATATATATACTGGCCCATTAAATGGCCAAGATCTTTACAACAAACTCACAACAAAGACAATGCGAGATTCAAATTAACTACACAATATAACTTCAATTAGGGCACCGTCTTTCATTTTTTACAAGATGGTGCTAGGTCGAAATGAGGCAAACTTTTTGCCTATCAATAGAGGTTATTGTACCCAATGTTATTGTGCCCCCGTCATCTAGACACTCACGTAGACAATCTCATTCGCTCTTGGTTGTCGAAGAAAGCAAAAATTCCTTTTGAAAATACATTTTCTAGTCAATGGCAGACAAGATGAAGATTAATGCACTTTAAACATCACAAAGGACATTATTTTAGGAATTGATGCTTGCCAGGGCTATGAATAAGATTCAATTAGGGTAGTGTTGAGGAAACTTTTAGAGCCTCCACTTTGACAACATAAAATTAAATTGTCCGTATAGAAAAATACATTAAAATCTTTTGAAAAATTTCTTGCCATGCACTAAGAGCCCAGTGCCATTTAAGTTGCAAAACGAAGTTGCCTTTGCCTTTGCCATGTGGTAAACTAGTTTCAAAATTGACGTTCTTTCTTATGTGCGACTCACATGACAGCGGCAGTTTCTTTTTTCCCTTGCTGGGGCTGAGATTTTAGTTTTCAGCACTGTGTCAGCCAGTTTTCAGCTGGCAACGATATTTCTCCATGTGAGTCGCCCATTAATTTCCCATTTACGATGACACATGGTCGAGGCACCTCTCCTTTCTTCAGACCAGGACTTCTGAATTCCTCATTTGGCAACTTGGTTTGTCCTGTAGTTCAAAATTTCTTTGTCTTCTAGCTATGTTATTGATAATGATTCGTGTTCTTGCTCTCTTTTTTTGCCTTCGAGTTTAAATTTTCCCTGATCTGTAATGGGAATGGTGCCGTATTCCACTTTTGGTTTAGGTGACATGGCAAACCATAAAATTGAGATAAGAAGATAACAGAGATGCGCCCTAAACTGAAAACCAACCCGAAACATCAGGAGATTTTTCTATAGGCTCTAAAAGTTTCCGCAATACTGCTTCCAACATTGCATTAGGGACTACATACACATAAGATCATTTGATATCCAATCCAACACAGTCCAGAGTCCCAATACTTTGTACCTTGAATTGGATATTTTACTTATAGGTGAATAAGTTTACATTTTTAAAAATGCTTTGCAAAGCCGCTGGATGATCTCCTTATCATCCTTGGCAGACTTCAGTGTGAGTTCGGTTGCCTTTGCCTCTTGTTCCTGAAGGGGAATTTAACCACTCATTTAGAGAAAAGTAAATGCCACATAAAACGGCTTAGAGAATGACAAAAAAAACAGGCAACAAGACAATACAAAGGAAATGGAATCTCAAAATTAGAGAATCAAACTTCTACACAACAGAAACAATTGATAAATTAAACACGTAATCCAACCCCAAATAAAACACTAAAATAAGCTTGAAATAACTTAGAACAGGTATAAAAGTCTAACAAGAATATTAGTATAGGCTCCAGTATGACAAGTTACCGTAAGCGCTCCAGCAACTAGAAGATTATCGACAATATGCAATATCACATCATTGTTAAAGTCAGGATGACCTTGAATGCCAAGCACATGATTCCCTACAGCGAATAGCTCAATAGGAGTTCTCTGGGATGAGCCAAGCAGGACTCCTCCAGGAGGTAATATCAGAACCTGAGATAAAATTGTAAATGTTAAGAATCAAAATTTCAGTCTATACAGAGGTATGTACTTCCAGATTTAATACTGAACATTAATAAAGTAAGCACCTGGTCTCGATGACTCTCCATGACTTTGAGAACACGAGGCATTTCAGATGCATATGGCTTCAAAAAGATTTCATCATTCAAGTAGACGTCTCTTAAACCAATTTCCCAACCTACTGGAGCTCTTCCAGTAACCCCTCCTAATGCTCTGCTTAAAACCTGCTTAGCATGTCAAAGAAAACCTGCAACTGAGATATAAGAACGCCTTCTAAGCATATAAATAGAGCACATACGCCCAGTTATAGTAACAAGCATGACAAATTCTTTGCAATGCATGCTTATTAACATTTGCATGTGATTCTTTGCAATACATGCTTATACACATATCCATGTCTGATTGATGGGATGATGTTGCAAATTGCTATTGGTGGACTGCTTTTGTCTAATCTGATAATTTAAGATAGATGCAAATAGAACTTTTCATCAATGCAGGCCATAGGGATACAACATCATCACAGCATAGGAAAGCTGAATATAGAACCAGGAAAACATAAACTAAATCTCAACGAGCTGGTACCTGATGTCCAAAACAAATTCCAAGAATTTTTTTCTGGTCTCTATGTAAACGCTGCAACATATTGCAAAGCTTCAGAATCCACTCGGCATCACCATGAGCATCGTGTTTACTTCCACTTATAACAAAACCTTTGTAATTTTCCAAAGCTGATTCCTGAGGAAAAATTCCATCAACGACTGCATACATGTCCCATGTCTCGCCGGGGTCACTAAGAAGCTGTTTCAACATGATGCCATATCCGCCATAAGTTTTTTCTATATACTCTGGTGCATGACCGGCTATCAAAACAGCAAATCTATCATTCTGTTGATGCTCAGAAACAGACATGATGGGAATTGGATTGGAGCGAAATAGTGTGGTGGAATATTTATCGGTGATTACTTACATTGGCTCCCCTTTTTTAACTCAAAGGACCAAGAGATTGGCATCCCTGGATTGGCATATCCCAATTCACTAAAGATGACCCGATCCCCTAGAACCGACTAGTATGTGCCAAAACCCAAAGGAACACTATAGCATCCTACCTGTTCAAATCGAGAATTCCCACAGAATTCCCACAGTAATTTTTGTCTAGCTTAAATTATATAGGAAATACACTCGTTGGGTTTTTAGAGTTTGTCTCGCTATTGTTAGGTTTTTAGTTGCCAATCCCACTATTGTTGGCCTAATCCCAATATTTGTTGTTGTTGATTTCCTCTTTTGTTGTATTAATCCCGATGTTTGATGTTTGTTGTTGTTGCTTTCCACTTTTGTTGTATTGATAGGGGGATGGGCATACCAATCCACAATTGATGATCCAAACCCCAATTTCGTTGTTGTTGCTTTCCCCTTTTTGTTGTACTAATCAGGTACAAGCCCACTCCCTCGACAAGCAAATCCACAAAAAATACTTAAGTTGTTTTTGGTTTTTTTTGTTGGCCCAATTTTTGTTGGCCAATCCCAATTTTTGGCCCAATTTTACTGACCCGATCCATTTTTTGGCCTTCCTGCTATTGTTTGGCTTTTGCCGCAATTATGGCTTAATCTTTGTTGACCCAGTGTTGCCCTCTGCTAAGGGGCAATTCGTGGGGAGAGGGTGGGTTTGGGCATCTTCAGGCATATTTGAGGCATATCTCATGATCTAACGGCTATAATCACTGGTTCTTTTTCAGGCAGTGAAAAACTTTTTTATCTTTTTTATGTGCTCATCGACATAAGGTTTTTGGCTTTTGGATGCCCCAAACTTTTCACGTGCATCGGGGAAGTCATTTTGCCGTAATCTCTAATAACAATAACAACAATTTTGACCTTGAGAAAACAATTTCGACCATGAGGACCATTCGATCTCTTGTTGTGGCTTGTTGTGCCTATTCTTGCCATTTAGCGACCCTTTTTTTCTTCTCTATTGTGGCACTCTCATTTGCTACTCAGGTAAAATGGCTACTTAATCGTGAGAGAGGAGGACATGATTCTGTCAATTTATCACAAGGCATTGGCATCACAGGTGGTGCCTTTTTGAGTAGTTTTATGGCAGTTCTGTTGCAGTTCAGATACAGAGCCGACATTGTTCTAGTTTATGTGACACTTATGACTGGGAGCTTGGGGATTGATCTGGTAAGTGCTTCTATTGATCTGGTAAGTGCTTCTGGAGGAATGCATATCTTCAGGTCTTTTCCAGGATCACATCGAAATTGCCATGTATAATGGCACTCAGTTGCATCTGTGTGATTCTGGAAGTAGGCTTTTCTTTAAAAGTCTGCCATGTGGAGATTCAAAATTAGCAGAAGGAAAAATATTTGCAAGTTGAAAATAGTGAAAAGGCTTGTATTGCATTGGATTACTTATACCATTATTTGATAAGTAATGCCATAAGCCCCCCGCTTGGGAGGAATAAGCAAACCAACCAATCACATAGCAATACAAGTCATTATGTGAAATATGCCAAGGATTCTCTAACGAGACTAAGCACATAGAAAGACAAGGGTTTCTCCAAGACGGTTGTTAGATTTCAAGCAAAAATAGTTAAAAGTACCTAGAGTTAGATGTAATACATGGTCGTCCGTTGGCATACTGGCTGAATCTGCTCCTTTGCTGAGTTCCCATTCAAATTGGCAGAAAATAATGGACTAGCTCCACTAATGGATGGGCTTTAGATATCCTTTGAGTTTGATTATGTTACTGACTATAGTAATTCGCTTTAGCCTCCATGACAGTGTAATCTAAAGTTGGAAGGGGCCCCTGAAAGTTATTTCATCTATGAACAAGTAGAGTAGTGAACGTCTTACCTTCTTAATCATTTGACTGGATCATTATTTGTTGTGTTGTGGAGGCTGCACTGACAAAGTGTGGATGATAGTGCGTGTGGATGGTAGCTATATGTAATAATTCTAGACTTCAAAGGGCTTAGGAGCTTTGAGCTCAGTGGAGAAGATGTACTATTATACATTCTCAATGCTGCAATAAGTAACATTACAATATTCAATAAGAAAGCAATCTTAAAATTATCCTAGTTTTTATTATCTGTTTAGATTCAATTTCAAATGTTTGATGCTAATCTATATGGATGAACCTGGGTTCATGATATTAGAAACATATATCAATTCTGGACGTGTACTAGAACCCTTGGCCGTCCTTTTTGGTGTTGGTTCCAAGAGAAGGCATAGTTGGAAGGACCAACGAAAAATGGCGTGCAGATTTAGAGTGTTTCTTAGTATCTCAGAGCATGGCAATAGGATATCCTGAGGACAAAGGCAATGTCAAAAAAAGCAATGATAAAGCAAGCAATAGTAAGAATACAGACAAAGGAAATAAAAGATCTAGATCAAGCACGGGGAATAATCAAGACCAAGCACAGAAAGCAAAGTGGGAGAATCAATTTGATAGATCTTCATCAAAGAAAAGTGCATGTTTTTATTGTGAAGGACTACATCTTAAAGTAGACTGCCCGAAATTAAGTGTAAAAAGAGACCAAAATGACCGAGACAATCGAGGGGAGCAAACGGATCTAGACCGAATAGAATATAGACCAAATCCTCTTCCTAGTGGACCTCTATCCCAAGTGTTTCATTTAGAGGAGATTCCCCCCGAACAAAGTACCAAGACGAATAAACAAGTAGCGTTTGCAGACAAGTGTAAAAGGAAAAGGCGAAATTGCAGATTGCCTATTTAAAGTAGTTTTAGTTAAATTGCTAAGTATGTATCTCCGTGACGGAGGTTAGGATTAATTTTGTTTGTAATGAGTTTTTCAGACAACAACTATGTCTGCAGCATAACTGTTGATCTTGTTGTTTATTATTGAATTATATGAACAAACGTTTTAGCCTAAAGGGCTGGACTTGATCATTTCTAGTTTTGGATTCAAGTAGGGTTGCAACCGTGGACTTGTTGTGTCAAATTTGCCATATAATTTCTTGATCCAGGGAAGGGGAGGAATTGATATGGTGGTGCTCGAGGGAATGGCTGTTGAGCATGAGAAAGAGAAAGAAAGTAGAATTTATATCCAACCTTTTCAATGCAATATTTCGCCAAGTTATTCTAATGGTTAGTATGGGTCTTTAAAATAGATATTGTTAAAAGGCAAAGGCTTTAACTATTACTAGTTATGGTGCCCGGCGTTGCCGGGCTTCACTACAATTTGAAATAGTCGTTGTTTGATTGTTGGCTCCTGCAAAGATTGTTGGTATTTGTGGGGCTGTCAGTGGTATATTTTGTGTTGATTTGCTGTGCAATAGAAATGTCAATGCATTGACTTTGGGGTACTGAAGGCCTTGTTATTAAATTTGAATACCCATGTGTTGTTACACTGTGATGGTTGTTCTATGTCTTCTTAAAATGTACCTGCACCATGATGGTCGTGTCCATCTTTATATTAGATGTCATTGTTCATATAAGCCCATGGGTGGAAGTTGTACACCAATGTATCGGAGCCGAGAGTATGCTTTTGTGCCTAGTTAAGATGAAATGTCTAGTTAATATGGGGATATTACATGATCAGTTTATCTATGAACCTAAAGCATGATGAACTAAAAGCATGGATGGAACCGATGAATGTAGTTGTGATAAATGGTTGAGATTAGTAGGTGATGAATGTAGTTGTGATAAATGTCTGAGATTAGTAGGTGATGAATGAGTCTATTAGTGGCTATACATATGTGCATTTCGTTTTTCTAGATTATAATCATTACGTAAGAATTGTTTGAGATGAGACTTAGAATAGTCTTACGTGTTAGATGAATTTAGGTAGGGACTTCTTATATAAGTGCCTTGTTCATCTATGCAATTAGGAAAAAGAAAATAATATTAGATAAGGAATTTTGGACTGTAGAATGGAGAAAATTAACCATACAGAAATGATATGTAGCAATGTATGGCTTTGAATATGACAGTTATATAGAGGGATGCATAAATACCAAAAGAAGTGCTTGTTTAATTTACTATATGGAAGGTGGCAATGTGGATAGCAGTGCATGGTGTAAGTGTGAAATGAAGTCCTAAGATGTGGTTGGCGTAGGTTATTAAGATTTGCTTAGTTGTATTGGATTGTGAGGGATTGTTTGTTCAACATAAGATACCAATACTAAGTTTCCCAAGTAATGCTTGTCATTGAGATTTTTTGTTTTGTCTCGATGACTTGAACTTTGGACGAAAGAAGCATTAATTTGTAAAATGGAATGACATTTAAGCCTAAGCAATCAGCACTTAAAAAGGGATTATTACAACATAAATAATGTGCTTATGTGTAATATCAATGGTTATGCAAAATGGAACCTTGCTACAACTATGCAAATCTACTACAATATCGTCTCTTTTGAATTTAGCAATTATTCAGTCATTCCAATCAAGTGTTTTCCATGTCATTAACCATGCAACAATTGGGTTGGAATCTACAACTATTTGACTTCCATTGTTCCTTAATAGAATAAAAAAATGGTCTTCACAACTATAGCAAGGCAGTAGTTATTCCATTGTTTTCCGGATGCATGATCAAAGCATTATTATACAACTGAAACATGTTAACCAAGCCTATATTGATATAGAAATTTCAAGCTTGATTCTAATCCCAGCATTTCGTTTGTAATACAGGTATTACATGATAGCTTTCAGTATACATCTCACAATATAATGTTTATATATGATCCACGTGGCATCTGCACTCAACTACACATGCAAGAAAGTGAAACTGGCCACAGTTTCGAGGACGTTGATTCCTAGGAGGGCACATGACGATAGGAAAATAACCATTTGCAGTTTGCACATGACGACTTCAGTATTTGCATTTTGCATAAAGAAATGCGCTTGCATCAAGAAAATCTGGATGGCCTAAGCTTATACAGAATTAAAGTTCAGTTGAATAAGTTGAATAACTGGTCGAAACCAAGTGCTTGCATTCCAAATCGAAAGACAAAGAAGAAACCACTTGCTTGTTTGTGAATTAACTGTCCTGCATACAATTTAGCAGAACAATTCTTGAAAGCCACCATAATAGCATTCTAAGCACACCGCTCGTCCTGTCAAACCTGAAATTGAACCTCTGCTCATTTGCTCAAGGGGCATGCTGATGTTTATCCTGCATGAATGAAGAAGCGCCATGAGCCATCCATATTAAAAAGGTCTGAGGAAATGACATTTTACCACAAAATGCATGAGATAAAAATCTCTTTATGAATATACGACTTAGCAACAGGGATAAGAATCATTTAAGATGTTAGTATCTTTACCAGTTCAATAGGTGCATTAACAATCTCAATCTTTAGCATTCTCATTCTTTCTTTGGTTGCTTCATCTACATCCATATGCCAGCCCTAACCTTGAATATGATATGATCCAAGTGATTCTTGTGCAAAACTTTGTGACTGCCATGGCATATGCTTCTGGCATCTACCAAGAGGTGCATAACAGTCTTCTATCATCTCTTCTTGAAGCATAGTAATTATGTATAACATGCTTCTCTGCTACAAATGCAGATTCCCAAATCTGAATATACTTGTAGCTATGGCTTCCAGAATGCCCTGTTCCGTTGTGACTGTTATTATCGTGTACATGGTCTTACTGCAAAGTGGTAATTTAGTCTACATTCCAGTCCATTAGACAACCTATGCTGGGTATAGATTCAATGCATACACACCTGGTCTTACCATTTTCATCTTCAATACAGAAAAAATAACCCTTGTATCTATTTGGTGGTGTATATTCTGCAAATGGTTATCTGCATTTAATGATGGGTCTTCATTTAATGCTGGTTATCTGCATAAACAAACAACAGACACAAACAAATATGTTTAAGCTAATCTCTTAACTCTACTGGATAATAGCAAGTTCCATATGACAACTTATTTTGACAAAAAAAATATTTGAATGAATGATCTATGATGTTTAAATGTGGATTTACTATTAGAGGTCTACCTCCATCAATAAAAGCCTGTATTTCTGTAATGAATAAAAAGGAAAATGAAACCGACCTGAATGAGAATGAGATGCTCAAGGAACTTGCAAAGATCATGCTATCATGTGATCTTGTTATCATGTAATCAGTTATAAATTAAGCAATGAAACCATCAACCCTTCAGTCAAAAAGGCTAAGACCCTTATGTAAGAATGGCTTTGCCCCTGCACACACCTTTAAAACAGGGAGGTATTTGTTTAGTGCAAGTGATTGCAATCAAGAAGCACAAGGGACACTACATTTACAGCACCACCTACATAAATGGAATTACAAACACAAACATCCAGAATGTAGGAACATGCATCTACATGAATCAGAACTTTAAACATGAGCAAAGAAGGTGTTCTCTACAATTCGTGGCACAACTCATATGCATGCCCATCCCCTCAGCATCAAATCCAAACCTGAAGTTTAGTATGCTGGTTGAATAGAGTTCGAGTTGCAAGCAGGAACATAAGCATGCAAGCTCCTTTGTATCAAAAATCGACGTGCAATAACAGGGGAAGCCCAAGCAACAAACCAACCTGCAAAAAATCTTTTATGGTCCAAAAGCTCTTTGCACCGACTTGGTAAGCAAAACAAAAGCTCCAGAAATCCGAAACCTTTTAGAGAATGGCTTATCTGCAAACAAAGGAAAAAAAAAAAAAGAAATGGATTCAATCTTTGCCTGGACGTGGATTAACCCGCAGCAAGAACACTTTAAAGATCTGAAAGAAATGCTTGCAGCAGGGAGCTTAGGATCGGCAGAGGTGCCCACAAAAGAAATGTTATAAAAAATAAAGTGTTTCAAAAGTCTGAAGAATGCAAACAGAAAATAGGAGTTTGGCTAAGCGAAATCATTGCGAAATCATCCTTGAACCAGCATCTCTGCGATCTGCTCCTGTAAATTCCATCTCAAAATACACTGTTAGATAATGTAGCAGAATTAGATATGAGCTACTTTAGAAGACAATCAGGTGCGATAGATTTCCATACATTTTCGTTTTATAGGCAGCTTATAATATGCAATGAAACTTCGCAACTTGAGCTAGAAAAATAAGTCTCAGAAAAATGCCATATTGTTTCTGGAGTCCTGCCATGCTTTGCCGAATAGCAATCTGCTCGAACTTGATGGGAAAAATACACACAAAGGAACACGACTAAACTCAGATGCTAGGTGATAAGCGATTTATCAAAACAACATTCTTCAAGAAAAAGAAGCATGCACCACAAACCTGTGTGCAGACGAATAGAAGCCTAGATTTGGAATGAAGCACAAACCCTTTGCTTCAAGTTTAACCTCAGTTTCAACGAATGAGTCTTTGTGTAACGACCATGATTCAAGTTTCAAGTTTACCTGCCATGATCCTCCCATGTAACAGCCAGAGTAATGCAGAATAATTATCAAAGAAGGGAACAAAGAAAGGAAAAAAACAAAAAAGGAACGGAAGGGAAAGATGCTAGAAATCCAAAATGGTGCCGAGCTCTTGAGAAATTCGTGGCATGCATGCAAGGATGCAGCCAGGGAAAGAAATTCGACCTGGGATAGGATAAGGCAAGAAAAAAATGTCAAAATCATCATAGGAAAAGAAAAACATCCGATTTTTGGCAAATCGGAATTGTTTTCCGGCCACCAAAACCCTCAAAACCTTAGGAAATAAAATCAAGAAAAAATTCCAAAAAGTTTTCGGAACCCCGGAAAAACTAAATTTAAACAATAGGATAAGGTTTTAATACCTTTGAAAATAAAAGGGCCAACTATTTTATATAGCATCGGATCTTCCTATGAAAAAAAGGCAAAACTTTTTTCCCCTTATAAAAGGGCGGCAGCGGGATTGTATGGAGGGGCGGACGGCAGCAGCAACCTGGCGACAATCTGGCGACGTTTTTCCCTGCTACAGTAGTTCATGGACCTGCCCTTCAACAATTTGACCTCAACAGTAAATTCTGGAGGCTGGCGACGAATCTGACCCAGAGATCCGAAGAGTAGCATCTAGCTCTACAATGCCGCCTACTCTGATATTTATTCATGAAGTACTTCTGAGATGTCCCATTTACCTTCGTTTTCAACGAATATATGGTAAATGGACTTCTGGGTGTAAATTCTATACTGGTGTACAAAAAGCACTGTCCGGACATGTGCTTTATGTGCTGAAAGCGCTTAGTACCTCCTTAGTCGTGTGACGTCCAACCGAATTAAAACAGAATTGGCATGCACCAAGAATAGTATATGCAATTCCGGAATGGCAGGGATCAGTGACTAGGATCTCCAAAGACGCGGGAACTCCGTTGGCGGGGAGGATGGTTGGAGTTTCCTTTAGTGGTTGGCGGGAGAAATCAGAATCTGGAATTGCAATTAGAGAATTGCAATACCAATTCATACAATTCGAACAAATTTTGCATTGTTTCAATTGAATTTTCAATTTGGAATTGTAATTCGAGTCGTGAAATCTGTCTCGTGAATTTCAATGGAAAGCTCCCCTGAAAGCATCGATTCAACTAGAAGAAGGATTTTCTTGCAAATTCAAGCTGAAAATAGAAGAAAATCCCGAGAAAGGAAGAGACAGAGAGAGAAGGAAAACAATCCTCCTTCCAATACCAAAGATTGTGGTGTTTTGAGTGAAAGAAGATTACAGGAATTGTCGAAGAATTTGGAAGATTATTTCAATGAAATTACAAATACTTTTGCCTCGAATGTGGACAAAGGGAAGTTAGCATCGAGATTCTTCAAGAAGATTAAACATCTTCCATTCGATGTTGATGTAGCAGACCCAAAAGAAAATGCCCTTATGAGGGATTTAATTTTGAATGTGAAAGAGACTTTTCAAGCTCAAAAATATGATAGAAATACTGATGTTCTTCAAGCAAAAAGGAGTACACTGCAAATGGCTGCATCTTCAACAAAGGGAGTGAATCAATCAGCAATAGCAAGGCTTCTATCTATTCCAAGAAGAACTGTGGCAAGAGCATTTCAGAGACGTGTGTATGCAGAATTTGAAGCAGGTCCCCGGTCAATGTTTGAGGAGGAGAAAAAGGTCTGATGCACTTTCGGATGAAGCAAAAGAGGGTAAGATAAAGAATTTTTGGGATGAGAATACTAGGATCTCACCATATAAAAACATGTGAGAAAACATGTTAGTGAAACAAATTGAAAAGATTGACCATCCTATTCATTTCTTTGGAGGTGACACAAGTAAGCACATTACGCCTTTTTTTTCTGTATTTTGCATCATATTGTTGTTGAATCTGTGTTATGATCAGTTGTAGTTTTATCTTCAATTCAGGAAAGAGTATCCTGAGATCAATATATGCCAGCAAACCTTTGAGAAGCTTAAACCAAGCTATATTAGGAGATTGCAAGAAAGAGAGACTTCTTGCTTTGCCGATTACCACATGCACCTTGATTTTGTCATGCGGGCAATTAATAACATGAGGTCGATCCTTATGGTATGCACAAAGATTGCAAATGAATCACGTGGTATGTGGTCCAGGTCCAACATGCAATGCTAAGGACAATATTTTCAAATCTACAAGTGAGTATTGGAGAAATGTGGTATGCCCCAAAGTAGAAGCAGATGAATGGCACAAACATGCATGTTTGATGCAGACCTGCAAGAAATGTGGTCTCAAGAGGTAAGTTATTAACATAGCTCATATATATTGTTTAACTTTTCATTTCTATGATATCTAGATAACATATGTCATATATATTGTTTAACTTTTCATTTCTATGATATCTAGCTTCAATATTCTCTTACAATATTTTCTCTATTCCACTTTATACAGGATTCCAAAGTGTCCAAGGGAAACAAGTAAATCATTAGAACACCTGGTGGATTGGAAAGTTTTTGAAAAAGTTAGTGTTGAGATTGTGTTAGAAGGATGACGTCATTTATACTAATTTGTTGATTCTACTGCTTGCAGCAAGAAGCTGTTTCTAAGAGAAACCCTAAGAAGAAACCAACTAAAGTTACAAGATTGGCCTACAAGACTGGTACCCCTTTTGAATTTCAGGAACATGCAAGAAAAACAATGGCAAAGTCGTATTTAATTAAAGTGGGACTCATTCCATTCCCATTTTTTTTCGGAACCCGGTTAATTTACATAAAAAGTAGCACCCCAGGACCGAAAACTATCCTTAATTGAATTTTTGAATAAAACTCGAATCTGAAGCCAGGTTTGTCTTTTCCTGTTTTTCATGAAGTCGAGAACAAAAAACAATGCAAATCAAACAAAGGAAATTCATTAAAGTTTGAAACCAAAGATGTAGTTGAAAAAAGAATTTTTATTAATAAATTGAGCAGATACAATGTATTTTACATCGGACAGAGACCATGGCGGTCTTCTTTGTCACTACTGATTACATCATCTTGGTAGGTGGTCCACCTCGGGGGATTAACTTGTGGCTTCTTCATGCCGCCCTGTAAGCCTTGGGGCAACCTGAAGAGTGTGGAATGCCTCACGTGGAGGTGCCTCTGGAGCTACCGCCGACCTGTCCACCCGACTTCTCCACTCGCCTCCCGCAGCCTTTCATCGAATATGCTCCTTCCCCAACCTCCGTGGATGTTATGCAATGCTTGCAATATGCCTTGAGCTTCTGGACTTTCTCTTTGTTCTTCGCCGTTCTTTATTCCCGTGGTGTAGCGAGCAACCCTCAATCGCGAGCAACCTTGTCCCAAAAGGCGGGCAAGAGTGTAGCGTGACCAGGGATCGTGTGTTTAACGGTATTTCTTCCGCCTTTGAGGGATCCGTGCCGCCTGAGGCGGTCTCGTGATGCCCGGCGGGATGCAGGCTGGTGTCGGATCTGCGGCACGAACCACCGGAGCAAGGAGAGTATGATTAACAATTACGGTGTCATTAGTCAAAACGTAGAAAAGAACGTTGAAATCAAATTACAACGGAGAACATTCATTCCATACAACTGCATCCAATGACGTGGGAAGTAGTGTCTTTTTCGACTTCAGCGAGTCGAGAAAGGCCCATAAAAGTCAAAGTACAACCATTCTCATTAGAATATGGTTGCATCCAATCACACACGAAGCATACAAATGCTTTTGTCAACGAGACAACTAGCATGCCTTCTCGACTCGCGAGTCGAAAGTCCGTGAAACCCAATGTACAAGCATTATCATAATAGATTGTACAAGCATTTCATCAACACGACAAGCATGCCTTTCTCGACTCGTGAGTCGAGAAAGGCATCAAAACTCAATATACAAGTATATTCATTACAAAATGGTCAATACATGTGTTCACGTTCGATTACAATATTCACACAATTTGACTATCTCAAAGGGGGTCACTCTTCTTGTTCACCAAAGTATTTGTCGATCCATAGCTTTCATGATCGGCTTGCTCTCTGGATCGGGTTCCGCGGAGGCTCGGATAGTTAAGTAAGCACATCGGCGACAAGAATGGCAAAGAGGGATTCCGCCAAGACAGACCCAGTCCGAAGGACAACCACCTATCCGCTCTCATATTCTTTGGTCGATATGGCTTAGCAATGATTGTATTTTTTGCGGCGTTATGATAGCACTTGTAGGCGGAGTCGTCTATGATCAGCGTGTTGTGTTTGCCATAGTCCCGAATTGCTCATAAACATTGTCCAGCCTTTTCACCATTATAGGCTTCCCCTTTGTGATGCATTTGGATCGAGGTCCTTTACATGCTTTCGACCCTTTTCGTTTCCCCAAACGAACTTGAACTTCAAAACTGAAATGCCGAGAACACCAAGAACATTGACAATATTTTTCTTTGCCATACAAGACCATATGCCCACTTCGAATCCGTGCGGGCACTACCAATAATTTCCTTAGCTCACGGGCCTCCGGATACACTATTTTATGCTCGCTTTCACCGGGATCTGCGAGGTGTTAATCTCGGGGCGTCTTTGTCGTGGTATACCGCAGCTAATACTCCATTGACGTCAAATATTACAAGCTTGGTGGGACCAGCTGGATCCCAGTTGGAGTTTGGCTCTGACCATATTTCCGGTTCATCGGGATCCAAATGCGGGATCATTAACTTTTCAGGTTCTTTCTGGCTGTGAGCAGTGTCTTGCTCTGGATTTTCATTCGGGTCTAAGTTAGATATTGGGGTACAAAAGCACCCGTCCGGACGCTCTGCTTTTCGTGCTTGATCTGCTGTGCTTGGGGGTGCTTGGAGAGCGGGAACACGATGATCCGTTTTTAGCAAATTGCTTCCGGATCGATGACATGGCTGCTCCGAAAATCAAATTCGGTTTCAAATGATCCGGGCTTGATCTCCGTTTTGAGATGGCGGGGGTCGTTTGCTTTGAATTCTTTTGTGGCGGGAATGATCATTCGGCTTGTACCTCAAAACGAAGCGTTTTTTTGTAGATCACGGTTTTCTCAGACCGCAAAATTCTCTGTACATCACGATCCTCAATGGATCAATCAGTTTCTGATTTGGATGAGGAAAAGAGACTCAAAGTTTTCTGGGAAATTCAAGCCGAGAGAAGAAGGCAATCAAGGCAGCGAAAAAGAGAAAGGGAGAGAGAGAAAGAAAACTTGCACCCGAAATTGAACGAGGCCCGAAAAGCGAGAAGGCTTCAAGAATTGTCCAAAAAATGGACCCGATTATTTCAACGAAATCACAAAGCCTTTGAAAGAAGGGGATAAAGCAATGGTGGTGCAATGATTTGTGAAGAGAGTGAAGGCTTAAATTGCCAATCGGAAGTGGATTTTGTTGATTATGAACAAAGCAAGATCATGAAGAATGTGATTAAAATGTTCGTGAGACATTCAATGAACAAAAAGAAATTAAGGAAGACAGGATGTATTGCAAGCAAGAAAGTCTACTTTGCAAATGGTATCTTCATCAAAGAAAAATCCATCAACCAATCTGTCATCACACGCCTCCTTCATATATCTAGAAAATCTGTTGTTGCCGCAAACTTAAGAAGAATAATGGCGCACCAAGAATGTGGTCCGTGGTCAATGTTTTCAAGGAAAAAGAGGTGTGATGCATTGAGTGACGAGGTTAGAAATTGTGTTTACAAGTTCGGACGTAAAACACACGAAGTTTCACCATACGGGAAGCATGTGAGAAAGTTTGTTACGCCAGCAGATGGCGATAAAATTGATCATCCAATACAACCGCTTGAAATATCTCGTGATTTCCCCGCTTAGTATGTTTCTTCATTTGTATATATCCGTTTCTATATAGATCTTCTTTGTTTGCGGTTGCAATTTTACATGAACTTCAAGAAGGAATTCAATGACATTAAGATTACCCAAATAAGACATTTGAATTGTTGAAGCCATCATTTGTGAGGCGCTTTAAATGAAAGAGAAACTTGTCACGCCAATATCACATGCACTTTGAATATGTGATGCAAGCACTCAACAAAATCGAAACAGATCCAAATGGCGCGGCATAAAGATTGCAAACCGTATTTTGTGCCGCTTTTTGTGGTGATGGTAACTTTTGTGCAGCCAAGAACCATGTTTATAAATCCACTAGTGATTTTTGGAGGCAAATGATCCGCCTAAGGATGAAGATGAAGAGTGGCACAAACATAATTGTCTGCAGGTGGCATGCAAGGATTGTGGATTGAAAAGGTACTCTTTTTTAATGTTAAGATGTTTGAACATTCTATTTTGAGTTGTTAAGATGATTGATGCAACATCTTACAAACAAATTCTCGGTGGTCTTACAAACAAGGTTGCCAATATGTCCAAAGGAGAAGGAGGAGTCCTGATTACAAAGTGGAGTGGAAGCTTGGGTTTGAAAAGGTAGTGTATTTGGCATTTGTGCTTAAATGATTTTTGTGCTTGTGATTGTTGTGCTTGTGCCGCAAACTTACAAATTGATCTTTGTTTTCAAAAAACAAAGAAGAGGTTGGTTACATGAAGGGAGACCACCAAGAAAAAATGGCGGGGAAAGAAACCAAGCAAAGGTAACTAGACTTGCATACAAGAAAGAGAGCACGCCCCAATTCCAAAGAAAGATGCTTCAAGACACTGGTACAATTCATCCCACACAATTATGTTGCACTGCTTGGCAGCAAAGCAATTCAGAAGTGCTTGGATACTTTTCCGAAGGTGCGCTTGTCTCGGTTATTGATTTTGCTGAAAATTACAGTTTTAAAATTCTTAAAGAGGCACAATCTTGCTAATCGGCACAATGATCAGGCATCAATTTTGGTTCATATCACATATAGACATGCAACCGGGATGAGATAGAAGATATGGAAGCTAAGGGAAGCAGAGAAAAGGGAACTAGAGAAGGAAAAGCGACAAAAAGAAAGAGGAAGACAACTCGCCAGATCATCGCCAGTAATGAGAGGAGAATCATAAAGGAAGTACATTTTTATATTTCGGATGATAGAGATCATAGCAGTGAGTTTGTACACCATTGCTTGAAAGTTCATGCAGATCGGCTCGAGTACAAAATATTTTGTACAACAAACATATTTTTGGAGTGATGGTTGCACATCCAGCGGTTCAAAGGAGCAAGACCTTTTGGTATTTAGGAAGGAACTATGTCAATAGTGAAGGAATTGAGTATGAATGGAATTTTTTGCCGACTCTCATGGGAAAGGAGAACATGATGGACAAGGTGCAATCCTAAAAAGGATTTTGGCAAGAGAACAATTGAAGTATGATTCCGGAAATTGGAGCGTGCCAAAGGCGTTGTGGATTTCATGAATTGGTATATGATGAACAACCCACCAGACCCAAATATAAGAAGGTAAATTCAATCAGTACCATTGCATTCTTCTTCATTTGAGGTGACATTTTTCCGTTCTATATTGCGAGGTTTTTGGCATATTGAACCAGAAAATGTAGACAAATCTGAAAAGAGGGAATGGAGGTCACTTTGTGGGAGCTCTAAACTTCATTCCATCAGACCATGTGACAAAACAAATCCTGCAAAAGTTGCCCACAGGTGCCTCTCTTGTTTCATCCCTTTGCTTTCATGGAAAATGGGATGATTGCATGAACAAAGCTTCGATTGGGAGCTTGGTCCACAAATGTAACCTGAAGTTGAAGAAATCTCTGAGAAAACAATCCCCAACGAAAAGCAGTTCAAGATGAAGATGAGGATGAGGATGAAGAAGAGGATGATGATGAGGCTAATGAATACCTCGGTTCGTTTCTAGAAGTTGGAGATAACTTTGCTTTGTAAATGCGGATCCGGAAGGATGAAGAAGGAGTTGACTTTTATGTTCTTAGGTGTACAGAGACTAAAATACATTGTTAGATGCATATGAAGACTCATGGGGTTCCCGCATTTGGTGTGGGAGAAGTCATAGTTTCGCCACTACTACAAGCGCATTGGATGCACTCCACTTTGAGTTATTAGTGGACAAGCCGGTTGCTAGTGTGTACAAATCACCTTATTAGACAAGTGAAATTTGATATGGAGAGTCTTGGCAACAACAAGTTTAAGATGAGTGAAGAGACATGCCAAAAAGTGATGGCATCCCTTCACGTAGAGTGCTAACACCGGGCTGATCGCTTTTTCTCGGCTTACGGCTTGCACGGAGAAGCTTATCATTCACATGTAAAGTGGCTCATTCACATGTAAAAGTGGCCGCTACATTGTTTCTAACAAACCTATTGTTTCTAACAAACCTATCAATGGAAGCTAACAAATTCTTTTGTTGCACGGATATTTGTAGTCCCGACCGACTTGATCAATGTAATCTTCTTTGGTGCTTTGTCTCATTTTTACGCTTTGTCCACGACATGCTAATTGTTTTCGGAGTTTATGCTTAACTACGTCCCTTGTTTTGGTCCTTGAAACAAATGGTGGAAACTTTTCGCAAGTGTTCAATTGGGGATTTGCTCAAGACAATGCACAAAGTAAATACTCTTAAACCTTTTACATGCATATGTTCAAAGATTGGCTTCATATCTGAGTTTGTTTGTTTAACCAATTAGGATTTGGACTTCATCTTTGGATCCGGAGGGAGAGACAAGCATAGGAGAAACCATTACATTCAAATATAAAACTGGGACAACAATTTTGCAAGTAGAAACTCGTAAGTGCGGTAAATATTATATTCATTAGATACAAAATTATTTACAATATATGTACAAAAGCGCATACAACTTTCGGTTGGTGTCTTTATTCTTTTACATAGGCTAAGTTACATAAATATTGAAAAGAGTCTATAGACTCTTATTCTCCTTTCTGTGAGAATTTACATTCTTTGCATCACTTGAAGTGCGATTATCGGCAATAAGAGTAGTATCTTGTGTTTTATCTTCTCTTGCGGGCTCTTCATCCTGTTCATTGACAAAATCGATTATTATTACGCAGGATTGTTATTATTATCTTCATGTACTTTATCTCCCTTTGCATCGGTATGTTTATACTTATATCATCTATCAAGCCTTGTAGCTTAGACATCTCCCGGCTACCAACTTGTATACGTTTCTATTTTCTCCAAAACATGCTCCTTGTCAACCATTTGCTTATCTGTTTCTATGTTGCTATCATTTTTATTATGAGCTGATGCGTCGTGATAGTTACCTCAATTGCTTCCTCGGGCCAAGCAACTTCTAGGTTCATCAAACCAAGTAATTCAAATCAAACAACATACAAAAATGCAACTAAATGAATTGAAAGCAATGACATTACTACAATCACTTCAATAGCATAACAACACAACTAAATGAAATTAAACAACATACCTTAACAATTTCCTTCATTAACTCGAATGCTTTTGAGAATAGCCACTTTCCACCTCGCTAGTTCACTTAGATGGTCAGCCCGAAGCCTAAGTATATCGATGTCCTCTTCTTGAACTTTATCTTTCAACATCTTTGCTTTCGTGCAACCACTTTTGAGGATTCTTGGCATTGAGCCAAGTTTAAAGAAATCTGACTAAGAAATTGAAACCTTTGTCATTGATGTCATTATCAAATTTTTCAATTATGAAGCAAGTGTCTTGTGGGGACAAGAAAGTCTTGTACAATGAGTCATCAACTAGCACTACCTCCCCTACATCCTCAAAAAGCCTCATACACTTTTACAATTGGCTTCATAAGCACCGGGCTTGTTCGGATTCCCCGGAAAGGCGAAGGCATCACCCGCACTCTTTCGACCCCAAATGAACTTGAACCTTCCTATAAAGGAAGGTGGCACTATCACATTTAGGATTTCTATGATGTTGTGCTTCATCATAGAAGACCATATGGCTACCTCAAATCTGGCAAAGCACCCTTCTAAAAACTTTATCAGCCACAGTGCGCACAACACCACTTTCCCCCTGCATAATGCTTCTTCACTCTGTTGGAATTTTAATTACGGTTCTTTTTGGAATGTGCTCACAGAACTCCATTTAAGTCTAGGATGACAAGTTTTTTTTCTTTTCTAAAGGGTGCGCAACATTCATAAAACAAAAACTCAAACATCAACAATTGACATCAAATAAAAGCAAGTCTTAACAAAACAAATTAGTTCACAACTTCAAATTCTTTGTCTTTCAACAAATTAACACAAGTGTCATTTCAAAGTTTTCAAAGTTTTTGAGAGTTATCAAAGAACTTTCAAGTGTTATTTCAAAGTTTTCGGGAACTCGGACAATGAACACGGACAACGACCGGTTAACATTTTGTAAATAACATTCGAGGATCACCTTTTGGAGGTTGTGTTGGCATCTTCTTAGGGGCCTACCCTTCTTCTTCTTATCCACTACAGGTGCTTGTACTTGTTCTTCTTCTTCTTCTACATTCTTCCCTTTATCGGCCAGCCTTTGTTGCAATGTGATCGGCACCACCAGCTTCTTTGTCCGGATCTAGAACTTCATCAACCACAGGAGCTTTCTCCTGCAGGTTCTACTTCTCAACCTCGACTTTATGGTGCTCACAAGCTGTGAAGTAGTCCTGTTCGGGCTCTTCTTCTTCATCATCTTTCATCAACCACTAGTGCCGATGTCACTCTCTTTTTGGGCTTTTTCTTACCAATCAATGAAGTAAGGAAACTAGTTAGAATAGACATGAAATAAAGTTTACAAAACAAACACATAAAAACACCAAATGGTTACCTTTCTTAATGCTTCAAGCTAGCATTTGTCAACGGGGACTTGGTGATGCCACTTTTTTTGTAATGAGGTTTTGGTGATGCCACAAACCGCTAGAGTATAATCGAGGGAACTAATGGAGACTCATCAACAAATATTGGTGAAGAAGTTGATTTGTTTGTAGGGTGAAGCAAAAGCACTACTAGTGCACGCTCCAAACCCACTGGCGATGGCTACCTCGACTCCATCTTGACTCCAACTTCTAAAACCAAGTTCCACAAACAAAACAGGAACTTCCTTTAAGCACACGAAGCATGCCTTCTTTTCATACTGAAGCATGCAACATGCCAAGTGATAGGCATGTTCACATGGCAACTTCATACTCAAAGTATATTGTGGATTGAATACCAATCCACATGCGCAAAGACATGAGTTCTCCATAAAACACGGCAATCCGCTCTTCATAGTCATGATAGAGATTAGGTGAAGTGTCTGGTGCATCAAGCGCCTAGTGACTTCTAAACACCCTGCTTTCTTGAAGTCGAATTCTAAAGAGGCTTTTTAGCCTTTGCTTCTTCTCCTTTCGTCTCTCTGCTTCAACACTTACCTTTGGAAGGCAAGCTTCGGTTTGGAGCGTAGTAAAGCTCTCCACTTATTTTATGCTTCAAATCGCAATCTGGGTCAAATCTTCATGTTTTTTATCCGCTTTGTCATTCAAAGCGGAGATAACTCATTCATGAGTCTACTCACCTCCTTCTTTGCTATATCAATCATTACTTGCTCCCGTGCTAGGAGTTGTTGTCAACCTCAATCTTACTAATAATCTTAGCCAAATCTGTTTGACGAGGTTATCTAACTCTGTTTCCAACTTCTTTACTTCCTCATCAATCAAAGAAATATTGAAACTACAATTGCAAAATGCGAAGAAAATTCATTTGGCTGACCTGATTTCGCTTTTAATTCCATCGAGGTGTTCTTACTCACGAATTTCGAGGTGTGCTTTGGCCTGAAGGATGTACGGTTTTCATTTTTTAACATCTTCTTTCTTTACATCCATATCATCCCTTGGTTTTTCGACCAAGCGGTAACTTTTGTGACTTGTATGCATCCCAATTTATCTTATGACCCTCATGATCTTGCTCTGCGACGACCACAATGCTCCCAAGCAAATGCCAAAGCAACGAGTTTCCTCAATTCGTTGTTTGGTAATCCCGCTTCAGGATCTGAAGGAACTTCGACCAAGTCCTCCAATTGTTGCTTCGGATGAGTGCGGACTTAAATAAATTTTTATTTTGCCTTTTTCTTTAAAGGATTGAATGGTTCTGTCCATACAACTGTTCCAATCTTCTTTGATCCGCGAAGATCCCCGCGACCACGGTTCTGAGGAATAATCCCTTCTCCTACCATCGCTTAAAAGCGTTGAATTAACCAAAGAGCAAGGTATGAAGCAAGCGCCGGAAGGAAAAATCTCGAAGGCGAGGGTACAATTTAACCGTAGAAAATAGGGTATAATGTGCGTCATGGATCAATTATCGATTTCTTTGCTTTGAATGATTACGCCCCCGGCAGCCCGGATCATTGTTTGCGAAAAAGGCCAGCGGAAGCGAGAAGGTGCGAAGAATAGGCGCCGGCGTGCTTAACCTGCTTCGCTTGTCGCGGCTTTTTGTACCCCAATATCTAACTTAGACCCATTCTCATTCTCCTCGCGGCGTGAACCGTTTGGAATCCATTGACAATGATCCGACTCGTTGAGCTCGAATTCCCTGAAATGATGACATCATCGACGAAAGGAAGCGAGTTTTTCGACTCATGAGTCGAGAATGACAAGAAAAAGGTATTGAAAGGAACGAGTTTTTCGACTCATGAGTCGAGAAACACCGATAGAAACAAAGTAAACTCACCTCAATCTCAGGTTTTCAATAATGTTTTCGCAAACATTACGGTCCAATCCTCGACATCCTCGTCTCCGTCAGGTTTGTCTCCCTCGTCCCTCGTCGTCTTTCTTGCTTCCATTTGTCTTCCTCCCCTTGAAATGCTCATGAAGCGGATCAAAGTATGTTGAATGGTTTCAACCATGTCCTTATTTCCAACCACGGATATAGGTTTCATTCCAAAAAAGCATAGCCCCTTGAGAGAACAGGCCATTCATGTACCACTCGCGATACAATTTGATCTTCCCGACCAAGGCTGGTTATGAAGTACTTGATAACTCTTGGCGGATAGGAATTCTATGTATAGGACCCGGTCGCACCATCCTTAGCGACCTTGTCCATCGATGGAACATCCTCCATAAACCCCCCCCTTCCAGGTTCCATCGCTCTTGAGAGATCATGAACTTGTCGAGATAATGATGCTCGCTAGACCACCACTTATCCGGTCGAGCCCGATCTTGAAATCAAAACCAAAACTATGTTGGCAAAGCTTGGTGCCTTTCGGTAAGCCAAGTCCGCACTCATGATCAAGTTATTATATGGAGTGCATGATCTTGTTGGTGAAGTTAATATCACTGCCCATTGGGAGACAAAGCAGTTGTTTGATTGCCCGGCATGCAAAAGACAAGGAAACCGAAAGTATCCAGTCGGTCATGTCCCACACGTCTTGTACCAACTTTGCTCTATGTCGGCTTTGTCATAAAAAAGGGTGGGGTCTTCGATCATATTGATGGCAAATAGTGCCACGGGTCCAGTGCAGTTCGCACCACCAAATCCCTTGTGTCCCAAAGTAACCAGAAATGGGGGAGCTATAAATGCGCCTTAAATGGGACCACCCCGAATCCAAGCTTCCTTTTCAAATTGCCATAGCACGTTCAGGGAAAGGAAGGGTTTTGATTTGATACGCTCGGCTTGGTGTTGATGTAGGGTTGACATAGGCGGTTCAATTCCTTCATGTCTTCCTCATCAAGGGCAGCCTTTTCCTTGTAATAATCAAAATCATGGTATTCATTAGATGCAACGTTGCGAGAACTCAAGTGATGCCTTCTTCTAACTTACTTATTTGCCGCTTTAGGATCTGTGGCATAATCCTTTGCGTCCTGCAATTTTAGAACTCCTGGTCTTCCTCGGCGGGATTGTTCCCTCAAGATTTTGCCTTGTAGGTCAAGCGTTTCTTTGTCCCGTGAGGCCACGTATCCTCTTCATGAGCGCTTGTCAAACAACTTGGGGTCGGGCCTCGCTTGGAAATTCTCCATTCTTTGTCCTTGCCTTGCCTCTTGTCCATTGAGCCCATATGTCAGGTCCATTTCTCCCCGGGGCCAGCCTCGGTGCTAAGAATGAGGTCGTATTGGTCGAGAGAGACTCCCTTTCCTTTCCTTGGTTCTCTTCTTCTTCTCCTCTTCTTCCTCTCCCTCGTCATCTTCTGTCCCTCAGTGAGAACATATCGCATAGTTTCTCAAAGGTCTTCCACTTATCGGGGAGTCTCTGTTTTCCTTTAGGACGCCGAGGACAACCCAATGCTTTCCACTTTGTTGCCCTAGCGTGTATGATCTGAGTCGGGATAAGGGCTGCATTCGGACAATGTACCAATGTCGGAGCATAAAAGTATCTACAAACACCCGAATAAATAAGCGGTAAAATGTAGCCCCGGGTTTTCGACTTCGCGAAGTGAGAAAGTCCCTTGAATGTCTAATTTTCTTTTACTTCACGGGTTTTCTCACTTCATGAAGTCGAAAGCTCTGCATCCTTTGATTTTACGCATTACCCGCCTTTCTCGATTCGCGCGGTGAAACCCCGATGATAATGTCGGCAAATGTTAGGATGGCGGGGGCTTCGACCATTTCGAGAAAGTCCCATTCAATGTCTAATTTTCTTTTATCGGCTAAGGGTTTTTCGACTTCGCGAAGTCGAAATCCACATCCTTTGATTTTTACGTGTTTATCTCAGGGCTTTCGACATTCGCGGTCGAAACCCCCAGATGATAATCGGGCAAATGTTAGGATGGCGGGTTTTTCGACTCGACTTCGAGAATGGAAAGATTCGGAGAGTTATTTACCTTACGTAGCTGGCACTTTCGCCGCTATTGTGTTCTGGATTGGCTAATCGCCGCCGGTTCGGTTTCGGCGTCGTAGCAAAGAACTCTGCACTCTGCTTGGCATATCTATCCTTGATCCTTTGCGGCACCTCCTTCTCGGCACAATGCAATGCTTGAGGCTTCCTAACGAATGCTGACCGCCTACAACCCGTAACGGACGTCTTTTCCCTTGTGATCTTCCTCGGACTTCAAATTGAACAACTCACTGTCGTCTGCTAAAAGGTATGACATCCGCGGGCATTGGATGCAGCGGGGATGTCGCACCATCGATTGAGAATCTCCGGCATGTGTCTTTGGATTAAATTCAATGGTTGAACAAAGGCGGCATCTCCGTGCAAACCTTGGCCGTCTAATGTCCGCTGACGGCTTGTGTGATATTCCCAACGGATATCTTGAGCTAGGCGCTCCATTTTCTGTGCCCCTCGAGAAATCCTGATCGATCATCCGGATCGAGGGTTTGGGGAGTCGACCATATCTTCGTCTCCTTCGTCATCGACTCCTCCGTGTGGTGTCATCATCCCCATCTTTGTTTTGGTGGACTTTTTGTGTATGAACCACAACATTCCCCAACTGCGAGTGTTGTAGAGTCTTATTACGGTAGAAGTGAAGCTCCCCCGTATTGAGCAGTTTTTCCACGACTCACGGAAATCTCCATACCAAGCTCCACGGATGTTAGGGTTCCGGCCTCCTTCATCCCTTCGGATCCTTCCACCCAAGGTTTCGACAATTTAAAGTAGTGGCCTTTTTTGGTGCCCTTAGCCTTGCTCATGGAAGAGTGAGAATAATTTGAAGCTGCTAATTTTTGGTGCGATAGAACTTACTCTTCGGCGGTCCCTCGACATGTAGTGTTAAATGCTTTGAATCATGCAGAGAGGCGGAGAGCACAACACCGATTTTCTTTGTACTTGTCTCAGGAGCTCTTCTTGTCCCTTTGGTGTAGAAGCAGATCTTTCTCCTTCCCACTTGTCGATACCTCGACATACCACCAAGAATCTGCCATTTGTTTCAAGAAGCTCTGTCTCCGGTCCCTCGATGCCGAAGAATGGAGTTCGCCGCCGATCATCCGGTGAGTCAGGAGGTGAATCTTTTGCAAGAAGAACGGATGGATCAGTTAAGGTATTCCGACAAAAAAAACCCCGTGAGCTCACGGGGTGTTTGTCTTCTTCTTCTTCCGCCCGGGCGAAGCATCCCCTCCCTGGCTTCTTGACGGAGTCATTTCTATATGCCCTCTCATCCTCTTTGGACGACTCGTAAATTAAGTTTCCTCCGCGTTGTGAGTTTAGGACTGCATGTAAAAAAAGGGCGTGTTCTTTAATTTGAAGTTAAGGACATGCAATCATTTATGAAAAAGCGGGCTAAAAAAGGGTACAAAGACGGTCGGCTTTTTAGCCCGCCCAAACACTATTTCAAATTGAATCACATCAAGGGACTAAGTGAGTGGGCGTGAAGTTTATCTTCCCGCGGCATTGGGGAACTTCGAGGTCGGAGGGGATCATCGGCGTATGAGCGACTTCGAATGGCGCCGCTGACGGTAAAGCCGCTAACGGCGCTTTGCATATGTGTGTTTTTCGGACCGCTGGCCCCTATTACCAAGCGGTTGAATTGATCGATGAGCACGGAGCTAAGGTAGGAAAGCGAGAGGAGCTGCCGGAATAGGAACTCTACAACTGGCGCCATGGAAAGGGGATCTGTGAGAATCGCAGATGATCTGAAAGTAATAGATGCGAATACACTCTTGAAGAGACCGAGAAGAAGCAAAGACTCGGGTGAGGCTGCGGGATCCGCGGATCTGATGGCCCAAGGAATTCTGCGTGAAGAGGTGAGTTTCGAGAGATGCCTATGTTATTTCGGCTTGTAGAACATGCCGTATGTGTTTAAATAATGGAACCGGGCTGATAAGCTCGACGGATTCAAGGTGTTTCCTTGTCCCGGCATTTCGCCTTCGAGAGATGATTTACTCTCTAGGTTGAGAGATGCTCGGCAAGGAAACATTGAATCGAGGGTAAAGAAACAGATTCGTTTTAGGTCTGTTTTTCCATGACTGTTATTTTACTTGGAATGTTGTACATAGATCAGGCTAGGACTAAGGCCGAGGGAGATGCGGTTCAAATGCATCCTCTTGTAGTTAGTCGGAGGGGCCTCCACCTGTCCGAACCACTCCCTCTTCGCAATATTCGAGGAAGATGGTTCAAGGAGAGTGGCTCAGGATGTGCTAGAGGCACTTGGGACTAAAAGCAGGAGAATAGAAAGTGTAGTACTTGTAGAGAATGCAAGCCTTGGCTTCCTCTCGTGGGTTTCCACGTGGTTAGTTGTAGAGGCCTCCACCCGGTCCGAGGCCCTCCCTTCGCACTATTCCGCCGAAGATGGTTCGGGGAGAGTGACTCGACCGGTCGAGGCCACCGCTACGCATAACGAGGAGAATTGGCTGGCTAGGGATTCTCGACTTGCGAAGTCGAGAATGCTTGGCTTCTGTCTACATTCTCGACTGCGCAAGTCGAGAATGCCTTGGCCATCCGAACTCCGTTTAGTACACATGGAGTGCCGGTTGGGTAAAAGGCATTCCCCACTTCATGAGCGAGAATGCATACACAAGCTCACGTGGAATGCATGCATTCTGCGACCACACTGAGGAGAATTGGGTTGCTAAGAGTTGGCTGCGGGACGGTAAAAACACTTCCCGCCGCAATGTCCGAGGAAGATAGAAGGAGAGTGTTTTAAGACCTGCTCCGCAGCCAGCTCTAGAGTGCACTTGAGTTTCCGCGCCGACTCACGAAGTCGAGAAAGAAGCCAAGAACTTCGTGGTTAGTCGCCGCCGAGGCCTCCACCCAATCGAGCCCATCCCCTTCGCAATATTCGCTAAGATGGTTCAAGGAGACGGTCTTTGATTGGGTAGAGGCCATGCGACCACAACACGTGAGAATTGTTGTAAAGAGTTGGCCCGCGATACCAAAACCACTTCCCTTTCGCAATGTCCGGAGAGGAAGATAGAAGGAGAGTGGTTGAGATCGCCCGCAGCCAGCACCAGTGCTAGAGCTGCGTTCACTCACTCACGAGAAAGCGCCAGCACTCAGTGGAAAGTCGCCGAGGCCTCCACTCCGGAGCCGTCCTCTTCGCAATATTCGGGCGAGCATGGTTCAAGGAGAGTGGCTCGTGACCGGGTGGAGGCACTGACATATCAAAGAGCCATTGGCAGGGGTATCACATTTCGACTCCACGAGTCGAGAGAAGGCCGCGAGGTTCTAAAGAATGTGAAGACATTGGGTGGTCAGGCAATCCGAATCACGCAGTCGAGAATCCCTCAACACGCCAGCCGATCCAGTGTACCTCCCTCTTCTGCGCCTCGGCGAGTCGAGAAGTTCGACTCGCGAGTCGAGAAGAAGGCTTTATACTTCCTTGATTTGTTGGCAAGCGGAAGTATTCTCAACTCGCCACTCCCTTCTCGCATGTCTCCCCGCGGTGGATTTCTTTGTGAGTTAGAAATGGAGATTCCGTGAAGCAATTCCTATTCTGAATTCTTCTTTGGGGAGAAAGACATTCCTAGTTATTTTACGTTAATGCTCGCAATATCTTACTTCCTAACACCGGTCTCTCATGATTTCTCTCTCGGTTGCTTTGCTACTATAACCACTATTCTCACTTGTGCATGTACAATGTATTCAATTCAACCACAAGCAAGAAAAAGATAACAAAAAGTAAAACAATACAAAGATTATTAAGATTAATGAGAAAACAGAGAAAAGTGGAGAAAAAGGAGAGAAAAGTGGAGAAATAAAGATGAAAAATGAGATTAAAAAGGGTATGATATTACAAAACATACCGGAAGATTTTTGGATGAGGAGGAGGCTTCCACTTGATTCCATGTGGGTATAGTCGTTGACAAAGCGTGAATAAGGATTTGTCTGGGAACGTAAATTGTATCGGGGATTAATAAGAGCCTCTAACAAATGTAATATAAGAAAAATGCACTAAAAGACTTAGGTAAAACTAAAAAGCAAGCACAAAAAAGGGCCTCACTTTCTTCTCAAAGCAGAACGCCCGCCGAACAATGAACCGCGAGAACTTTGGTATCTGAATCGCCCCGACCAATCAATCGCCGCCGTCATAAGATGGCGCCTGGAATCTTCGGTTTGATCGACGCCTGATTGGTAAAGCGGAGCCTAAGGAAACAGGGAGCTCAAGAGTGATCAGAGAAAACAGGGGAGGAAGAATGGTGGGGGGAGAGGAAGAGGGTGCGATTAATTCGGGCTGCACCTCGAAACCTCGTAAAAGTGCAATAATATACTCGCCACACGCGTGGGCCATGCCCTCCATGACGATGGCGGTCGCGGATTCTTGGCGTGCCCACGGTTTTGAGCCTCGAAGAAGGCGCACGTGGCCATGCCAAGATATGAAAGGGTTGGTTATATGTTTATATATGTTGTCTTATGTATTTAATAAGGTTTCAATGGTTGAATAGTATCAATGGTATATATGGTTACAATGTTCACATATGGTTTAGAATGAGTGTGGTTGTATGCTTTAATATGGTTATATGATTTTAGTTAATATGGTTGTATGATTTAATATGGTTATATTTAATATGTTTGTATGGTTTTATGTGGTTCATATGGTCATATTTGTGGTGTTTGGGGCTATATGGTTTTAATGTGAGCTTTTCATTCGGGGAGCATGTGAGATGAGTAAAATGGAGCCGAGGGAAGTCCAAAGGAGGCCATTGCCCTAGGCTCCAATGGAGGAGGATGGGTTGCCTTTTGTTGCACCCTTGCAACCTGGATGGTATTCTGCAGAGGGCATAATAAGCTAGCAGTTGATCCATTTGATAGTGTGAATGATGAGATTTTGGGAGATGAACATCTTGGAGTTGGCATTGTGAAGCTTCTTATCGAAGTTGATACTATCATGTCCGGGGAAGCTCTAGTGATTGCATTGTGTGCTCGGGGTCTGCTGGAGTCCCAAGCTCGATTTGAGATGGCCAATTAGATTTATTACACACAAGAATGGTGATACTCTAGAATGCCCCTCTTGAACTACACACCCCAAGGCCCACCCAAGGCCATGTGGAAGATTTGGTGGTCGATGAGCATCCTTTGATCACAAGGAAAGACGCTATGTCTTTCATAAAAGGCAGCCAAAGGTGCCCAAGAGGCCTAGAAGTGACAAATATTTAGAAAGGATGGAAAGTATGGCACCAACCAAAGAAAACCTGGAGGCAATTAGGGGACAAGAGTGTTGCAACCTAGATTGCCAAATGCATTACAATGTGGATGACCTCGTCAAGGATAAGGTCCCAATACATTGGACAGACTTCAAAAAGATAGGATTAATTTCATTTACTCCTTGTGTAGGAATTCCAAACTATGATGAAAACAGGGAATGGCTGCTATATCAATTGAGGGGAATGAAGGTATGTATGAGAGAGCATTGAGATGGATTCTTGGGGTGAGCAAGTCTTCATTTTCTGAATCTTGGGGAGCAGGTTAGAAAAGGGCACACTTTGTTCCAACATGGTAATGCACTCACTTTGAAACCTAGAGCAAATACTCTAAAGGCCATTGGGTCTTGAGAGCTTTGTGAGATACATGTCTCAATCTATGCCCCACAAGTCGAAGGTGAACGAGCACGGTGTGCGAGTGGTGCAAGAGTGTTGCCACAACACTATATCCAAAAGGAGTGCCTTAAGGAGGTCAACTCCATCCTAGAAACTACTTGGAGGTAGGCCTCTTTCTCAATCACATTTCAGCAAGTTATGGAGCACTCACTTCCGGGACGTGAGTGTCCTACAACACATGCCATTCTCAAAGTGCAACACTTGCATTCAACTCAAGGATACACTTGCATCAACTGCAATAGAGAAAGAAAGAATGGCAATTAGGGAGCAATTTGCAGATCACCAAAGGGACCAAATATCATGTAGGCAGTTGTATTGGCGGTGGAGAACATTTTTCGAGATGCAAACCCGGACAAATTTTTGTGTATAATTCATGATAAGATGGACCAACACAAGACTTTCTTGCCAAAGCTAGATCCTTTACCCAAAGCGTTGTCAAAACGCTTTTTGAGGATGAAAGTAAGTCTGGCGGGTGTATTAACACATGGTCATGGGCTGGAACATATGGTCATTTTGTGCTTGATCTATGGAGAGATGATCCAAACTTCCATGTGAGCTCTATTTTCAAGTGCTTGAGAACACTAGAGAAAGGATCGATAGAAGGGAGGAGGTATTCCCTTCAAAGACCCATTTTGAGGCTTTGATGGATGATCAACCGCTTTGTTACCAAAGGCAGATAAAAAGCTCACATCCAAGGTGCCTAGTGAATCAAGGAGGACTTGGGATGATTTCCCCTTACTAGAGAAATCAGCACCGAGGAGCTATGTGTTGAGTTGGACAATGTTGGAAAGAAAACAAGAATAGATGGATGTTTGGGGCAATGTCATACTTGACAGCAGTGGGAGTATTCAAAGTTGTGAAAGTGGGATTCATGATGGTTGGGCATACGATGATGATGATATTGATGGATTCTTTGGAACTTTCTCCACCAAGCTCAAGAGAGAAAACGTGACCACTCTCCCCGAACTAATGGATGTGTTTGAGAGCTGCATTGACCCCAACCCAATGGCTTTCTTGATGGATGAGGTTGCAGATTGGAAATCATTTGTAGAAGGATACTTGCTAGATGGCAAGGACCGGTTGATGAGGACACACAAAGCCACTTCAATTCAAGTTTTGGGTTAGGGATGGAATACCAATCATGCAATATAAGTGGAGACCGGTGACAAGTTGTGGATGCTGTACAAGGTATCGAGTTGTGGCAAAGGGTCTTTCTTTGGTGAAGTTCTCATTCCTAAAGGGCAGCCAAAACCACTACCTCCCCTTCAAGGCAGTCAAAGACTCTAGCCAACTGGTGAAGGGCATCAAGGATTACATATAACGCTTTGGGATGATGTTCAAAATGGAAAGCACACCTCCACTCTTAAGAAAAATCAAATGGACTCCCTAATCAAGTCTTGGGAGAAAGTTGTAACATGCTTAGAAACCGAAAAATGACCATGTGGGAGGGAGCTAAGAGACGGGTTCTTGCCGAGTCAAGATGGGAGGGTTCTCAAGGTGCAAGCACGTCTAAGAATGCTCACTTGGGTCCCAAGTGGTTTGTGGGAAGTAAGGCCTCAAAGCCGAAGTGGTTTGATCTTCCCGAGTGGGATCCCTTTGAGGACATCAAGGAAGGATACTTTGTGCTAGTAAGGCCCCGATGATGAGGATCATCCAATATGGTTAGGGGTGGCACTCTCTAATGTGACCACCACTATGCCCGATGGAGAGGAGTTAAGCGCCTGGATTCCAAATTCAATATTGGGAGCCCATTGGGAGGCACAAGAAGGGCAACTTGAAGGAGCAATACACCGATGTTTGGGGGAGAAGAAGTGGAGGCCAAATTATGCTGACCCTCAAAGGAGGGAATTGGTGGAGTGTGTGGTATGGTCATATCCAAGTTCTCACATTGCAAAAGACAACACACACAAGATCCCAAGAAAGGAGATGGACAAGGCCATGAGCAACCTCCATGCTATATCATTGTATGAGGGTGCATAATATTGAGAAGTTTGAAAACTTTCTCAACTAGTGGTTTGTAAAATTTATGAGGAAAACAAGTAACCCAATTCTATGTGTGTCATGTGTAATTCTATTCAAGCAATCAATTCAGAAATTTCTTTTATGGTGTGTGAGTCCCATTTTCAGTCCGAGTCCCAAAATTCAAGATTTGTCCCACTTTAATTAAATACGACTTGGCCGCATTTGTGCCACACAACTACAAGGCTCATTGGCAAGCAAAACAATTCAGACAATGTTTGGCAAGTTTTGGAGAAGACACAATAGAATCTGTAATTGACTTTGCAGAAAACTATGGTTTCAAAGTTCAGCAGGAAGCGCAATCATGTCATTGGCACACTGACCAGGTATCCATTTTAGTTCATATCACTTACAGGTTTGGAAGGAAACAACAGGTGGATGGCAATGACATCAAGAAGAAAAGAAAAGATATGAAGCAAAAAGATGATAACAGAGAAATTATAAAAGAGTGTCACTTCTATATTTCAGATGAGAAGTCTCATGACACTGAATTTGTACAGCATTGCCTCTTAAAACATGCCACTTGGTTGGAGTTAAATGGTATTCAATATTCCAAGCATTATGTATGGTCAGATGGTTGTTCATCTCAATTTAAGTCTGCAAGACCATTCTATTTCTTGGGTAGATGGTACAGAGATCTTGGGAAGGAGATTATTTGGAATTTCTTTACCCATTTCGCATGGAAAAGGTGAGCATGATGGCCAAGGAGCAAGTGGTAAAAGATTTCTCACAAAGGAACAATCAAGTATAATGGGAGAAAACTCGATTAAGGCCGCAGATGTCGTTCGATTTCTAAATGAATTCTTTACCAACAACTCATCGATTCCGATATACGGTGTAAATGCGACTTGTAGCACTTGAAGCACTTGAAGCACTTAGACCTGTATTTTAGACTAATTATTGTTCATGATTTTTATGTATGTTTGGTGATACTTTACTAGTTTTATACATGTTGAAGGCCATTTATGTACAAATATAACATTTTGAACTTTTTTTTTTTTGTTATTGGAATGTTTACTTACTCCTGCATGTTTGATTAAAAGACTTACAAATTAAGCACTTACAACACTTGATTAATTGTTGCCTGCAGGTACTTTTGGGAAATTGACCCTCATAGTATAGATAGATCAGAAAGGTATGATGCTCAGACCCTCAAAGGGACAACTAAAATTCATTGCATCAGGCCTTTTGATAGAGAAAATCCTTTGAAGCTTGCACATAGACCTTTGTCATGTTTTTGCATGTCTTACCCGACCAAAGGGAAATGGGACTCAGTAGCACTAAATCTCGTATAGGAGGTTGGGAGACAAATGAGTTGGTCCCAAAAAGAGCGTAACCGAGGAAATTCGACAATGAGGTTGTGTCAAGACGCAGGAGATCGATAGTGAAGATGATGGTGACCATGATCTGATCAGCTCTAATGTAGAAGTAGGGGACAATTTTGCGCTGAATGCGAAGAGAAGGCAATCTTGAGGGTGTAGACTTTTATGTCCTGAAATGTATTGAGACAAAGAACACATTACTAGATGATTATGAAGATGTCATTTGGGGCAATGTTTTTGGAATTGGTGAGGTCATACTTTACGGCTACTATTACAAACAATTGGAAGGAGAATTAAGTTTTCAACTTCTTTTAGACAAACCAGCGGCCCACGATTAATACGACCACCCTCGTTAGGATTTGCAAATTTGACATGACTTTGGTGAAAGACAACCACAGATAGTATGGATGAGCGGACATGCCAACAAATAATGAGCAGCCCGCCTTCAAGTTGATACAAGGTTTCTAATCATCAATTGTGCAAAGAAGATAAAAATATTCATTGATAACTTAATAAGTATATCCGGATCAAAGGATATATCAAAATGTATACAAAATTGGTCACCCTACATGAACAACAAAATGGGTCGTCAGGTTGACTATTTACAATGTGTTTCACCTAACTATTTACAAATTGTTTGGTGTTGCAAAGGCAGAATTGTTGATGAACTTACTATCCGCCTGTTCGGTCGACCACTTCACAAATGTAGAGTAATAGAGATCAAAAAGAAACCTGCCGAGGCTGTTAACATTTTGCATCCAACCTCTCAAGAATTTCCACGGCCTCCATATCAAAGAAATCCATAAGTTGTATTCTCTTCAATAATGTCTTCCAGTTATCATCCATTGCAAGTTGATACAACAATGGAAAAATGGAATCCACTAGCAAACTTGAATCGCACTTAAATTCTTCAATCCTCATACTTGTCGCAATAACAGTTTGTATAAGGTGGAGACAAGAATGTTTTATAAACCGAAGTCATCAACCAAAATACATCTTTCGATTGTATTGAGGAAAGGCAAAGACACCTTTTCCAAAGGTTTCATGAACACCTTGGTTTGTCAACATGTCCGTGTAACGTGAAAGGCATTTTGTCACAAAACTCTTGTCCCCAAATAAAAACAAACTGTGTATAAGTAATGGACACAACTTGTGAACACCTCCTTTGTATTGAAACCAGTCATAGATGACCATATAGCCAAGTCATAGTAAACACTTACCTTGTTTAAAAATGCGTAGAACACCCGGGCTGAATAGAACTATCTTGTTTTTGTATACTCTATAATGTGTGGGCGGGTATTTCAAGTTTTCGGACTTTGAATATGTTTTGACCAAAACACCATTGAGGTCCATAATCAATAGCTTTCTACTCACCATGATATCTCTGCTATGTGCTGCTTTACTTGTTGAACCTGCTGGCTCAACACTTGCTCGCTCAACACTTGGCGGGCAAACTTTTCGCTCAACACTTGTTTCAAATGTCTTGGCAATCAGATCAACACAATGTTGAACCATTGTTGGCTGTACTATATTTGCCTCTGAAACTATCTTTTGTGGAACAAAAGCTGGCTCAACACTTGTTTCAAATGTCTCAACTATATTTGGCTCAACTATAGTTGGTGGAACTATAGTTTCACTCTCCTTTTCTGCTCTCCTTTTCTTCACTTTATTGATGATGTTTGATTTCTCTTTTCATTATCAAATTTGTTTTGAATTTCGTGGAGCACCTACATTAGAACAAAACAAATTCAAACAACCATTGCAAAGCAATTTAAATTTTTTTTATTAATAACACTCAAATGGCTACAATGAACACTCAAATACCTTCTAATGGCTACAACACTGCCTTTCATTGATATGGAATTATCTCCAATTGTCCCTGCATGGAATCAAGACCAGCTAATTTTCATGTAACAGACTCTTGATTGAGACAGAATCATTTTTGTCATTCAGAGCATCAAGTATAGCTTGAAATAGAATACCTTCTTTTGGATATGGACCCTGATCTTCAACTTCAACGGAAAATGGCGGCAGATTGACCTGTGGTGATGATGCTTTCCCAAAGTAGCAGCATTATTAAGTGCTACAAGTGCTTCATCCGTTGTTCTTTGCAACTCTAAACTTGTATTCTCATCAGCCTCTAATGCATCTTTCAGATTCTTCTTGCTTTCTCGAATGGATAAGTCCTCTTAGGTGCTTCTACTTTCCCGCTTGCTTTATCTTTGCTTTTTACGTTTCTTTGGAACCGTGACTTTTGATTTGGGTGAAAATTTCCTTTTTCTTGAATGTTCCTTCACCACTTCTATCTCTCGTGGTCACTCTCTTGATGTGACTCAATTTCCTTTCCCCTCAACAACCTTCCCATCATCTCTGTTAGTATAACATTATCTCAGAAAGAAAACATCACCCTCATCATCTGTTAGTATAACATTATTTGCTCCAATCTTATAAGGAGATCTTGAAGTTGAGGGTAGCAGAGCAAGATTTCCAAAAGGTGATATCCTATCATGTACAATGGAAGGTGATCCTGTATTTTTTTTTTTTTTTTTGAGGGAACGAATTTTTTTTGTATTATATAGATAAAATAGTACAATGTATCATGCTCATAGAGAATTACTACAGGAGTAATCTCAACTTCTTCATTCTCTATTTTGCAGAAACTTATTAGATGCTCTACAGCAGATATACATAAAGCACATGAATTGCTCTTATAGCTGATATGCTTGACGTCCTCGGATTACTCTTCCCACCGGTAACTAGAAGATGTATGTATGACAATACAAAGGCTAACCATGCAAAGCTCTCTGAATGATGTAATCCTCTTAGAGGAAGCAATTGAATACTCCAAAATTTCTTAGGAGAGGAATAGGAATATCTAACCTTACTCAGTGCAAGGCATAGCTGAATATCTGAATGACACAACAACAGACTAGAAAGAAGCTCAAGCATCGATTCGAGCGCAGCACTTCCTCAAAATATATATTTTAGCATAACCGTTAAAGCCAAGACTTATTCTCGGTCATGAGATTCTTGGCATAGCAAAGCATTCAAGAACCGAAAGTGCTTAGAGTAATCTTTCACTCAAACATATATTTGAGCACGTGACCCGAAGAAGCATCTTCGGTCATGAGGTTCTTGGCATTGCAAATTACCAAGAACCGAAAGTGCTCAAAGATAATCTTTCTCGCACCGCAAATTAGTCATAGAACACATTTGTCTTTGCATTTCCAATTCAAATCTCAGAAATTATGTACTGTTCAAAAGAGTTCCCCTATTCAAAAACATCTTTTCGATCATCCAATTCATCTATAAGACATTTACGCTAGAAAGAAATGGTGGAAGAGAAAGACCATGAATGGATTTTTCCAAGAAACCGGATTTTTACTTTCTATATGATATAAATCAAACCTTTTTCAAATCTTACGCCTTCTTTCCTTCTTCACCTTATAGGCCGACCTCCAACTTTCTGCCGATTTACCCTTTTCAGCCTTGTCTACTCCGGAGGAATAGATGTAAAAAGAAGGAAACCACGGAGTGGACCTCTGGCCAGAGAATTGCCGCCGAAAAAAGGGAAGAAATACATGCATATGTTGTTCAAATTCCAAAAAAATGGCCCATCGCCTTTGCTAGCATCCGTATAATCGATTTTTTGCGCATAGATCCGGCTTTGTGATGGTTTATGGGAGGGAGGGAGGCCGCTGCCCTCTAGCCGCCAAGAACGCCGCCTTTAGGCGCTTAACGCATTATTATTTGATCCTGTATTTTCAAGCCTCGTCTCGCCCACAGTGCATCGCCATACCAAGCTCTAAAAATAAAGCGTAACCGATAGATGAAGTGAAAACAATGCATTTACCTTTAGCCAACAAAGTCAGGTGGCACATTAAGTGATACTCATGATCACATTTTAGTTTTACCGATAACCCTGTAATTGCTGGAGAATGCTAATCCATATGCAAACACAAGTGTCCTCAAATATATGTGTAAGTCTCTACTAACCGCATTGACTCTAATTGGTGAAAATTTCATACCTTTCGGTTCTTCCAAGTTTTTGAGGTTTGATCTCAAAGATTGAGAGGTTAGCATCCTTCATGTGAAGTTCACCTTGCAATTCATCCCTTCTTGATCTTTGGTTTGGATTGACCTTCCCCGTAACTTGCCATTTTTTTTTTCTTTGCATAGGTCTCAAGCATAATACTTGTTTCAAGCTCAAGAATGTCTTTTTTTCTAACTCTGGAGTTACCCGCAAAGATTTTTTGAGTTCTAATTTTTTTTCATTTGCTCAATATTATTGTTTGCTTACGCCACATTGCCACTTAAAGCCTGGTTTGAGAGATCCTCTCACGCCAATGTGACAAGGATGTCATTCAACTCCAATGCACAAGCTTCTCTCTCACTAGAAATTCTCGGTGATCTCATTCTCGATCAGTTCTATATTCTACAATTTTTGTGCTCAAAATAAAAGATTCCTTCGCCAACTTCTTTTTCCTCTTGAGCTTCTACCAGTCTTCTTCTCGTATTTTTTTGGTTCCAATGATTGGGCTTCCTACACCTCGTATTTCATAATTTGAGCTCGCCAGTAGCCCAATTTACCTTTGTGCTTTTCGAGGGATTTTTTGTGCAGATATGCAATTTTCCCATGCAAAAGCATAGGCTATCTGTTTTCTGACCTCATTATTGCATAATCCCTCACTCTGATAAAGCTTTTTTATCAATGTTTGTAATTGTTCTTTCAGATGTGGCTGTACCAGCGAGATTTTTATACTGTGTCTGGAATTTATCTCCTCTCTCCAAACTGATAGCCAATCTTCTTTGGTGATTTTTTTCTCCAAATATTTCATTTTTAGAGCCGGAATTAGTCCATCATCCGACAATCCATGCATTTCCACAAAATCTTCTACTGTCACTGTTCTGATGCTTTCCATTTGGCTTTCGGTATGGCTATGGCGCGAGAAAATCCCAGACTAAAAGCTATGGCTATGGCGCGAGAAAGTTCGACTAAAAGCTATGGCTTATGGCTATGGCGTACGGTTATGGCGCGGGAACTGGCAGCATTAATTGCGTGACACAAGCCTGACGGGATCCAAGTGCTTTAGGTGCTGGGTGCTGTCGCATTTTTTTGATCACCAGTATAGAATTTACACCCTTCTAGAGCTAAGGGACAAGTGTCCCGGGTAGTTAGCAACTGCCAGGAGTTTGCCCTATTTGTAGCTTGGCTTACGGGTGTTTTGGCATCAGCGCTTTTGTGCACGCATCTCCATTTGGTAGATTGTTCCCGAGCTCTCTTCCCCCAGATTGTTGGTCGCTGGGTGAGCTCTCTTCCCCAATTGTTGGTCGCTGGGTTCTTTTCTCTGACGTCTTCCTCTTGCTCTGTCACCGTTTCTTTTAGCATCGTTTCTCTTGTGCGCACCATCTTCCTTTACAATTTTCTTTCCCTCACATCGTCCTCTCCTTCTACTCTTCGTTTTCCTGTTGCTTGTTGCTGTTACGTTTCTTTGGTCTTCACAACTCAGGGTGGTTTTCTTTAGTGCTCCGGTGTAAGGTTTACAAAGCAATGGCACGTGGTGGTGATTCGAGCAGGCTTGGCAAGCGACCTGCTTCTAATGGGTTTGCCTCCGCTTCTGCAGCGGTCAACGGCTCTCCTGGAGAGTCCCCAACAGATTTACAAGCCCCGGCTTGGGCTCAAGAGATTATGAAATTGGCCACAGATAGAGCAGATCAATTGAATTCTTTGGAGGCAAGAATTGTGGCTCAACTGCAGTCTCAGCCTAAGACGGAAGATTTGACAGTCTTAGAATCCAAAATTGCAGCTTTGCAGGAAGAGATAGAGCGCAAAAGCAAGAAATCTAGAATGCCGGTACTCAAGTATCCGAGCAACGTCAAATTATGGGACAGTTTCAACGGCATTGAAGATGCTTTTTCGGATTTGGAGAGCCATCTTCGGTTGTCCAAAACTTTGGATCCAGTCGCCAAGGCGAAGATTGATAAAGGTATGTCTGTCATTTCTGAGCAAAAGAATTTAATTTGGATAAGGGATAGGGAAGGACCAGCAGTTGCGGAATGCTATGAATTTAGTGATCTTAATCCATCGGATGGCGATAAGAAGCTTAGGGAAGCTAGAAGGATGGCCATGGAATTGAAAGGTACTTCACAGAATAAAAGATTCGGTAACAAGAAGCAACTCAACTGTTTTATTTGTCAGAGTCCCGAGCACTTGGCAGCCTCTTGTCCGGCTAAGAACTTGCTTTCCCCAGCCCCTCAGCAGCTTCGCCTTCCAAATGCACCTAATGCAAATGCACTATTTTATAAGCCCGCTTAATGTGCTGGACTTTTTCTTTGGCACTATCTTGTTCCTTTGTATTTGTGATAAATGTAAGTTTTGATTCTTATTGCTATGTTTTTCGTTGAGTCTAGCTTGTTATTCTGTTTCGTTGAATCTCTCTAATTGTTGATATTGTGTGACCCTTTAATTTTTGTCCTAAGAAACTACTTTGGAATTCTGCCATGAACCTGCAATGAATTGTCATATTCTGATAAATATTTGTCACAAAATTTGTAAGCTGTGGAGGCTGGTATGATGTCTTTCATTACGCGTCTTCTTATCTTGGTCTTGTAAGAACTGAGGCAATAGGTAGGTCTTCAGCAATTTCTTGCATTTTCTTTCAGTGATGGAGGATGTTGATGCTGGATGATTTCAGTTGTGTTATGGGACTCTGGATGTATTTAGGATGAACTTTCATATGTGGTCCAATTCTCCGAGACGTCCTTTGCATCTCCGTACCATGTTTCTCATGCAAGTTTGTCAAACTCCAAAAGTAGCAAATTACTTGACACCCGGAAAATTTAAATATCAAAACCTTAATTATCAAACCATAATGCCTGGGTTATGAGAGATCAAACAGTTATGAGAGATCAAACAGTATACTTGATGCAAAATTCTAGAAAGGAAGGAACATTCTTATGCGCCACAGTTGGAGTCAGACACACAAAGCAAGTAATCTTATTTTTTGGATATTCCTTGAGCGGGAAACTCAGCCACTAAAGTTTGTAATCTTATTTCTGGATTGACATAAATCTGTGCCTTTGATCATATCAAGCAAGGTGTGCAAGCATTTAGCCATAGCTGGGAGCTGTATGCGGTTGTACTGTACCATTTACCATTGATCACAGTCCTGACATTTGCTTGCTTGTTAGTTGTTGTCTTAAGTCTACGAATATTCGTTCAGGCATATCTTTGATACAAAGTGAGATAGAGTTTTCTCTGAAAGAATCGTTTGGAATGCTTAGCATTACCTTGTGCAAAAGAATGTCCGATTAGGTACTGATGCATGGCTTCTTAACATTGAGACAATGGGCTGGTAGATAACTCAAATCAACATGTAGGACCTTAATCCATCTATTTCTTGTCTTCACGAGTGTTTTGTTGCTTTTATTTAGCATGGATAAGACTGATGTATTCATGATAGTACCTCAGTGATAGTTTTTATTACGATACCGAAGTGTGCATCAGTGCTGGGAAGGGGTTATCTTCTATTTGATACACTGGATTTGGTCATGTTGCAGAAGTTTCAAGGTTCTAGATTCAAATTATCTTAGAAGGTCTCTCTCACATGAGGTCTGCCTGTGTTTGTCATCACTTTCTGTTTAGTTCCTCTTGGCTCTATCATTTTCCATTTCCTGCTTGCTTAGCCTTAGGTTCTGCCTAGTCTTTCAAAAGTCTAATTCACAGCTTTCACCTGGCACAGACAGCATCATTTCTTTTCAGGCTGATAATCATGCATGCAAACCACCTTCTTCTTGTATCGTGGTTGTTTTGTAGCCTATTCGTCTAGGCCAAATGCTTGATATTTTAACTTAAAACAGGTTAAGTAGTTAGTGGATTTCCTGTGTGTTGTGTGTGCTATCCAAGAGCAGAATCCAGTTGTGGTTTATTCGAACCCCTGAATTGTTTCCTGCAACTCCCGGATCAGATCGAATTCCCCGCATCCTTTGGTCTTGATCGGAATGTGGTTTGGGCTCAGGGTCAGGTGCCGAATCTTGGTGGGAAATGCCGCTATTGCATTCGATCCTAGTCTGGAGTGCTACAGTGGTCGGAGTGTCGGATTGATGGCCTTTGCCACGGTCTTAAGTTCGATTTTACTTAGGAATATAGCTTCGTTAGCTTATCTTATGGCTTATTTTGTGGCATATGGTAATCCATATGAGTTGTGGAAGTGGCACCTTTGTTATGGCTTATTTTGTGGCATACGGTAATCCTTATGAGTTGTGGAAGTTGCACCTTTGTAATAGGTACAGATAGTTGGACGCACATGGCTATGTAGCCTTGCTTTGATTGTGGTGTTGTCAATATAGCTATCCCGTTAAATTACTATAACTTAGACTGTTTGGTTTTTCAATAATGATATTTCGCTTGTTGATGTTGCTAAGTTTATTCTTATTTTGCAAATCTTTTTAGCCACCATTGCAAGTGTACCTTTCCTAGAAGTTGTCTCGTCATCATGTTAGACCATCATGGCCATAGCTATACTGTCTTGCATATCCCTATGCTTATTTTGGTGCGCTTGTTGTCTGGTTATTCAATGTGTCGGTGCCTCCGTGGTAAATGCGGTTTCCATTCCTTCTCTGTTAAGGTTATTTGACGTGTGTGCCTTCTTGTCTGTTAGTCGCATGCTTGGGAGTTGTAAGTCTTCAGGTTATGAGCCTTTGTGTGATGCTTCAAGTCTTGAGTGGCGACTAACCATTGAGTTGATGTTTTATTAGGAATGCGTTGGTAACTTTTTAGGTGACTACTTTTTTGGTTCCCGAAGGGATCTCTTTTGGAAGTTGGTTGGTTAACAACTGTGAGGTTGTTGTGCTCTAACAATGGTTTCATTTTCTAATATTTGTGGTTGGTGGTTTCAGAGTTTTTCACTCCGCCCCTTGAGACACAACTGCATCCCGATATACGTTATCTAAAGAACAGGCTCAAGGTTCACCTTCCTTTTTGGCAGTCCTTTTGCTCTTCTGCCATGGTTTTGGACTGGGTGGCTAATGGTTATAAAATGCCATGGCTAAATGGCCCTCCTCGTTTTCCTTGGTTTCAGCCTAATCATAAACCTACTTTCACACATGCCAATTTTGTTCGCTCTGCTATCCAAGACCTGCTTCATTCTGGTGCTGCGACTCCTTCCACATCCCGTCCGTTCATATGTTCTCAACTTAGTGTGGTCCCAAAGGCTAATAATAAATTTCGCTTGATTCTTGACCTTCGTTTTGTGAACTCTTTTTTGTTGCAGACCACTTTTAAGTATGAAACCATAAAGGAAGTGCCCGCTATTCTGCGCAAAGGGGATTTTCTTTTCACCATTGATTTGCACTCGGGCTATCATCATGTTAACATTCACCCAGACTGGGCTTTGAATTTGAAGGCCGCTTTTACATGTTCACATCCCTTCCATTTGGTCTTTCAACAGCTTGTTTTGTCTTCACCAAGCTCATGCGTCAATTGGTTCGCAGGTGGCGTTCCTTGGGCTACCGATGCTCACCTTACATTGATGATTTCCTTTTTGCGGTTTGTGCTACTAAATTTTCTCATGCTCAGGCTCTTATCCTCCATGACCTTGAGGATGCAGGGTTTGTCTTAGCTCTGCATAAGTGTCAAATTCAACCGTCCTGCGAAGCTAAATTCCTGGGCTTTGTCTTGAATACGTCTACAGGTTTTCTCTCCATTGCTTCTTTTAGGAAAGAAAAGTTTATGGCATTAGCCTCTAAGCTCTTGTCGTGCTCGCGTGTCCGTGCCCGTACTCTAGCCTCTTTCATGGGTATGTTGGACTCTTTCCGCTTGGTGTTTGGCCCGTTCATTAGATTGCTCTCCTTTCATTTGTTTTCTTTATATGCTTCCATTTCTTCTTGGTCTCAACATCTTCCCCTTACCCCTCTTGTGCTTACTGAAATCCGTGCCTGGGTTGATTGGTTCGATACCTTGAATTCGGCTTACCTTTGGGAACCTGTTGCTCCTTATAGGTCCTTATGTTATGATGCTAGTGGTTCTGGTTGGGGGGTGTGGTTACATGGTGACAATCCTTGCTCCAATTTTTGGGGCCTGCTTTCCGCTTCTGATAGGTTAGCGTCCTCTACTTCTCGCGACCTTCAAGCCCTTCTTACTTTTCTTAACCAGCATGGGCCCTCGTTGAGGTCTTCTCGAGTTATAGCTTTTGGAGATTCTCTTAATGCGTTCTACATCCTTAATAAAGGCGGGTCCCCCATTTTGGAGCTGCATTTTTTGTGTTTGCGCATCTATACTTTATGTCTGCATTATCGAATTTCCCTTAAGCCCGCTTGGATCCCTAGGAACTTGAACCAATGGGCTGATTACCTATCCAAATTACAAGATTTTGATGACTACAGTCTCTCCCAGACCACTTTTCGCATCATTGATGAAGCCTGGGGCCCCCATGATGTTGACCGTTTTGCTAATCTTACAAATCATCAACTTCCTAGCTTTAATTGTTGGCACCCTATCCCCGATTGGCCGTCACCTCCGGATGCATTTTCTCAGTCTTGGTCTGGTTTCAATAATTATTGTTTTCCCCCTCCCGCCCTGGTAGCTAAAACCTTGGAGTTTGCCTCAGCCTGTGCAGCTAATATGTCTTTGGTTATTTTTCATTGGGAATCGGCTCCTTGGTGGCCTATCTTGCATACAGATTCAGGTGATTGGCTTCCTTCTATTGTGGACCACCTCTACTTTTCATCTGGTGGAAGAAGTTTGGTTAAAGGTTCAGGATGTTCATCATTCCCGCTTGGCAAACCATCTAGTCCGATAATTGCCTTAAGGATTCTTTCAACTATTAATGGTGAGTTTATTTGTTTTTATTGCAGATGTTTTTAAATCTCAATTTTGGAATGAGGTTGGTGCTTCCAACATGGAATTGTGCAAGTTGAAAGAGTTGTTCCAGCATAACCTGTGAAGAGATATTCACAACCTTGGCATGAGTTTAAAGCTTGGTGCTGTTCTAGGGATCTATCCTACCTCCCTGCTGCTCCTTCTACAATTTGTTTTTTTCTTACTTATGCTATGACCTTTTGGACATCAATGTCACGAGTCAATGCTATTCTGGCATCTATCAGTTTCCATCATGTTTTGGCAGGCCTACCCAAGCCCAATGATCATCCGCTTGTGGGTCTTGCGCATGATATTGCCAAGCGTAAGTTCCCGGCTGAGGTTGCTAGGAAGCGCCCTTTGTTACCTCATTTAGTCCGTCGCATTATTGATAGATTTTCTGGACCAAATTCCACTGTTTTAGATCTCATGCGTTGTGTCGCCATTGTCCTCTCTTTTGCTGCGTTCCTGCGTAGTGCAGAGTTACTCAACCTTCATTGGCATCAGATTGTTTTTGCTTCATCGCATGCAAGTTTCTTCATCCGTTCCTCAAAAACAGACCAACATGCTTCGGGTGCTTGGGTCTCAGTCGCACGCTGCAATGGACCGTATTGTCCTATAGCTCTAGTAGAGCGGCTTATATCACTTGCCAGATATAGAGAGGTAGATGGTCCTGCTGGGGGTCCTTTGTTCAGAGGCGTCATAATCACTAGGGGCCGTCATCTTTTGCGTCAAAAGCCTATTTCATACTCTACGCTACGTGCATGGTTCCGCCATTGCTTGCTTGCTATTGGAGAAGATCCCACTGCCTTTGGTACTCATTCCGGAAGGAGGGGTGGTGCCACGACTGCTGCAGCTTTTAACATCCCTGATCGCCTTTTCAAAGCTCATGGTCGCTGGAAGTCGGAAGCAGCTAAAGATGCCTATGTATGTCCAACTTTGATGGAGCAGCTTTCTGTTACGCATGCCTTGGGACTCGGCTTTGCTCAAAAATCTGTTCCATTGATATCTTGCCAGGGTCACCAAAATGGTATTTTCTTTTTCTGCCTCTTTGTCAGCATGTGTCTGTTTGTCCACCTTGTCTCGATAGCTCTAGAAGTCCCATTTACCTTCGTTTTCAACGAATAGATGGTAAATGGACTTCTAGAGCTAAGGGACAAGTGTCCCAGGTAGTTAGCAACTGCCAGGAATTTGCCCTATTTGTAGCTTGGCTTACGGGTGTTTTGGCATCAGCGCTTTTGTGCACGCATCTCCATTTGGTAGATTGTTCGAGCTCTCTTCCCCCAACCCTCCCTTTTTTCCCCGTCCCTTCTCTATTGATGCACGGTGCAAAGCATGCTCTAATGGTTCCCTCTTGACTTTGTCTATGTCACTCGCTTTAGTGATGGTTATGTATGTTGGCATGGTGATGGTGCCTTGGTGGCTTATATCATGATGGGACTGTTGTTTATGGTTTTATAGCCTTGGTGGCTTGGTTATGGTTTAAAGCCTTGGTGGCGGTTTTGCAATTTTTCGAGCCTTGGCGGCTGATGTTGTGGCCTTTGATGCCGATGGGCACGGGGTCTTGTCTTACTCGTGTTGTTCTTTTGCGGTGTTTGACGTCATATGTACGCAATTTTGATGGTGAGGTGCCGCTTTCAACCGAAGTTCTGTCAGATAACTGGCATCTCACAGCTGCATGTGGTTTTCCTTTTACAAGTTTCTGTAAAACCCGAAAAGGCCTGTAGGCATGAGGGTTCCTTTCCTTTTTAGTTGTGTTCAAGATCTCTTAGACGGTTGTTTATCCTTAGGGTTTCCTCGAAAACCCGTAAGGGCGAGGTTTTCATCCCGAGGATAAGCTTCTGTCTTAGAGCTAGCTTGTATCATGTATCAGTTGTTTATGGAGATGCTCACAAGGGCCATTCATTAGCATGTGTCTGTTTGTTCACCTTGTCTCGATAGCTCTAGAAAAGCTTTTGCTGTGTTCCTTAGTGCAGAGTTGGATAGAGGATTCTATCAGGCTTTTCATGTGAAGAAACACATTCCTATTCAAGCCTATTCTCTAAACTATTCTTCCCTTAAATTTGTGATCTTGCTAGATGGTGTTCTAGTGTAATTGATTTTCACCCTAAGCCATTCCTTTTCTAAAATTTAGTGTCTTTCTAAGATTCTTGTTTTGACAATATTTTGCAGTCGTATCAAAATACTATAAAATAGAACAAAACAAATACATACATGGGTGAGACTTTAAAGTAGAAAAATGCTAGGAAACAGAAAATGATGCGTGCAAACTATAAATACATAATATATACGAACAACTAAATACATGTCCTAAATCATATAAAAACCATTGTGAAAAAGCCGTATAAATATACCTTTTGCGCGATGAACCATTTTTTGTGATATTCATGCAGGGCGTCCATCGATAGACTTGGACTGTTAGATGCCGGTTTCGGGCAATCTGAGCCATCGTTAAGCACGCCTCATATTTTTAGCAAGTTTAACTATCAGTTTCAAATACAGAATTAAACTAAAGGTTGTGAAGCGCATTGTACACATATACGAGCATATATGTTTGGGGCTCCTCGCCAACCACTAAATGCCTATGTTTGGGGGTCTAGGAGGTTTTATTTCAATGGTTCAATTTCTTAGTATGTGGTTTGCAATATACTATATTATATTGATACAATGTATATATATGTTAGGGTGTATATAGGGCCAAAAATATTTTGGCCCCAAAGTGTTATGAGTACATATAATAGAGTCTAACTGAATCCAAGTCTTTTACCTAAGGGTTATTTTGTGTGATGACATTAGGACTCATGGGATTGAACCATGATTACAAAAGAAAGTAAGCATGTGGCCTTGCATGGTGTTAAGTAAGAGAGGTGTTCAACATGCATGATTGCATGTATGCATGGTATGCATACATTGTGCGCTAAAACCATAGGTTTTGAGTGCAAACTAACTAGAAATACTCCGTGCGCTCTAAAAGTACTACTGGCATACCCCACACAAATACACAACACAATCATATGCAAACCATAGCAAAATGATCGTATATTTATACATTTTGCGTGTCAAAATAGTTGTGATGGAATTATAAGGATGAGGGACATCAATAAATTCAAAGAATGGGAGTTGAACCCATTATAATAACGTGAAATAGTTATAGAGCCAATATATCATAGCTACACCTACAATCGACATTTATCTAAGATTGAAACATGATTATAAAACCATTGACCACCTGCCACTGCAAATTCAAGAGCAAGTAAATATGCTAAGAACCTCAAAACAAAGAGAAGTTGATTACTTTGGAGAAAAGGAAACATGAAAGATTGCACATAGTTTTGCAAACACTTGTTGCTTTGTGACGCTAGATAAAAGGTAAGGCTCTCATGTGAAAAGATTTATGTGGCTGTGAAGGACAGTAAGCATATGCCTTGACTATGATTGATCATAGAAATCTAAAAAGCCCTATGCAATTTACTCAAATTCATGCCTTCTTCATCTTCTATATGCTGCTCTGGCCAAAAAAGCATGCGGTCATGATCAACCCAAAAGGAGGATCGACAAAAATAGAATAGAATAGAATAGTTTTTTTAACGTCCACAGAGACCAATAGGTCATGGGACCCATACAATGGGCTAGTACAATCATTACTACTAGGATTAAAAAACCCCTGCCTCGAAAGGTTTTCAAGGGAAAAACCTTTGCAGTAATGATGATACTAGACAAGCGGAGATAATGACTACTGAGGGCTCAGTAATTGCCGATGTTTATCTAGAACCTCAAGTATGTATAATGCCAAGTCATGCACAGATGGTGCTCTGAGAAGTTGTGGAAGCGTGGAATGGAAAGGAGTAATATAGAACAAAGGAATCATAAATGCATGTGAATAGAAGATTGAGATTGACTGGCTAGAAGGACTTTTGCATGCAAAAGCATACTAATGTAAACTTGAAATTCACTGGATGTAAGTGATCTCACATGCAAAAGCATGTATATGAGAACTGAAGATTCACTGGGTGAGAAGGAGCATATGCATGCATTGACTAGCAGACAAGGTGCTATGCATGCATGGGCAAGGTATGGATGTCCAAACTGAAGGTGCATGCAAAAGCATGTTAATGTAATCTTGAGATTCATTGGATGTAAAGCAAAAGCATGCAGATGAAAACCTAAGGTTGACCGGGTGAGAAGCAGAGAAGGTGCTATACATGCATGGGCATAGGCATGCACGTCCAAATCAAAGGTTGGGTGGGCAAATTAACTAGAAATACAAAACATGCGCTATAAATACTACTAGCATACCCTCGTAGAAATATAACACCAGTCATATGAAAGCCATAGCAAAGTGACCGTATCATTATACGTTTTGCACGACGAACCATTTTTTGTGATATTTGTTATAGGTGTCTACGTTATACTCTTGCTTCCTTACCGAGGTTGCCCATACAACCTACTTATATTAGGGTGGGTACTCAGCTCGATGATGAAGATCATAGCAGCAATCCAAACATGTCGATGTAACGTGCTTTCTCTGATGTCGATATGGGCTAACTCCATAATATTTTCTAATACAAGAGCACTTAGCTATGGTTTTATATTTTGATATAAACAAAAATCACTTCCATAGTTAATGGATTTATTGAGACAAATGATGCGGAGTCTCATAATTAAATGATTACAACTTTAAAATCTATAAGGTCTGTAACCCTTGTCCATTGATGGCCTGAACTGCTAAATCAATGTCTGTGCCTTCCATTTTGGTGTAGTAGAGGGCCATGTAGCCGCCTCAATGACGACGAGGAAACGACATGAGAACGTGTTGTAAATTGCAATGAGTGCTAGAGATTGTGGTGACCCTAACAAAAACAAAAATGAAGCAGGGCCACAGGAGGAATATGAAAAACTCCAGTAGTATGCGCAAGGGCACAAGGCTTCTAAAGTGAGCACAAGTGAAACACATGAGAATGCTAATGATTCTTAATTGAGTAGCAAGAGCTTTTGTTGCAACCATCTCTGATGATTAATGATCAACAAAGTACCATGATATGGATCATCAATAATATGCATGTTCTTTCACAGAATCCCATCATGGCATGGTCGCAAAACTTGTCATAGAAAATATGGTTTCTAGATTCTAATCATGCCATTTGACCAGGAAAGGAATTTCTTCCAAAGCCTTGTGAGAATTAGCAATAAGAAAGTGAAAATAGGGAGAGACAAACTTGCAATTAAAGGTGTGGGAACCGTAACCCTGGATTTGCTATATAACACGAAATATTCAACTCAAGAATACTCCTTATGTTCTACATTAGAAGCAAATTTGTTATTATCTATTTCTATTATGAAACTATGAACAAAAGCAAGATTGCACCAACAACTCGCCAAAATGAGGCGCCAATCCACAATTCCTTAAGGGAGAAAAGAATCACACATGCACAATAGCGACATCTATATGTTAAAAAAGAAAAAGAGACGATTGAAGTGTGAGGATAAATTTAGCCTATAACTAGCATGATTCGAAAAAGGCCACATCATATCCCAGGTCTAGGGGCATCCAGCTGAAAATTCTGCACTAGAAACTTAGAAGATTCTAGCCACTTAACTGACAGGATTTGTGATCAGCACAATCCTGAACACAGATCCGTGATATGCCGGAACCTTCAGTGCGCGCACCAAGAATCAGCTTCGCCTTTCGCTTGGTGATATATATTCAGCTTTGGTGCTAGCTCCGGCATGATAATCTTGATGTGGTCATGATAACCTTGCTCTGGATCGTAATAATCTTGCTATGGGCATCCGAACCAGTTGATAAACCTTGCTCTGGGTAAGAAGCTTGCTATGGAGATCTGTTTGTGGCCTGCTATAAGCATGCGTCCGGACGCATGCTTTTGATACCCACGAGCATACTTTTACCCCTTTCACAGTTGGCATGGTCGCAAAACTTGTCATAGAAAATATGGTTTCTAGATTCTAATCCTAATGCCATTTGACCAGGAAAGGAATTTCTTCCAAATCCTTGTGAGAATTAGCAATAAGAAGGTGAAAATAGGGAGAGACAAACTTGCAATTAAAGGTGCGGAACCATAACCCTTGATTTGCTATATAACACGAAATATTCGACTCAAGAATACTCCCTATGTTCTACATTAGAAGCAAATTTGTTATTATCTATTTCTATTATGAAACTACGAACAAAAGCAAGATTGCACCAACAACTCGCCAAAACGAGGCGCCAATCCACAAATCCTTAAGGGAGAAAAGAATCACACATGCACAATAGCGACATCTGTATGTTAAAAAAGAAAAGAGACGATTGAAGTGTGAGGATAAATTTAGCCTATAACTAGCATGATTCGAAAAAGGCCACATCATATTCCAGGTCTAGGGGCATCCAGCTGAAAATTCTGCACTAACTTAGAAGATTCTAGCCCCGACAGGATTTGTGATCAGCACAATCCTGAACGTCCATCACAGATCTGTGATATGCCGGAACCTTCAGTGCGCGCACCCAGAATCAGCTTCGCCTTTCGCTTGGTGATATATATTCAGCTCTGGTGCTAGCTCCGGCATGATAATCTTGCTGTGGTCATGATAACCTTGCTCTGGATCGTAAGATATCTTGCTATGGGCATCCAAACCAGTTGATAAACCTTGCTCTGGGTAAGAAGCTTGCTATGGAGATCTGTTTGTGGCCTGCCAGTTAAAGGGGATAAACACCCCTGCTTGCCCCTTACAGCAGATAAATGGGCTCGCCCCGCCGGGCTCGCCCATTTATCTGCTGTAAGGGGCTGGCAGGGGTGTTTATCCCCTTCATAGCCATTACCTTGTCAGGAAGGATGGTGATGGTAAAAAGTTCAAAGCTTGTTTACTAGATATTGCATGGGTGTTCTATGCCTTGTTTGACATGTGCTTGATTGAAAAAGTGACACTAAAAGATAAAAATATGCAGGATAAAAGAGTGATATTCGAATTGTAAATAGTACCAAGGTCCATTTCTATAGAAAGCTGGCATCTGCATAAAAAGAAGGACCGTGGGAGACAAACGCGTCGGTAATAAGACAGGACAAAGAATGCGTATGAAATTCTCGTGTGGTTCGAGCTGGAACAAATAAGAAACAAAGGAACACGATACTGTAACTGTGTATGCAAGGATATCAGACTATCAGAACAGGCAGATATGGCGAAGACCCAATGCATTAATGTCCTGCATGCTAAACTGCAGCCTTTAAAGCCCATTTACAGGACTGCAGCATCGAGACACGGTTTGGGTTCAAAATCAACCCTTTCACATTAAATAAGTCTAGAGCAAAGCATGGTTGAAATATGGCCATAAAAACCGACAACCCAAGAGTTAAATGCCTCATGGGCGCCTTCTGATTCTGATAAACAGGATCTAATTCTAAACAAGTGTTTACCAGGATTAAATCAGAATGGATAATGCGTTCAAGTTCCAGAATTAATTCTGTGAAGGCAGAAGAACAGTGGGCAGGGTTTTCTGCTGCAAAATGGCGGATCAGAGCCTGAGAGTTAGAGTTAGAAGTGCGGTTTTTTGGATTTTGATGGTGGGTTATGCAGAGGAGAGCAAGGGGCAATTGGGTTTTAGTTTTTACGCAAATGTCTGTCCGGCAGCAGAGAATGTGGTGTTTAATGCTGTTAGAAGCGCCTCTCTTTTGGATAGTACCATTCCGCCCAAGCTTCTGCGCCTCATGTTCCATGACTGTTTCGTAGAGGTCAGTAAGATTGCAAAGAGTTTCCGGATTCTGTTTGTTTTTTCTGGGCCTGAAGAGATTTTTGTTCTTCAATAGTTCTTTGTTCTTAGCCTTTTTTTTTTTTGGATTGCAGGGCTGCGATGGATCCATCTTGCTGGATTCAACGGCTAATAATACTGCAGAGAAGGATGATGGCGCAAACAAGAGCGTCGATGGCTTTGCAGTTATCGATTCTGCCAAAAATACATTGGAGCTCGTTTGCCCAGGCGTTGTTTCGTGTGCTGATATCATTGTTCTTGCTGCTCGGGATGCTGTCATACTTGTAAGTCCCTTCTTCAACACAAGTCTCTTCTGGTTTTCGTGGACGATAAAATTCAATTCAATTCAATTCAATTTTTTTTCTTTTTCTAATTTCATCAACATTTTGCAAACTCTACTCACAATCCTCTCATCATCCCCTATAAGTTCATACGTGGTTGGGTCAATAATTCCTTATGTTCAGCCATAATCTATGATGCCTTTTCCAATAAGTCCTTTTCTAATAAGCCCTAATCCATCCTAAAGGCTTTAATCTTCTTTGTTTGGGGATCTGCCGCTAGGCTATGAGATAGTCTTACCCTGGATCGGATCCCATCCTCCGGGATCCCCTCCTTCGGGATCCTGCAGTCAATGGGATACCCTCCTCCGAGATCACAAACTTAATTACGCAATTAAAGGTCGATTTCTGGCGGGATCATGCATCTCTAGTAGCAAGCGCTCGTTGCACTTCCTCCTTGGCATCTACCTATAGCTCTTCTCCAGCCCATTCCGACCATCCCTGAAGTGATCCCATTCGATTTCGTGGAGAATTGAGGGAAAAAAAAACCTCTGATTTTTTTTTATAAGGGGCCGCAGTTTTAGTTTTGCACAATAACTAGCAAGTAACTGTGCAATAAGGTGGGATCCCCTCCTCTGGGATCCCCCAATACATGATAAAAGTATCCTAGTGTAAAAGTATCCTACAGGGCATGTGGGTTTAATTGATTAAGATGGTTTTCGGTTTAGGGTTTGCCTTTTATTTTAGGCCTTGGTGCATAACCAAACAACAACGTTGTGCCTTTATTAGTCTAAAGGTCCTAGGCAATGTTATAAAGCTGCCACCATTCTTTCCTTCTAGCATTTTACAACTTACAAAAAATTCCTCCTTATCACTTTGCCACTATTTAGTTGCCTTTTGCTTCTCTTGAAGAAGCTTTATTGATGAGTTCATTATTTAGAAGAGGTACTTATTGACTAACAATAGTGGTTGGTCTAGTTTGCTCACCTTTCTCTATTGGTATTTTTATTGGCGTGGGGCATCAAAAGATAATACTCAAACCTTCATGTTTTGGAATTTGTGCAGATGGGAGGGCCACAAATCCAAGTGCCAACAGGGCGAAGGGATGGTAGAAGTTCGAGGGCCACAAATGTGCGCACCAATCTACCCGACACCACTTTTAATTTAGATGCTCTCAACAGATTTTTTAGCGCGAAGGGCCTTTCCCAACTTGACATGATAATTCTCTCAGGTATAATTTTCAATGCATTTTAGTACCATATATATATATATATTGGATTTAGAGTTTTCCTTGTATTAATAGATAAAACAAACAAATTTGCAGGGGCTCATACGATTGGATTGGCACATTGCAACGCATTTAATGAGCGTTTCCAATTTAATCCAAATGGATCAGTCAAAGTAGATCCCAGTATCAACCCTATATATGCCAAACAACTTCTACAAAGATGTCCTGCAAATCCTAGTCCTACCACAACTGTGGCCATTGACCCCACAACTCCAAATTTTTTTGACAATGTTTTCTACTCCAATTTGAAGTTTGGAAAGGGACTCTTTGGATCTGACCAGGTGCTCTTTACCGATCCAAGGAGCCGACCTACTGTGGAGGGTTTGTCTAGAGACTTCAAGAGTTTCTTGAGTGGATGGAGTAACTCCTTTTTGAAGTTAAGTACAGTCCAAATCAAGACTGGCAGTGCAGGTGAAATTAGGCGGCGGTGTAGGTTTGTAAACTAATGCTCATTTGATGATATAAAGATGTAAACACTTGTAAATTAGAAACATATTCGCAACTTGTCTAGTTCCCCTTGCGGTTTACCAAATTAATAAAACTTTTTCTTCTTCTAAAGCATGAGGATATGCAAACATTGTCATTCGTGGTAGTTGGGGAAGACGATGGTTCATTCTAGGTTTGAAATGGATGTTACCACTATTATAACTGTCAATAGGTCAAATTATCGGGATAGAAACCTATCTTAGCCTTCTAGACCAGCTCAATTACTAACATGGTAAGTGGGGGGCTTCCTTACTTCCTTTCCTCCATAGATGACAATCATGCATTTCATTATGGGAATACCCATCGTTGTAAGCTGGGCATTTTCTCACATAAAAGTTTTATGAATGATCTATGTCCCCATATCTTAAAGTAATATCAATTACTTTTGTAATGTTTTTTTGTCCTAAAGCATGAGGATATGCAAACATTCTCATGCATGTTAGTTGGGAAATTCAACTTGAACTCTTTTATCCTACCTATCCAATGTGTTCGCACGTCTGATAGCCTTTGTCGCTTAACTCTATGCTCGCCCCTCGTTGATGGCAGCATACTCACCCACGAACCTATTGAGACAAAACCTCCCACTTCTTCACCTTGGGAGTTCTGTAAATGAGGCAAGAACACAGAAATTATAGGAGACATAGATTGCAGATGAGGAGTGAAGGCGGAGAGGATGCACGTAGAGGCGCCGGAGTGACAGTATAGAAGTTTGGCGCCAAAATTTGACAAGGGAGTTGGTGACGCTGACAGTAGGCGGTCAAAGTCACCATTATTTTGGGCGGCGAAGTGACTCCCGAAAAATACGGGCCATTAAAATGGTTGCAACAAAAGCGCAGGCATCCCCTATGAAAATACGCCATGTGTATGCCAAGTAAGCCTGCTCATTCTTCTACCTGCCAACTAATACTGACTTTCGTAAAAGAGGCGCAAACCTGATTGGTCGTGGCAAATCTGACGTGGAAATCTTTAACCCAAGATATGAGCCATTTTGAGACCCCAAATCCGCCCTAATACAAGTTATTAGCATGATAAGATCTTTTTCAGTTTAAATCTAGGATGTTTTCTTATTCACAAATCCTTCAAATACTTTTTTTGCCTCATAGATTGTAGACAATAAGAAAAGTACTTCTATTTAAATGTACTTCCTTCCCTGTAGAGGTTTGGATAGGTTCTGTTTTGACTTGATGGATCTTTTAAAACATGCTCCTTTTCACACTGTCAGAGACGCTGCAAGATATGAATAAGCTACAAAAAGATTATATATTTTGGGCTTTACTATTGGATAGTTAGTAGTCTCTAGCATAAGCACTTCCTACGCTTTGCCAAGCAGTGCATGAGTCCCAAGTAACAAATTTGCTTCAAGTGCAGCCATGCCATGGTAGGGTTGCAACCCAAATCTTTGGAAACGAGTTTGCATTTGTATTGAGTCTTACCAATGTTGAATGTACATACTTTTGGACGTCCATGACGAATGGTATATGACTATTGTGTTGATCCATTGTTTAGTTGTCCGATACATGTTTTCTTGTGATTGAAGACGACATTTAGAACTGTGCCTTAAAATAGTTCTTAAGGTTTGACTCTTTATACTAGGTAGAAGAAGAACAAGAAAGAGGGGTGTAAAATTCTGGAAAAGAGATGCTTAACAGACATTAGCAACATGGATATTGATGTAGAGCAGATTAAGAACGAAAGAAAAAGCAAAAGTGCCTAACCAGCGAGAAGACTGAGGTTAAAGATATTGAGCAACAAGTTGAGAAAGCTGAGGTGCTGGATGTTAAACAAGTCGAAGAGCAAGTTGCCAAGTCTACCCTGATTGCAACTCTTGTTACTCAAGGGCCTGACTTAAATGATATTCTTCTCTGCTCGCACTTCTCGGAGCTCTACATTATTGATTCAGAAGGGAATCTCAAAGTATGGAACTGCAATTCTGGTGCCTGCACTCGAACCTTTGCAATGGCCTCGAGAATTGGAGCAATGTTAGTCACTCCACTCTTTTTCTTTGTGGATCTTACAAATCAGGTTATAGTTTCCAGTTCTACTACACTTGTAGGGAACAAAGGAGCTGTTATATGTCTCACATCTACTGATTCTTGAGTTTGTTCTGGACCACAAGATAATTCCATCAGGATTTGGCGACCTTGCGATTGGCAATGCATCTATGCTTTTGAGGGCACTCATTCCAAGCCCATATCATCTGTTACTTTGGAACTCTTACTTCATCTCATCTGCATTAGATGGTGACAATATTTTATAGAATCAAGTGTGCCAATGATGTTTATCTGTGTATCGAACTGCTCTATGAAATCATTTTTAAGGGCGATGAACCATATAATCTTCTCTCTGCGGCACATGTTGTTCATGTTTATCAGCTCATGTAATGCTATTTAATCATCCTTTGATGAGCCAACGTGTCGTTTAGTTTTAATTAGCATTTCTTTTGTGCTTTTGTTATTCTCTAAGGTATGTGATAGTCTGGCCAAACAAGAAGAGCAGGGAGCAAAGCAAGGTATCAAATAGGGACAAACTCATCTGGAAAAGGTAAGTCAATTGTAGACCATTCCATGAATTCAATAGCACAGGGCATGAGTTAAAGAGTTCACAATACATAATCAATTTTGGCTTTGGATTTTTGCTTTCAAAATCACTGGTAACAGGATGAATTTATTCTTCTAGCTTCTAGGTTTGATCTTGATATTTCTGCTCAGACTTCTCCAGATGTTTGTGTTTTTCCATATCTAGGTTCTGCGCTGCTGCAAGACTGTGTAGCACATAAGCACGAATTAATTAATTAGAGAATTTCGGAATTCTCGTTTAGCATGAAATAGGTTCTTGGTTGTCTATAAAACACTGTAAGTGGTTGCAACAGAGTAAAAACCCGGGGGTTTCACCATTGTGTACACGTATGACCCAAGAGCGTGACTGGGTAGAGTTTTTTTTTTTTTTTTTTTGTTCAAACGTCCGTATACGGACGAATCACTCATACGTTTCCACCACCAAGAAGCCGTAGGCGGTCGAGAAGGGGAAGATGGGCGGGAACTAGGAATGCCGTATCATACGTTAGGCATTCCTCTTGAAGAACATACGCGTGATTAGCAAACTTGTTTCCTATTTGCTTGCCATATCTCGATTTGTGGAAGTGGATGGTGTGATCCCGGGGCATATTAGGCATTCCTCTTGAAGATCCGAGACTATGCCGAGTTTGTAAACCTTCTTTCATTTTTTTTTTCAGATTGAAGGGTCTTCAGCTAAGAAAAACGTCCATTTAATTCTGTTTAAAGCCAAGTATTATATCTCTTTTGGCTGGAGATCTTGCATATCGGCTGACGCTGCCCATCATTTGCAGGAGGTGAAAGAATGGGGCAAACCCCAGAAAAAAATCAGCCGGCATGGAACTACTCTGTTTGTTCTCAGAACTTAAAGGTATTCTTTGGTGCATGTTAATCCATATCCGGGCAAAGACTGAATCTATTTCATTTTTTTGTTGGTTTGCAGATAAGCCATTCTTTCAAAACTTGGGGCATCTGGAGCTTCGATTTTTGCTTACCAGGTCAGTGTAGAGAGCTTCTGTACCATCAAGAGATGCTTGCCCTTTTAGCTGGCTGCTCCTATTTATTTTTTGTCCTTTGCTAGAGACATTTATGAGAGGTACGTTTTTTGAGCATTTCTTTCTTCATTCTGGCTTTGATATCATATGGCGATATGTACTATTATTTTCCAGCGGTAACAAATTATACTCAGTTTCAGATAGTGAAGATGCTTGGATGCAAGATGAAGAATTTGGTAGGCGAGAGACTTTGAGGGGAAAACCCCTTGTTATCCAAAGGTGCAAAGTAATTTCTCTACTAAAACCTTCATTTGATTATCTGTTCTCATGCTTGAAGTGATTCTCGCATGAATTTCCACCAAGAAGCGACCTCGATCCAAAGACGGTATGGACCACGAGAATCATCCATAAGTGTATCACACATTCTTGAACAGCTTGAAGGCTCTATTCTTCAACAGTAGCTTGTGGTAATTGTAAAATTCCTTTCAAAATTTTCATATTTCAACTCAAGTCAACCGCAGGCTCTACAAAACAAAAGGCTTCATCCCGGATTATTATGACTGTTCATGCCCTATATATCAAGGATTAACGAATCAAACGCGATCTCAAGGATATGCTTCAAGGACCATATTTTTTCTAGCTAAGGAAGGAACATTAAAACCGGTTGCTATTGAGTTGGGATTACCACCAAAGAAGTTACTGGGAGGTCACAAAATGTGGTATTTGTTCCTCCCAAGAATTATCTTCATCATTGCGGGCCCGTGTATTACATCGTGATTTAAAATCCTCCAACCTTTTGGTGGATAAGGATTTGACATAAAAGGTACAACTTATGTTACCCTTGGTTGGTTGCGGTTCTTTGAAAAGAAATGTTTGCTAAACCTTATGCGTGTAGCTGATTTTGGCTTATCACTTAATAAAACATGCCACTCTTCTAACAACAAAGTCCGGAAGAGGAACAAGATGTGCGTAACTCGTCTTTTCATATGCATAATTTATTTCATGATAAATAGATTTGATTGACGCGTGTGCGGCTCCAATGGATGGCGCGGTATATCTCGTGGAACGAATCCTCGATGAAAAGTAAGTCGACAATTTCTGATTTGAAGGGAGTTTTAAGTCCGATTGCCACACATAAATTTGCCGGCTATACTAAACCGGATCCGAAAACATAAGGGTCGATTATTTCCTATAAAAGAAACCCGCTACTATGTACTACAAAACCGTGAATCGCTCTTAATATGCGTGTCCGACGTGTATAGCTTTGGAGTCATTTTGTGGGAGCTATTTATAGAACAGGTTCCATGGGATGGCATGAACCCTATGCGTAATTAACCTTGTGCATTGTATCAACATCTACATGAGAATCCGGCGTGTACACCATGGTGTTGGGCTTTTTGCGTTTTGCTTTGTCTCATGTACTTTCTCATTTTCATCAAGGCTTATTTAGAGTGGTCAAGTCACATGATAGCTCGTGAATGCAGTTGTTGTTGAGCCGTAGAATTTATGAACTTCGTGCTCAGAGATCCCGCTTACGCTAGGCGATTGAAGATTGTTGGACACGTGTATCCCACTGTGGTTGAATCCTTTTGTGTGACATACTATCTTTTCTCGAAATTCTTGATTTTGATAGCGACCCCAAGTTGCGCCATCATTTCAGGATATTATTAGCGTAATATGGGAGCTACTTGAATGCTCAAGACAAAAACATGTGCTGACGAGCTTCCACCCTCTACTTAATGCATGTCACTGTAAGATGTGATATAAGGCTGTATAAATTTCATTCTACACAAGGCAAATGTACCAGGCCATTGTGTATACCATCCAAGATTTTGGCTTAATTTTATATTATTGTATTCTTTGTGCATCCTCAGATATAACTTTTTGTGCTCAAATCAGCGACAATGCAACCAATGGTTTCTCACACATTTATGTTCATGTCTCATGCAAGCAGCTACATGCTCTACATCTTATTGTTAGTCTCTTGCCTAGCCTTGGCAGACAATATATTAAACAAAATTTATATGTTCATTGGTGGACATACGTTAAAAATACCATTTAAAATACATGGATTTACAACTGTTTAATTTATTATACAACTTGTTCAATTTAAGTCAATATGACGTGGAATCTCCCAACACAGGTGGTTGTGTGCAATTGAACATCGACATTGTTGTCTTTGTGGAATATAAAAGATGGCTTGATTGACCAGATAAGGAGCTCGATGGTGAAAGCATTTGGCTTTTTGATAATATGATTGAACACTTTCACAACTGCTTAGTGGCAGACAATACATTAAACAAAATTTATATGTTCTTTGGTGGACATACGTTAAAAATACCATTTAAAATACATGGATTTACAACTGTTTAATTTATTATACAACTTGTTCAATTTAAGTCAATATGGAATCTCCCAACGCAGTGGTTGTGTGCAATTGAACATCGACATTGTTGTCTTTGTGGAATATAAAGGATGGCTTGATTGACCGGATAAGGAGCTCGATGGTGAAAGCATTTGGCTTTTGATAATATGATTGAACACTTTCACAACCGCTAGTTAAGTTCTATGCACTCGAATGCTTAAAAACATTGTAACATTTATGATTGAACTTATGCATTTTATAGACTTAGGCTTAGGCTTATAGTCCATATGCTTAATATTCCTCGAATCGGCTTGCATTTGTCTTGCTTTGCAAAGGCTTCAAATTTTATTTATTCTGTACATAGGGGTAAGGTGCACAAGCACAAACTCAAGTACAAGATCGGGTAGGGGTATGTAAAAATTAGGATAGTCCAAAAAGTACATCTACGGAAGGGGGGCTTGAACCGGCTTTTCCTATTTACGTATGTAGGGGTTTTCCACCTCCAAAAAGTCGTATACAGGGGTTTTCTCTGGACCCCTTGCACGCAAATGTGGTATCCCCATATGCCTAGGTGAAACCCCCGGGAGTAAAAGTTGCCGTTTTTTTCGCTGATTTTCGGTCACAACCAGCGATATATCCGATTTCGACATGTATAAGGCTATCCCAAGCTCCTTTCAGAGTAAGAGCAGTCCACAAGAAAGAGTAAAAATACTCAGGAGGATCGCGACGGCGAAGATTTGAAGCTGCTTAGCTAGCCCATGGATATAAGATCACAAGTCCGTTAAGGTCTACATATGGATGAAAGGAAAACAAAGTGATAGTGAAGATCGCGGCGGCGAACATTTTGAGCTTTTTAGCTACCCATCTGATTCGAATTCTTAATTTAGAAGAAGTCTGTAGAAGCCAATCATTCTAAGAAAGTGATAAAATATCGAGTCAAGGAAAGTTTAGACAAAAAACAAAACTCAAACAATAAGAAAACTCAAAGATGTGGAAATCTTTAAATCCTTGTAAGTTATATTCCTCAAATATAGCAATGTACATTACTTTGCCAGAGGGGCAGAAATTACTCCATCTGGGTTTCTGATACTGACTCAGGTACAACACCTATCTCAGCAGCTATCCTAGCAACATGTTCCTAGCCCCTATTTATAACCTCTGCTGTGTCCATCTCCGTATAGCCTGTTTCGGAATTCTCGTTTAGCATGAAATAGGTTCTTGGTTGTCTATAAAACACTGTAAGTGGTTGCAACAGAGTAAAAACCCGGGGGTTTCACCATTGTGTACACGTATGACCCAAGAGCGTGACTGGGTAGAGTTTTTTTTTTTTTTTTTTTTTGTTCAAACGTCCGTATACGGACGAATCACTCATACGTTTCCACCACCAAGAAGCCGTAGGCGGTCGAGAAGGGGAAGATGGGCGGGAACTAGGAATGCCGTATCATACGTTAGGCATTCCTCTTGAAGAACATACGCGTGATTAGCAAACTTGTTTCCTATTTGCTTGCCATATCTCGATTTGTGGAAGTGGATGGTGTGATCCCGGGGCATATTAGGCATTCCTCTTGAAGATCCGAGACTATGCCGAGTTTGTAAACCTTCTTTCATTTTTTTTTTTCAGATTGAAGGGTCTTCAGCTAAGAAAAACGTCCATTTAATTCTGTTTAAAGCCAAGTATTATATCTCTTTTGGCTGGAGATCTTGCATATCGGCTGACGCTGCCCATCATTTGTAGGAGGTGCAAGAATGGGGCAAACCCCAGAAAAAAATCAGCCGGCATGGAACTACTCTGTTTGTTCTCAGAACTTAAAGGTATTCTTTGGTGCATGTTAATCCATATCCGGGCAAAGACTGAATCTATTTCATTTTTTTGTTGGTTTGTTATTTTGCTACATATTCTAAACGAGGTGCACCCTGGACTACCACAGCCGTCAGATCTGTCAATCCCACGGCTCAGACTGTATGTTGGAGCCTCTGGGCACCTCTCGTTTCGATTATGCTCATTTATGATTGGGGGCGCCTATGATTTTGAGATGTCAAATACGAGTTTGCCTAAGGTTTTGATAGTATATCGAGCCTCTATACGGCTTTGCTTAAGGTTTTAGAATATGAAATACGGGAGTTTGAACCTCTACCAAAATAACTCAATGCCCTAATAAGACTACCTTAACCAATCTAACCAGTGAGCTAACGTGACTATTTTTTATCTTAAATCTATGTTTTTTTTATAATAACCCATTGAATTGTTTTATGGATATGGTCTTAGGTCTATGGTTTCAGGGATTACATCGATATCATATCCCCCTGGAACCCCCTGTTATTTTGCTACATATTCAAAACTTGGGGCATCTGGAGCTTCGATTTTTGCTTACCAGGTCAGTGTAGAGAGCTTCTGTACCATCAAGAGATGTTTGCCCTTTTAGCTGGCTGCTCCTATTTATTTTTTGTCCTTTGCTAGAGACATTTATGAGAGGTACGTTTTTTGAGCATTTCTTTCTTCATTCTGGCTTTGATATCATATGGCGATATGTACTATTATTTTCAAGCGGTAACAAATTATACTCAGTTTCAGATAGTGAAGATGCTTGGATGCAAGATGAAGAATTTGGTAGGCAGAGACTTGCAGGGGAAAACCCCCTTGTTATCCAGTGTCTGAAAGTAATTTCTCTACTAAAACCTTCATTTGATTATCTGTTCTCATGCTTGAAGTGATTCTGCATGAATTTCCACCAAGAAGCAGCCTCGATCCAGCACAGTATGGACCACCAGAATCATCCATAAGTGTATCACACATTCTTGAACAGCTTGAAGGCTCTATTCTTCAACAGGTAGCTTGTGGCACCGTAAAATTCCTTTCAAAATTTTCATATTTCAACTCTGAAGTCAACTGCAGGCTCTACAAAACAAAAGGCTTCATCCTGGATTATTATGACCTGTTCATGCCCTATATATCAAGGATTAACGAACTGAAACGATCTCAAGGATATGCTTCAAGGACCATATTTTTTCTAGCTAAGGAAGGAACATTAAAACCAGTTGCTATTGAGTTGGGATTACCACCAAAGAAGTTACCAGGGGAGGTCACGAACAGGGTATTTGTTCCTCCCAAGAATTATCTTCATCATTGCAGGCCCCGTGTATTACATCGTGATTTAAAATCCTCCAACCTTTTGGTGGATAAGGACTGGACAGTAAAGGTACAACTTATGTTACCCTTGGTTGGTTGCGCTTTCTTTGAAAGAAATGTTTGCTAAACCTTATGCAGGTAGCTGATTTTGGCTTATCACTTAATAAAACATGCCACTCTTCTAACAACAAAGTGGAAGAGGAACAAGATGTGCGTAAACCCGTCTTTTCATATGCATAATTTATTTCATGATAAATAGACTTGATTGACGTGCGTGGTGCAGCTACCCAATGGATGGCGCCCGTATATCGCTGAACTAATCCTCCGATGAAAAGTAAGTCGACAATTTCTCGATTTGAAGGGAGTTTTAAGTCCGATTGCCACACATAAATTTGCGGCTATACTAAACCAGATCCGAAAACATAAGGGTCTCGATTATTTCCTATAAAAGAAACCACGCTACTATGTACTACAAAACCGTGAATCGCTCTTAATATGCGTGTCCGACGCGTGTATAGCTTTGGAGTCATTTTGTGGGAGCTATTTATAGAACAGTTCCATGGGATGGCATGAACCCTATGCGTGTAATTAACCTTGTGCATTGTATCAACATCTACATGAGAATCGGGCGTGTACACCATGGTGTTGGGCTTTTGCGTTTTGCTTTGTCTCATGTACTTTCTCATTTTCATCAAGGCTTATTTAGAGTGGTCAAGTCACATGATAGCTCGTGAATGCGGTTGTTGGAGTGTAGAATTTATGAACTTCGTGCTCAGATCCCGCTCGCTAGACCGATTGAAGATTGTTGGCACGGGTATCCCACTTTGTGGTTGAATCCTTTTGTGTGACATACTATCTTTTTTCGAAATTCTTGATTTTGATAGCGACCCCAAGTTGCGCCATCATTTCAGGATATTATTAGCGAGAATATGGGAGCTACTTGAATTGCTCAAGACAAAAAACATGTCGACGAAGCTTCCACCCTCTACTTAATGCATGTCACCGTAAGATGTGATATAAGGCTGTATAAATTTCATTCTACACAAGGCAAATGTACCAGGCCATTGTGTATACCATCCAAGATTTTGGCTTAATTTTATATTATTGTATTCTTTGTGCCAGTCCTGTATATAACTTTTTGTGCTCAAATCAGCGACAATGCAACCAATGGTTTCTCACACATTTATGTTCATGTCTCATGCAAGCAGCTACATGCTCTACATCTTATTGTTAGTCTCTTGCCTAGCCTTAATGCACAATATATTAAACAAAATTTATATGTTCATTGGTGGACATACGTTAAAAATACCATTTAAAATACATGGATTTACAACTGTTTAATTTATTATACAACTTGTTCAATTTAAGTCAATATGACGTGGAATCTCCCAACACAGGTGGTTGTGTGCAATTGAACATCGACATTGTTGTCTTTGTGGAATATAAAATATGGCTTGATTGACCAGATAAGGAGCTCGATGGTGAAAGCATTTGGCTTTTTGATAATATGATTGAACACTTTCACAACTGCTTAGTGGCAGACAATACATTAAACAAAATTTATATGTTCATTGGTGGACATACGTTAAAAATACCATTTAAAATACATGGATTTACAACTGTTTAATTTATTATACAACTTGTTCAATTTAAGTCAATATGACGTGGAATCTCCCAACGCAGGTGGTTGTGTGCAATTGAACATCGACATTGTTGTCTTTGTGGAATATAAAGGATGGCTTGATTGACCAGATAAGGAGCTCGATGGTGAAAGCATTTGGCTTTTTGATAATATGATTGAACACTTTCACAACTGCTTAGTTAAGTTCTATGCACTCGAATGCTTAAAAAACATTGTAACATTTATGATTGAACTTATGCATTTTATAGACTTAGGCTTAGGCTTATAGTCCATATGCTTAATATTCCTCGAATCGGCTTGCATTTGTCTTGCTTTGCAAAGGCTTCAAATTTTATTTATTCTGTACATAGGGGTAAGGTGCACAAGCACAAACTCAAGTACAAGATCGGGTAGGGGTATGTAAAAATTAGGATAGTCCGAAAGTACATCTACGGAAAGGGGCTTGGAAACTGGCTTTTCCTATTTACGTATGTAGGGGTTTTCCACCTCCAAAAAGTCGTATACAGGGGTTTTCTCTGGACCCCTTGCACGCAAATGTGGTATCCCCATATGCCTAGGTGAAACCCCCGGGAGTAAAAGTTGCCGTTTTTTTCGCTGATTTTCGGTCACAACCAGCGATATATCCGATTTCGACATGTATAAGGCTATCCCAAGCTCCTTTCAGAGTAAGAGCAGTCCACAAGAAAGAGTAAAAATACTCAGGAGGATCGCGACGGCGAAGATTTGAAGCTGCTTAGCTAGCCCATGGATATAAGATCACAAGTCCGTTAAGGTCTACATATGGATGAAAGGAAAACAAAGTGATAGTGAAGATCATGGGCGCGAACATTTTGAGCTTTTTAGCTACCCATCCGATTCGAATTTTAATTTAGAAGAAGTCTCAGAGAAGCCAATCATTCTAAGAAAGTGATAAAATATCGAGTCAAGGAAAGTTTAGACAAAAAACAAAACTCAAACAATAAGAAAACTCAAAGATGTGGAAATCTTTAAATCCTTGTAAGTTATATTCCTCAAATATAGCAATGTACATTACTTTGCCAGAGGGGCGAAATTACTCCATCGGGTTTTCGAGCATCGACTTCGTGTACAACACCTATCTCAAAGCAGCCTATCCTAGCAACATGTTCCTAGCCCCTATTTATAACCTCTGCTGTGTCCATCTCCGTATAGCCTGTTACATCTGGGATGTCTACAGACATGGCCTGTGCAAGGAGTTGGATATGTGGATCTGGTCCTTCCGTCTCAGTATCCATAGCGCTGCCTTCGACCGATGCGCCACTCTGCACAGCACAGGCGATATCAGGTGCATGGAAGAGCTTCTTTTTCTTGGCTACAACCTGATGCTCTTGTGTACCACTTGGCTCACCCTCTTGATCCGCAGAGTCCACGTCAATGCCTACGTATTCGAAATTCGACCCGCCTGTCAAGAAAGGCATGTAGGCATCAAATTTTTTGTTTAAAGCCCCCAATTTTTGAAACACGGGCTCTAGCGCAATAATACCTTTCTCAGTAGACTCCAGAAGTCTTTTCGTTTCCTGCATTCTTTCCTCATAGCTTTTCTCATCCATTTGATCCAAGATTTCATCAATCTTAGATATATCTGTTTTTTGGGTAATATTTAAATTGATCTTGTCAGGATCATTTGTAGTGTCTGCCTTCTCCTCTTCAACTATCTCCCCAGTGCCCTGGCAAATCATTTTTTCAAGCTTATCCAAGAAAGCCCTCAGAAATCGGCATACTTTACCCTGGCTTTCGAAAGCAATACTTTTCTTTCCCTGCATTAAGGCGACACGGGAAGCAGTACCTGCTGAGAAGAAATCAAGGACACAACCATCCTTGGGCACAAGCTTGTCAACAATGTAGTAAGCATATGATGTCTTCAACTGGCACTTCAGCACGTGATCACCTTCCATTCCGACAAACTTGTATCTGGGTTTACCCGTGAAGTAAGTCTGCCATTTTTTTTTCATTTTCTCATCAGTTTCTTCGTTACCAGTGACAGGCATTGGTGGCAAGGGGGTGTTCTTTGGTGCTGTGCTCACCGGTGTCAAACGAAGCTCCAGCTCTGGCAATATCGAGGTTACCCTGGAGGCACTTCTGTTAATGCACATATGGGTGATGTAATGCTGATATTCCTTCACCCTTTTCTTGTTCACCCATCCTTGCTCGTCATATGTGCCTACAGAAATATGGGACCCGCCTTGAATCTGCTTCTGGCTGTACAAGCAATCTGGCAAGTTCACAGACCGCATCAGAATCACCAGGTGATAAATATTAGCAGTTGTCATGCTGGATATTCTTGTAAAGAGTTCCATGGACTTTTTGCAAGTCCATAATGTAGAGAATCCCCTAATGTCAATGAACACCAAAGTTGCATTCTCAGATACTGGAGTGGACGTAGGTATCCCTTTGTCACAGCATGAACAACATTTTTCTTTTGTTTGATTTTGATAGCCTCTTCAGGTTTCAAAATCGATCTAATGGGTTCTAAAAATGCAACGGGCAAATTACCCACGACATGATCTTTATTATGATTGGCTTTCACGTACTCTGTATCCGAATCAGATATATCAAGAATCCGCTGTTCTGTGAAAGCATGAAACTCAGACAGCAATTCTTCGAAGAAAGTGTATTCTTTCTGAAGCAACGTGGAAGCGTATGACAAAATCTCTTTGCGCATGAAGGTCAAGCTTCTAATGTCAATGGCGCGCTGCTTGCAATCAAACCTGCCATGATATCCGGCTTGCACCTTAATGTATGTTTTTCCTTCCAAAATCTCATCAAGAAGCTGAGAAACCTCTGCATTAGACATGTCTCTAAGGTATCTTAACCAGGTTTTGTTGAAGAAGTCCTTCGTGGGCTTATCAGGAAAACCTCCATGTTCATCACAGAGTTTTTTGTTCACCCATTTGTTGGCCACTTCCATTAATTTTCTGAAAACCCGCTCCTCCATAAAAATAAATTGTTTTTAGTCTTTTAGCTCCTTCACCTTCAATGTTGTAGTAGCTATCTCGTAGAAGTCCTACAAAATAAATGGTCAGGAAAATCGCGGCCGCGATGTTGATGAGCTAAGATAAGAAAAATACCTTCCATGCTGAGGTTGTGGCAGTACCAATGGGACCTTGCGGAGGACATCCATACGCCTTATGTTGATGCCGTAGCTGTTGAAGCTTCTCTATCAATGGCTCTCTGTATACGGTGTTAGCAATGACTTCATTGCACTGAATGCTCAATTCAATATATTCTCTATCTGTCAAATTTCCATTAAGCACTCTGGTTCTTCTCCTGGCGTAGGCTTTAGCAAACTCAAGCCGCTGTTCCAGCTCTCCAACAACACCGCAAAGCAATTGAGCTGCACAAATACTATGGTTACCAGAAATTATCCAAAATTTCTTGCCCTTCAAATCAGCTTCTGTGTTCCACGTGATCTTTTTCCTGAAATAATGTACACTTATAAGTTAGGAAGCCACAAAACAAAAATGATGGACAATAACAATCACCTGGTAATCGGGTCGAAGGGGACAACGTCGGCCGGTGTGAGCACCTCCGTAGGATACGACTTGAAGCTCTTCACGAGTGTTTGCACATGGTCGTTTGAACGCATTCGATGCGTGAGATTAGCAGGAGCTGGCTCGCAATAAAAAATAGAGACCTTCATAAACCAGTTCACACCAAGCGGATAAAACCGCTTAAACTATTCAAGTTTCTGTGCAGTTTGTTCAGCCAACTTGCGTTCTTCCTCGGGATTGAATTTAAGCTCCATCGGCAGTTCAGAAACAACGGGCCATGCTAAGGCCTTCGAGGATGAAATACCGGCGGAAATGAAGGGGGAAGGCGAAGGCTCTCCAATCGTGGGAAGTAGTCAGTTTGCGGAGGTTGATCGTGAACTTCGAAATCTTGTTGGGGACCGTAGTATCTTTCATCACAACAGGGGGAGCACAAATAGCCAAAGGCTGAGTAGGATTAATAATAGCAGAAGGATGGGCAGTGGAAACAGGCTCCACGCATGTGGCTCTAGTCAGGTAGAGTCCTCCGCTAAAGAAACAGGCTTTACATTCTTTTTCTTCGCCTGAGCTCTTAACCAGTTTGTGTCCATTACGGAAGGCATTTTCTCATCACGTTTAGCTTTCAATGCAATGCTGGGTGGTTTCTTATCTGCTAGCAAACCTTTTCTACATGTCGAGAAACCAGACAATATATCCCTATTTCCAGTTATTCCTGACAGAGACAGAGATTCATACGACTGCAGCTCCCAGCCATATCCTTTTGCACTAGTGGGAACATTCTTTCCTGTGGCCGGCTTGTTTAACTTGCTAGCTGTCATGAGTGAGGGATCATAGTTTGTCCATTTCAGGATGTACTCAAGGAACTGCAAATTTTGTGTATCCTCCACGCTGCATATAATGGCGTCTTGGACATTGTTTTTTGTTCCTTCCCACATAGCAATGACAATTCCTATCTGTTGTATGTCCTCAGCTTTTTTGCCAGTCTTGAGAAACAAGCTAAGGTCTTTTCTGCGGTCGCCTTTTATCTGTGGAATTGCTTGTGCAATTTCAATGCACCACTTCCTTTCATTGGAAGGTGTGATGATCTTCGTAGGCTCAACGTCAGGACCACGAAACAAATCCAGAGCTGCAAGCAAGAGCTAACCGCACAGTACTTATTCTCCCGTGAAACTCAACAAGATCGCGGCCGCGATCCTGTTGAGTGCTCAGCATGATCGCGGCCGCGATCATATTGAGTGCTCCACCAGATCGCGGACGCGATCCTGCCGAGCACTCCACAGGATCGGGTTGGCGATCATGCTGAGCACTCAACAGGATCGCGGTCGCGATCCTGCTGAGCACTCAACAGGATCACAGCCGCAATCCTGTTGAGTTCCATACTTCTGTATGACTACTTGAGAACGAAAAGATGAACCATAAAACAAAACATGCATTATCGAAATAAATCGCGGCCGCGATCTTCTTGAGCTGAGGGGGCAAGAACTTACCTTCTCTGATATGGGCTTTAGGTGCCATGGATCGCGGGCGCCGGAAGAAATCAGAAAGCGGGTTTTCTAGGTCTGCGACCGAAGGCGCTAGAGTGAGCTGAAGGCGCGGAAATCGTCGATGGCGCTAGTCTCCTCTTCAAAAGAAATCGCGAATTCTGAAAATAAATAGTGATCTGGCGGCCGTCTTAATTTAATATTACACATGCGAGATCTGACGTGCCATAAATGCCTACCATTATTGCAGCCGGCATTAATAATTACACCCCATTAATGCAGCCGCCCTTAATTATGGAGACGCAACAAATTTGTTATAATTGAGGCATGTTCCGGACAAGAGGTACTTTTTGACGTGGACCTCTGGATTCAAAATCTGTACGTTGAGGGAGAGTTATAACCACGCCCCCGTACCAATACCCCGCGTAATAAAGGGCCCACGGAATAAATCAGTACAAGGTTCAGGAGGACGAGTTAAGGACGGAAAAAGACATCTGCGTTTGAATTTTGCGACTGAATTTCGCGCTCGTTCTTGTTGGCGGGGATTTCATTTTGAAATCGAGCAAGGTGTTCTTGAAGGCGCTCGATCTCCTCGTCTGGGCGCCCTATCTGTTCTTGAAGGCGCTCGATCTGTTCTTGAAGGCGCTAGGTCTCTTCTTGAAGGCGCTCGAGTATCTTAAGCTACCAGGGTACAAAATCCTAAGGCTTTGCCTGCATATCCAGCCAGACATTATTGAATTCAGGAGGTGATTTCTGTTTTGTTGTTTATGTATGGGTTATAATAGTGTTTTCACAACCACCCATGCAATTTACTGTATTAGCACCATCTCTTTTTTTGGTATATGCTGTTCATGGCTGTGTATAATCTGGTAAGCAAGCCCTGAATCAATTGTTTATTTCTCCGACTAATTGAGTAATGAAGGGCTTAGACAGCTCGGTTTCAGTGTAAGAATGGCACATTCGATGTCTTTAGAATGAGGCTAGAAGATGATCCTAATAATGGGCATAAATACGCCTTCCCGGGAGCACATAGCATACCCAGAGATGTTTAATGGAGATCACTCTAACATAACTATGGATCTGCTAACTGGTTGACAAATCAGGACAGATCTCCATTCTAATTAACAGTAAAGCAGAGATTCGTTGTGGAAATAACAGTTGCAATTAATATTTACGTTAACATTTAATTTGCGAGAGTTACTCAAATATCTATGCCTGGTCGGATCTCTGCCTAAAAGAATCGCGACTGCGTTCCTCCTGAGATATCGACGTATAACGCGACGCGAGGTACACGTTCTACATATGCTCACATCGCAATAATCGCGGCTGCGATCTTGTGGAGGTAAATCCCCGAGGAAAGTGTTTTTTAAATGGTGAGAAGGAAAATAGTGAGAGCTGAAGAAGGATTGTTACATTAGAAGAAGATTCTAGTTAGATTTGAAGGATTCTAGATATTTACCAAAGTGGTCCAGAGGATCGCCTTCGCGATCCTGTTGACGTATTATGTCGTCCCTTCAGGCTGAACTCATAAAATAATACTTGCTGGGCCCTCTGTGTCTTTTGCCTGTTAGTTTCTTACCAATGTGGTCCAGAGGATCGCCTTCGCGATCTTATTGAGGTGTTATGTCGTGCCTTCAGGCTGAACTCATAAAATAATACTTGCTGGGCCCTTGAATATTTTGCTTGTTAGTTTCTTACCAATGTGGTCCAGAGGATCGCCTTCGTGATCTTGTTGAGGTATTATATCGTCCCTTCAGGCTGAATTCATAAAATAATACTTGCTGGGCCCTTGAATAATTTGCGTTATTTTCTTGCCAATGTGGTCCAGAGGATCGCCTTCGCGATGTTGACGAGCAATGTTGACCTTTTTTGTAGGATGGAATCTCTAGAGTCATTCTACTTGTTGGGGAAGAAAGTGGTTGAAGGCAGAGTGCATAACTTCATGCACCACCACAACGTTCCTGTGCCAGACGATTTGATAGTAGTTTCTGTTGTAGTTGTCTTTGATGGGCAGATACCACTTCCGTTTCCCGAACCGGAATTGAACAAGCTAGGGGAAGCTATCGGTAGCTTCGTTCTTTGGTCCAAAAGCGACCTTAAGAATGAAATCCAAGCAGCACCCGATGTTAACACACCATCTGATCAGATCAAACGGATAAATTGGCAAGTCGGAGAAAATGGTTGTGTAGAAAACAATAAACCAAGTGAAGTGCATGGGATTTGCAGAGATAAACTAGTGGAGAAGACATGCGCGTTACTGCACGAGTGCTGCAACGTGCCTTATGCTTCAGGTGTCATCGTCTTCGCAGATCCAAACGATGTCGTGTCTGACATGAACTTGGGTGAAGAATGGATAGAGGTTTCTATTATGAATTTGTTGCCCATGCCCGAAAATATTTCCATGCGCTGTCAGGCTTGTGTAGAAATGCCACAGGTGCATGACTTGGTGAGATGGCCAATAGCATTGGTTCTAGTAGACAGTATTCCAATTTCAAGTCTAGTTTCGACCGTGAAGGAGACAGAGGTCGAGAAAGAACCTTATGCCGTCAGGCCGGAGGCTGGAATACAAAAAAAAAGACAGTACCACATGGTAAACAGGAGGGCGAGACCACGCTCCACCCCAAACAAATGTGAAAGGAAAACCACAGCTGACGCTATCTTGCAGTTCAGGTCCTCGCTGTGCTGCTTGAAGAGATGTTGTGCTAATTTCACATTTAAAGAGGTATCCTCCATGAGGACCTTTTACTGGAACATGAAAAGCTCAGAACGTACAACTTTTGTGTACAATATGCTAGATCTTTGTTCAGAGAATGGAAGTGTGACAAAGCTAATGCTGAACAACAAGAAAGTCTGTGTGAAGGCATGGCATAGTGCTTACGGTATACCCGTTTCTACATTTTACAAATAGAGGAAGCTATTTTTGAGCGGCCACAGGATTGCGGAGCACGGAAACTCTGGATCCAAGAAGACAAGATCTCATACACTGGCCGGAACTGCTGTGCTGTCTATGTACATAGATGAAAATGCTGAAACTATGCCACACCGCTCAAAGGTTACGAGTGGGGGCACTAGAGAAAATGTGAAGAGATTACCTTCCATCTTGACTAAAAAGGACACACATCAAGAGGTAGATATTACCGTGCACGAGATGACAGGAAAACATGTTTCTCCGTCGTCCTTGTCAACGTGGAAGGAGAACCACTCGGAGGTAGCAATCGCTAAAAGGATAGCATTTTCTAAGTGTAATACATGTATTGTGATAAAGGAGAAGCTTGCCAAGACTAGAGATCCAAGAGAAAGAAGAGAGCTTGCCGTAGAAAGGAAATCTCACATGACAGCTCAACTATCCTGCAGGAGTCTCTACTGGTCATGGAGAGCTTTGTCTCATCGATCTCCTGAACATGCCTTAACCATTATACATGATAAGATGGATCAGAATAAGACCATGGTTCCTCGTCTAGAGAAGCTAGCAAAGTCTGTATGGAGGGGTGAACGATTGAAGGTGAGTGTTACTGGTGCTCTCATGCACGGGCATGGTGTAGGTGCCTTGGGCCACTTCTCGCTGGACCTCTGGCCTGATGATTCGAATTTTCATGTAGGATCTTTAAATCATACCTTGAAAACACTAGAGAATCAATCTGAGGACAATTGGGGACATTTGAGAAATACAGATCATCCTAGAAGCTGCTGGGGTGGAGCAATTTTGAACACGGATGCCCTTAGGACAAAAATGGTGAATGGCACTAGAAATGATTTTATGCCTCCTCTCAAGGGCCCTATGGTACCGAAGAAGTTGCCTAGGAGGCTTTACTTGCAGCTAGACAATTGCTCAGGTCAAAACAAGAACAGGTATCTTTTCTCTTACTTGTCATACTTGGTCTGGTTGGGTGTCTTCGATCAAAAATTTGGGATTCATGATGGTTGGACACACCCACGATGACATAGATGCCCTCTTTGGAAACTACTCTACTCTATTGAGAAGATCAGATGCATTGACTATTCCAGAGCTTATGCAACTCTTCAGGCAGTGTAGTTCAAAGTCTCCTTCACCCTACCTTGTGTCAGAGGTTCCCAACTGGAAAGAATTCGTGAAAGGTTTTATCCCTGATAAGAAGGACCGTTTATGTGGTCATTTGGAACCTCTACTCTTCAAGTTCTCAGATGAAGGATGGATGGCCACTAATGTTCTACAAGATGAGGCCGGGGCATAGGGAGTGGCTACCTGAAAAGGGAATCAAAATGTGGAAGGAGGATGCCCAAGGTTTACCTATGATTAGAGAGGGTCACCTAAGGTCGTGGCACCATATGAGAGCTTGAAAGATATAGGTGCATTGAGAGCTTCTATTGCCAAGTACATGATGCACTGGGCAGCTATTTCTAGAGCCGACGATAACTCATGGTCCAACACATATATGAATGAAGTTATTGACTACTGGTCCACCTTGTTGCGAGTGCTTGGGGACGTTCAGCCCGGTAGAGCTGTCATTCAGGATTTTTGGCCCAGCACGAGACAAATTGCATTGGAAGAACCCGATAACGTGTTGGTGGATGAGCACATTGGTGCATCTCATTATGTCGGACCTTTCTCTGGTAGACCCAAGAACCCAGTTGAAATATTCGACCCCTACCAAGATGTCAAGAAAGGAATGCTCTTGCTGATCAGGCCACATGATAACTGCCCGACGTGGATGGCCTTTGCCGAAGGGGACCCAGTGGAGGATCCTAATCTCCCTCACTACGAAGAGGTGTTTGTCTCTTGGTTTGAGCCTGTTGCCAGAAAGGGTACCTCATATGCAATGCAGTATAGGGATTGCTGGAGCAAGAATTGGAGACCCAATCCTAATGATCCGCCACGCTACCAACATTTGAAAACAATAGACTACGGTTTTGGTAGAGACGAAGCCATTGTTAGTGGTGATCCCCAATAGTGTGGGGGCTCAGTTGCAAGAATTAGTGTCTAAAGAAGCTAACGAGGATGATGAGAACTCTTGAGGTATGCAATGTTCTTTTACGTGATTACTATAGCATATATAATATGCAAGGTACAATAGACTATTTATTATTCATTACCTCTTGCATTTTTCATCTTAACACAAGAGCTCTTACACTATACAATGTTGAACAGGACCTGGGTGATTCATTCATCATCAACAGATGTAGTAGTGATCCCTGATATCTCATAGCTATTGCGCTCAGGAAGCCAAATCAGATGGATCATAACACGAATTAGCTCAGGGCAACGAATCTCAGCGCCCATAGCTTTTCTTCGCAGGTAGGGATCAAGAAGAATACCCCTGTCTAACCGACAAGATCAGAGTGGCTCATTGAGCACTTGATCGCCTCGATGTGGTGAACTGATGAAGGCGAAAAATCCATGGAAGATGAATGAACTTTAGCCCCGAAGTGAGAAGCTTTTATAGTGAAGTAGAATTATTGCGGTGAATTATTGGGGTTGACTTTATCGCCATTATTGAGCGTGTATAAGACTGTTGTATACGTACAAGTATAATACATCTTTCATATAGATATGTGTATGCTTTTAAAACATGTTTTGTGGATTTTAATATGGTAGAAGTTTTTGCGCTTGAGTAATTCAGGTGTGATTGAAAATAGGGACTACTTGCAGATATAGTGGAAGTCGAGCACACCCTTACACTACACTCAGGTATGATACATCAAACAATATTCATTGTGCTATGATAACATTGATTAAGCTTATTACATCCTTACATACTATAGAAGTGCTCATATATCATTATCATATCCTTGGCAGGTACACTAGTCTTTGACGATTCACTCATCATCGACACCTGCAAGGGTGATAGCATTCAGCTCATAGATCTCCTGATCAGAAAGCCAATAAATGTGGACCACAACACGAGTGAGCTTCCTGCAATCACTCGCAGGGCCATCTGCTTTGGACTGGAGCCATGGATCTAGATTAATACCATTTCTATAGCATTCATTCAGATCGTTTTAGCTCAAGTAGCACTTGAAGGATCGGATCTGTTTCGGACGAGGAGGCAAGGAAGCCATGGAAGATAAATGACCTCTAACCCGCGCGGAGCTGTTTTTATAGTGAAGTGAAATTATTGATGTGAATTATTGTTGTAGAACTGTAGCACCATTATTGGCCTTGTACAAGTATCTCGTACACGTAAAAGTATAGCACATAATTTGTATGTATATGTGCATGTTGGTGACCTCATGTATCTTGGGCTCGAGAACTAGGTGAAAGTATTAGTGCTTGAGCAATTTAGGTGTTCTTAAATTTCTCAAAATTGCTTTATTTTCTCCAATTAATAAAATCATGCTTACATGCTTTTGATGCAAATCTGGAGCAATAACAGAGATGGTAAACGGTGTTGCCAGAAATGGGATACGTTAATGGCAGCATATAAAGATGTCATGGATGGATAAAGGCAAGGAGACAGTCCGTACTTTGCAGAATTAGCTGCCATTATCGGGCATCCTATATAGGTATTCTAGATGATTAAGGAAGTCAAGTTCATTTGGGAACATGCTATTCCAATTTTGTGCAGGTCAAAGAGCCTTGCTTATTTACTTAGCATATTCTTTTTCATTTTGGCGAAGGGGGTAAAGAAATTGATGAAAAACACTTGTTGTATTTTAAAACTTCATCACTTGCTGTATTTTAGACTGTCAAATAAATTTACAGAGCTTTTTGGAATGATAATAGCACCTTCATTCTATAAGCCTTTTCAGATAATTTTGACGTGCAGAATATACCCTAATATGTACTTCATCACCTGACTTCTGTTACGTACTCTTGAGCTTATGGTATTGTATATTGTATCTTTCTATTTTTACTATGTCAACAACTAGTATTATGCAATTTGCTCTAGTTTCCAAGGTAATTTTCTTTTTTGGCATTGGGAACAGTTATTGCCGACATAGCCTTTTTATAGAGTAGTTCAACAGCAAAACCACAAAAGTATATGCTTTGACCTTCATTAATTTAGATACATGCAACTACGCCAAAAGAAAAAAGGTGAGATATGCTTTGACCTTCATTAATTTAGATACGTGCAACTCCACCGAAAAAAAGAGAGAAGGCGAGCTCATTTTGCTTAATTGATCCTATTCTTTGCAAATCTATTATCAAAGGTAGGTCAGATGGATCTCAAGCTAGATCTTGCACGAAATTCAATTTTAAAATGCAACTAATAAAACACTAGCCATAATAGGCCACCCACATACACACTAATAAAAGAGAAATTCACCTTCCCCTCGGCACCTACCATTATTATACAAAACATTGTTGTCATTTACCATTCTTGTTTGGAAGTAGGGTACATAAAGCACCTTATACAACCACAAATTTCTACTTAAATAAGTTTTTGATTCCAACAAGTAAATAGAGTGGAATGTTCAAGTCAATCACAATCCCCCAGCTTGCTTTGCCACTCCCCGCTTGGCTTGTTGGAGACCACAGAGTAGGCAGTATGGGCCTGTAAACTAGAAGATGGTCCAAAGCATGATGATGTGGGCAATAGCTCAGGTGGGCTCAACAGACTGCATAACATTATGCATCAAAAAATATTATAAAGATGGCAATTTTCACATAATTTTCCATAACTAATCTTGTGTATATTGTCAAGTCATAGTATGGATTTGATTTAAGCCACTTCACCCTCGCCCCATGGAGGGCAACCCTCCATGCATGACACCTTGTTTTTCTTGAAAAAGATTGTGGCCATCAGATATAGGCTGTGGCCGTCGGATTTGGAGAAGGCAGCGGAGTTTGTTGGATCTAAAGTATGCCCTGTGTGCATCTGATTGCCTCAGGGGTCCTGGTTTGCTACGTACTGTCAGAAGGCAGCTTGTTTCCAATTTTGGCTACCTGATGATAAGAGAATGGTTGCATTTATGTGTACTGGTTTGGCGATGGCGTCTCATGCTCATTCTTCTGCAGCCGACCGCAACGCAAACGCAAGTACATTTTAGAGCTTGTGTTTTCAGAATTTAGAACTTGCCATGAATTGATACGACTGCCCGACAAAGGCTAGAAATACACTGGATCTGGATTATGGCATAGCGACGGTTTGTGTTAGGCTAGGGCGCAGGTCTTAGGGATCGATTTCTTGAGGACTTGATACGAAAGAATAAGGATTCGTCTCCTTATATAAGGAATAGAAACCTTTTGAAGACAAATAACATCCAGTGTGGTGGTAGAAAAGATTGAAATGTGTTAAACAATGCTGCTATTGTTCCGAGGGTTTACAGCCAATTGAGAGTCATGCAATGCTCTCTTCCATAGCAGCACAATTATGTGTGGCTACTATGCAGCATAACGTAGTCTTTCTGGCTGAGTCCTGATATGTTGATTGCTGTGTGGTGGTTTTACTGTGTATGCTTTCTATTCTTGTTGTCTAACCACATCATCTGTTATAGTTGTGAATGTGGAGCAGGCACAGATCGCTCATTCCATGCTCTTGGATGTTAAATGGTTGAAGAGGCACACATGGCGTATTATGCATGATATGATCATAGCGCTCACAAACACACTTGATGTATTGCACGTATTATGCATGATATGATCATGGCGCTCACAAACACACTTGATGTATTGCACGTGACGAAGAGAGATAGAAGAGTCTTCCGTGCCGAAGCCAACCGTGTGTGTGCTATGCTCACCTCTAGGATCCGTTTGAAGCAGCTTGCCATGGCGCATCCACGCACCATGCATGCTTGAATGCTGAATTGGTGTTTCAGATGCGCATATGTTTTTGTTTTTATGTCAAAAAGTTGTATACATATGTTTCTGTCACATGCATTTCTTCTGGCATGATATCATGCCAGACTATGTATCTTGGCACTTGGATGCTATGTACTTTGCGATTTGGATACAAAGGAAAAGAGAAGGAACCAATATTTCCCAAAAAAAGCAGTTATTGTGTGACAAAAATCACGCAGAGAAAAAATCTCATTGGCATGAGCAAACCCTAAACTTTAGGCACAAGACCAAAATACGAGTATTCTACAATAGAAATACTCAACCTAAGGTGACCTTGCCCTTTAATCCAAGGTTGTAAATGAGAGAAAATATCGTTGTCATGTTGGTTGTTGAATTTGTCAATAAATAGAAGTCTGTCACACAATGGTTGTAACTATGTCCCTTGACACTCACAATTATTAACTGTTGTCAATAGGATGTGTAGTGGCAGTCTGCTCAGGTTACCATTCCATTCAGCTGATGCTAACATAGAAGACTGTCTATATTAAAAACCAAGGTGTATTAATTTGCATTGACAAATAATCCATGAACAGGTAAGGTGGCACACCTAATACGCAATCTACACAAAGGATACTTCATCCCTTACCAAGCCCTGGTGAAATCTCTTATTCAGCAACACTGATCTTGTGTTTATACCTGTCCAATGGTTTGACAATGGTTGATAGTTTCAATCAAAAGCCCACATACTGACTGTACTCTGAGTATTGTCCACTTTGAAGCCCGATTGGAGCTCTCAAAACAAAATCAGGTATTCCAAACCCATCAACAAGCTCTTTGGCTGCCCCTCGTACTTCATAACAAAGATGCTCAACAAGGCGATGAATAGCCTGAAATATTATTTGTCAACTCATGGAAAAATAGTAAAGTATGTTGGAATGACTGAAAATATTTTACCTTTGCTTTGTTTGGTGCAACATAATCCTGATTCCTGTATGTTCCAATATCTTTCCAGATTCTATCCAATGCATACAGGTCACAAAGCAATTTCAGGAGTCTTTTTATGTTCTTGTCCTTACAGCTGCACCATGACAAATAACCAGTGTGTTAAATTGCATCTCTTTCTCTTGTATCAACATCCTCCACCTTTATTTTGCTAATCTTACCGGTTCACGGCATCAATAAACTTGGCTAGAATAATAGATTCAATATGTGATTCTGCTAATGTCAAAAGGTGGTTCAGACAACGATTCCATGCACCAAAGCTACCTAAACGTTGAGAGTGCTTCCTTAGGCGTAAAGCTACTGTATGAAGTAACCTTGCAGTGCGATACTGGAATCCAGAAACATGTAATAGTCAAATATTCTATTCATTGTGGAATTCAGAGCATATACCAGGAAAAAGCTTACTTGAAAAGCATCGAGTTGAAAGGAAGGATCCCGAAGATGTCCTTGACCTTCTCGATGAGTGACTACAGGATTGGTTTGAGACAGGTATGTATTCATGGACTCCCTTAGATAGTTCCATGTGACAGTCAAGGCCCTTCCTTGAAACTTTTGTTTGTACTGTTTCACCAGGTCTGCAGCTACCTTCAGACATAGCAAAGATGAAATTTAAATAAAAACTAGCAGTGGTATAAGAAACTATATTCTTGCGTCTAAGGTGAAAGATATGCAACAATACCTGTTGTAATAGGACTGTATTATCACCTTCAAAAGTTTGGAAAATATCATGATCATTTCGTAAACTTCCAAATCTATTTACTGCTGCATAACCATGGCCTCCGCATGCCTCTCTACAGATGCTTAATGCTTTGGCAGTATATGAAGTGATGTATGATTTCAATCCTGCGGACAGCGCATGAACATCTGCAATAATTTCATCATCATGCGTTATTTTCATCTCTGCATACTGATTAACCAGGTATTCGGTTGTGAAGTGGAAGGCATAAGCAGAGGCCAGCATTGGCATCAACCGCTGCTGTTGAGATTGATAATCCAATATGCTAATCTCAGGCTGATTTGGAGGTCCAAACTGCTGCCTCAACAAGGAATATCTAATTGCTATTGTAGATGCAGCCTTCAGAACTCCAACAGAGCCATATGCAAGCCCAACTCTACCTCCTACAAGTTCTCCCAGAGTAGCCGCAAACCTCTTGTTCACGGTTGGAAGAGAGCTGCTGTATTCTCCATCTTTAGAGACATCACCAAATCTATTTAATAAGTTATCACGAGGAACCCGGACATTATGAAAGCGCAAAGCACCATTATCCACTCCATTTAAACCAACCTTGTAACCACAGTCCCTGATCTCAACACCAGGAAGAACAGAATGGTCCCCCATGCTTCTTATGGGAACAATGAAAGCGTGCACCCCCATATCGGTGTCAATATGAGATGTTGGAGAAGGTAACTTTAACCTTGCAAACACACTGGCAAACTTTCCATGAACTGCTGCATTCCCAATCCACCATTTTGTGGCACCTTCATTGGGTGTATCAATAACAAATTCATCAGTCTCTCTGTCAAATGTTGCTGTCGTCTGTATGCCTTGGACATTTGAACCTGAAGGAAGTAGAAAAGTGATCAACCAAACATTCAGAAAAGAAAACTTACATCTGAAACAACATTTGCAGTCATACTTTAAAAAAATGATGAACCATGGACAAACCTGCTTGTGTTACCTTTTGTAATGACACCTACTTCTAACACTGCCCCTGATCCTCATCCTAAGTGTTCTAAAGAATCTCAAAAGCTCTGTATATAGCATTGACATACCATGGTGAAGTTCAGTCATTGCAAAGCACCCAGGGTATGTGCAATCTGAGATGGGTGCAAAATACTTGTCCCGATGCTTCTTTGTCCCCAGATTAATCACAGACCCACCCCATAAACTGAAGCAAAATCACTTAATGTCAATAATCACTTAAAACTAAAATGCGATTAACAACCCAGGTTTTTACCACTAAATTGGGCAGATATCTTGACCTAAACACCAGTCTTAATGTCTGAACCATATGAATCTAGTCAAATAGTATAAAAAACTAAACAGGTATTAATAATATAACCAACCTAAATTGGACACCAACTTTGATAGCAAAGGATAGGTCAACGTGTCCAACTGCTTCTGTCAAGGCAAAGTATTTGGCTGGCTCTGAAAACAAAATTTCCATTGGCTTTATGCCAGCCTCTCTAACCAAGGCCACCATCTGCCTCATGGCAAGTTCTCGATGCTTATCTTTTGGAATTTCTACAGGGGTTTGTAGGTCTGGCCGATTGAAGAAAAAATCGTATATCTTTTCCTTCTCTGCATAGTTTCCACCTGCCATATACTCTGTAAGAAGTGTGGTTTTCACAGGGTATTTTGATGCATTGGCACAGGCACTGGTACTAAGTTGTGCCTCCAAAACCAGTCCGTGAGCACCCACATGAGATGCCAAGCGCTCCAGCCGACCCTGTGCCAATTTTGCATCATCTTTTCTTTTCTGATCCTCCATGCCTGCATATAACAATGCAAAAAAAATTACGTAGGGTTGGAAGAAATGACAATTTCTAAATAAAAGGCATAAGAACATCCGTGACTATGAGAAAACTAGGATTGCAGGTGGATTCTACAGTCCGGTCAACATGACGGCTCATTCTGCAAACAAAATGATTTCAGGTTTCAAAAATAAATGGTACACAGCTATTTCCGTAATTGGGATGAAACGAGGTTAAAAATTTGCTCTAGACTCAACAATGAGGTGCAGAAACAGTATTTCTGTTTTTGCATAAAAATGCCATGGCCATTGAGTTGGCAAATTGCTGCACTTGAAGGGCGACCAAATGCCAAAACCGCAGTAAACGGATCAAGAAATCGATCAATCATATAATCAATCCCAAAATTGACCTTAAAATTATCAGACTTAGACAATACACAAACGAGGGCAACATAGGGAATACCTGCAGAAGACTATTTATGGTTTTTTTTGCGAAGCTAACCCGCTTCCACCACAAAGAAGCTGCTGCTAAATTCCTACTTCAGTCAGTGATCTCCAATTCTTGCTATACTTTCAAGCGCCCAAAAGAAAGGGAAAAAAAAAACAGAGGGAATGGGGAAGGCAAGTACACGCATTTCGATTTAAAAGGAAGGTTGGCAGGTGGGAACCAAAAGGCCAAAAATGTTCCCCTTCACCAGAAGGGTGAAGGGTATGAAGGGCGCTGTTTTCCGGGCCGCCTATTCTTAGCCCAATAATTTATTTCGCACTGCCGTTGGGCAACCGTGCCGATTCTGTCGTTGCATATGCTGTAAAGTCTATCTGAAACAGAGCATTCCTTGATTGAATCCAGGCCTTATCCACATGTCGCTCCTCCAAAACGGATAGGATTCTGGAATCGGGATGAGGATAGAGCTGGTGCTCTGTAAGTGGGCTACTTCATTTTCCCAAATAATTGCTCCAAGGATTCCACAGCCCAGCGAAAATTGTAGATTGCGTGCCCACAACTGCCAGATCCGCCGGAGAGAATAGAATAGAATAGAATAGAATAGAGAGCTTCTTCTGTACTTCCATAGCAGATAGAGGGTCTTCTAAAGTTACATACCAACAATTCCCAAAGATGCACACGGCTTCTTTTTCGTTTTATGTTTTAGTTTGACCATCTAAGAAGGAGACACCATTTCTAAGGAAAGGAGTTGGTTGGTTTGCCTTGCAAATAATGTTCTAATTATTTTGTTTGGTATTTGGGAGGGTATCTCACGCATGGTTTGGCCTAGATTTTGCCACTGTATTGTATGCAAAAACGTAGTGAAACAGTATTTTTTGAGCGATTTTAGGTGCTTGTTGGCCAGTCAAAGCATCATTCCTAAAATCGGCTGAGGCATACGTTTCCATACATGGTTTAAAAATGGGAGGATAAGAAAGCACGTTGCTTTCTTTTTTTTTCAAAGAATGGGGCAGGCTTGGAGGCAGGGTTCGGGATCGGGTATGGTGGATGGCAGCCCCGGTTTTCAAGGAAGAGGCCCAAGATCGATTATGGCGATAGAAGGTGGGCGCAGATAGAGCGAGGGATTGATTCCTATTTGGGTAGAAGCGGGGCTTGGATTCCGGCTTGGATGTCAAGATTAGCCGGGCTTGGAGGCTCGTTTTTATTTTTTATTTCTTTCCTTCCAACCGCCAAAGAAAAAATCGAGGTCGCTTCCATCGGAGGCCGAATCTCATGGCCTTGGCTCCCACACGCTTCATGGTGGTTCCAACGGTTCTACATTGGCATCCGCAATCGATGCCGCCAGAGGCGGCCTTCATTCCTATTTGGGTTGCTTAGGGTTGCAGGTGTCCAGATTGCAGCAGCCGAGTAGGGAAGACTTGCAAAGATTGTTTGTGCCATTCGAACTCAGAGTTCTAGGCCGACAGTGTGGTGATGGTCATTGGTCATGCACAGGCCGACACAGGCACAGGCACACAGGCCGGCAATGTGGTGTGGTGGTTTTTTTTTGGACCATAGGATTTGTCATGTGTTTCTTCTGGCAGAGTATTCATATCCGTGGCTCTGGAACAATCCTACGAATATACCGGAAATCAACGGCCAACAATCAACCTTACCAGAATAACCGATAAGGAAAGGAGTTGGTTGGTTTGCCTTGCAAGTATACAATAGCCTACACATCATCATTGACAATTTGCAATTTATGGTAATCACCCATACATCATTTAGCCTATTTAAAACAAAAGACATTGCTTTTGTAACCAAGTTAGGGTGGCTTTATTATGATATGTTAAATTGCTATGTCATGGTAACATAACTACAAGTTTCCACTTCACCTTTGCCTTTAGATTAAAAATTAATATAACAAACAAGGTGCTGCGCACGGAGGATTGCCCTCCGGTGGCCCGAGAGTGTGTTTTCATGGTTTCTGTTTGATTGTATCGCGTTATGCCCTTTTTGTTGGGCTTGGATGCAAAGCATATGTCAGACATAGCAAAAGGCCAAACTCATTTCTACGGGTCAAACACAGTCCACAAGCACGATGCAAAATTTGACTATAAATAACGCTTTAATCTTACTGCAAGGTTTTTGGTTATCTGTAAAGCAACTTTCTTGCACTTTGTTCTTCTAGTCCAACCAATTTTTCCATCTCTTTTTCAAGTTCCAGCATTTTCAACTTTGATAACTCACATGCCCTTTGAGCCTTTTGATGTTTTTGCATCCTGGTAATTACATGAGTTTGTATCATTATTAGAAACTTTGGGAAGATGGCTCAATGGGGTTAACCCTCATCAGAACCAAAAGTTTACAACATTCGGGTTTCTTTGCCCTCATAATGGCTCCAAAATCTTACTTGATTAAGAATCGCTTTTTTTTTTTTTGCAAGTTCGGACCAAATATAGTTTGGTCAATGAGTATATTCTTACCAATGAGAAATTTTATTCTTTTCCTTTCCCACAAATATTGCATTAGCTAATTTCCTACATGCTTGGTTTTTCATGATGCCATAATTTAAGGATAGTAAGTAACGGAACTTGGTGCACAGCCAAAAGGTGGCTTTGGCCATCAAAACCTGGTCGTACATAGCATCCTACCTAAGAGCATATATGAAGTTATTTTTAGGTCGCTCATCAACCTCTTCGCCTTTCGTTTCAAGCAGATATAATCTCCATGTTATGGACAATCTCCATGTTATGGCATCCAAGACCAGCTAACAAATGCTAGCATTACAACAAAAGTGGTATAAGCATCTTCGCATTTTTTTCTCCGATCGTGGGATGTTAAACCCTTTACTGAGATCCAATGGTGTAGTGGTATATGTTCCAATAGCTTTTGCATTTATGATCCTTGTTGGGTCTTACAATGGCATAATCTGTTATTAGAAAAGAGATACTTGAATGATATCATCATCAAGGAGTAATATCCTTACTTGCAATGTTGCCAAAGCAAAATGGAAGCTCCGATGTAGCAATGTTCTTGGATAATGGGATTTGGACCTTCGAAAACTTCCATAGCCTATTTTCAACAGTCTTGTAAAAATACAAGGAAGATTAGCATGCAAAAATCGTCTCCAAACCTAACAACTAAGTGGTGCATAACCAGATTGACCATAAAAGCCAGCCACACGCAAGATGAAAAGCTCATTTCCGCCATTTGTGCTATCCATCAAGATAGATAGCGAGCGTATTTATAAAATGATGACATTTGCAAGCACGCAAGATGATGTAATTAATGATTTCTTTTTTCTTATTTATGATGTAAAAATACTATGTATCTATCTATCATAATGTTGATGCATCTGGATGCACAGTGATGGACCCTCTGCTTATGCTTGTTGATTGAAATCTGGTGGGTCTTCTTGGAATGGTGGAGTATCGAGCGTCTATTATTCCCAAATACAGATTTTTGTCTTAAGGGACACATTTCCCTTATGTAGTTTTAGTTTCCTACTTAACAAAATTTAAGCCACAATATGGTAATCGAGCCTGCAAAAGCATTGAAAGCCAACAAACTTGATCACAATATCGTAACGTGGACATGCCATAAGATAAAGCTTGAACATCCTAGAAAATTTGAGGCGTCTTTGCCAAGTCAACATTGTATCAGACGTCTTTGCCATTGTGTATGGGTGTTGATGCTTATTTGTTACATTGCATACACTACCGCTAGTTATTTTGACAATTATATTGCATGCAATATTGCTGGTTATTTTGACAATTGGCATATGAACAAAGAAGACCCATTTCTCAACAAGGTAGAGAGGCAGTCACATGTGCAATATCACGATTACTTCCACCATAACAAAATAGAAGTTGGGTCAATCTTTTATTGTGATGTCTATTTTGGTTGCGCCATGTGACATCTTTTATTGTGGCGCCACTTTTGGTTGCCCCACATCTTTTATTGTAGCGTCTATTTTGGTTGCGCCATGGGAACGGCCTTTGGTTTGCCATTCCGACAAAAACAGGAGACCCCCTCCCAGTTGTCAATGGTAGCGCCACCCCTCCTATATACAGGAATGTCCATTTAGTTTACATTCATGGGATGGAAACCAGGTGACGCGCGAAGCGCGAAGCCTGGTTGACATCCCAAGAATGAACATGCCTGTAACATGGAGACCACTTAGTCGTCCATTCTATGACACGTGTCAAATATCCAACAGCTAAAGCCAAAAATGTAAATAAAAAACCAAAATGCAAGTAGATGAAAATGAACTTGCCATGAAACAATATATAATTGGACAATGAAATAGAATGGAGACTAAGTGGTTTTTACGCTACGCCAAAAATGTGCTCTTCAACAAAACAAAATCACATAGACCAAATCTCACGTAGACCAAATCTCATAAATTTATGTGACTGCCACAAAAGTCTACAAGAATCCAAATGCTTGTCCATGGATGCAACCTATATGATTTTTGTGTGCTTCAAAACTTTTAACGGTGGTTTGCAAATCAATTTTGCTCCTTAGTAGTGCTAAATATAATTCCTCCTCAGTAGTGCAGCTCTGAGACGAGTCCCACTTTGGCAAGAGCAACATAGCATACAACCATTTCTGTTTTACTGTTCTAGCTTGCTTGCACAAAAAGAACCATCTTAATATTCTGACCACCTGACCATGCAGACACAACAATTAGGAACCTAAAAAAAGAGTTACCTAACAAAAAAAGGCGCTGAAGACAAAGACACATAAAAGCAGAAGCATTAAAAAAAGATGTGATGTGACTTACACAAAGAATCCTCCTGGAGATGTTCATGGATATCTCGTTGGTTGTCCAAAGGCATATATTGTGCCATGATAGCCCGTATTTCAGAATCCATGTAAGACTGCAACAAAGGAGCATGTAAGCTCAAACTTCAAGATGTACAGACATGACCTAGGAAATTAAGTTTTACCCGAAGCCTGTACTTATAGACCATATAGCCTACAATTCCCACCAATGCCAATCCAGCGAATAGCACTATCTGTCCTTTGTCGGCCGACTCTACATCTGGCCAGACAATTTTACCTTCGATTGTGAAGTGTGATAAGTGAGAACACAAAACAAGGATGATTTTTATTCATACATAGATTAAATACTATGAAAAGCTCCTTACTAATGCAAGTATCATGCTCTCTAATATAAATGAGATCTCCATTGCATTGGCAATCAAAGCCACCCCAATTATTTTTGGAGGAGCATTCTTTGCATTGGCAAGCAAGACGCTCTTTGCACTCATCGATATCTACAGTCCACAAAGTTGTCACATTTCTGCTCCTGCCATAAAGGTTCAAAAGATAGCCAATATCCTTTATGGTGTCTTATGGGAATTGAGGGTGCAGGATTCGGTTAAGGCTTAAGCACTAAGGTCTATCTAGGCAGAACTAACAATATGGTAAACATAAGTTGTATTTTGAGTGACTAATGTTTTGTTGTCAATGTAAAGAACGTAGACTTCAAATCTATATCATGGAAAAGTCGCTCGCATACCAAGTGGTGTAGATGACCATTCTTGTCGCACCTTGTAGAATATATTTGATGGTAATATCGAAAAGTTGTTGTTCCGATACATTTACTGAAAGGAGAGGCAAACCTTCTAGACTTGCAAATAGGATTAAGTTCTCCAAAGGTGATGCCTCCAAAATCTGCAATTATGAAGCCATCAGCACACACGTCTAACATGTCTACATAGGGCAACTATCTCTAGAGAAGTAGTACAATATTCATCTGCACAACAGCCCATTATGATGTTCCCTTTGCAGGAATGATCAAAACTAAACTTACAACCCGTTAAGGAATTAGATTCATGATAAACAAACCTAGTTGAACAAGTATTAAAAGCAACATAAGTACAAATGTTTCATTCTGGATTTGGGGTAAAGATGGTTAAAGTGGGAGAATAAAGCAACAGGAATGAGAACAAGAAGAGTTAAAGCGCTTTAGAGCTGCAATATATGTTAAGGGTTGTGATGGTCTTGGCACACAAGAGAGGTGTAAAAAGAAATAAAGACATAAGAGAAGAGCAAAAAGTTCAGAATATAGAGGAACCATAAGCATTGTGATAAAAAATCTCATCTAAAGCAGATTATGTAGTAGTGTTTATGCACTGTTCCTGCAACATAGTGTTAGCACATGCTGCTATAAGCAAACCTCGGTTTTATTCCTATATCAGATAGACTAGCAAGTGAAGTTTCACATACCCTGGGGTGTGGTGGCATCCAGTACGAAAGATTTGCTTGTAGTGTCTGGTATATATGTAGCATTGTCTCTTGTTCAGTAGGGTAATCTATCCCCTTTGTAACATAATACTGTGGTTAAAGAATAGTTGAAGTCAGATTTGAAGTCCCATAATAGAAGAATGAGTATTAAAGCCTCTCACAATCTGGTAACTTGGAAATCTATCCTCTGTTATAACTGCAAATGCGTTTTGGTATGAACCTGCAATAATTGTGTCATACTCCTTAATACCAGACTAGAAAAGAATCATATGTTTATGAAGGCGATTAAAAACCTTTAAGAGTCACATCTGAGAGTCTAAGACCTCGTTCAACCTTTACAAATCCCAAATATGACATCCCAGTTAGAAATGCTATAAATAGTAGAACCTGCAAAGAAACCCAGCTTCTATTTAGCAAAATTAAGGATTTACCAAATATTATTCATTTACAGAATCAACTACCATAGCAATCTTGAATGTGTTACTCTCAAATAGAGGAGAGTAATATTTTGCAACAAATTTCAACAATGAAGTGCTCCCTACATGCCCCTGAAAGTTGATACCCTTTCTAGGGGAGGATACTTTTGTTTTCTCTATGGAAACATATGCAAATATGAACATGAACTTAACAAAATCATATTACATTTGAAAGATGAAAGAAGCACCTTGCTTTAGCTCTAGTATAGGTGCTTCATATTTTTGCAGTTGCTCCTGTTCTACAACACAGACAGGCATGCTGGTAACATACTTGTAAAGAATGTAAAGAAGTGTAAAGATGAAACAAGGCAGGATGGATGGCCCAGGGCACAACTGCAGGTCGGTGATACTGTAGAGTTGATCCCAATTGATCATGGATTATGTTTGCCAGAGGAGCTTGAAGATCCATACTTTGAATGGCTTCATTGGCCTCAGGCGTCGATGTCATTTACTGAGGACGAACATGCATACATATCTAATTCAGATCCTTCATGCAGAAATGCTCAGGAAAGAGCTTTCCATGATTAGGGAAGCATGCTTACTTAATGCTTATTCTTTCAATGATATTTTTACAAAGAGCCGCGGTGGCGAGGGGGCTTTGCCTTTTCGATATAGGCTCAATGATGAGTCATCAACTATATGGCATGGATGAGGAGGAGAGTGAATTGGAGACAAACCGATGCATGTTAGATAAGTTAAAAGTGGACGAGGACCTCTTGCAATATGATGAGGATTGCCTGGATATGGCGAAAGCTCGAGAGGAACATATTGTAGACCCGGATACAATTTGACATGGATCACGAGGAGCCATACATTATGCACGATAGCTTGACACCATGTTAGATCACCTATGCAAAGATCTTTCTCGCCATTATGCAGCTCTCAGGTATCATCGTGCAAAGGAAAAAATACCTGTGATATTGCAATACATCTTCAAGAAAGCGGCTCCAAGGGAAGCGTCGTTATTGCCAAGATCCGAACACTGCTGGAAACACAAGTTCATAACAACTATCATTAGAGCAGCGGCCAAGAACCTAAACTTAGGCAGCTTCAAAACGAGGGCAAACGTGGGTGCTTCTTCGTCAATAGCAATGTACAATAGACATTCCTCCAAATCTCTGAAGGCCTCGGATTGATTATGGAGCTACAGCAGGCACGACTGCCAGTTTACTGCCAATAATGGGTTTTTAGCAGTCATTGGCATATTCCGGGTATGTACTAGCATATACGTGGAATATGCCATAAACCCACATACACAAGGGTTTGCCCCCTTAGGGGCAACCCAAAAATGTTAAATATTGCTTCACACTCACGTTAGGTTAGGAATCAACAAACAAAACTGTTAAATATTACTTCACACTTACTATTACGTCGTAAGATTAAAAATAAACATAATGCAAAGTGGGAAATATTGCTTCACATTGACTGACATGTTGTTAGGTTAAAATTTGAATTGCAAATGGGGCTTAAGGAATATGTCGTTAGATTAAAAATAAATATAATGCAAAGTGGGAAATATTGCTTCACATTGACTGACATGTTGTTAGGTTAAAAACTGAATTGCAAATGGGACTTAAGGAATGGGTCTGCTTCCACATTTTGGCAGCATAGAAGAGCTGTGTGCACACATCACACTTTTTGCTAGTCTTGATATGTATTTGCATGAGCTAGTGGACCATGGATCTTGAAGGCATCTATCTTTGAAGACTTGGAGAAGACATTTGCTATGAAGAATTAAGGCAGGACTTTGATTGGACATCATATGGCATTGCAAGAAGAAAATATGATCAACTAGAGTATTTGTGAAGACTTGGAGATAAATCTTGAAGACCATGTCAAAGTTTGGAAGACCCTTCGCTACATTGGTGTTTTGCTAAATTCAAGTTTTTTGGCATGATATTTCACTTCCCAAGGTATGATTCACATTTCTCTAAGCTCTACTATCAGGATTACATCAAAAAACCATCTCTCACATCTAATTTTCCTCCTTCTTATATACCATTGCCACTTTCCAAAACCGACGACGACTATTTATCCTAGTAAAAAAAAAAAATATCTCATTCCTCATCTATCCACCGTTCATGAGAAAATGCCAAAATTGCATCAAATTTGGCATTCCTAATGTCTAAGACCGTACTCTCTCTCTAAAAACAAAGCTAGAGAGAGAAAGTGCCCATTTGCCATCTTACATCTTGGAAAGGCAAGAATTGCCCTAAGAATTACCAAAAAATCAAATGCTTTAATGCAAATATGTCAAATTTCACATGTCAAATATGAGATGTCGGAGATGGTAACTTTAACCTTGCAAACACACTGGAAAATTTTCCATGAACTGCTGCATTCCCAATCCATGAACTGCTGCAGATAGATTGGCTATATTGGGGGTCTTCTAAAGTTACAAACAAACAATTCCCAAAGATGCACACGGCTTCTTTTTCGTTTTATGTTTTAGTTTGACCATCAAAGAAGGAGACACCATTTTTAAGGAAAGATGTGGGTTTGCCTTGCAAGTATACAATACACATTATGATTGACAATTTGCAATTTAAATTAATCACTCATGACATCATTTGGCCTATGTTAAAGACATTGCTTTTGTAACAAAGTTAGGGTGGCTTTTCACCGGCCATTATCTACTTACTTAAAAAGTTTTTTGGGTTTTTTTGCTATGCCGATGTGCCCTTTTTCGGCGTTACTTTTGGAAGCAAAAAAATGCATTTTCTGGCAAAAACCAGAATATCGTGATGCAACAAATTTTCCCTAAAATATTTTTGTTTCTGTTGGGGCGGTCGATAGGTAACGCACAGAAGGCCGCCATTACGAAGATATTGCTCCGGCTTTCATTGTTTCTATGGCAAACGCAGATTCAGGAGTAGATCGCAGGAGCAGATTAAGGAGCGAGTCTGCTATATTTTTTTTTTTTTTCATGTTTTTGCACCTCTTCTTTTTTTCGTTCTTCGGCTTATTCTAATCCTTTTGTTCGGTTTTGCAGCTATGGTTATGATCTAAAATCCAACTGTATTATCACTCTTGACATTTGCCAAGAACAACCGCTAACGGCCTCCCTTAAAAGCTGAAGGTAAACTTTTATTTTCGAAGTTTCATAGCCCATTACCCAAATCTATCTTTTTTATATCCATTTGCAGACCGGCCCAATTGCAATATTCAATGTTCCTGATATTCAGAGCCTTTATTTCCAAATCATCTTTTTCCTCACATTTTTTGGTATTCAGGGATGAAGATCTGCCATGGCACTTCACACTTGAATTTACATTCTTCTTGCAGATTATTGTTTGCCCAGATTTGCAAGATGGTTATGCTGATAGATATGGCTTGGATGCATGTTCAGTTGCTTGGGGGATGTTTATTGCTTTTTATTTTTGCCTCTTAATTTATTATCTCAAATTTGTCTTAATCTTGAAGTTTGGCTTATCTTTGTGTGAGTTTGAGATGTGCAGGGTGCAAGTTAATCTGACATTTACAAGGTTTACCCTGCTTCAATATCTTCCCTCTCCCTTGGAAAATAGGGGCAAACCAAAGTTTCTCATTTATCTATACAAGAACTGGCTTTTATGCAGTATGTGATTCAGTAGAGCGAACTCTAATCCGAGCTGTTTAAAGAGCCTGGCAATCGATTTTATCTGCAACTGTGGAGGGAAACTGGTCGGAGGAATTTTGGGACGCCAAGCATTTAGGTAAACCCATTTGTCTTTGGCTGAAACTTTCATGATTTGTAGTTTCTGATGTGTCTGGCTGTAAGTTCGTGTAAAGCTTTATTCTTTTGTCATACCCACATTGTATTTAATATCCTGCAAAACTTTTGCACCTTATTTTTCATTGGATTCTTAATAGTTTTGAGACATTCTTAAAATCTGCAGTAAAATGTGAGACAGACATATATCAGAGCATTAAATAGAATATTATTGCCAGATAATATTGCAACGCTTACTGCTACGAGACTGTAGCATGTAGCATCTTACTCTGTTGGATGAGATGTTAATCATCTAGCATTTGCCGATCTTTCTTTGTTGGCCATCTTTTATTTCTTTGGATTCCTTTATGTGTTATCATGGCCATGTCATGGTTTGCTGTCAGGTTTTATGTGCAGCTTGCAACAGCTTATAAGCTAGAGGAAGACATTGTGATTGCCAAGTTGAATGCTGATGCTCACAAGGATTTAGTCACAAGTAAGGAAAATATACTGATGTGCGTAAAAGTAAGACATGTGCTTTGCCAATGCTGATTAAAACCATATTACCGTAAATCTAATCACTATAGATATTGATCCTAGTTGGGTTATATGTTTCTAAAGGTGACATGTTGAGCATAAGTATTGGGTATATCTTCCCAAATTTAGAGGTAAATTTAATTGCTCTTCCACCCCCTCCCCTCAACATTCCTTATAAAGCATCATTTTTTCTACTGGAGTCCATCCTTTAAACGTAAAGTTTGAACATTGATGATATTGCCATTAAACAATTTCAATAACAAAAATATTTACAAAAGCAAATAATGTCTATTCTTGCCAGTATCAACATGTGATTGTTGTCAAAAGTTGCACATATGGACGTTCAAGGCTGAGTAAAAACGCATGCCATGACAATAGCCGGCAATGCCAATGATGAGAAATGACAGATGAGAAATGACATCGTGCACTGATGAATTGGCATTTTAGTAGCAAAAGAACTCATCTGTATTGAAATATGTAATCGAACGCATATAGGATCTCCATATTGTTTCATCAGGAGGTGGTATCTGGTTCCATTATATGAGCCTACCTTCGGGATGAGTTGTCTCACGTGCTTGATAGTCGTAAGGTATCATGGCAGTTAGAATCAATGACTCGCCCGTGCATTTCACTTTTACCGTGGCTAAGGTATTATATGTTGGGAAAAGTGAAGATATCACGGGAGCATCTAACAAAGTGCAATATTTGGTCTCTGGTGATGTGCGTCATGTGGAGATGCATATATAGAGTTCCATCATGAACTAAAGTATGCCAATGAACCAGGACAAAAAATTTTGTTTTGTATTTTTGAATACCTATTTTTTGTTGATGTACTTAACTACTTCTAAGAGTGACATTTTGAGCATAAGGCTTGGATTTATCTTTTGACATTTTCGTCTTTAGAGGTAGATTTATCTGCCCACATTCCTTATAAAACATTGTTTTCTCTATTGAAATCTATAAACGCAAAGCTAATACATTGATGATACTGTCATTAGACAACTTCAATAACAAAAATAGATGTCCGTTCTTACTAATATCAACATGCGTTGTTGTAGAAGTTGCACATATGGATGTTAAAATCCAAGTAAAAACACATGCAAGTATATTAGCCCGGCAACGCCGGGCACACGTTTACTAGTGATATGTTAAATTGCTATGTTATGGTAACATAATTGCAAGTTTCGGCTTCACCTTTGCCATTAGATTAAAAATTAATATAACAAAAAACGTTAAATATTGCTTCGCACAACATAACAAAAACTGTTAAATATTACTTCACGTTGATTATTACATCGTTAAATAAAAAATAAACATAATGGAAACTGTTAAATATTGCTTCACACTGATTGACATGTTGTTAAGTTAAAAATTAAATTGCAAATGGAGCTTAAGGGATGGGTCTGCTGCCACATTTTGGCAACATAGAAGAGCTATGTGCATATGTTACACTTTTTGCTAATATTTGTCTTGATATGTATATGCATGAGCTAGTGGACCATGAATCTTGAAGATATCTATCTTTGAAGACTTGCAGAAGACATTCGCTATGAAGAACTAAGGGAGGACTTTGATTGGACATCATATGGAATTTTTGATCAACTAGACCATTTGTGAATACTTGGAGATAAATCTTGAAGACCGTGTCAAAGTTTGGAAGACCCTTCGCTACATTGGAATTTTGCTAAATTCAATGTGTCCTCCATCTCATCATCCACGTGTCATCCAATTCATCACCATGCCACGTAAGTTCTTGAATAGAAGAAATGTTGTTTGGCACTTTTCTTGTCACATCATCATCCTACTTTTACAATGGCATCTTACTTGTTGCCAAATCATCATCATCTTCACATCATCTACTTTTGGAGATTTTTACTAGAAACAAAATAAAGTGATCATTTTAGAAAATTTTCTTTTCCATGAGATAGAGCATTAAAAAAAAGAAAGTGGTTTGGGCTTTGAGAATTTTCAATTTGACCTTGTTTTGACCTCGAAAATGCATTCATTAGAAATCGTGCCCAAGTAAAAAAAAAATAAAAAAAAAATGATCTATTTAGTAATCTCTTTACATCAATTCCTCTATCATGTGGTACCTCCTCGAATGTGGGGTGGCAACGAGCCCTTACTCACATGGAAGTCCATGCATAATCATTTATTTTTGGGCATCTTACTAGGAATATTTTATTTACCATGAACTCTGAAGAACCCTAAGAAGAGAGAAGGCCATGATCCAGCTTTTTTGTCGAATTGAGCAGGCTAATCATAGCCTAGAGATCCCGAATCACTTTGAACCATGACAAGCAACCATTAGATGCATGAAAAAACAAACCTTGAATTGAGCAAGAACAGACCGGAACAGGGGATTTGTAAAAGGGGATTTTGTCTGAAATGAAGAAAAGGCTCCAGCATGAAGATTGACTTGTTTAACTTTGACCGGTTTGATCCTTTGCCATTGAAAACTATCTTCCTCGCCTTGAAAAAGTTCATTATTGTGAGGCAAAGCTTATCAAAATTTCTAATTTATGCTAAAGTATTATGTGCCCATAACCTGAGAGCTGCATTTGGGAGTGCTTAACAAGGGTAAAATTAAACTCTTAATAAACCTTCTGAGAAAAATAAGTCCATTGTCTTGAAATCTGTAAGCAAGTTTTATAAAGTAGAATAGCAAAGAAAAACCCAAAAAAATTGCGAGTATCCGTTGGTTAATTCTGTTTGCACATGTGCAACATATTAGAAGCATCCTATACGTCAAAAAACATTCAAAAGTATCTCAAAAAAAAAACACAAAAATCTATGAGTTTGAAGTCATTGTTCTATTGTGACAGTCTGCAAGCCTAAAGTTGAGTTTTCAGGGCATATCTGTATATTTTGTGTTGAAACCACTTGAGGTGTTAAAAGGGAAAAATTTAGCATTTCTTTCATTTGCAAAAATCAGCTTGCTATTTGTGACAGTTCATTGACAGACATTTTAATATACTTTGAACTCATTTTTCTCCATCATCCAATTCCAAATCAGGCCAAATTTTTTCTTATATGTTCCTACAACTTTTCCATGCTGGGATTCAATGTACTACAAGACTCTTCTCGTTGGTGGATACAAAATGCTGAGGTGGAATTTTAATGCTTGCTTATTAGAATTTTATGAGATCCTAAAAAAACTCTAATGGCTACAGTTATACAGTGCATGTCTATTAAACAGTGCATGACTACAGTTATACAGTGCATGTCTATAAAAATCTATTCTATTCTATTCTATTAAACAGTGCAGTCTACTCTATGTGCAATTATACAGTGTAGTCTACTCTATGTCTATAGGGAGATAGAAAGTAGCATATAATTTCAAGTTGGAATTTGTAGATTTGGAATTCAAGAAGAGGAAGCTTTAAGCAACCAAAGCTAACAACTACGGTTATCAAGGAATTCCACATCTATTTCCAAATGAGAGCAAGAAACTCCCTCCTTACAGGGAAGTCGAGTGCGAGATTGCTCTTGCACCTGAAAATATACCCACAAATAAGGTGCCCTATTAGCAGAACTGAAGAAATAACTGCAAAAACTTCTATATTTAAGGTCCATAAGATCTAATGTCTCGCATCATTCTTTTCGTGAAGAAAAAGGATGGAAGCTTGAGGATGTGTATTGATTATTGCCAATTGAATAAATACACCATCAAGAATAAGTATACCTTATTTAGAGTTGATGATTGATGGATCACTTCCAATGAACGAAGTTCTTCTCCATGATTGACCTTAGATTGGGTATCATCAGATTAGAACTAAGAATAGAATAGAATAGAATAGAAAGAATATGTAAACAAGATAGACTTATGAAGATTTTAGTTAGACACGGATCAACAGAGCTTTTGGTATGTGATCACGCAACACACCTTAAGCTGGGGCAGAGGAGGTGGACGGAGTCCACAGAGGAATTTGACTTATATAACCTACAAATCAAGTAAATTGTGGATGTTCTATCTCGTCACTCATTGCATTGCAACACCATCTTGACACTTGTAAGTTCGGAAAGAAGACACCACAACGCGCACAATAGCTCAAAAGGTGGCCATGCATGTTTCGTGAGAACCTTCTTCAAGATTCAAAGTAGCTATTAATGGTCAAGCATGAAGAAGCAGATTGTACAGTATGTATGCCAATGTTAGCTATGCCAGCAGTGAGAGCGAAGCAGCTACAAATTGTGATGTGAATTTTATTATAGTTCTATCTTTTAACTATATTAAATAATTAGAGGAGATGATGTGGCATAAGGATGACGTGGAAATGAAATAATTCAAGGGAGTTAGAAGGAAAGGTAAGAAAGAAGAAGAAGGATGGAATCAACGGAGTAGAAAAGATATAATTAGGAATTGAAGAGGCAATTAGAGGTAAGACAATTGTTTCTTCATGTTTAAAGAAAGCGATCATTCTAATACAAATATAGAAGAAGATGACAGAATTAATCTATAAGCACAGATCTCTGATTCTGGCAGCAGTATCTACCTCAGCCTGTGGTTTCGGCAGCTTCTGATAGTTCCACAATGAAAAAAAATATATTTAAAGTTTATAGTGTTTGCAAGTAAGGCCAGCCGAATCTCAATAAATGTGATCTTTATTGCTATCTGAATTCAGTCTTCATAAATAAAACCTTGCCCTGTATCTCGCATGTTTTCCTATATGTTTACCATGTCTGCGTTTTTGCCGAAGCTTTTCACGGCCCTACAGTTACTTTGCAGCCACGATATGTCGCGGCCAGATCTTCGCATGCCCATGTCAAGATGTGTGGCGGCCAGAACCTCCGCCCTTTGCAAGAAACCTAACTGATCCGTTTGTCAGTTCTCCCATTCTAATGCTTTGTTGCTCCTGTAGCCCGATAATAGATGTCATGTTAATAATGTTTTTATTTAATTGGTACCTAGTAGTGACCGCTATATGCTCAAATTCGATGTGATGAGTATCCTAAGGCTATATTGTTATGGTTGGTTATTGATATCTAAATGATGTTGAGCTCAATTCTGTGGCAAGGTCCTAGATAACACATATGTTGGCCGAAGTGAAGTGGTGTTCTCATTGAGCTCTTTGAAAATCTTTTACATATTGACCCCCCTACTAGGGGGTAAAATTTGAGAAACTTGAAAATTGAACATGCTCCGAAACAAGAATCATCGAGAGCAAGATGAATTATGGAGTGACAGAAAGGAGGATGACTTTATTCATATTTTTTTTTTCACTCCTGAGCAAAAGTGAGAACTCCTCGCGACGACCGCTACTCATCGGGTTAAAAAACCCCGCCCTTTCGACCTAATGAGAAATGGTTGCCAACGCTCTAGAAGAATGTTGAAATACAATGTGACAGTGTTGACAACTGAGCAAGCTGCAAGAAAGAACCTGCAATGAAAAAAAAAGCAAAGGAGAATGACCCGTTAAAAAGTTAGTAGCTTCAAGCCTGGGCACGTGCCAAAGTGCAAATATCAAAAATATAACAGTACTCGGAGGCTCTAGGGCCACACTGAGGGAGAAACAACAGCCAACCAATCGGGAGCGGAAGAAATCATCGCGGGAAAAACCATCCGATTAGTGCTGCCTCGGAGGCTACAGTGCCACACCGAGAGGAAAATGAATACAATAGCCGACCAATTGAGAACCATCCACGGGAAAACCATCGCGGGAAAAAACATCCGATTAGTGCTGCCTCGAAGGCTACAATGCCACACCGAGAAAAAATGAAGAAAAAGGAAATATGCACTTGAAAATAATACAAAAGAGAAAACACAGAGGGATTTGGATGCTGCAGGGGGACTCGAGAAGAATAGAAAAATGGACGGAAAATACAGGTGGTCAATGATAGAAAAAATGGAGCAAGTTTACAAGTGGCAGGTCAACAATTGGATATGATCAACTGCAGACAACTCATCAAGGGGGGAGGGTAAGGGAAACTGGTAGGACAGAAGAGAAGGAGAAAATTAGCAGAAAACTAGCTCAAGAGAACGCCGATGAGGACGAACACAAAAGAAACACGTATATAAAGGAAAAGAAAATGGGCTCAAAATAGCAGATGATGTCCCTTGCCAAAGAATGGCGGTTCTATTGCGTTGCAATAGAATCTTGACATTCTATGGCAAGGTCCTAGATAACACATATGTTGGTCGATAGAAGAGGAACAACTCCCAAAAAACTCAGCACAGATGCGAGATCAAAGTGAAAAGAGATAATGGAAACAAGTCGAAAACAGGTACGGGAAACAATGGGATAAGAGAACGTGAATGGATACATGAGCCACCAAGGTCAAGCTGACAAGAAAAAATGAGCAGCAATGGAACAGATGTGTTAATAGAGATAAAAAGGGGATAATGAAAAGATAAAAGAGCCATGGGACAAATGGGACAGAACAGGCAAGTAAGGAGTTCCAAAGTACCTGGAGATGGCTCATCGAAAGCAAAAAAGAAATTAAGGCAACCAGAGTAAAAGAAGAAAGAGAAAACCAAGAATAATGGAGGAAAAAAAAAGGGGGAGGGGGAAGATAAAGAAAAGACAGAGACAATGGAACAATGAAGAAGGAGAATGAGCAAGTAATGCCAGAATCCACACAATGGAATGCATAAAATGAAGGACACAATGGAACAATGCTTTGAGATATGGAAAAAGAACATAGAAATGAAAGAGACAATGGAATAATGAGGGGAAGGGACTTATGGGACATAACAACAGACAGAGCCACGAACATGATGACATCAACAAAGTAATGATCTCAAGTGACTAATATATCAGTAAATACTACATTAACAAAGAGATTATAAAACCCAACTATCCTAACAAGCAATAGAAAAAGGAACAAGAAGACAAAGAAACCAAAGAAGGAACCAATGCAACTAAAAGAGTAATAACGTCACTAGAGTTAATCGGAACGAACTTAATTAAGGGAACAATGCAAACACAACCGAATAGAGAAATGATACCAAATGGAGCTACTGAGATAATGAGGAGAGTATAGCAAACGGAACACAAGGAACCCACAATGAAGCACATAGAACCTAACAGACAAGATTGAAATTTGGTATAAAGAAAGGGAGAAACGAATCTACAAAAGGTCACTACAACAAAATGAAATAAAATGCACAAATGAAGCTGATGAGACACATCGAGCAAGTGGAACGAATCTACAAATGGACGCAAAAAAGGATCAATGTGAAAGACATAGAAACTAAAGTAAGAAGGGGAGACAAAGGAGACGCCAAGTGACCAAAGGAGAAGCCAAGTGACCAAAACCACCTAGGAACAAACAAATCTTTATTTAATCCTTTTGCCATACTTGAAGCAATATTCTATAAGTCTTTGGCTGCTCGGGAATGCATACCCAAAGGGAATCACCTTTTTGCAAGCCGTCCTCAATAACTTTATAAACATGTGCCAAGAGTTAAACCTGTTGTTTTTTTGCACCTTATAATATAATTATTGTGCTACCAATCTAAGCAATTATTCGTCATCTGTATCACACATAAATATGGAACAACGAAATTAAATTTAGAAGAAACGAAAGTTTGTTGACCTTAGCTGGCCACAAATATGATCAAAGGAAGATTTGTCTATTTCTGCTCAAACAAACTTTGCAATTTTTTGACCTCTAATTCATATTAGAGCTTTATAGAGCCAAGACTGCTTTTCTTACCTGCTTTGCAAGGCATAACTGCGCTTATCAATTTCGCAAGGGCACAACTCCAAAAACCTGAAACAAATCTAGTCAAACCTCTATCTAAATACCTCTACCTGAATACATAAATCACAGCATGAATGAATTACACATAGAAGAACCTTGGCATTCGTATTCAGAATTCTTAAGCAATATCATATTTGGAGCTTCTACTCATCTTATGCAACATCTCTTGGCCCTTCAAGTATTGCAATTGCATAAATCTATGAAACAAATAGAATGTCAAAGCCTAAAGTAAATAATCACAGATTTCAAAAGAAACAACCCATTTTGGGATATCTTCTCTCTCTGGAGCTACCATCTAGACCTTAGATCTCTATAACATCATAAACATGGTCCAACCATGACGTAGTTGAATATGACGTTGAAAAGGTGAGAGTAAGAATGCATGGCTATTATCTTCCTACCAGGTTATACAGTGTGATGCTGCTCTATTCACACCAGGATGGCAAGTAAAGCTCAAATGCTCTGCATTTATACAAAAACAAAAAGTGAGAAAAAAAGATATAAGAATGAGGTAAAAAATTTATATTTCAGGGATCACTATGAGCAGACTTTTGCATAGAACAACATGCCAAGAGAGAAAAAGAATAAAATGCTTGTCCTAATCTTCAAAAAGTACAATAGCACAAAATTTGGTGAAGCATGCAATGCAGACAAATGTGCTTTTTAATTTAGGCTCTGTAGATGTCTTCGTGCCCTAAAATGCTTGCGAGTCTCTATTAATATGGCCTACCTTGTAAGCAGAGCTTAGAAAATGCAAGGATCTTGGCCGATATGAAAATGGGCCAAAATGCAGTTTGCACCAAGATGCCAAGTAAAGGTAGGTCGTTCCTGCACTTACACAAAAACTAAAATTGAGACAATTTAACCTCCAATAAATGATAACTCTTTGAAGCAGCGACTGGAAAGAATCATTAAGAAGCGCAAAAGCTAGAAAGTGCTCACAGAAGGTGCTCTAAAAGCAAGTGAAGAACTCCACACTTTGAATCCTGAATAAAAATATTGAAATTAGTCTTAGGAACAATCGGCCCAGCTAAGCCGACAATGCTATCTACTCCAAGCTCCACTCACGTTTCCAAGAGCTCTAAGCCGACAATGTTATCTACTCCGAGATCCACTCACGTTTCCAAGATCCGAGCCAGCTGAAGCAAAAATGAGACCCAACTGACAAACTCCAAATGCTTCCAATCCTGGAATAAAAATATCTTCATTAGTTTTAGGAAGATCCGACCCAGTTGAACAGAAAAATGCTATCTTCTACTCACATTTGCAAGATCTGACCCAGTTGAGGTGCCAAAATGAGGCCCAGCTGAGGCGCCAAAAATGAGAGAGAAGAATCCTAGTTGAGGGAATTTCGTATAGCAGCAGCCCATCGAGATTTTTCCCATTCAACTTCGTCTAAAATTTCTCATTCAATGCTGGTACCTGAGTTCAAATTCTTGATATTCAATTAGGGCGGGAACACAAACTGGAAGGGAACGCCGCATTGCGGCGTAATATGCGGCGTTCCTTGGCACTGAACTCAACCCCAGTGTTTAATCGAGATTGCTATTTTAAAACATTGACATTTTGTGAAGGTGATAGTACGCATTTGCATTACTAAATTCTTCTTAGGTGTTGAGGTCTTGTTGGAAATAGGACAATTACAGCAAAGCTTGAGGAAACCTGTAGGTTTGGTAAAACCATCCTCATATTGCTCGTTCCCACTTAACAGAGAAGGCAATTACCCATACTCCATATCATCCAACGAAATTTGTCCTGCACATTGTTATCTACCCGCAAACATTAGATTTAGAGGTATGCTCAGAGTAAATAATAACTAGAACCTTGTTTACTCTTCAATCAACATTTGTACAACATATGATGCGAGCACACATTGCAAAATAACCTCCAGCAATTCAAAGCATGCTGCTAATTTACCACCAGAACTACCACCCTCTAGTAAAATTTCCATTAGTAGTTCAAAGTCATGGTCCGACCCAAAGCACATTCTTTGCAAACATCCTTTTCGGCATCTTCCTTCATATTGCTAATCCTGGCATCTTCAGCCATCTTATCTATACTGGTGGTTGTGTCATCCTTGGAATATATCATTGTAAGAATGTCCTCCAAATAATAAACTTAAACAGGAAATTGTAAACCCGGAACTTGGATAACGGGGCAGTTACCAAAGTAGGCAAAAAAAATTGCTGCATTTAGCGTGGCACTCATTAACATCTAGACAGGTCCCAAAAGAAGATATCGAAATACGGTGCTTCTACATTATTTGAATCTAATGCCTCATTTAAAAAGATAACTAACTAGACAAACATCTCTTAATAATAGAAGATCCCTGCATCACGTGAAAAGGTCTAGGTTGTTGCATAAAAAGTACAAGAAACTATGCCTACGCCAACAATTTCCTCTCCATATCTCGAAGTTTTCGCTTCTCTCCGTGCGTAATGAAATAACCGTCTTGGATTGGATATCTCTGCATCTTGCCCCAATGCTCCACACCGTTTGCATTGCATGCACAGGGAATTGCCAATACCGTAAAATTTTTATAACAAATTTTCTAAAACGTAAAGAAGACTTTTATTGAAATTACGGTGGCTGGCGGTGGCTATGTAGCGCGGTTCTTCGAAGCTTTCTGGCCATGATGCTCTATAAAGCTATTATCGGTTCACTGCTTTGGGATCATTTCAGAAGATTTGTGCAAAAGATTTCAAAGTGCCCACATCTCCAGCATCAAATGACGCCATTATCATATAAGGACAGTCCAATATTGGCCCTGCAGATCATCCCTTGAGCGGCAGTTCTCAAAATCACGGCAGCATCTTGATCAACGGATCGGAGCAGCAGATCGCCAGGACTTATGTAAGATCGAATCAGACATGGGATGCTTCCGGCAGTGGCCAAACCCAAACAGGGGAGTCAGCGGCGCCGCTCTGCAAAGGTGGAGAAACTTTTACTCTGCATAAAAATAATGTAACATCCCAGTAATTTCAATCAAATCTTCTTTACGTAATTTTTAAACTCATAAGGGCATTTTGGTAATTACATAAACTTATAGGGGCATTTTGTAGTTTTTCCTAATTAATATCAAGGCATTATGTAGTTTTTCCTAATATCAATATGGTAGGTATCGTCGGGCAACCTTATTTAAGGTTGATGATGAGGTGCCAAAGCTCACGGCCACATAGACACCTAGTATGTCATCGAATGATGATGAGCCAAAGCTCACAACCACATAACTTTGACATTGTGTCACACCTTATTCAAGGTTGACATGGGGTGTCAAAGGTTGATGACTGAGGAACCTGCAGCCTTGTGCCATCTTTCTTGTGCTGAACTTGCTAGCACTAAGTAAAAATAAGGAAAACATTATACACTATTTTCCTGAAATGATGGAAGTGAGAGCATACAAAGTGGGGCAAATATCACCACTCCATATGGTTTCAAATGATTTGCTGGAACTTTTACATGAAAAGCAGATTTTATAAATTGTTTGCAATGGGATTAGGCTCTTTGCTTTCAAGCACACTTGATGGCATGTGCACTGACAGACTTTGAAGTAACACATATTAAAACAATGCAGACATAATGTATCTCAACAAGACGATCTAAAGGATACCTTCTTCCACAGTATCCTATTTAGTTATTGACTGGTAACATGAAGTTAGAAGGTTGTGAAACTATATTTCCTTAATAATAATAAGAACAACTTCTTCATTTTGCTCTGCAATGTATCCGTAAAATACACTCCATCACTAGAGATCTATGATATATTAAGCACTTCTATCTCAAATACAAGCTCCGAATTCGGCATGATGCCCCAGCTAGGAAATCCTGATGCACCATATGCATAATCTCGAGCACCTGCGATACCAATGTCAAATCAGCACATGAATTTCAAATCTCAAAGACATAACTTCGAATGAAAAACCACCACGGTGCAATATATAACCAAATGCATCTGCTTCTCTATAACAGGATCAATGGCACAGACAGAGATTCATAGTTGAATTATGTGAGCTACGAGTCCTGATTTGCCACAATTTAGACACCGTACTTACACGAACGCGAGCAGTCTCTCCAAGCTGCATACCTAAGACGCCTTCATCCCAACCTACATGATAGCAAGTCTGTAAGATTAACAACAAGACCAGCTTATTCACATGAACTACTCGAGAGAAAAAACTTTACCTTTTATAACATTCCCTTGTCCAATTTTAAATTGAAACTGCTTTTGCCCAAGATCCTTTGTACTGAGTCATACAAGAAAACTGTAAGTACTAAGAGGATAGGTGCCAACTACAAAGAAATCATTTCATGTATCATACCTCCAGAACTTCTGAGAAAGATCCCTATTTTTTCCTGTGAACAGTCCAGCAGATTAATAGTGAACATAAAATTGTATCCAACCCATTCATCACAGCAGAAACAGAAATTCATCTCTGATAAAGTGACCACCGTCAGTTTGCACATGTTTAAGGAATGAGCATATATAGACTTGGATAGGTCGCATTATAAGGATGGTCTTCTTGTTTTTAGCCCCTAGGCTACATTGTGTTCTAGGCACTACAGCAGTTGCAGCTTGTGCATTAAATGGTCATGTGAAAAAGACTACAATTACTTCACCAAATGAGAGGTATAGTAGTGTTAGATAATGTTACCTTAAACTGCGTCCTGAAGGAGTGGCATGGTTATCTAGCACTAGCTACAGGTAAGTGGATGCATGCCATATAGAAAGTATGGATTTGATTTTAAGTTGGTCCAATTGCGGAACTGAAGCTGCCCACTATGCTTTTGTTCAATTACCATATCAGGACCTTGGCATGCTGCATAATACCAACGATTAGACTCAGCCATATTTTCTTGATATTGAAAGGGCTCAGGCAACCTCTGCATTACTGCATTCCTATCTAACAAGCCAGAAAAAGACACAGATGCTTGTACCATGCTCCACATTAAATGTTAAGCTTGCCACCATTATTCTAAATTGAGCCTCACTCTTCTTTGTTGCTTTCAGTACTACCCACTCATTAACATTCAACCACATTGCCTTTGTCTCTTAATCCCTCCTATACACAAACTGAAATCATTGCACTCCATGATACCACATTCTTCTTTTGTGATCTTTCAAATACATGGGGCATGCTTCCTCTAGACTATCACATTTGGCATACATCTGAACAATCATTATTCCATAGAACTTTCCCTGCTCGAAAATTCCAGACTATCACATGCTTTCTAACTGTATATCATTTTGTTGCTTCCTACCAGCCTCTTTGGATACCTGTCAACCTCGACAAGCCAGAACATTGATAAATTGAAGAACACAATCTAAGCACCCTTACTTTGCCAGTAACTATTGTAACCAATCAATGACTCATGTCACTATGAAAGTTGAAAACTGTAACTTCCCAAATCTCACTTCTATTTCATATGAGCACAGATGGTAATCAATGAAAATAGCTGGTAAAATGCCGTTGCTTTTGAACCTTGCTCAGTAAGTTTGCTATTCGCTGGCTCTTCTTATACTACCCATGGGAAACAACAAGAGACATAGCAATAGAAGTAATGGGAACTAATATGTACAATCTAGAAATAAATCGGGCAAGATATGTGTATCACAAGTATACTAAATTAGCACTCTTGGTGCGATCCCCATAAGGGTTGCGCATGCGATCAGGTACCATTATTTGCATATACCGTGACTTCAACTAAACGTACTTCAAGCAGATCTTGTATAAAGCATACAGAAGCAACTTATCTTTGGGAAATAATTCCTGGAGCTTTCTCAGGATAAAGACCCGTTGTAAGAATTTAGGGATCATAGAAGGTCAATGACTCCAACTCTTTTTGGCCTACCTTGTCGATGGCCTCCAGTCATTCTTCCTTCTTCCAGTTAGCCAGTTTGCACAGCACCCGCACACAGAAATAAGGAATGCAACATCGTGAGTTTTGGATTCAGTATTGCCGATTAACCGGTTCAAACAAACATTTCACAACGCGGTGCCTGCCGCCAATTTACAGGAAATAGGAGGTTTTTAGCAGTCACTAGCATATTCTAGGGATATTTTAGCATATACCTAGGATATGCCAAAAGCCCATATAAACAAGGGTTTGCCCCCCTAGGGGCAACCCAAAAAGAAGATAATTGTTCTGAACCTTTACCATGAATCAAATTTGAATCTTACACTTTGAATGTTTGAGTTGAATGTTTCAATGTAATGGTAAAATTTAGAGTGCAATCTAAATAAAGGCTTGATAATACAACTAAATTAATATTATGCCTTATGTTTCAATGTAATAGTAAAATTTAGAGTGCAATCTAATAAAGGCTTGATAATACAATACAACTAAATTAATATTATGCCTTATTGTTTGCGTTTGATTCTTAAAAGCCTTTCAAGCAAGTGCCTTTTAAAAAAAAAAGAATGGGTGCCACATGACAAGATTTGATTAGTTAAAAGGATGTCCATATGTAAAGGAGTGCCATGTGTCAAGATTTGATTGCCTAAAAAGATGTCGACGTGTAAATAAAGGAGTGCCACGTGTCAAGATTTGATTGCCTAAAAAGATGTCGACGTGTAAACCAAACGTGTTGTTTTTGTAAACTTAAAAAAAGTCCATGGATATTTTATGTTGATTTTCTTGCAAAAACAACACTTGGAAATAACTAATTTAAGAAATAACGTAGCTACATATAATATTGAGGAAAACAATGTTTGAAATAGCAGGATTTCTTTAAACACTACGTGCTTTCCCTAAGAAAACAATGACAAACTTTAAAAAACTACAAGTAGAGGAAAAAAACAAAACGCATAGAAAAACAAAAAACGATCTGTCTTTTTTACTTCTTCATGTGTAGTAATACGTAAATCTACGCGTGTAGTTTTCAAAAAAACAATGCATGACTTCTTAAAAAAACAACAGTGACAAAAAAAACCACGTGTAGAAAAAACTGATAAAAACAATAGTAAAAAAAAGGACACGTTGACAAAAAACAAAAAGCTGCCAGAAAAACCACAGTGGGATGTTTTTACCAAAAAACCACTGTCTCTTTGTGCAAATCCGGATAAACGGGCCACGTGGACTTTTGGGGCCATTTTGGTGTTGTTTTTGGCATAAAACAACACTTCCGTACAACTAAAAAACAACTGTGGACCAAAAATTAGGGTCAGTGTGATAGTAGAACCAATAATAGTACTGCTAAATGATAAATACTAAATAGCAAACCAAATTAGTAGATCTAATAATAATAAAATTAATAATTCACCTAACTATAGTTTTAATAATGGTATCAAACACTAGACTTATAATAGTACTACAGTCCTGATAGTTTTTGAATGCTTGAGGTTCAGCCACGATCAATTGCATTTTTCGTCTCCATGGCATTCAATTCTACATGACAATTGTCTTAAAAAGTGGAAGCTGATACGATTCAAAGCATAGTCATACTACCAATAAAACAAAATTGTTAAACTCTTGCCGCTAGAAAAGAGATTGCTATGGAAGTGAAAGTTGGGATGAAGGTTGCAAAGTGGGCCTTTTTAACAAGAGATTCATTCTCATTTCTCTAGCTCTAGCCGCAATCACATCCATTTCTTGATTGCTTATGGCAGACGAATATGCTATCCATGGTGTGGACGACATGTCAAAGACTCGGTCCCTAGTTTCCTTTGTGGATGTGCCCAATAGAACCATGCCAAATGGGATGTGTTAGGCATTATCATGGAAGTGCAAGCAAGTGACAAAGTTTAAAAATGCGGGCTTTTCAACTGGCCATTCACCATCGTAACATCATAACGAGTTTTAGATATTACACGCCTTTTAGCACGAGTTGCATCTAGCGAAGAATGAACATCATAATAATTGTTCTCTAAAAGTCGCTGAGATCATAAGCACAAAATACTCAAAGCTACATACCTTCATACATTCAGGCTGAGTCTGATCATTGATTCTACCGTAACTTCTTTTGCAAAATCTGATGAATGTTTAAGCTTTAAAAACCCTGCAGGCAGATAGAGTTAATGCAAGTTTTGTCCCTTGAAACATAAAATCAAAATAGCGTGCAACTGCTCTTTTGAAACGGTATTAAGGCTCTGGACATCTGATAGTATGTAGTTTTGAAAAAAAGCACAAAACATTGAAAGCTGCATTGCATAGCTTCTTACATTCAGGTTGAGTCTGATGATTGATTGTACCATAACATCTTTGAAAATCTGATAAATTTTTAAGCTAATGAGTCTGGGATTTGAACCAGGGAAATCAACTCTTACCTCCTAGAGAGTACTCCTTTCTATGGTCTGTATTAGCTTCCAGAAATTCATCATCTGTGAATCGTGCTTCAAATTTGGAGCTTGTCAAATCTTGGCCTCAAACACCCTTAGTTTCATTTCTTCAGATTGACCTACGCTCACCTGCACAAAATCAAGTCGATGCACACCTCCATAGAGCCAATTCCGCTGCTTAACCCGGAGGATCATGCGACTCCACAAAACTCATCGACTCAAGAAGGAATGAACCGGCCAAAGAATCCTTCCATCTAATTATCTCCTTTATGAAAACATTTCCGAGGAAGGGAATATAGGCTAAAATTCATCATATCATACAAAAATGAAACGAACTACACATAAAATGCCCCCACATGGTATTATATTATGCCGACTAATTTTGGTCCAACATGTAATATAGAAATGTTATCAAATTCGTGGCATCCGTGCAGTGAAAGAGTAACTACCCCTCACATCCAACGAAATCACAGAGGAAAAAAAAAAAAGCCTTCCGAATTTTTGGAGCATCGTGAATTTTTTCAGCGTCCTAAAATCTTTAAAATCTTAGCAAGTCAACCTTAAAATAAAATCAAAAAAGTTTTTGGCCAAACCGGAAAAACCCAAATTAAAAGGGTTGATTACAAAAGAAACATTAGCCCGGTAATGTCGGGCACACGTTTACTAGTATTTACTACAAATCCTTTGTTGAAATGTGTATGGATCATGTTCCATGGTGGTTCATGCAACTGCATGGACCAAAGGGTATAAGATAAATGAGATACTTGGCTTGCTTGTGGCATAACAGTCAATCTATCTCACATAAAAAAGCGCACAATAAATATTCAGCACTGTCCAGTTGTCTCGAAGGTCTCTAATTCTTAAACCATGCTCTTCTAGTCCTTGCATCACCAACCTGCATTGAAAGGTTTATCGTGTCTGCAATGGTAAAGCATATCCTGATGAAAAGTAATGTTGTTGCTCTACTTTAACACAAATGCAAAGCATCATGATAACGGAATCCACATATAACTTCTACGAAAAGTCACCAACTTACATCAGGTTTCCTCAGTGGAGCATCTTTGAATTCTTGAGATACATCTCTAAATTCTTGACATAATTGCTCTGGAGAGTAACCTCTTCTGAAAAAAGTCTATTGAGACTTACCTCCTGCTGAGATTCCTGAGATTGTAGTACTTGATATACTGAAAATTAGTTTATTCAAACATCATAATAATTGTTCTCTAAAAGTAGTTGAGACCATAAGCACAAAATATTCAAAGCTGCATACCTTCATACATTTAGGCAGAGTCTGATCATTGATTCTACCGTAACTTCTTTGCAAAATCTGATGAATTTTTAAGCGTCAAAAACGTCCTGCAGGCATAGTTAATAAAAGTTTTGTCCCTTGAAACATAAAATCAAAATAGCGTGCAACTGCTCTTTTGAAATGGTATTAAGGCTTTGGACATCTGATAGTATGTAGTTTTGAAGAAAAGCACAAAACATTAAAAGCTGCATTGCATAGCTTCTTACATTCAGGTTGAGTCTAATGATTGATTGTACCATAATATCTTTGAAAATCTGATAAATTTTTAAGCTATTGAGTCTGGAATTTGAAGCAGGAAAACCAATTCTTACCTCATAGAGAGTACTCCTTTCTATGGTCTGTAATAGCTTCCAGAAATTCATCATCTGTGACATCCAACGAAATCATAGAGGAAAAAAAAAGCCTTCCCGATTTTTGGAGCATCGTGAATTTTTTCAGCGTCCCAAAATCTTTAAAATCCTAGCAAATTAACCTTAAAATATAATTAAAAAAGTTTTTGGTCAAACTGGAAAAACTCAAATTAAAAGGGTTGTACAAAAGAAAATAATGTATATTCTTACCAATATCAATATGCGTTGTTGTCGTAGTTGCACATATGGACGTTAAAGGCTGAGTAAAAACACATACCAGGACATTAGCCCGGTAACGTCGGGCACACGTTTACTGGTATTTACTAAAAAAAATCGTAACGTCTTACAACTAAAGTAGTAATATTTGTCACACGCTACAAATGGGACTTGTAACATTACAATTTCTAACGTTTGTCACATGCTACAGATTTAATTTGTAAACCATTACACAATTTAATGTTTGCCAGATATTACAAACAGGTTTATACACAGGTGGCTGTGCTTTGCTGGCAGATTCTTCACAGATGCCCTCGGATGAATGTGCTTGTCCACATATTTGATCCTCGAGTGTCAGCACTCTGCCCGCTGTGCAAGCAAAGGGATGACACCATTGAGCATTGTTTCTTTTTATGTGATCATCTCTAGCCTGTTTGGTCTTGGCTGCTTTCTCTTTTTCATGTGACATTGACATGTCAGGAAGTGCTTCTGGCTATTTATCCGGATAATTGGAATCAGGATGGTTGCTATGGTCCATCTGGAAGCGCAGAAGATTGTGTATCTTTCAGGGTTTGGATATTCCTCCTGCAGTAGTCCTCCGGGGCCTTTACAAGCTAGAATCGCTAAGGCCTACCATTGTTCTTCGCTTGCTCTCGCCAAGTGGCCGGTTGATATTTGAGTCCTATTTGAGGTGTGTTGTCTTATGCATAGAATTTGGTGGTTCTATTCAAGAGATCATGATTATCCTCTGAAATTTTATTCCCGCCTCTGCATTTGTATCTGGCTTTTGGCTTGGTGTTTCAATAAAGTTTGTCGTTCTTCAAAAAAAAAAACAAGCAGGTTTATACAAATCTTAGTAACAGGTTACAAGTATACAAGGTGTGCCACACAGTATAAAATACAATATTTTCTATCACGTGTGACAAATCTAAAGGCGCTTTGTAAATCAATATGCATGGGCACTCAATTCTACGATGATTGTCTTAAAAAGTGGAAGATGATACGATTCAAAGCATAGTCATACTACCAATAAAATAAAATTGTTAAACTTTTCTCACTAGAAAAAGAGATTGCCATGGAAGTGAAAGTTGGGATGAAGATTGCAAAGTGGGCCTTTTTAACAAGGATATTCATTCGTATTTCTCTAATTGTATCCGCAATCATATCCATTTCTTGATTGCTTACGGCAGATGAATATGCTATCCATGGTGTGGATGGCGTATCAAAGACTCGCTCCCTAGTTTGCTTTGTAGATGTGCCCAAGAGAACCATGCCAAATGGGATGTGTTAAGACTTTATATCATGGAAGTGCAAGTAAATGACAAATTTTAGAAATTCACCACCATTGTCACTGTAGATACTTTTATTTGCAATTCCACCATGGACACCATGTGCAAAATGTGGCATACTTTACAAAAAGAATGATCTCAATGCCTTTATATGTATGCAACGTAATACTTCTTAAGAAAATAGGTGAAACAATAATGTGAGTGACCATCAATGGTCAACAGAAAATATATGGCACCACCTAGTGACCGTGCAGAAAATATATGGCACCAAGAAACATCATGCAGAAAATGAATTCCTGGTAATGGCAACACAGAAAGCCAGATAATCGTACCTTTGCAGTACTTCCTAGTCCATTCTTGTCCAATAAACTTCTTTCACACTTGTGTCTTTGATCGCCATCTTGGGTTAGAGATTTTACTTTAAGAGGTTATGCTGGCCCCATCTTTCCATCAATGGATACATAAATTAAAATTGAATGCAGGGTTTCAAATGTAACAATACGAAGGGGCAGAATATTGAGTCTGGGTTTTTAGATCACCCTGCACCTCTACTAAATGGATTGCCATGGATGCTCACCCCAAAAAAATCCTTAACGCGTATCAAGGAGACAATATCAATTTGTCAATGAGCTCTGTTGAAGGAATTACTGATGCTTTATTGATGTCCTCTGCCAGCAAATCATAAAGGAATTTTGTCTGCTAGGAAAAAACATGTGAGTTGAGGAAGTGCAGAAAAATGCCTCATCCCACTCTATTTTAATTCTTCAGCACACCCTGTTGTTGTTGCTAGCGTGAAATAAAAGCTGAGTTAGCAGAAAATGACATGCAGATATACAGTCCAGGGGGAACAAATCCACTTACCAAATGCCATATTGTCATCAAGCATCCATTTTCCTGCATAAAAGCTGAGTTAGCAGAAAATGACATGTAGATATACAGTGCAGAGGGAACAAATCCACTTACCAGATACCATATTGTCGTCAAGCATCCATTTTCCTGCAATAAAATTCAATACAAAGTCAGTGGTATAGCTAGTTGGGAAAATTATAACTACCATAAGGCATCTCAACTACTGTGCTTTTATGAAGCTCCGGGAAAAAGAGTAGTTAGAGCACATCAAGACCAAGTTTAGGCATCCAATGATACGAAAATGTGACCAAACACAGGATTTATATCTATAATGGCTGGTTATGATGTATCAAAGAAAAGACACAAAGTAACCATATGAAACATATATGCTGTAGAAACTTAAAACTTGTCAAAGATCCAATGTGCAACCAAATAAGATGTCCATACCATTGTAGAATGTCTGATGTAGGTCTTTCCCTTGGAGTTCTTCTTACTTTCATCTTCAGATGTATGTCAATCTATTTTCCCAAAATCCATGAGATGCGATCCATTTTATGGAGAGAAGACTTGAATATGTATGGAATCTCCTCACAACACTTAACTCGCAAATATATGATCAAGATATTGCTTGTAATTAGTTCTGACATCAAATGAGCTACTCGAACCTCTTGGCTTCAAAAATACTTGGAGAATGAATGCTATATATGGTGTAAACCCTGCCCAAATAACTGAAAGGCAATTCCTAAAGCATATAAAGCCAATGTGACAATCAAACCATCAAATCGGGAAGGAAAAACCAAGGGAGAAACTCTGAGGCCAAGATCCTTGTCCAATAAGTGTTTGTATGCAATGGCACATGTGCCGAAAAAATTAGAGAAACAACAATGAAAAACTTTTTCAAGTGAGAACACTGCAGTAAAGCAAAGGATTAAGCTGCATATGACCGGAAAATTTAAATTGGGCAGATTCAGAGAAAGCAAAATACATGTTTATATGGAGTTGGATGTCGAGATCATTCTCCAATCAAATATTCCTATGAAATAGCACATATGCAAGGAAACAATCAGAAGAAACAACAATGATAAACTCTTTAGAATATAGAAATTTGATCATCCCACATCGGGTCGTTATGCTTGAGCTTGTCTCCTAACGGCTTCCAGCAGGTCTCCCAGCAGCCTCTGTCCATTGATGCAGTCGCAAGCATGGTGCATACCCAATTGCCATGACCGTCCTCGCCATTTGCAGGAACTAACGTAACTAAGCCCTAATCCGACCTCCAAATGCCAAGAGACATTACCGATCTGATCAATCGGATGCATACATGCACTGACTCAGCACACAAACCTTCTTCCCAATTTTTGGAAAGGGGAAAAAATAAACCAAGAAAAACTTCTTCCGATTTTTGGATAGCCGAAAATTTTTTACCGGCTGCCAAAACCCACAAAATCATAGGAAATCGAGTTAAAAAAAATTCCAAAAAAGTTTTTGGTCAAACCGGAAATTTCCAAATTAACAAGATTGATTGATTGATTGATTGATATAAGAGACTAAGCAATAATGTTAATAATTATATATTAAATAAATAGTACTAGATGATAGACCTTATAATAGTGCTAGATAGTAGAACAAATAATAGTACTGCTAAATGATGCTAAATAGCAAACCAAATTAGTAGATCTAATACTAATAAAATTAATAATGCACCTAACTATAGTTTTAATAATGGTATCAAACACTAGACCTATAATAGTATTACAGTCCTGATAGTTTTTGAATGCTTGAGGTTCAACCGCGATCAATTGCATTTTTCGTCTCCATGGCATTCAATTCTACACGACAATTGTCTTAAAAAGTGGAAGCTGATACGATTCAAAGCATAGTCATACTACCAATAAAACAAAATTGTTAAACTCTTGCCGCTAGAAAAGCAATTGCCATGGAAGTGAAAGTTGGGATGAAGGTTGCAAAGTGGGCCTTTTAACAAGGAGATTCATTCTCATTTCTCTAACTCTAGCCTTAATCACATCCATTTCTTGATTGCTTATGGCAGACGAATATGCTATCCATGGCGTGGGACGACATGTCAAAGACTCGGTCCCTAGTTTCCTTTGTGGATGTGCCCAAGAGAACCATGCCAAATGGGATGTGTTAGGCTTTATCATGGAAGTGCAAGTAAGTGAGAAAGTTTAGAAATGCGGGCTTTTCAACTGGCCATTCACCATCGTAACATCATAATGAGTTTTAGATATTACACGCCTTTTAGCATGAGTTGCATCTAGCGAAGAATGAACTTGTACACCGCCGTAATAATAAAGATTAAATATAAAAACTGCTACCTCATGATCGTCTTAGATCTAATTGTGCATTTTAGAACTTCACTAGCTTCTACAAGTGAAGGGTTAGCCCCACCCACAAGTAAACTAGTCTGAGCATTTTTTTACACACATTCGGCTCTAGTGCTAAGTTACTTCTCTGGATATTATTATATTCTTTGACAAGCACACACTATATAGATATAATATAGTTGATACATACGATACACACATGATATGCTGGTTAGAAGAAACGATGGCGATGGCGATGGCGATGCACTATGGCGAGACAACATAGTGCTGATACCCTAGCGTGGAGCGTTCCATATTCATATCCCAAGAGGGTAGTAAGTCCACAACAATCTTACTCCCAAAGCTAGAAGCCTTGTACGATATACATGAACTCTTGTAGTGTCTAGTGTGAAATGCCCAATGGAAGTGGCCAGAGACGACGTACTTGCAACTCATCAAAAACCTTGCCAAGCCAATGTTGACATCTCCGTCTGAAGCCACCATAATAAGTTTATCCAATACATTGATAAACTCATATTCTTCCTCCTCAATCATTTTGCAAACTTCCATTGTAGCCTCCCTCAAACCACAACCCTTCTCCAACATTATGATTGATGGAGCATTCATAACATCTCCCATTTCTCTCTCCTTGCCAAAAGAAAAAAGGTCATTGGTAAAGGCCAAATGAAGGATAAGATGGTGAACGAGCTGTTGAAAAGGCTCACCTTCCCAAACATCCTCACTCACTTGCACGTCCATGGCAAACTCTAGAAGGGATAACACAAACCATCTGGCTACGGTTCTCTTGCGCACATCCACGAAGGAAGCTAGACCTTGAGAGACTTTGCACGCCACGCAGGCTGCGGAGGGCATATTCGTCTGCCATAGCAATCAAAAATTCCTTGAGGGCAGAAATCATGTGATTGCGGCCAGAGTTAGAGGAATGAGAACAAATCCCTTTCCAAAAGTCGCGGAATACATGTAAACATTGAGCTTCTGGTCCTTCATAACCGACCTCATCAACATTAAAATCGCACTCCATAATTTGGAAATGCTCATTCATGAGTTTTTGATAGCGAGATGCATCATAAGAAGATTCTTCACAATCAGATATGGCATCGATTATAAACATCCACAAAATCGACATTGCACAACTCTGCACCCTTTCTGCATCACCCTTGGGAAAGGAATGGCAAGCAAGAAGTGCAGTTTGACATGCAGAGAGACGCTTGATAGACACACCATTATACACAGACAGACTGCATATGTAATCCTCTATCTTCTTGTTGATATCATCATAGCAAGGATGACATGCCTTAGCTGTTGTGCATGTTACCCGCAATGGCTCCATTCTACAATCCGCAACTGCATTCATGTTGGAGATCTTAGACTGGGCCATTGTAATGTAAGTACCAATCTGCTTCCCCGCACGACGACTTATATAGTGAAATCCGACTACAAATCGGACATTTGCAAATCCGACTACATTGACCTATCGGAGAGAATACTAGGAGTGTACAAGTTTATGCTCGGAAGCAAGGCATCTTTAAACAATTTGTGGATGATAATAAGTACACGTTTACACTGGGAAGCAAGACGATGTCACACGTCTATGCATAAAAAAAAGAAGGAAAGAGAGATTATGAGGTTATAAATGCATACACAACTCTAAACGAATCATTTTTGAAATTTGGCAACGACAATCATGCCCAACTAAGGCATCTTAAAAATTTGTTGGATGGTAATGGTTCACCTACACATTTAAATGTGAAGCAAGACTTAAGTCCAAGCACCAATATTCACACTTGCACGTTTAAAATGTAAACAAGCAGCGATATTAATAATAGAATATACGAAGAAGTAGCCTACTTTTTGCCGATGTGATACCTCCTAGTTGGCATGTTAGGGCCTACTTTTTGCCGATGTGATACCTCCTAGTTGCTCCGATATTCTCCGATATGCTCCTAGTTGCTCCGATATGATGCAACCATGATTTTGCTAGCATATGTAAAATGCACTGGCGTTTCTTAGGGGTCCAATGCAATACTTCTAGAATTATCTTGCATCGAGTTTGAAAGTCCAACCACAGGCATCCTATCTAGCATAAGCATGTTGTAATAACCGTTAATCCATTTAGCTTCAACTTTTTTTCTTATTAAGATCAAAGTGTAGCAAACTTAAATGCTTTATGACCTACGTAGGGAGAAGAGTTTCGCAAAACAAGTATAATACCAGGACGAGAGGAGCTCTTTATAGAGGGGAAAATTCATCTACCAATCAACAAGATAGGGATGAGATACTCTTCCATCATAGAGTACCTAGAGACTCATTTCCGGTTGCTTAGAGAAGACTTCATTGAGCCCCTCGGGAATGGCAAAAAAATTACGTAGTGGAATTGAGTGCGAGATGTTAAAGTTTACTTGGATGTTAAGCTTCAAGAAATGTTCTTTGCCAATGAGTGGGATTGAGTACAAAGTTTCCTTGAGGGTTAGACAAGCATAAAGATATCTCATGGGATTCTAGCAAAAGATTTTTGGTTCGTTGCTTTTATACGTCCTATGATGGATTTCAAACACTTATTTGGGCGACAGTTGCAAGTCGTGATGTGAAGACCTTGTCAGAAAGTACAGTGATCATCCAGCTTGTTCCTGAAATGGATAATCGACAAGACCTTCAAGCATCTTATCTATCTTTTTAGCTTGAAGACTTCTGTTTGCTCATCTCTTGCATTTTTGAAACTTTGGGGACTCATTAATATGGGAGCTCGCGATGTCTAAAATCTATGTCTCTCAGCTGCTAGATGTGGAGCTAGAGAAGTTCAATGATTTCTTCAGGGAAAAAGAAGCGGAGTATGTGATTAGACTACAGGTAACAATCCTCACACTTAAATTTGGATGCATATGCTTGAATGTACTCTATTTTCTTCATCCTAATATAAGATGGCGCTGATATGTTTGTCTTATCTTCAGGGATTTTATTTGGCTATTAACAGTTTCAAGTACATACTCAAGGTACTTTCAGACCATGGGGTTAAATTAAACTAAATTTTAAAGTAACCAATTGTTTATTAATGATAAATTAATGTTATTTTTGTCAAGCTTTCACACCACTTGTTATGTCAATTACTAACATTACAAATTCTGTTAAAAAAACTTCCAGACATGGGATTTGTTATGTTATCCACTAACATAACAGAATTTGTTAAAAACATTTTTCGCACCAAAGTTTGTTATATTAGTTTTTAACATAACAAAATCTGTTAAAAAGCGTTTCACATTGCAAAACAGACTAATTGTTATAACATCTAGTGAACAAACTCATTTTACAATCCACGAAGCATGGCCAAAATGGATGTTTGTTTCTTTGTTGGTATCTACTTGGTAAAAGCGGTATGCGCATACATATGTACCGAGAGAGAAGACTGCTAACATCAATTGTACCTCTTAGAGAAGCCAAAGCCACAAGCCAATGCCTCGTCCTTGGATGCACGACCGACTACTTGCAAAGAAGATGGCAGGATACTTTGGACCTTTGGAAACTCAAAGAAGATGGAAACTTGTGTCTTTGATCGCCATCTTGGGTTAGAGATTTTACTTTAAGAGGTTATGCTGGCCCCATCTTTCCATCAATGGATACATAAATTAAAATTGAATGCGGGGTTTCAAATGTAACAATACGAAGGGGCAGATTGAGTCTGGGTTTTTAGATCACCCTGCACCTCTACTAAATGGATTGCCATGGATGCTCACCCCAAAAAAATCCTTAACGCGTATCAAGGAGACAATATCAATTTGTCAATGAGCTCTGTTGAAGGAATTACTGATGCTTTATTGATGTCCTCTACCAGCAAATCATAAAGGAATTTTATCTGCTAGGAAAAAACATGTGAGTTGAGGAAGTGCAGAAAAATGCCTCATCCCACTCTATTTTAATTCTTCAAAGACAATTGTTGTTGTTGCTAAGCGTGAAATAAAAGCCGAAGTTAGCGAGAAAATGACATGCGATATACTGATCCGGGGAACAAATCCACTTACCAAATGCCATATTGTCATCAAGCATCCATTTTTCCGCATAAAAAAGGCGAGTTAGCAGAAAATGACATGTAGATATACAGTGCAGAGGGAACAAATCCACTTACCAGATACCATATTGTCGTCAAGCATCCATTTTCTTGCAATAAAATTCAATACAAAGTCAGTGGTATAGCTAGTTGGGAAAATTATAACTACCATAAGGCATCTCAACTACTGTGCTTAGCTCCGGGAAAAAGAGTAGTTAGAGCACATCAAGACCAAGTTTAGGCATCCAATGATACGAAAATGTGACCAAACACAGGAGGGTAAAAGCATGTTAGGGTGTACCACTTTTGGAACCTGCAAAAGTACATACACTAGGTACTTCAGAATTGGGTACTTTCTCATTTTTCTTTTCATTAAAACTAATACAAAATTCCAAAATAAAAGTCAAGGACGTGTTAATATTCAAAGTTAAGATAAAGATAATCCTATCGGAGACCAATACATGTATAAAAAGTTCTAAGACATACCTTATATTGAGATATTACATAGGTACCCAGTACCCAGTCCTGGCTACCTTTTTAGGTACTTTTTTGGTCACTAAATAATACTTTTTAAGGGACACCCTAACATGCTTTTACCCAGGATTTATATCTATAATGGCTGGTTATGATGTATCAAAGAAAAGACACAAAGTAACCATATGAAACATATATGCTGTAGAAACTTAAAACTTGTCAAAGATCCAATGTGCAACCAAATAAAATGTCCATACCATTGTAGAATGTCTGATGTAGGTCTTTCCTTTGAAGTTCTTCTTACTTTCATCTTCAGATGTATATCAATCTATTTTCCCAAAATCCATGAGATGCGATCCATTTTATGGAGAGAAGACTTGAGTATGTATGGAATCTCCTCACAACACTTAACTCTGCAAATATATGACTGCATATTGCTTGTAATTAGTTATAGCATCAAATGAGCTACTCGAACCTCTTGGCTTCAAAAATACTTGGAGAATGAATGCTAGATATGGTGTAAACCCTGCCCAAACAACTGAAAGGCAATTCCTAAAGCATATAAAGCCAATGTGACAATCAAACCATCAAATCGGGAAGGAAAAACCAAGGGAGAAACTCTGAGGCCAAGATCCTTGTCCAATAAGTGTTTGTATGCAATGGCACATGTGCCGAAAAAATTAGAGAAACAACAATGAAAAACTTTTTCAAGTGAGAACACTGCAGTAAAGCAAAGGATTAAGCTGCATATCAGGGAATAAATTACTAAATGCGTATTTGTTATTAGCCATAATGGCTTTAGCTAAACTTGATCGAGATTAATCCCAAAACTTTCTATGGTTTAGCTAAACTCTACACATTTTCCATGTCATACTTTCTAGCATTTAGCTAAACTAACCCAAAATTCATCTCAAAAATTTCTGTGGTAGGCTTATACCTTTTTTCAATTGTTTACTTTAGTCATTTTCTTTGTGAAAATATTTTAACACAATCTAGGCCCCAAATTACCCCGTAGATGCTAGAAAATAAATTAATATATATTTCTTATAAAGTAGAATGACGTTAGCTAAACTAGTCCGAAATTCATCCCAACAGTTTCTATGATTTAGCTAAACAATGCAAAAGCTCACTCTCTTACTTTCTAGCATTTGGCTAAAAAGATCGAAGGTTGGTGCGGATGCCAAAAAAGTTAAGCTAGATTTATTATTTTTTTCTCAATATTTTCCACTTACTTTAGCCAACTTTTTTTGAAACTGTGATAAAAAATCGCCAAATAGCTAAATTTAGCTCTTAAATTATTCTATGCTGCATATGACCGAAAAATTTAAATTGGGCAGATTCAGAGAAAGCAAAATACATGTTTATATGGAGTTGGATGTCGAGATCATTCTCCAATCAAATATTCCTATGAAATAGCACATATGCAAGGAAACAATCAGAAGAAACAACAATGATAAACTCTTTAGAATATAGAGGCAGTCATCCCACATCAGTCGTTATGCTTGAGCTTGTCTCCTAACGGCTTCCAGCAGGTCTCCCAGCAGCCTCTGTCCATTGATGCAGTCGCAAGCATGGTGCATACCCAATTGCCATGACCGTCCTCGCCATTTGCAGGAACTAACGTAACTAAGCCCTAATCCGACCTCCAAATGCCAAGGGACATTACCGATCTGACCAATCGGATGCATACATGCACTGACTCAGCACAAAAACCTTCTTCCCAATTTTTGGAAAGGGGAAAAAATAAACCAAGAAAAACTTCTTCCGATTTTTGGATAGCCGAAAATTTTTTACCGGCTGCCAAAACCCACAAAATCATAGGAAATCGAGTTAAAAAAAATTCCAAAAAAGTTTTTGGTCAAACCGGAAATTTCCAAATTAGCAAGATTGATTGATTGATTGATATAAGAGACTAAGCAATAATGTTAATAATTATATATTAAATAAATAGTACTAGATGATAGACCTTATAATAGTGCTAGATAGTAGAACAAATAATAGTACTGCTAAATGATGCTAAATAGCAAACCAAATTAGTAGATCAATTTGTCAATGAGCTCTGTTGAAGGAATTATTGATGCTTTATTGATGTCCTGCCCAAAGAAATCATAAAGGAATTTTATCGCTAGGGAAAAACATGTGAGTTGAGGAAGTGCGAGAAAAATGCCTCATCCCACTCTATTTTAATTCTTCAAGCACATTTATTTGTTGTTGCTAGCGTGAAATAAAAGCCGAGTTAGCGAAAATGACATGCAGATATACAGTCCAGGGGGAACAAATCCACTTACCAAATGCCATATTGTCATCAAGCATCCATTTTTCCTGCATAAAAGCTGAGTTAGCGAGAAAATGACATGTAGATATACAAAGGCTGAGAGGAACAAATCCACTTACGGATACCATATTGTCGTCAAGCATCCATTTTCCTGCAATAAAATTCAATACAAAGTCAGTGGTATAGCTAGTTGGGAAAATTATAACTACCATAAGGCATCTCAACTACTGTGCTTAGCTCCGGGAAAAAGAGTAGTTAGAGCACATCAAGACCAAGTTTAGGCATCCAATGATACGAAAATGTGACCAAACACAGGATTTATATCTATAATGGCTGGTTATGATGTATCAAAGAAAAGACACAAAGTAACCATATGAAACATATATGCTGTAGAAACTTAAAACTTGTCAAAGATCCAATGTGCAACCAAATAAGATGTCCATACCATTGTAGAATGTCTGATGTAGGTCTTTCCCTTGGAGTTCTTCTTACTTTCATCTTCAGATGTATGTCAATCTATTTTCCCAAAATCCATGAGATGCGATCCATTTTATGGAGAGAAGACTTGAGTATGTATGGAATCTCCTCACAACACTTAACTCTGCAAATATATGACTGCATATTGCTTGTAATTAGTTATAGCATCAAATGAGCTACTCGAACCTCTTGGCTTCAAAAATACTTGGAGAATGAATGCTAGATATGGTGTAAACCCTGCCCAAACAACTGAAAGGCAATTCCTAAAGCATATAAAGCCAATGTGACAATCAAACCATCAAATCGGGAAGGAAAAACCAAGGGAGAAACTCTGAGGCCAAGATCCTTGTCCAATAAGTGTTTGTATGCAATGGCACATGTGCCGAAAAAATTAGAGAAACAACAATGAAAAACTTTTTCAAGTGAGAACACTGCAGTAAAGCAAAGGATTAAGCTGCATATCAGGGAATAAATTACTAAATGCGTATTTGTTATTAGCCATAATGGCTTTAGCTAAACTTGATCGAGATTAATCCCAAAACTTTCTATGGTTTAGCTAAACTCTACACATTTTCCATGTCATACTTTCTAGCATTTAGCTAAACTAACCCAAAATTCATCTCAAAAATTTCTGTGGTAGGCTTATACCTTTTTTCAATTGTTTACTTTAGTCATTTTCTTTGTGAAAATATTTTAACACAATCTAGGCCCCAAATTACCCCGTAGATGCTAGAAAATAAATTAATATATATTTCTTATAAAGTAGAATGACGTTAGCTAAACTAGTCCGAAATTCATCCCAACAGTTTCTATGATTTAGCTAAACAATGCAAAAGCTCACTCTCTTACTTTCTAGCATTTGGCTAAAAAGATCGAAGGTTGGTGCGGATGCCAAAAAAGTTAAGCTAGATTTATTATTTTTTTCTCAATATTTTCCACTTACTTTAGCCAACTTTTTTTGAAACTGTGATAAAAAATCGCCAAATAGCTAAATTTAGCTCTTAAATTATTCTATGCTGCATATGACCGAAAAATTTAAATTGGGCAGATTCAGAGAAAGCAAAATACATGTTTATATGGAGTTGGATGTCGAGATCATTCTCCAATCAAATATTCCTATGAAATAGCACATATGCAAGGAAACAATCAGAAGAAACAACAATGATAAACTCTTTAGAATATAGAGGCAGTCATCCCACATCAGTCGTTATGCTTGAGCTTGTCTCCTAACGGCTTCCAGCAGGTCTCCCAGCAGCCTCTGTCCATTGATGCAGTCGCAAGCATGGTGCATACCCAATTGCCATGACCGTCCTCGCCATTTGCAGGAACTAACGTAACTAAGCCCTAATCCGACCTCCAAATGCCAAGAGACATTACCGATCTGATCAATCGGATGCATACATGCACTGACTCAGCACAAAAACCTTCTTCCCAATTTTTGGAAAGGAAAAAAAATAAACCAAGAAAAACTTCTTCCCGATTTTTGGATAGCCGAAAATTTTTACCCATTTGCCAAAACCCACAAAATCATAGGAAATCGAAGTTAAAAAAATTCCAAAAAAGTTTTTGGTCAAACCGGAAATTTCCAAATTAACAAGATTGATTGATTGATTGATTGATTGATTGATATAAGAGACTAAGCAATAATGTTAATAATTATATATTAAATAAATAGTACTAGATGATAGACCTTATAATAGTGCTAGATAGTAGAACAAATAATAGTACTGCTAAATGATGCTAAATAGCAAACCAAATTAGTAGATCAATTTGTCAATGAGCTCTGTTGAAGGAATTACCGATGCTTTATTGATGTCCCTCGCCCGACCAAATCATAAAGGAATTTTATACGCTAGGAAAAACATGTGAGTTGAGGAAGTGCGAGAAAAATGCCTCATCCCACTCTATTTTAATTCTTGAAAGACCCCCGTTGTTGTTGCTAGCGTGAAATAAAAGCCGAAGTTAGCGAAAAATGACATGCGCGAGATACAATCCGGGGGAACAAATCCACTTACCAAATGCCATATTGTCATCAAGCATCCATTTTTCCCGCATAAAAGCCGAAGTTAGCGAGAAAATGACATGTAGATATACAAAGGCAGAGGAACAAATCCACTTACCGGATACCATATTGTCGTCAAGCATCCATTTTCTGCAATAAAATTCAATACAAAGTCAGGTGGTATAGCTAGTTGGGAAAATTATAACTACCATAAGGCATCTCAACTCATTGCTTTTATGAAGCTCAGGAAAAAGAGTAGTTAGAGCACATCAAGACCAAGTTTAGGCATCAATGATACGAAAAATGTGACCAAACACGCGGATTTATATCTATAATGGCTGGTTATGATGTATCAAAGAAAAGACACAAAGTAACCATATGAAACATATATGCTGTAGAAACTTAAAACTTGTCAAAGATCCAATGTGCAACCAAATAAGATGTCCATACCATTGTAGAATGTCTGATGTAGGTCTTTCCCTTGGAGTTCTTCTTACTTTCATCTTCAGATGTATGTCAATCTATTTTCCCAAAATCCATGAGATGCGATCCATTTTATGGAGAGAAGACTTGAATATGTATGGAATCTCCTCACAACACTTAACTCTGCAAATATATGACTGCATATTGCTTGTAATTAGTTACAGCATCAAATGAGCTACTCGAACCTCTTGGCTTCAAAAATACTTGGAGAATGAATGCTAGATATGGTGTAAACCCTGCCCAAATAACTGAAAGGCAATTCCTAAAGCATATAAAGCCAATGTGACAATCAAACCATCAAATCGGGAAGGAAAAACCAAGGGAGAAACTCTGAGGCCAAGATCCTTGTCCAATAAGTGTTTGTATGCAATGGCACATGTGCCGAAAAAATTAGAGAAACAACAATGAAAAACTTTTTCAAGTGAGAACACTGCAGTAAAGCAAAGGATTAAGCTGCATATGTACCGAAAAATTTAAATTGGGCAGATTCAGAGAAAGCAAAATACATGTTTATATGGAGTTGGATGTCGAGATCATTCTCCAATCAAATATTCCTATGAAATAGCACATATGCAAGGAAACAATCAGAAGAAACAACAATGATAAACTCTTTAGAATATAGAGGCAGTCATCCCACATCAGTCGTTATGCTTGAGCTTGTCTCCTAACGGCTTCCAGCAGGTCTCCCAGCAGCCTCTGTCCATTGATGCAGTCGCAAGCATGGTGCATACCCAATTGCCATGACCGTCCTCGCCATTTGCAGGAACTAACGTAACTAAGCCCTAATCCGACCTCCAAATGCCAAGAGACATTACCGTCGATCAATGGGATGCATACATGCATCGACTCAAAGACAAAAACCTTCTTCCCAATTTTTGGAAAGGGGAAAAAATAAACCAAGAAAAACTTCTTCCGATTTTTGGATAGCCGAAAATTTTTTACCGACTGCCAAAACCCACAAAATCATAGGAAATCGAGTTAAAAAAAATTCCAAAAAAGTTTTTGGTCAAACCGGAAATTTCCAAATTAACAAGATTGATTGATTGATTGATTGATTGATATAAGAGACTAAGCAATAATGTTAATAATTATATATTAAATAAATAGTACTAGATGATAGACCTTATAATAGTGCTAGATAGTAGAACAAATAATAGTACTGCTAAATGATGCTAAATAGCAAACCAAATTAGTAGATCAATTTGTCAATGAGCTCTGTTGAAGGAATTACGGATGCTTTATTGATGTCCTCTGCCAGCAAATCATAAAGGAATTTTATCTGCTAGGAAAAAACATGTGAGTTGAGGAAGTGCAGAAAAATGCCTCATCCCACTCTATTTTAATTCTTCAGCACACCCTGTTGTTGTTGCTAGCGTGAAATAAAAGCTGAGTTAGCAGAAAATGACATGCAGATATACAGTCCAGGGGGAACAAATCCACTTACCAAATGCCATATTGTCATCAAGCATCCATTTTCCTGCATAAAAGCTGAGTTAGCAGAAAATGACATGTAGATATACAGTGCAGAGGGAACAAATCCACTTACCAGATACCATATTGTCGTCAAGCATCCATTTTCCTGCAATAAAATTCAATACAAAGTCAGTGGTATAGCTAGTTGGGAAAATTATAACTACCATAAGGCATCTCAACTACTGTGCTTTTATGAAGCTCCGGGAAAAAGAGTAGTTAGAGCACATCAAGACCAAGTTTAGGCATCCAATGATACGAAAATGTGACCAAACACAGGATTTATATCTATAATGGCTGGTTATGATGTATCAAAGAAAAGGCACAAAGTAACCATATGAAACATATATGCTGTAGAAACTTAAAACTTGTCAAAGATCCAATGTGCAACCAACAAATAAGATGTCCATACCATTGTAGAATGTCTGATGTAGGTCTTTCCCTTGGAGTTCTTCTTACTTTCATCTTCAGATGTATGTCAATCTATTTTCCCAAAATCCATGAGATGCGATCCATTTTATGGAGAGAAGACTTGAATATGTATGGAATCTCCTCACAACACTTAACTCTGCAAATATATGACTGCATATTGCTTGTAATTAGTTACAGCATCAAATGAGCTACTCGAACCTCTTGGCTTCAAAAATACTTGGAGAATGAATGCTAGATATGGTGTAAACCCTGCCCAAATAATTGAAAGGCAATTCCTAAAGCATATAAAGCCAATGTGACAATCAAACCATCAAATCGGGAAGGAAAAACCAAGGGAGAAACTCTGAGGCCAAGATCCTTGTCCAATAAGTGTTTGTATGCAATGGCACATGTGCCGAAAAAATTAGAGAAACAACAATGAAAAACTTTTTCAAGTGAGAACACTGCAGTAAAGCAAAGGATTAAGCTGCATATGACCGAAAAATTTAAATTGGGCAGATTCAGAGAAAGCAAAATACATGTTTATATGGAGTTGGATGTCGAGATCATTCTCCAATCAAATATTCCTATGAAATAGCACATATGCAAGGAAACAATCAGAAGAAACAACAATGATAAACTCTTTAGAATATAGAGGCAGTCATCCCACATCAGTCGTTATGCTTGAGCTTGTCTCCTAACGGCTTCCAGCCAGTCTCCCTGACCCTTGGTCCATTGATGCGATCGCAAGCATGGTGCATACCCAATTGCCATGACCGCCCTCGCCATTTGCGGAACTAACGTAACTAAGCCCTAATCCACCTCCAAATGCCAAGAGACATTACCGATCCGATCAATGGGATGCATACATGCACCGACTCAAAGACAAAAAACCTTCTTCCCAATTTTTGGAAAGGGGAAAAAAATAAACCAAGAAAAACTTCTTCCGATTTTTGGATAGCCGAAAATTTTTTTACCTTGCCAAAACCCACAAAATCATAGGAAATCGAGTTAAAAAAAATTCCAAAAAAGTTTTTGGTCAAACCGGAAATTTCCAAATTAACAAGATTGATTGATTGATTGATTGATATAAGAGACTAAGCAATAATGTTAATAATTATATATTAAATAAATAGTACTAGATGATAGACCTTATAATAGTGCTAGATAGTAGAACAAATAATAGTACTGCTAAATGATGCTAAATAGCAAACCAAATTAGTAGATCAATTTGTCAATGAGCTCTGTTGAAGGAATTACTGATGCTTTATTGATGTCCTCTGCCAGCAAATCATAAAGGAATTTTATCTGCTAGGAAAAAACATGTGAGTTGAGGAAGTGCAGAAAAATGCCTCATCCCACTCTATTTTAATTCTTCAGCACACCCTGTTGTTGTTGCTAGCGTGAAATAAAAGCTGAGTTAGCAGAAAATGACATGCAGATATACAGTCCAGGGGGAACAAATCCACTTACCAAATGCCATATTGTCATCAAGCATCCATTTTCCTGCATAAAAGCTGAGTTAGCAGAAAATGACATGTAGATATACGGCAAGAGAGGAACAAATCCACTTACCAGATACCATATTGTCGTCAAGCATCCATTTTCCTGCAATAAAATTCAATACAAAGTCAGTGGTATAGCTAGTTGGGAAAATTATAACTACCATAAGGCATCTCAACTACTGTGCTTTTATGAAGCTCCGGGAAAAAGAGTAGTTAGAGCACATCAAGACCAAGTTTAGGCATCCAATGATACGAAAATGTGACCAAACACAGGATTTATATCTATCTATAATGGCTGGTTATGATGTATCAAAGAAAAGACACAAAGTAACCATATGAAACATATATGCTGTAGAAACTTAAAACTTGTCAAAGATCCAATGTGCAACCAACAAATAAGATGTCCATACCATTGTAGAATGTCTGATGTAGGTCTTTCCCTTGGAGTTCTTCTTACTTTCATCTTCAGATGTATGTCAATCTATTTTCCCAAAATCCATGAGATGCGATCCATTTTATGGAGAGAAGACTTGAATATGTATGGAATCTCCTCACAACACTTAACTCTGCAAATATATGACTGCATATTGCTTGTAATTAGTTACAGCATCAAATGAGCTACTCGAACCTCTTGGCTTCAAAAATACTTGGAGAATGAATGCTAGATATGGTGTAAACCCTGCCCAAATAACTGAAAGGCAATTCCTAAAGCATATAAAGCCAATGTGACAATCAAACCATCAAATCGGGAAGGAAAAACCAAGGGAGAAAACTCGAGGCCAAGATCCTTGTCCAATAAGTGTTTGTATGCAATGGCACATGTCTTAGAAAAAATTAGAGAAACAACAATGAAAAACTTTTTCAAGTGAGAACACCTAAAGATAAAAGCAAAGGATTAAGCCGCTGCATATGACCGAAAAAATTTAAATTGGGCAGATTCGAGAGAAAGCAAAATACATGTTTATATGGAGTTGGATGTCGAGATCATTCTCAATCAAATATTCCTATGAAATAGCACATATGCAAGGAAACAATGGAAGAAACAACAATGATAAACTCTTTAGAATATAGAGGCGATCATCCCACATCGGTCGTTATGCTTGAGCTTGTCTCCTAACGGCTTCAGCCAGTCTCCCAATGACCTCGTCCATTGATGCGATCGCAAGCATGGTGCATACCCAATTGCCATGACCGTCCTCGCCATTTGCAGGAACTAACGTAACTAAGCCCTAATCCGACCTCCAAATGCCAAGAGACATTACCGATCTGATCAATCGGATGCATACATGCACCGACTTCGGACAAAAACCTTCTTCCCAATTTTTGGAAAGGGGAAAAAATAAACCAAGAAAAACTTCTTCCGATTTTTGGATAGAAAATTTTTACCTACCGCCAAAACCCACAAAATCATAGGAAATCGAGTTAAAAAAAATTCCAAAAAAGTTTTTGGTCAAACCGGAAATTTCCAAATTAACAAGATTGATTGATTGATATAAGAGACTAAGCAATAATGTTAATAATTATATATTAAATAAATAGTACTAGATGATAGACCTTATAATAGTGCTAGATAGTAGAACAAATAATAGTACTGCTAAATGATGCTAAATAGCAAACCAAATTAGTAGATCTAATACTAATAAAATTAATAATGCACCTAACTATAGTTTTAATAATGGTATCAAACACTAGACCTATAATAGTATTACCGTCCTGATAGTTTTTGAATGCTTGAGGTTCAACCGCGATCAATTGCATTTTTCGTCTCCATGGCATTCAATTCTACACGACAATTGTCTTAAAAAGTGGAAGCTGATACGATTCAAAGCATAGTCATACTACCAATAAAACAAAATTGTTAAACTCTTGCCGCTAGAAAAGCAATTGCCATGGAAGTGAAAGTTGGGATGAAGGTTGCAAAGTGGGCCTTTTTAACAAGGAGATTCATTCTCATTTCTCTAACTCTAGCCGCAATCACATCCATTTCTTGATTGCTTATGGCAGACGAATATGCTATCCATGGCGTGGACGACATGTCAAAGACTCGGTCCCTAGTTTCCTTTGTGGATGTGCCCAAGAGAACCATGCCAAATGGGATGTGTTAGGCTTTATCATGGAAGTGCAAGTAAGTGAGAAAGTTTAGAAATGCGGGCTTTTAACGGCCATTCACCATCGTAACATCATAACGAGTTTTAGATATTACACGCCTTTTAGCACGAGTTGCATCTAGCGAAGAATGAACTTGTACCTTTCGTAATAATAAAGATTAAATATAAAAAACTGCTACCTCATGATCGTCTTAGATCTAATTGTGCATTTTAGAACTTCACTAGCTTCTACAAGTGAAGGGGTTAGCCCCACCCACAAGTAAACTAGTCTGAGCATTTTTACACACATTCGGCTCTAGTGCTAAGTTACTTCTCGGATATTATTATATTCTTTGACAAGCACACACTATATAGATATAATATAGTTGATACATACGATACACACATGATATGATGGTTAGAAGAAACGATGGCGATGGCGATGGCGATGCACTATGGCGAGACAACATAGTGCTGATACCCTAGCGTGGAGCGTTCCATATTTATATCCCAAGAGGGTAGTAAGTCCACAACAATCTTACTCCCAAAGCTAGAAGCCTTGTGCGATATACATGAACTCTTGTAGCATCTAGTGTGAAATGCCCAATGGAAGTGGCCAGAGACGACGTACTTGCAACTCATCAAAAACCTTGCCAAGCCAATGTTGACATCTCCGTCTGAAGCCACCATAATAAGTTTATCCAATACATTGATAAACTCATGTTCTTACTCCTCAATCATTTTGCAAACTTCCATTGTAGCCTCCCTCAAACCACAACCCTTCTTCAACATTATGATTGATGGAGCATTCATAACATCTCACATTTCTCTCTCCTTGCCAAAAGAAAAAAGGTCATTGGTAAAGGCCGAAATGAAGGCTAAGATGGTGAACGAGCTGTTGAAAAGGCTCATCTTCCCAAACATCCTCACTCACTTGCACGTCCATGGCAAACTCTAGAAGGGATAACACAAACCATCTGGCTACGGTTCTCTTGCGCACATCCACGAAGGAAGCTAGACGCAGAGACTTTGGCACGCCACGCAGGTTGCGGAGGGCATATTCGTCTGCCATAACAATCAAAAATTCCTTGAGGGCAGAAATCATGTGATTGCGGCCAGAGTTAGAGGAATGAGAACAAATCCCTTTCCAGAAGTCGCGTTATACATGTAAACATGCTTCTGGTCCTTCATAACCGACCTCATCAACATTAAAATCGCACTCCATAATTTGGAAATGCTCATTCATGAGTTTTTGATAGCGAGATGCATTATAAGAAGATTCTTCACAATCAGATATGGCATCGATTATAAACATCCACAAAATTGACATTGCACAACTCTGCACCCTTTTCGCATCACCCTTTGGAAAAAGGAATATGTTTAGAAGTGCAGTTTGACATGCAGAGAGACGCTTGATAGACACACCATTATACACAGACAGAGTGCATATGTAATCCTTTATCTTCTTGTTGATATCATCATAGCAAGGATGACATGCCTTAACTGTTGTGCATGTTACCCGCAATGGCTCCATTCTACAATCCGCAACTGCATTCATGTTGGAGATCTTAGACTGGGCCATTGTAATGTAAGTACCAATCTGCTTCCCCGCACGATGACTTATATAGAATAGAATAGAATAGAATAGAATAGAATAGAATAGAATAGAATATGATTTTATCGTCCACGGAGACCAACTGACCTATGGGACCCAAGTACAAAGAGAGAGCAGCAGGCGTATTACTACCAGGATTAAAAAACCCCCGCCCCGAAGGGTTTTCGGGGGAAAAACCAATGCTGACATACTGCACAGTTATATACATAATCACAAGTACAGCTGAGGTTAATGTCGGACGGGGGGCATAACTAAGTCCGTGTATCCATTACCTCTGGAGAGGTAACGATCCCAACAAGCCTACAGAGGCCGCGGCTCGGTAGCTCATGCAAGGCCCGATGGGGCACAACTAACCCGAGCATACCGAGCCCGGATATGCTCAAATGACGCCTGGATGTGCCCGGAGGGCGTGACTTTCATCCTCAATGGCCTCGCTGACAAAGATCGGCAGACTCTGTCCCCTCACGCGGCTCCCAAATCCATCTCCCCTGTCTCAATGCGGAGGTGGTGTGCACTGTCGCGAATGGAAGCAATCACCCCGCGGCTTTTTCATGGGTAGATGGGTGCGCAGGTAGTGGTGTGGGCCCCTCGTGAGCATGGGATTAACTCCTTGTCGATAATTTGCCACCTTGACATGGGGGGGGCCAAAGATCCCAAAGCTTGGCCATGAAGCAAGCATCCAAGTATTGCTTCAAGGCAGCAGCGTTCCTTCGGTGTATGCCTTTGGTCCACATCCGTGTGCCCTGCACATTCCATAGCGAGAACCACCGGGCTTGCTTGTCTTTCCGCCAGGCTTTGAGTCGTTGCGGGCCCATCGCCCTTCGCCAAAGCAAGGTTGGGCAGCCGGGCTTCATCCATAGCCACCACCTTCCGGAAGTAAATAATGTGACGTTCCAAAGCGCAGCCCTCTCGTAATGGAAGGAAGCTTTGTCTCCTGGAGCAAGGTCCGATATGGGACCGTGGATTTCACTCCGGTGCCGGGCCAAGAAGGCCTTACAGTACTGCTCTAGATCGTTCCAAGTGGTGAGGGATATCACTGGCCCCCACACTTCTGCCCCATAGAGGAGGACCGGTTCAACCAAGGCCCTGAACAAGTGTGCCTGGTGACCCCATGCATCTGACTCGCCTTGTGATTTGTTGTTTTGCATTGCATCTGGGCTTTCCGACTGCAAGGTGACCCGTAACGATGGATGCATCCGGTGTGTGGTAGTAGAAAACTCAATGCCCAAATACTTATAAGATCGAGCCACCTCCACTACCTTTGGTAAGTGAATGAGGGAAGGCGTGGGTGCCGGGATGATGGGACCAACAGCACCCTTGTCTTGGCCAAGTTAACTCTCATGTCAGTGAATTGGCAGAAAGTGTCCAAAGCATCCAGGTGGCGTTGCATGTCCTCTGGGGTATATGCGGCAGGTCAACATCATCGGCATATATGAGTTGCGGATTATGTGGTGCATCAAGCGGCGCCTCCCAGGTGCTCATTTTAGCCATTCTAGGCTGGTCAATGTACAAGTCGAAGAGCGTCGGGGATAGAGGGCAGCCCCGGGCGCACCCCAATGCTACTAACAACGGGCTCCCTCGGACGGTGTGGGAGACGGCCGGAGCAAGCCTCAGATAGTCTCAGATATAGCATAGCGTGCGCAAGTCGACGGGGTCCCTACCGCGTCTCAATGGCCCCACAACTTATCCCGAGGCACCGCGGTCAAAAGCTTTTGCGAAATCCACAAAGCAACAAAGCAGTTCGGCGCCGATTCCGCTATCCTCTATGAGTGTTCGCAGAGTGAAGATATGGTCAATAGTAGAATGCTTGGGCGAAGCCTTCAAGGCGGTGAGAGCCCACTTCTCCATCCCTCCGCCTAAAGTGTCAATCGCCAAGAATCCCGGCAAGCAACTTGGCAAAGATTTAACCCACCATAATGGTAATGATAGTCGGGCCTGTGGGGGTCCCCCCGCTTTGTATATGGGCACAACTCTACCGGGTAGTCCAAAGCGGGGGGAAGCCTTCTTGCAATGCCATGTTGAAGAGTGTCGCGGAGAACCGCACCATTGCCACTTGAGAAGCTCTCCCCGCGATACCATCCAAATCGGCCGCCTTCCGGATTAGCGGTAGGCGTTATGTGCCCATTATGACATCCCCTTGATGAATGATTGCTAGGCCCTGTCTGGGAGGAGGTACTTGGTGCCTTGACTTCCCATTGGGTCATACAGCTGCTGCAAGTATCTCACCCATTGTTCTGGGGTAATATTTCCTGTGGGCTGTGCAGGCTTACTCAAGACCTTTCTCCAGAAGGCCCTAGGGTGGCGGTCTAGAAGACCAAACATCTGTTGCTGGTGCTCCGCAAGGTACCTGGCTTTCTTGGTCTTGAGGAAGGAGCGGTATTGACGGACGGCCTGCGGGCGAATGGTGGGGTCCAGCACTTGGCGGAGCCATCGTTTCAGCTCCCGACATTCGTCATCGAATCAGTGATTGCGGGGGAAGGTGGTTGCAGCCCCTGTGGATCGTCGAGAGCGGCCTCTCCCAAAGCATCTGTCCCCTAATAGTGAAATCCGACTACAAATCGGACATTTGCAAATCCGACTACATTGACCTATCGGAGAGAATACTAGGAGTGTACAAGTTTATGCTCGGAAGCAAGGCATCTTTAAACAATTTGTGGATGATAATAAGTACACGTTTACACTGGGAAGCAAGACGATGTCACACGTCTATGCATAAAAAAAAGAAGGAAAGAGAGATTATGAGGTTATAAATGCATACACAACTCTAAACGAACCATTTTTGAAATTTGGCAACGACAATCATGCCCAACTAAGGCATCTTAAAAATTTGTTGGATGGTAATGGTTCACCTACACATTTAAATGTGAAGCAAGACTTAAGTCCAAGCACCAATATTCACACTTGCACGTTTAAAATGTAAACAAGCAGCGATATTAATAATAGAATATACGAAGAAGTAGCCTACTTTTTGCCGATGTGATACCTCCTAGTTGGCATGTTAGGGCCTACTTTTTGCCGATGTGATACCTCCTAGTTGCTCCGATATTCTCCGATATGCTCCTAGTTGCTCCGATATGATGCAACCATGATTTTGCTAGCATATGTAAAATGCACTGCCGTTTCTTAGGGGTCCAATGCAATACTTCTAGAATTATCTTGCATCGAGTTTGAAAGTCCAACCACAGGCATCCTATCTAGCATAAGCATGTTGTAATAACCGTTAATCCATTTAGCTTCAACTTTTTTTCTTATTAAGATCAAAGTGTAGCAAACTTAAATGCTTTATGACCTACGCAGGGAGAAGAGTTTCGCAAAACAAGTATAATACCAAGACGAGAGGAGCTCTTTATAGAGGGGAAAATTCATCTACCAATCAAAAAGATAGGGATGAGATACTCTTCCATCATAGAGTACCTAGAGACTCATTTCCGGTTGCTTAGAGAAGACTTCATTGAGCCCCTCAGGAATGGCATAAAAAATTACAGAAGTGGAATTCAGAGTGCAGATGTTAAAGTTTACTTGGATGTTAAGCTTCAAGAAATGTTCTTTGCCAACAGTGGGATTGAGTACAAAGTTTCCTTTAGGTTAGACAAGCATAAAAATATCTCATGGGATTCTAGCAAAAGATTAATGTTTGGTTCGTTGCTTTGTCAGTCCTATGATGGATTTCAAACACTTATTTGGGCGACAGTTGCAAGTCGTGATGTGAAGACCTTGTCAGAAAGTACAGTGATCATCCAGCTTGTTCCTGAAATGGATAATCGACCAGACCTTCAAGCATCTTATCTATCTTTTTAGCTTGAAGGCTTCTGTTTGCTCATCTCTTGCATTTTTCAGAAACTTCAGGGACTCATTAATATGGGAGCTAGAGCATGTCTAAAATCTCTGTCTCTCAGCTGTTAGATGTGGAGCTAGAGAAGTTCAATGATTTCTTCAGGGAAAAAGAAGCGGAGTATGTGATTAGACTACAGGTAACAATCCTCTCTTAAATTTGGATGCATATGCTTGAATGTACTCTATTTTCTTCATCCTAATATAAGATGGCGCTGATATGTTTGTCTTATCTTCAGGGATTTTATTTGGCTATTAACAGTTTCAAGTACATACTCAGGGTACTTTCAGACCATGGGGTTAAATTAAACTAAATTTTAAAGTAACCAATTGTTTGTTAATGATAAATTAAGGTTATTTTTGTCAAGCTTTCACACCACTTGTTATGTCAATTACTAACATTACAAATTCTGTTAAAAAAACTTTCAGACATGGGATTTGTTATGTTATCCACTAACATAACAGAATTTGTTAAAAACATTTTTCGCACCAAAGTTTGTTATATTAGTTTTTAACATAACAAAATCTGTTAAAAAGCGTTTCACATTGCAAAACAGACTAATTGTTATAACATCTAGTGCACAAACTCATTTTTACAATCCCTGAAGCATGGCCAAAATGGATGTTTGTTCTTTGTTGGTATCTACTTGGTAAAACAGTATGTCTGCATACATATGCAGCTGCAGAGAAGACTGCTAACATCAATTGTACCTCTTAGAGAAGCCAAAGCCACAAGCCAATGCCTCGTCCTTGGATGCCTGATCTGACTACTGCAAAGAAGATGGCAGGATACTTTGGACCTTTGGAAACTCAAAGAAGATGGAAACTTGTGTCTTTGATCGCCATCTTGGGTTAGAGATTTTACTTTAAGAGGTTATGCTGGCCCCATCTTTCCATCAATGGATACATAAATTAAAATTGAATGCAGGGTTTCAAATGTAACAATAATGAAGGGCGAGAATATTGAGTCCGGGTTTTAGATCTTTTGCACCTCTACTAAATGGATTGCCATGGATGCTCACCCCAAAAAAATCCTTAACGGGGAGACAATATCAATTTGTCAATGAGCTCTGTTGAACAATTCTTGATGCTTTATTGATGTCCTCTGCCCGACCAAATCATAAAGGAATTTTTATCCGCTAGGAAAAAACATGTGAGTTGAGGAAGTGCGAGAAAAATGCCTCATCACTCTATTTTAATTCTTCAAAGACACACCCGTTGTTGTTGCTAGCGTGAAATAAAAGCCGAAAGTTAGCGAGAAAATGACATGCGATATATCTGATCCGGGGGAACAAATCCACTTACCAAATGCCATATTGTCATCAAGCATCCATTTTTCGCATAAAAGCCGAAGTTAGCGAGAAAATGACATGTAGATATAAGGTCTTGAGAGGGACAAATCCACTCACCGGATATCATATTGTCGCCAAGCATCCATTTTCCGCAATAAAATTCAATACAAAGTCGATTGGTATAGCTAGTTGGGAAAATTATAACTACCATAAGGCATCTCAACTACTGTGCTTTTATGAAGCTCCGGGAAAAAGAGTAGTTAGAGCACATCAAGACCAAGTTTAGGCATCCAATGATACGAAAATGTGACCAAACACAGGATTTATATCTATAATGGCTGGTTATGATGTACCAAAGAAAAGACACAAAGTAACCATATGAAACATATATGCTGTAGAAACTTAAAACTTGTCAAAGATCCAATGTGCAACCAAATAAAATATCCATACCATTGTAGAATGTCTGATGTAGGTCTTTCCCTTGGAGTTCTTCTTACTTTCATCTTCAGATGTATATCAATCTATTTTCCCAAAATCCATGAGATGCGATCCATTTTATGGAGAGAAGACTTGAGTATGTATGGAATCTCCTCACAACACTTAACTCTGCAAATATATGACGGCATATTGCTTGTAATTAGTTACAGCATCAAATGCGCTACTCGAACCTCTTGGCTTCAAAAATACTTGGAGAATGAATGCTAGATATGGTGTAAACCCTGCCCAAACAACTGAAAGGCAATTCCTAAAGCATATAAAGCCAATGTGACAATCAAACCATCAAATCGGGAAGGAAAAACCAAGGGAGAAACTCTGAGGCCAAGATCCTTGTCCAATAAGTGTTTGTATGCAATGGCACATGTCAAAAAAAAAAAATTAGAGAAACAACAATGAAAAGCTTTTTCAAGTGAGAACACTGCAGCAAAGCAAAGGATTAAGCTGCATATGACCGAAAAATTTAAAATGGGCAGATTCAGAGAAAGCAAAATACATGTTTATATGGAGTTGGATGTCGAGATCATTCTCCAATCAAATATTCCTATGAATAGCACATATGCAAGGAAACAATCAGAAGAAACAACAATGATAAACTCTTTAGAATATAGAGGCAGTCATCCCACATCAGTCGTTATGCTTGAGCTTGTCTCCTAACGACTTCCAGCAGGTCTCCCAGCAGCCTCTGTCCATTGATGCAGTCGCAAGCATGGTGCATACCCAATTGCCATGATCGTCCTCGCCATTTGCAGGAACTAACGTAACTAAGCCCTAATCCGACCTCCAAATGCCAAGAGACATTACCGATCTGATCAATCGGATGCATACATGCACTGACTCAGCACAAAAACCTTCTTCCCAATTTTTGGAAAGGGGAAAAAATAAACCAAGAAAAACTTCTTCCGATTTTTGGATAGTAGAAAAATTTTACCTATTTGCCAAAACCCACAAAATCATAAGAAATCGAGTTAAAAAAAATTCCAAAAAAGTTTTTGGTCAAACCGGAAATTTCCAAATTAACAATTGATTGGTATAAGAGACTAAGCAATAATATTAATAATTATATATTAAATAAATAGTACTAGATGATAGACCTTATAATAGTGCTAGATAGTAGAACAAATAATAGTACTGCTAAATGATGCTAAATAGCAAACCAAATTAGTAGATCTAATACTAATAAAATTAATAATGCACCTAACTATAGTTTTAATAATGGTATCAAACACTAGACCTATAATAGTATTACAGTCCTGATAGTTTTTGAATGCTTGAGGTTCGACCACGATCAATTGCATTTTTCGTCTCCATGGCATTCAATTCTACACGACAATTGTCTTAAAAAGTGGAAGCTGATACGATTCAAAGCATAGTCATACTACCAATAAAACAAAATTGTTAAACTCTTGCGGCTAGAAAAGCAATTGCCATGGAAGTGAAAGTTGGGATGAAGGTTGCAAAGTGGGCCTTTTTTAACAAGGAGATTCATTCTCATTTCTCTAACTCTAGCCGCAATCACATCCATTTCTTGATTGCTTATGGCAGACGAATATGCTATCCATGGCGTGGACGACATGTCAAAGACTCGGTCCCTAGTTTCCTTTGTGGATGTGCCCAAGAGAACCATGCCAAATGGGATGTGTTAGGCTTTATCATGGAAGTGCAAATAAGTGAGAAAGTTTACAAATGCGGGCTTTTCAACTGGCCATTCACCATCGTAACATCATAACGAGTTTTAGATATTACACGCCTTTTAGCACGAGTTGCATCTAGCGAAGAATGAACTTGTACCTGCTCGTAATAATAAAGATTAAATATAAAAAAACTGCTACCTCATGATCGTCTTAGTTCTAATTGTGCATTTTAGAACTTCACTAGCTTCTACAAGTGAAGGGGTTAGCCCCACCCACAAGTAAACTAGTCTGAGCATTTTTACACACATTCGGCTCTAGTGCTAAGTTACTTCTCTGGATATTATTATATTCTTTGACAAGCACACACTATATAGATATAATATAGTTGATACATACGATACACACATGATATGATGGTTAGAAGAAACGATGGCGATGGCGATGGCGATGCACTATGGCGAGACAACATAGTGCTGATACCCTAGCGTGGAGCGTTCCATATTCATATCCCAAGAGGGTAGTAAGTCCACAACAATCTTACTCCCAAAGCTAGAAGCCTTGTACGATATACATGAACTCTTGTAGCGTCTAGTGTGAAATGCCCAATGGAAGTGGCCAGAGACGACGTACTTGCAACTCATTAAAAACCTTGCCAAGCCAATGTTGACATCTCCGTCTGAAGCCACCATAATAAGTTTATCCAATACATTGATAAACTCATGTTCTTCCTCCTCAATCATTTTGCAAACTTCCATTGTAGCCTCCCTCAAACCACAACCCTTCTCCAACATTATGATTGATGGAGCATTCATAACATCTCCCATTTCTCTCTCCTTGCCAAAAGAAAAAAGGTCATTGGTAAAGGCCAAATGAAGGCTAAGATGGTGAACGAGCTGTTGAAAAGGCTCACCTTCCCAAACATCCTCACTCACTTGCACGTCCATGGCGAACTCTAGAAGGGATAACACAAACCATCTGGCTACGGTTCTCTTGCGCACATCCACGAAGGAAGCTAGACGCGAGAGACTTTGGCACGCCGTAGGGCGCGGAGGGCATATTCGTTCCGCCATAGCAATCAAATATTCCTTGAGGGCGTAAATCATGTGATTGGGGCCAGAGTTAGAGGAATGAGAACAAATCCCTTTCCAGAAGTCGCGGAATACATGTAAACATTGAGCTTCTGGTCCTTCATAACCGACCTCATCAACATTAAAATTGCACTCCATAATTTGGAAATGCTCATTCATGAGTTTTTGATAGCGAGATGCATCATAAGAAGATTCTTCACAATCAGATATGGCATCGATTAGAAACATCCACAAAATCGACATTGCACAACTCTGCACCCTTTCTGCATCACCCTTGGGAAAGGAATAGCAAGCGAGAACTGCAGATTGACATGCTGAGAGACGCTTGATAGACACACCATTATACACAGACAGACTGCATATATAATCCTCTATCTTCTTGTTGATATCATCATAGCAAGGATGACATGCCTTAGCTGTTGTGCATGTTACCCGCAATGGCTCCATTCTACAATCCGCAACTGCATTCATGTTGGAGATCTTAGACTGGGCCATTGTAATGTAAGTACCAATTTGCTTCCCCGCACGACGACTTATATAGTGAAATTCGACTACAAATCGGACATCTGCAAATCCGACTACATTGATCCATCGGAGAGAATACTAGGAGCATATCGGAGCAACTAGGAGCATATCGGAGAATATCGGAGCAACTAGGAGGTATCACATCGGCAAAAAGTAGGCTCTATGTTTACATTTTAAACGTGCAAGTGTGAATATTGGTGCTTGGACTTAAGTCTTGTTTCACATTTAAATGTGTAGGTGAACCATTACCATCCAACAAATGTTTAAGATGCCTTAGTTGGGCATGATTGTCGTTGCCAAATTTCATGATTGACGTTTAGAGTTGTGTATGCATTTATAACCTCATAATCTCTCTTTCCTTCTTGTTTTATGCATAGACGTGTGACATCGTCTTGCTTCCTAGTGTAAATGTGTACTTATTATCATCCACAAGTTTAAAGATGCCTTGCTTCCGAGCATTACAAATTGTTTAAAATGCCTCCGTCCATGTGGGTTCGACTAGCATTTTTTTTACGACCACACGTGTTTGGGCTTTACTAATTACAGGTTGAAATCTCTCTTTGAATGGTCTTATCAAGCAAACATGGACCATGGTAAAGCAAAAAGGTAGGTGAGCATGAATAATTTCGTACATGTTTTTCTCTAGGTCTTAGGTCTTGATGGAGGGAGCGCAGTAAATATCAGACGCTGACATGTTATACCCACGGGCATATCCGTGGTATATCCGTGTGTTTGACATGTTATAGCCTCGCCCAAAAAAAAATTACACGGCGTTTTTGTGGACTTAGCGGATTTTTTGCCATTTAAGGCTGGGTATAACATGTGAGTGTCCGACATTTACCGCGATGGCTTGATGGAGCATTCAAACAGAGCTTTTGTTTTGTTAAGGGAATGACCCGGAGGGCTGCTTTCTTGGCATCGGGCCATTTTCTAGGCCAGGAAAACAGCCCTCCGGGCCATTCCCCTATACGAAAAGCCGACTGACTTGTCGCGACTGCGTTTTTGAGTGTGACTTTCTTGGCATCGGGCCATTTTCTAGGCCCAGAAAACAGCCCTCCGGGCCATTCCCCTATACGAAAAGCCGACTGACTTGTCGCGACTGTGTTTTTGAGTGTGACTGGCATTGCGTTTTTGATCTGAACTCAGTGGGTCGCGACGCAATAAAGTTACCCTGGTTATGGGTCGTGGCACGATCATCACCGTGGGTTATTCTACGGGATGGAATCACCCACCGTTAGGATTGCGCCATATCAGCATGACCAGGGTAACTTTATTGCGTTCCCAGTGGGTCGGTGTCGGTGTCGACTTGGTTAGAATGCCTCTGGGAATGCCTTGATTGTGCAGGTAGAAGTAGTTTTTTCCTTTTAAGTAGTTCCAAACAATGTTTTTTCAGACAATATTTTTCCAGCTCTTGCCCGCCCTCCTTTGCATCGCTCTGCTTTCTGCCCCTTTGTTCTAAAGAACCGCATTCTGACTTAGCTTACCGTCTGAGTAATCAGATCTCGGCTTTCAATTCGAAGAGCTGTGCCTTTTAACATTTTTAGGCCTAGACCATTTGCAGCAGTAAAAAGCTTTGCACAATTTCCCACTTGCAGTAGATGTCACGCCCACTTACATGCACACAAATGAAAAAATGCCGGCTGTAAGTGGGCGTGACATCTACTGCAGCGCTGCAAAATTTCAAGCAGCACTGCAAATTTGCAAGCCCAGCATCTACTTCTGTGCACCAAATCTCCCCTAATCGGCCTTGCACGGCTTCGGTAATTCTTCTGCATTCAAGTTATCCCTTTGGGTGGAAAATTGGCTGTTGTTGGCTGTTCATAATCGGCTGTTGTCGATTATCCACCTAAAATCGGTTGTTGATTTTTGGCTGTTGTTGGTTTTGAAACTTGTTACCTACGGCTTCTTCTTTTGCTGGCACAGAGGGCCGTTTTTGTGGGCCGTATTCTTAATGGGCTGATATTTGTGCCTTCTTCATTTCGTCAGAGGGTCAGGCCAAATTTTAGAGGTTTGTACTCCGATATTGGCTCTGTGAGGTCTGTGTCAGAGCCGGTTTCATGTATTTCAGCCTGTATCGGACTCCCATACTCTTCTTTCTCAAGGTGTGAGCAAAATTTGATTGGCTGTGAGATCTATGGCAAGAGCTCCACGGAAGCTTCTTTTTTGCATTCCGCATGTCTCAAGTCGTTCAAGTTCTTCATGCTTTTTCTTTCTAAGCATTTTGCAGAGTTTGTACAGGTTCTAGTTTGGGGGCTTTCTGGATTCTAAAGGCAAACTTCGCCGTTGTCTATCAAGGATATTGTACAATACGTAGAGCTTCAAGTCTCTTCCTTCAAGTCTCTTCATAAAGTTCTTGCAGTCTGGAGGAGCAACTTGCAGCTTGGAAACTATTCATGCTCTATGGATCAGTAAGAACAACCCGCTTTATGGATCAGTACGAACAACCCAGTCCCCATTGTTTGTGCATGCAACCATGACTGAGTTAGTGTCCAGCTTGCATTTGTTTATGGTTCATTCAAAGAGTCACAAAGTTCTTGCTTCGAATCTCCCCTATGAGTTATTTTTATTAGTTTGCTAAGTATTCAAAGATGTGGTTCAAAGAGTTGAATCTTGGTTTTTATTTGGTTCCCACAAATTCACAGTCATATCCTTTCATTTGTGGTGGCTTTATCCTTCCATTTGTGGTGGCTTTATTCCTATCCTTGCATGCTCTCATACTTATATAGATATATACATGTTAGTGCAGCTTGTTTTGTTGTTCTAGCTTGGCCATTTGTTTTGAAGATTTAAAAGTTCTTCTTAAGCGCGACAATGCTTGAACACAAGAAGGAGCTTTTGGTAGCTACATTTTTGCTTTTCTTGGTGTTGATGCTATGATAACTCACGAAGCAACCCTTTTTATCTGGAATCCATCATCTCCATAGAGTAAGGGCTGCCATTAATTCATGCTTAGGATCTTGATGGATTCTTGTTTCTTTGCGCTGCACCAGCATACCATTCCAATCTGTGATGATTACTTATATACTTTAATTTAATTCTCCCTTGTAAAAAATTTGCATCTTTTGCTTCAATGTGGTTAAGACTGCCTTTCAAAGCACTGGATTTGGAGCAGGAGAAGATTTTTGTAAGTATTCTATCTGTTCCTTTCTAACAATAATTTACATTTTCAACTAGATGTTGGGCTGCACATTTAGGAATTGTTTTATGTCCCTTTGATTCGGCTCATGTTTACATAATACTAACTCCAGTTTCTATCACTAGCTATCTGGATTGCAGGCTTCTTGGGAGAGTTTGAACACTTGGTTCAAGTCTAATTTAGTGAAAACGAATTCAAATTTGCTTGGCTATAGATGCAGAAAATGGATAGGATATTGGACCTGATTGCGTAGCTTTGGGAAATCTATTGTCTAGAGATGTATCTTCAGCATAAGATCTTCAATTACAAGGGTGGTAAGGACATTCGACCTGGTAAGGTGTTTATATTGTCCTCTATTGAATTATCTTAAAGTTGTCCTTTAGAAGAGATGTTTATGTGCAAAATTGCACTATATATTTTTGTTGCTGATTATCATTAAATCTTCAATCAATCGCCATCATTGATTTTTAATTCTATGGTTACAGAGGGTTCAAGCCCCTTAAGAAATTATATTAGACTATATATTTGGGTCGATATGAGAGACCTATGATATGGCCCTTGCTATGCCTATCATTTCCAAATTAATTATGCTTGTCTCTTTCACTTTTTCCTCCTTTGTGTCACCTTTTTCCAAAAAATAGTCATGCAGAATGTGGAAAAGTGGATCTCATTTGCCCATAGGATTTAATACACCCAGGTTTTAAATCAAACCACACGGAGGAACTAACATTGTATTGTACCATGTCTATTTTCACTCAAGCTACTCACCTTGGCTCAGCCTTATGGACAGTCATATGTTGCATTCAACTGGAATTTGGAATTGGTTTTACTCTAGATAAGATAATCAGTACCCTTGGGGGCATTAATTTACCAATTGCAAGGGTTCTTCTTGGATATCACTAATTGAGAGTTTGGAGCTTGTGCGGTATTGGAAGCTATATGTACATGACAGAGAACTAGTGCTCAAAAGCACATGAACTCTTAACATTTCAAGAGAAATACATGAAAGTGATTGCATAGTTGCCAATAGGATTTGAAAGCAGCTTTGTTGTTTATTTGCCTATGTTTTCTTTCCGCTACCACACATCCCTTGAACCATTCATTTTCATCACTTCACCTTTTCCTCTTAATTTATATTTGTTGAGAGTCGTCCTTGCCCCTCCATTTTATTACTTCTTAAGAACTTTCATCTCATTTTTCATCTGCCATTTATGGTATCAAACAAGTGGTTGATCCATGTATAAAAACATGCAGGAAATCCTCCAGGAAACATGTAATAAACTTCAGAAACTCTTTCCTTCCAGGAAACATGTAACAAAATTCATAAAATCCGTAGAAAAAATTAACTCCTTTCTGCAAATATCCTTCCTAGATTTGAATCCCTACCTACAAAAAATGCAGACCCACCAACTTTACAGTGTGTCATCATGATTATTTCAAATGAGATCTTTATATTTAGTAATTCGACAAACATGTCATATTTGAGACCTTAGCATTCCATTCCACGCTTCTACGATTTCTCAGAGCACCATCTGTGCATGACTTGGCATTATACATACTTGAGGTTCTAGATAAACGTCTGCAATTACTGAGCCCTCAGTAGTCATTATCTCGGCTTGTCTAATATCATCATTACTGCAAAGGTTTTTCCCTTGAAAACCTTTCGAGGCAGGGGTTTTTTAATCCTAGTAGTAATGATTGTACTAGCCCATTGTATGGGTCCCATGACCTATTGGTCTCCGTGGACATTAAAAAAACTATTCTATTCTATTCTGTTCTGTTCTATTCTATTCTATTCTATTCTATTCTATTCTATTCTATTCTATTCTATTCTATTCTATTCTATTCTATTCTATTCTATTCTATTCTACAAGTTGTAACCATACACATTCAATTTAACCTCAAGATGGAAAAACTTCAGTACTTGTCCATCTATAGTTTTTAGTTTGATCTTGCTTGGCCACAGTCCCTGGCATGCCGTTTTGCTAGGTAGATATGTAAAATGTATAAAGCTAACTTTTGTACCTAAAGTTAGAATGTTGGGCCCAAAGTTAAGACTGTGCTCCCAAAAGTTCAAGGCAACGTTCTCGTGGAACCAACCGGACTCTGCTTTTTCCAGGTCGATGTCGAAGTCGAGTAGTTCCCATGCAGCAGAGGTAAGGTTGCCTTCAAGGAAAACTCCAGTTTTTCCAGAAATGAAAGACCATTGGTCGGGTTGCTGCCTTTATTTTATCTTTTAATGTACTAACAGGTAACGTAGGAGCAAGCAACTGATCAAGCAGCCGATGAAGATCGAACCGGTGAAGATCCAGCCGATTTCTTTGTGCGGTCGCATGAGAACAATCTTTCTTGCAGATCAACCTCAACCTCACTGTTTTGCGGCCAGGTCAAGCTCATGGGAACGTAGCCTAACATTTATTTTATGATTGGGATTTTCTAGGATCGAGATAAGACTTGCTAGCTTTAATAAGTTGGTCAACGATGAACTTTAACATTAATCGATAGACCAATGACCACTTTTAAACATTAAACAACTAAGTTGACAGAACTTTTAAATATCAAATGACAAATTTTAAAAGGTATACTACCATAATGTCCAACTTATCGCACCTTTTGTTTTTAAATTTAAAGAACTTTACTTTCATCTAGGGAGAGTCGCTTCGCTGTGAAAGGGGTGGGAAAGGGATCAATAAACGACAATACCTTTTCTAAAGGGGATATGCAACCTTGAGAATTTTGAACTTCTGGCGTCGTTCTTTATAATGGTTATGGTTCAGACGGGTGCTGCAATATAATTTGGTCATGGAAATAATATGGAAAACCTAAAGATAGACAATGAAGATATGGATAAAATGACTCTAAGAACAAGTAGATGTCCTTTGATATCACTTAGAACCAATATGTAATCAAAGAAGGTGAGCCTTCTGGGTTCTAAATTCTGCATTACATAGACTAACTATCGTAATTGACTGCAAGAAGGACATCTCTTTATATGATGCAAGTTATTTGTTTTGACAAAGACAAATTTTCAAGTGCAGAAGATAGATTATATTTGAAACATAATTTTGTAGGAACGGGTCGAAAAAAGACCAAAGTGCCCATGAAAAAAGACCCTATATAAATTTACACTCGAAATTGATCAAGCGAGTGCAAAAGTTGCTAAGTTTTTTATAATAAAACAAAAGGAAATAATATATCTATACAGGTTTTTGTCCTATGAGGGATTGTACAAAGCCGAATAGAAGCCAAATGCATAGCCATCCGATGAAGCTTCTATAAATATTCTAAGGCTCTAAAAATATTCTTTGAGATTCCATCAATGTTCCATTATATTTCCCAAGACCCCTTGATGATTCCTAAACATTCTCTTAGATTGCCCAATATTTTATGAAAATTCCCCTGCAAAATACACTTACTGTAAGATAGTCCAAAAAGATTCCCTATATTCTTAAGGTTATACAATTAGATTTCCAAACATTCCTGTAGATTATCCAAGATTCCATGTAGATTCCCCTAAATTTCCTTAGATTCTAGGAAATTCCCTAAATTCTCTAAGATTCCATCAAGATTCTCAAAGATTTTTTGAAGATTCCCTTGATTCCCAAAAATTCTCTACGAATTCCATAGATTCCCTATTGAGATTCCCCTACATTCTCAAATATTATCTTAAGATTCCTCTAGGCCCCAAGTTTCTATATAGATTCTCCTATATTCCCTTAGATTCTATGAATATTCCCCTAGATTCTACAAGATTCCATCAAGATTCACTAGATTGTCAAGAGGGACTGTAAAAATTTGACTAGAAGCCAAATTTAGGTCGAGTGAAGATTCTATAAAGATTTTTCTAGATTCTTCAAGACACTGAAAAGATAGCCCTAGATGCTTTGGGTTCCATCAATATTCCCTTGACTTCTCTAAGATTCCATAAACATTCCCTTAGATTGTCTAATATTTTATGAAGATTCCCCCCGCAAAACACACCCAGTGCGAAAGATTCACCTAGATTCCCTAAGATTTCACAAAGGTTCCCTAGATTCTTAAGGTTCTACAAATCTTCCCCTAGATTTCCAAAGATTATCCCAAGATTTCTTTAGATTCCTCAAGATTCTATGTAGATTCTCCTAGGTTCTATAAAGATTCCATAAAATTCTCCACAATTCCATAAGGGATTCCTCTAAATTCTCAAACATTTTGTGAAGGTTCCCTTGGATTTTCCCATAGATTATCAAAGATCCTCTTCAGATTCCCCTAGATTCCCTGAGATTCTCTTGAGATTCCTCTAGATTCCTAAGTATTATCCCAAGGTTCCTCTACATTCCCCAAGTTTCTATGAAGATTCTCCTTAGATTTCCTTAGATTCTATAAAGATTCCCCTAGATTCTCTTCTAACTCTAATAGATTTCCTAAGATTCTCTTGAGATTTCCTTAGATTCTCTAAGATCTTATGAAGATTCCCCTAAATTCTCGTGAATTACCATAGATTTCGTGAAATTCTAAGATTCCAAGAAGAGTATGATCCGGCCGAGCATGTCAATCGGGTTTGTCTCCTGTTGGCCTAGTGTAGGGATTGCAAAATGTCTACCAAGTCATCTCAGGAGCATCCTCAGATAAGCCCTGCAGCAAGAGATAGTGCGGTCCTTAAATGAGGCATGCGAGGGAATGCTGCATAGGAGGTTGGGACAACCTACCAAGCTAGTTGCAAGTAGAGTGGTAGGTGATCCGAGTCCACCTCCTCATCTCTACTATCCGTTCCCACTTGGAAATGCTTGACAACATGCATATCCTGTTCTGCCACCAACACATAGTCCACTACACTAGATCTGACCCCCCGGTCCTCCTGCCTACAAGTGTATTTGCGAGAGGACACCCACTCCGCCAATCCATTGCAGATTACCAGATCAAAAATACTGCACAACAACACCAACTGCCTATCATATCGCGTAACCTGATTGTCATCTGATACCTGTGGCCAAGCTCCTTCTGAGGGATGCAGTTGCAATCATCAGTCGGGGGATAAAACCTCATGGGTTGTTCCGTGCCCTTCAATTTCCAACCTTGGACAAAAGCCATGCTATCACAGCTTTCCTTTGAAGCGAAGCTAGCGAATACTAGGAGCAACTAGGAGAATATCGGAGCAACTAGGAGAATATCGGAGCAACTAGGAGCATATCGGAGCAACTAGGAGCATATTAGATCTTCAAAAAAACAAAACTAGGAGCATATCAGAGAATATCGGAGCAACTATAGGAGGTATCACATCGGCAAAAAGTAGGCTCCAACATGCCAACTAGGAGGTATCACATCGGCAAAAAGTAGGCTACTTTTTCGTATATTCTATTATTAATATCGCTGCTTGTTCACATTTTAAACGTGCAAGTGTGAATATTGGTGCTTGGACTTAAGTCTTGCTTCACATTTAAATGTGTAGGTGAACCATTACCATCCACCAAATTTTTAAGATGCCGTATCATTGCCAAATTTCAAAAATGATTCGTTTAGAGTTGTGTATGCATTTATAACCTCATAATCTCTCTTTCCTTCTTTTTGCGTTGCCCCTAGGTTTGTGGCATATCCAAATATATGCCAACATATGCTTAGGATATGCTGCTGACTGCTCCAAACTGGCTGTTGCCAGTAAACTTTCGGTCAGCCCTGTTGCCGGTCGATGCTGTTGGAGGAATTTCAAGAGCTTTGCAGTCTGGAAGATCAAATTTTTAGCACGTTAGGACGAAGAACTCATTCAGGTTTTTGCAAGTTTCGGGGATAGAATCGGCTTTGCAAGCTGTTATGGCAGATTTGCACAATAACTCTTACGATTTTAGGCTTATAAGAGCTAGAGCTTTCACTTGCACCTTGGAGCTAGAGCTTTCAAATGGAGTCTGGAGCTCCAAGGGCATCGAAATGTAAGACAATTTTGTAATCGGTGCTTTTTATTGGTTTTTCATTATGTTTGAGCGTTTTTCCTCCCGTGTGTTTTTTCTGTGACGATCACCAAAGATCATTCGACAAAGCAGATATTATTTCGTAGAGAAATCCAAACTCCCAAAGTTCGAAAACCCAGCTCTGAGCCTAGAAATGTAGCTGGAGTTTGTGACATTCTCAGAGCTGCTGCAAGGTCTGAAGGTCTTGGACCATTCTTTATATTTGGATTTTGTTTTTGCTATTAAGAAGGTAGAAAAACGATTGCAGAGCCACACTATTTCCTTACTTGGCTGTAGATCTTACACAGAATATGCATAATCTATGGAACTCTTATTGGTTATAAGTTTTTACTTAAAATGCACTCCTATATCAGCAGCATAAATCCTACTGCTGAGAACGTAGAACCTTTTGTTCATTTAGCAGAGGAGTTGCAACTGCGTACTTCTGCTGGATGGAAGGAAGTTCTGTTGCTTTCTCTAAAAGCTGTACTGGAAGAGCTACCAGAAAGTTCAAAGAGAGAAGATTTGGCAGAAAAAATATCAAGGTTACTTGAACAAAAGAAAAAGATTTAACGTTCTTTGGCAATATCACATCCAGATACATGCGTACAGGTGGGTGGTATTTCAGCCTGCTCTTTTTAAATTTTCTCTTTAAAGAATTGTTAGGTTATATGCAACCTTTATTTTGCTAGCATATGTAAAATGCACTGGCGTTTCTTAGGGGTCCAATGCAATACTTCTAGACTTATCTTGCATCGAGTTTGAAAGTCCAACCACAGGCATCCTATCTAGCATAAGCATGTTGTAATAACCGTTAATCCATTTAGCTTCAACTTTTTTTCTTATTAAGATCAAAGTGTAGCAAACTTAAATGCTTTATGACTTACGCAGGGAGAAGAGTTTCGCAAAACAAGTATAATACCAGGACGAGAGGAGCTCTTTATAGAGGGGAAAATTCATCTACCAATCAACAAGATAGGGATGAGATACTCTTCCATCATAGAGTACCTAGAGACTCATTTCTGGTTGCTTAGAGAAGACTTCATTGAGCCCCTCAGGAATGGCATAAAAAATTACAGAAGTGGAATTCAGAGTGCTATTGTTAAAGTTAACTTGGATGTTAAGCTTCAAGAAATGTTCTTTGCCAGCAGTGGGATTAAGTACAAAGTTTCCTTCAGGTTAGACAAGCATAAAGATATCTCATGGGATTCTAGCAAAAGATTAATGTTTGGTTCATTGCTTTGTCTGTCCTATGATGGATTTCAAACACTTATTTGGGCGACAGTTGCAAGTCGTGATGTGAAGACCTTGTCAGAAAGTACAGTGATCATCCAGCTTGTTCCTGAAATGGATAATCGACAAGAACTTCAAGCATCTTATCTATCTTTTTAGCTTGACTTCTGTTTGCTCATCTCTTGCACTTTTCAGAAACTTCAGGGACTCATTAATATGGGAGCTCTGCATGTCTAAAATCTCTGTCTCTCAGCTGTTAGATGTGGAGCTAGAGAAGTTCAATGATTTCTTCAGGGAAAAAGAAGCGGAGTATGTGATTAGACTACAGGTAACAATCCTCACTCGTAAATTTGGATGCATATGCTTGAATACTCTATTTTCTTCATCCTAATATAAGATGGCGCTGATATGTTTGTCTTATCTTCGGGAATTTTATTTGGCTATTAACAGTTTCAAGTACATACTCATTGGTTGTACTCATATTGAACAATGTTGTGTTTACTTTTGTTAAACCAGAACATTCTTGATCTGATCAATTTAGATTGTCTTCTCAACAAAATGATCTGATGTTTCACATGCAATGTTTGGCATTTACATAATGAAAGAGAAACTGCAGCACAGCTCTTCATGTTACTATTGTCTGTAGCATATTTGGCATAGATGCTTTACATGCATTATATTGTTGTGAAAGTCTTCGCTAAGTCGTTTATGTAATAGTCTTTAGTATTATTTGCAGGAGCTAAAGGATAGAAGAGAGAAGCTAAAAGAGCGACAGGATGCTAATGATGAGAACAGTGGTCAGGAGTTGATAAATATATGGAAGGTAGTTGTCACTTTATATAGGGAAATGGTCTTGTTGGAAACTATATCTCCTTGAATTATACAAGTAATAACCGAACAGTTACCTATGCATATTAGTTCAGATTTTTTATAACTCTCCCATCCTTTACACGTTTGGTCAAGATATTGAAGAAGCATGATAAATGCATGGGATCGTCATTGCGTTTGAATTTTATAGAGAGTGTTCTCCATCAACCATTTTTCACCCCAGAGCTTCTATCTAAACTTGTCCGAGAATATGAACAGAATCTCAGGAGCATCTTTCCATCTACATCTAGAAATAGCGAGATAGCGGTCGCTGAAGATGACCCCAAGGAGAATTTATATAGCATCCACAAAAGTATTCTTGCAGCACTTCATACCATTCAAGACTTGTCTAAATGCAGTTCTACATATGGTGCTCTTTCACTTCCGCCTCACATCATCCTAGATGTTGTTGAAGGAGCGGATGCAGCTGTTCGAGTTCAGGATTAGATTAAAGTTTATCTACTTGGCAATGGCTTGCTAAAGTATCATATAGTGGAAATGGCCTAACCGTTTTAAGAACCTCAAATGGCCTTTTACTTCATAATCAATCATATTACCATTGTTGCCAGGGGGGTTGTAACTTGTGTCTTTCATGCCACAATAGATGCTGTAATGGTTGTAACATAGGCTTCACCTTTTGTATATATCTTTCAAAGTGAAGTTCATTTGCATCTAACAGCAAGTTTATTCATGTGTATGTGAACTTACAAGCTTTTAATTGCAGATATTGATCCATAACGGGTTTGATAAATGGTTTGAATTTGTGCTCATACCTAGTTTACCACGTTGTGTACTTTCCACCTTAATTAATCAATCAACTCCACAATGATTGCGTGACGTAAAAGTATTATCTATCTTATTTAGCCAACAGTTTCTATGATATTGACTTTGGTGCCAACTACCACTGTAGAGTTTGGCCCATTGGATTTTGCCAACCTACTTTGGGTGTGGATTTTGACTAAATCTTGTAATCCCAATTGAAATAATTAGTTATTATTTATGAAGATATTGACAACTGATTGCGGTTGACACAAGTAATGGACGTGACCATTATAATTGACATTGACAACTGGTGGGTGCCGATACTGTCAGAGATACTGTCAGCTGATTTTATGGTGCTAACAGAATTTGTTGATACTGATAGTCGATTTTATGCCCTAGCCAAAGTTTTTGTAGTCAAACGCTAAACCTTCTATTTGCTATAGAGATTAATGCCAACGATTTCCTAATAGGCTCCTATAATCAGCTTTGTTTCTGTAGGTTTGACACCAAATCTTGGTAATCCCATTGTTTGGGTACTATTCATTGTTTAATTCTAATAATGACGCTCCTAGTTTCTTGGATCTCACCTGCCTACCTTGTTAATGCCCATGCCATATAGAATAGTGTAAATCTTTGGCGGTCGTAGGGTTTGAGTTCCCTTCATTTTATTTGATTTGTTTTACAATAATGACCCTAGTTTCTTGGAGCAAACATGCACTTGGCAATGGTCTTAAGTGCCATCCAAATGGAGGGTTAGACATGCACTTGGCAATGGTCCTAAGTGCCATCCAAATGGAAGGTTAGACACGCACTTGTCAATGGTCTTAGATGGAGGAAACAGATTTAAACGACTAAGCTTCAAAGTTAAAGTTAAAAGCTATAGTGGTAGAGTTAAAATGGAGGTGAAAGTTAGGTTATAAGCTACATCTAACACTTTTTCAACTGATTGAAGCAAAGGTAGAAGTAAGTATGAATTTGTACATTTCGTCCTCCTTATATAATTTTAATCTTGGTTTCATGGTGTAGTTGGTTATTATGTTAGTATTACACTAAAAGTCTCTAGTTTGAACTTGGATGAAACCATAATATTTCAAGCACATTGCCCTAAGGAGGGTCATTTCGCCCAGTAAAGGTTCCAGGCAAGCAGGCCCATGCACCGCCAAGTCTGGAGCCACGAGTGTGCCGCCGAGTGTGGAGGCATTACCGGTGCCTTTATTGGCGAAATGCCTGATTCAACGCAATTACATGATGTAATGACCATAGGGTTCATATTAGGAATAAAACTGTCGAGTCCAAATAGACAATGAGCACATTCTTGAGCTAAGAAAATGACAACCTGTGTTCATATCATTTACACGACTCCACACAAAACAAACAAGATCCAACACAAAAAAACGAAACATGAAAACACACTTTCGGGCCACCAGAGGGCAACCCCTCGTGCGCAGCACCTTGTTTTTATGCATAGATGTGTGACATCGTCTTGCTTCCCAGCGTAAATGTGTACTGATTATCATCCACAAATTGTTTAAAGATGCCTTGCTTCCGAGCATAAACTTGTACTTGTTACCATCATACAAATTGTTTAAAGATGCCTCAGCTGTATCCATGTGGGTTCGACGAGTTTAGAGTTGTATACATATTTATGTCATCCTCGATCCTTGTGCATCCATGTGCACACTATTGGAATTTGCCGATGAACCATCATTCAATTAAATTGGGATTATGTCTATTCCAAAATCGCGCCGTATAAGCTATTTATTGACCATTATATTGAATTAACCACACTTTTGCACTGAGTTCATTTTCGGGCTAGGAAGATGCATTTTATGTTGAAATGCAAGGGCATCCAAATATTCGGTCCAAATGACCCATATTATGAAAGAATGTTGGCAATATAAAAAGTAGGAAATTGCTTATTAATTCGCATACAATCACAGAAGCGACAAATCTAAATCTAAACATTGAAATTGTAGTGTTTTTACGAATAAATAACAACAAGCAAGTTGCTCTGAAGCGAGAGATTTTCAAGGGTCAAATCGCGCGTGGCGCGATTTTATTTTCATAAATAACGTATTATAGTGGAACATAAACTTTAAAAACTAATCCGAATCATCGTCGACAGGCGCTGCAGGCGGTGCTGAGATCCTTTCGATCATGAACAAACCATGCTCTGGATTCCATATAAGATGGATTACAACATCAAAGGGATCGGGATAGAAGCGGGGCCGGGATTTCATAGCGACATCAAGCCAGTCCACGAGTTCTATTTCTAGCTCGCGGCACCTGCAGAGGTCTGCGTGGTTCATCTGGCAGGTAATAGAATGTGCCATAATAACAAGCAGAAGGCGGAAGCCGAAGCCGATGGTTTGCCAATTTCATGCATACGTATTTATAGACACCTAAATTATTGACGGTATATACATACAAATTATTGCAAGTATAGCAAACCATACACGTAATATAAAAGAACAATACGTACACAGAACCAATAATCTTTGATATAAGAACACAATATATATTCGAAAGAGTTTGGTGTAAAGTATATTTCATATTCAAAACTTATTGGAAAGTGTATTTCCTGTATACATATATATATATATCAAAAAAGTTCCCTTTCTAGAACGATCTTCTCTAGGTCCCTGTCAATTTCCCTGTCCAGATTAAGTTCTTGGGTATAGTGTTTGTATCTCTTGACCTTTTTCCCTGTAGATATTTAGGTGCAAGATCTTTGACAAAGCAAGCGGGGAAGTCATCTTTTCAAAATCCTCGGGGATGATAGGATGGTGGATTTAGTGATTGTGGATCGATTGAAGCAACACTTCAAAGGCGTCATCATCAACTATAATGATGTCTTCCTTCTCCGAACGCCCAAGTCATCCATCATGTCGCTCAAGCATTTCACAAAATATTTTTTACCTGTAGGATCCTTTGGGTTATTGAATGACTTACATTTGCTCGATCCCAAAGCGGATGCCCAATCTCTATGTAACTCAGGAACTACTCTCAAAACTTCCTGTATATTTCTATTCTCCATCGACGACCAAATTGCACAACGAAATAAAAAGAAAGCTTGGTCTAACATCTCCTTCAGATACGGCCGCGGATATACCCATTTCGTATATGTCTCAAATGGTTTACATTGCATACCATGATAAAGGAAATTGTGCTTTAGGTAACGTTTTGCGAGCACTCCATTCAAATCGAACACCGAGAATTTTGGAGGAAACTGGATTAGGTCCGTAATAATAAAGCACACACTTGTGAGACAAGGGAAAAGAAAATTGAAATCGGCGGCTTGGCGCGATTTTCAATCTCGTTGGAATAATTGAAATCGCGCCTGGCGCGATTTTCAATTCTGTTTGAAGAATTGAAATCGCGCCTGGCGCGATTTTCATTTCTGTTTGAATAACATACCTTTCTGGTTCCTGTTCAACATCCGCAATGATGAGCTTACTCTCGGCTGTCTTCGGTCTGCCAGAAGTGTCAGCCACATCACTTAGTGTTTGAACTATGGTTGATACTTCATTACTCTTTATGCTAACCTGACTCGAGCTTTCCGAATCCATTTGTATCATCTAGGATTTTGTCTTCTTCGCTTTTGCGTTACCTACATCCACTTCTCGCCGGATTTTCCAATGTGATTGGAAGGATAGGCACGCCTCGGACGCATAGTTGCATTTGCTTGTCGATATTCTTCCTTATGCCCTCTATATGCTTTCTCATTTCTTCCCCTCTGCAGCGGATCTGCGGGTAAAATTTGGACTTAGAGCTGGAAGCTTTATTTTTTGCACTACCTAGCGGACCCCTAGGTGCCACCTCTAGCACTTTCTCGAAAAAAATATCGAGGAAGTCCTTGGCTTGACCATCAGAGACCACACTTTGGCATTTCCTAGCTAGCTTCAGAGCTTCCCGCCCGACATAACCTCCAACATGAAACTCCCAACACGTAGACTCTAGCGGCAGAAGGCTTCAATCGAAAAACTTCGAAGGGCCAAAGAAAACCCGCACTTATTCAGCCTCCCCTTATCGCCGTCGGTAGCTCATACTTGATTGGTGAATTAAGGGCGAGGGTCGACCAGTTTTCTTCTTCCTCTTCCTCTTCCTCTTCGTCCGGTCCACATCCACATCTGCGGTCCCTTTCCCTTTGTCTTCGCCAATTGGATTCGACATAAAAAACATTCTTCAATAGGGGTTCATCTAGCCGATAGCACTACCAAGCAATCTTCTCACCTTCTGGTTTCCCCTTGAGTCTTTCATATTCTTTATCATCCATAATGGCTATCATAAGGACTAGCACATGTGAGATCTTACTTTCGGTACTAAACTCACTATCTTTGTTTTCATCTATCATTCTTGCTTGCCTCATCACTTTAATGCATTCGACATCATTTGCAGCAGCTAGTGCATATCGTAGGAAATGTCTGAGTGGCAAACTATCCGCGATAGTATAATGCATCTCGGTCGTCAAACCTTTGCATGTGTTGAAGAAGGTCTTTGTAATCATCTGTGTCCATCTCGTGCCACGGCTATCAAGAACAAATAGAGTGATGTCGGTTGGCCCTTCACCTACCTCGGCATGGCACACTTATAACCCGGTGGACACCTTATAGAAAAAGGAGACTTCGTCTCACGCTTTGCGTCTTCTTCACCAAAGCAACTTTTCTTTTTAGGTCGACCTTAACTTTCGTGTGAATCCCCTTAAGAGTTGCCACATTCTTCGCCTTTCTTTGCTTCACAAAATCTTTTGACCAAAATACATATTTCTTAATGTCATCATTAGATCGTTGTACTTTTGCATTAAGCCTATCTCGATAACATCATGTCTCTCGAGAGCCTTTGCGGTTCTTCACCAACAGCTTTTTCGGGACTTTCATATTCTTTATCGATTCGCATGCATCTTGAAAGATGTCAAGTGCTTTCTTTCAGAGCGTTTTCTTGTAGATAACTTCCTTTCTCGATGCAACTATCTAGAACAGAGATTAATTACGCATCATCCAATCCTTGTGCCTTTCTCATTTCGTGATACCTATATCAAAATAGGCGTATCTTGCGGAGGAAAACCGCCATCTGAATCACGGCAACTTCTTTTCGAATAGGCGTCCCAAAATTCGTTCCACTTTTCCCATACCTGGTCAGAAGAAAAAATAATCTTGCAGGCATCCTTTGGCACCGTTTGCTCTTCTGTGCCAGCTTGTGCATCCCCTTTTTTCTTCTTTGATCTAGTGGCCTTGTTCTTGTCCTGTATTATGGTTTGGCACAGTGTCCTTTCTAGTAATTTGAATTGGCACTCTTAGATTGTCTTGTCCGGGTGGCATTGGTTTTCCATATTCGATCCATTGGTTCTGGCGTGCGCGAATCTGCTCCACATACTGGACCGCAAAATATGGGCCGTTAGATAAAAAAAAAAAAAACAGTCGTGAAAGTAACAATATAAAACGCTGGCGCGGTAGCGCCAGTTAATCATTTATAAGAAACGGCGCTGGCGCGATTTCTTCATGATGAAGAATTCGCGCCAGGCGCGTTTCTTGTAAATCCGTCACACAAATAACAACATAAAACGCGCCAGGCGCGTTTTTGCTAATCACGTATTTAGAAAATCGCAGCCATATGAAGAAATCGCGCCAGGCGCGTTTCTTGTAAATACGTGATTAGCTTAAACGCTACCGGGCGCGTTTAAACGCTTATGTGTGGAACATAAAATACCTTTTGTACAGAATGTCTTTCCCATGTCATTCAAGAAGCTGATTTCGGCTAATTCTCTGGCCATGTTGTGGAGCCACTGAGGAATCGGCAATTTCTGACTGAATACAGTCTATAGAATAACTGATTTCCAGTTTTTTGTGCTTGACTGATCAAAACCTTCTGCGCCTCCACTGAATGCTGGCCATCTATTATCATGAAGTGAATATCGAGGTTGCCAGTTAAATCTTCAAGTTTATTCCATATCAACACCTTCTTCGTCTTCATATGGGCAAAAGTATGCTGGTGGGTATCAAAAGCAGGCGTCCGGACCCATGCTGACAGCACTCATATAGCACCCCATATGGCAGCTTGTTTAAGGTGTTACTGATACTAGCACATGGTAATTAGGTAATCAATAGAAATATGTAACAACTCCAACTAATAAAAAGTGGAATACTATGATAGAATAGTACATCCAGGGTGCTGATCTAAGTGCTGGGGCCGCGTTTTTTTGATACCCACTAGCATACTTTTGCCCATATCAAAAGGCACCACATCTGCCGGCATTGGCACCTGTCCTGGGTTTTCTATCATGCTGTCGACTATTTCCATTGCGTGCTGCTTGTCAAATCTTCTGCTGACAAACATAGCCTTCGTGGACCTGAAAAGCCTGTCGACATGGATAGGATGCGTGAAGCTAAGGCCCAGTGGATACTTGTCAGCATATTTCTTGAGTTTGCTCATGGCCTCTAACTGTCTCGCCTTGTCATCATCACTAGTCATATCTGTAATGCCTAGAACGTCTGGTGTTTCCCTGGCTCTAGAGCTTGCATCTTCCTTCTCTTTTAAAGCTTGTAGGTACGGACTAGCCGACGGCCTTTGTTGATTGCTCTTCTCACGGTGAGAGACCTTCACATATTTTTTTGGTGTCAATAGATCACCACGACCACCAAATTTGAAGAGGTTATCTGCGGCCTCATCCGTTCTTAGGGCAGTCTCTTTAAAGGAACTAGCACTTGATAATTTAACTTCTTCAATACTTTTTATTTTTTCGACCCGCTTCAGTAATAGGAATGGTAAGAATCGCCCCGTTTTCTTCGCATGTGATCAGAATACCTTGTTTCTTCATTTGATCTGTTTCCTTAACTCTAGACATGAAAATCAGATCTGTCTTTCCGCTTAGTCTTGAAGATCTCCACATACCATTTGAGCCCTCTGGTAGATCTTCTTCGGACATGGAGGCTCTACGAGCCTTCATTATTTGATTCAGATCGTCAATGGTCTGGCGTGTGCCAAACTGCGAATCGATACATCTTCATCCGTTCTTGGTTTTTTCGTGCGGATGTCCACGGACCCCGCAAGTGCGGATGTTCTTGCTTTTCTTTTCACATTTTTAGAAGATCCGAAAGTTACAATCATGTGGTGAGTAATGAAATGCTGGCGGAAGCGTTTTCATAAACATACTTACTTTCAAAAACATAAATTGTACACGGGGAAAGTAGAGGAGACAACCAAAACCACTCATAATTATAAATCATCGCCGAAGCGTTCTTAAGAGGGGACCTCGGACACTTCTCTTTTATAAGAGACATACTAGGCTACAAAAAAAGACTTGTCAAAAGAACTGGAGAATACAGAAGTAAAGACTTCCACGGTCTACATTATACAAAATGGATAATTGTTCCAACAAAAAACATATCGGAGTAAAGGAGAAGATTATAACAAAAAACACACAAAACAAGGTAGTAGAAGCAGTAGAAATGACACGGAAAACAATATGAAAGGTAGACAATACACGAGAGACACGCATACATGAGAAAATACACCGGTTGAAAAACATCCTAGAAACCTAACAATAAAAAGAGACACGTAAAATCAATTACAAAACAAAAACAGATCAATTACCTGAGGCGCTTGTTGGATCAAAACTTTCTGCTTGTTCAGCAGCCTCCAGGCTTGGGATTTGTGCTTTAGTCGTGTCGCCCACCTCTACCAGCGCCTCGGCCGCGGCCAGATCCTCTAGACGCCATAGAACTGCAAGTGCGGATAGTAAGAGACTGGGGTTTTGGTTTAAACTTATATGTATGCGTTCATAATCTAGGCCGTCAGATTTACAACCGTAAATTCAAATTCGCGTCCTTTTAAATTTATATCGCTTTAATTAATTAATCCCCCTCATTTACAAATTTAAATTGTGTTTTTTTTTTTAGTGCAATTTCAAGATAACAATTAATTATTAATTTCAAGAAACGCATATGTGGCAATCTACTACCACCTAATCGGCCACCTACTATCAGAGCGCCCAAGATCATTCCTAGTATCAGAGCGCCCAAGAACAATCGACTATCAGAGCGCCCAAGATCCGATTCGATCCCATTCGATCGATCGAGCGCCTTCAATCCATTCGATCGAGCCGCCTTCAATTCCCATTCGATGTCTGCTGAACTATGGTGAATTGAATGCATTCTCTTGTTCTCAATTTTTCGTCCCTCTATTTTTACAATGCATTACTCGGTTCTTTATCGATTGTGGGAGAAGAATGCTATCTTTTAACAAACAAACTTGAAGCGTAAAAGTAGGATTGTGTAAAATCGAAGATTTGAATCCAAGTTCTATGTGTCATGGTGTTCCTCTTGGAACAAGTTTCTGTAAGATTTCTATTCTAAACTGCAATTATGAAGATGAGGCTCTTCCAAGAAGACATCCCGGTGGCGATACAGTTGGTGAAAGCGTGGGCACATTTGTAGCATGGCCAAAAGAACGTCTGAAAAAGGTATGTATATTTGGATATTCAAAAAAAAAGAATATATCATATCATCTGCGTGATGTTGTGAACTTTGTATTCTTTGATGCTCTTTTTGATCATATCAACCCCATAAAACTACACATTAATGAAAATATGTAGTTTCTTGGGGTTGGTCATACTGGCTGGAGGGCATCACAGGATTCAATGTTTTCGACATTGCATATAAAAAAAAAATAAACTAATGACAGAAAAGTATAGTGCAAAATTGCGCCAGGCGCGAGTTTGTATTCATATTCCAAAAAAGTTATGTACATTTCTTCTTCTCCAAAAATGCGCCAGGCGCGAATTCTTTCTATCTCTACAATATGTCGAACACACCCCACTTCATCCGCCCAATCCATAGAAGTCCCACCTGAACCACCCCGATATGACAGATCCTCATCTTTCCCGAGGATGTCGAGTCTCCAAACCAGAGTGTTGTATCGATCCCCCGATACTATAAATCAAATCCTTGTACTTATTTGTTGGCATGAGCCCTTACTAAGAGCATGAGGAGTCCGATATGTCCATAGATGCGATGGAAGTGTACCCATGGCCCCCGATACAAAGGCCGTCTAATGGATTCTCCAACTCTCTTTGAGCGTTTTGAACAAAGACACTCAAGTAATATCTTATGCTGGGGTCCGAGTTGATGGTCGTCCAGGGAACTAGAACCAGCCAGTGTATTTGAACCAGCCAGTGTCCATGCATAAGGAAAATCCATGGCACTAGAACGAGAGAAAGTAATTAGCACAGATCTATTTCACACGCGCCTGGCGCGATTTGTATAGAGCCGTATGAAATTGAAATGCCAAACTAAAAACGCGCCTGGCGCGATTTGATTAACCTAGTGGAAAACGTAACCCAAAAATAGAAATGCGCCAAGCGCGATTTCTATTATTCCAACATATTATTCTAACAAAATGCATAATGCGAGAATGCGTAATCACGCGAATTCAAAATATAAAGTGGAGATTAGTTCATTGTTTAGTTCATTGTTTTAGTTCATTATTTAGAGCAGATAGAGGAAGAGCTAGTGAAGATCTATGATCTATGATCATATAGATCATAGAGCAAGATCATAGAGCAGATATGATCTATGATCATTATTTACTTCAGAATTATGATCATTATTTACTTCAGAATTATGATCATTAATTAGAACAGATAGAGGAAGAGCTCGTGAAATAGAATAACTTCATTATTTTAGATCATTAATTAGAACAGATAGAGGAAGAGCTAGTGAAATAGAATAAGAGCAGATCATATAGGCAAGATCACAGAACAAGATCATAGAGCAGGATATTCTGATTCATGTAAAAGTAACTGATTAACTGATTAAATTAACTGTGGTAAATATACTGATGCATGTAAAATAACATGCTTTCTGTAAAATAACTAAAAGAATGAGAGATACTAACCTATTTGTGTTCTGTACCTATTTATGTAAAGAATGAGACATACTAACCTATTTGTGGTAAAGAATTGAGCCTCGACTTTGTTTAAAACCAAAAGATCGAAAACCAATAGCAGATGATTTGATTCGAGATGATTTGAGCCTTAAGAAGCCGAGAAAAATCTTTAACACAAAAAGCAGATGATTTGGAGACCGAGAAGCTTTAACACAAAAAACCAAAGTCAAAGAGCCGAAAAACCAAAAAAACCAAAAAAGCCTACAAACCTTTGAGCCGAAAACACCTTTGAGCCGAAAACCCTAAAGCAGATGATTGTAGAAGCCGAAAAGCTCGAAAAGCCGAGTTTAAAGCATATAGAAGCCGAGTTTAAAGCATATAGAAGCCGAAAAGAGCAGTTCGATGCAGATTGAAGCAGATTGAAGCGCCACAGAGATTGAAGCAGATTGCATGCAAAGATTGAAGCGCCACAGAGATTGAAGCAGATTGCAGATAGTTCGAAAGCGAGCAGATAGTTCGAAAGCGAGCAGATAGATCGAAAGCGAGCAGTTCGAGCAGTTCGAAGTTTAGCGTTTGAAGCGAGTTGAGCGCACGAGTTGAAGTTCGAATGAGAGACAGAAAAGCTGGAAAAGTTGGAAAGGGATTGTGAACTGGAAATAATAACTGCTTTAAAAATTTCGTACCGCGCCATAATAACTGCCGCGAACATTTATTGCAAGGGTTATATAAGTTATAAGATTTAAGGTTAATGAATTTGAAGATTTAAGGTTAAGGTTAATATAAGATTTAGGTTTATATAAGATTTAAGATTTAAGGTTTATATAAGATTTAAGATTTAAGGTTAATATAAGATTTAAGATTTAAGGTTTATGAATTTGAATTTAGAAGTTTTAAGTTTTAAAAGTTTTAGGCTAAGGTTATATTTATTGAAGGTTAGAAGTTTTAACCTTACAACTTCTAACCTTAAAAGTGCTAACCTAAAGCCTTAAAGTTGTTTTTTAAGGTTACAACATTAAAGGTTATTACAAGTTACTATATTATAGGTTAACTTATTATTATTATAGATTAAGTTATTATAGGTTATTAAGGTTATTATTAAGGTTAACTTTCATTTAAGAACATGTTAGGGAGATGTTATTTGGATATGCTAACTTACTATAGGTTTTATTCATTTTAGGTCAATGGCATGCAAAATGCTAAATCCCCAAGGCCCCCAATGATGGTGATCAAAGCAAAGAAAAATCCCCAACTAATGAAGATGACAAAGATGATGGGAAAGGAAAAAGGAAAAGACCAGAAATGAAAAGGATGAAGATGACAAAGATGATGGCAAAGGAAAGGAAAAGACCTCAAATGAAAAGGATGATGCCACAGGAAAGGAAATTGTACTTTATACTAGGGTCGATTGGAAAAACAAAAAGGTCAAGATCCTGCATGCATGCAAGAGAGGCGATGGGAGAAGGGATTATTGTTCTAGCAGATCCTATCAATGCGTTGAATGATGAAAGATTAGGGAGGACAGGTTAGGTGTGGCAATCTCAAAATTATATGACAATTGGAAGGAAAAGGGTTCAGGCAAACAAGAATGCCTAGCTTGTGTGAAGCAACTAGAGGTTCCAACTATTGTTGCATGGCCTAGGATGATATTCAACTGAGGGGAACTACACGTTTCCTATAGATGTAGAACCATTGTCAATAATGTTTACACGGTGTAGCAAGAGGCCACTTCCAACTTTCAAACATTATCCCACCAAAAGATGCAAGTCGATTATGATTGTTCTCCAAGCTATGATGAAGGTTAGAGGAGGTGAATGTTGTTGGGCTTCTTGTGTTAGAATGTTCACAATAGAGGAGTTGGTGGGAGCAAGAGCTACATATCAGGAACATAAGTGTGATAAAGGGAGGAATTTCATGTACACCATATTTGGCTATGCAATTCAGGATGAAAGATCAAAGAAGAAAAGATTCCCATTGAATGGAAAGTGGATATGTTCAAAAGCATGGATGGCTATACATGGAATTCCAACCTCTTCTTGGCACAACTGGCAAAAGAGACATGAAAATGGTAGTAAAATTGCATTGCATGGGAACACTGGCCTGGTAAGGCCTACCTCAAGAACTATAGCTGCAAAGGAAATATTTGAAAGATATGTGGATTTCAATGCAGAAAACATGCCACATAAGAGTAAGAAGGATGAGCAGGGGGTAGAGTTATTGTTGAAAAGAGATTGCCATCCCATTGTACCCAGAAGAGCATATTAGAGGAAATAAATGCATTGCTTGAACTTGAGTGGCCTCTATATCCCAGCCCAGTTTTAGTAGGCTATGGAATAAGCATTTCAAGCATGTGACCATAGCAACTTCAAACAACTTTGCCAAGTGCAATTTATGTGCTAAGCTGAAGGAGACACTAGATAAGACTGTGCAACCAAGTCTAAGGGCAAAGATAAGGGAACATATGAAGGACCATATGACAGATCAACTATCATGTAGATCAACTTATTGGATGTGGAGGACCTTATACGCAATGGAACCTAATAACTATCTATGTATTATACATGATAAAATGGACCAACGAAGACTTGTCTTCCACAATTCAAGTACATTCCTAAGTCATGTGGAAGATCATACCCTTTGCGATTTCAATGGTGGGGCAATATTGCATGGGCAGTCTCGGACCTATTATGGCCATTTCGGTTTAGAGTTGTGGAGTGATGGTCCAGATTTTCACATTGGGAGTATCATGAGGTGTTTAAGAAACTATGAGAAGGGTTACAATGGTCACCTACAGGATCCCTCTGACTAGCCAGGCACTACATAGTGCATTGTTGGATGGAACCCCTAATAGTATTGAAAAGTTTAGCAAGGCAAGATTTAGGAGGAATGGACCTAATGAACATGTTGGAGCTTCAACATCTCGTGCTAAACCTCGAGATGCCCAGAAAGCTCCTCTTGCAACTAGATAATTGTCTTTGGTCAAAATAAGAATAGGTGGATGTTTTCTTTCTTATCCTACTTAACAATTTGTGGGTATTTTTGAAAGAGTCAATTTGGGGTTCCTAATGCCCGGACATACTCATGAGGATGTGGATGCATTGTTTGGAAAATATAGTCATGTATTGAGGCAATGACGATTACCAACTTTCCCGGGCTATTGGAAATATTTCATGGATGTACAAATCCATCTCCTATAGGATCTATCATAGAAGAAGTGCCGATTGGAAGAGTTTTGTGGATGGTTATGCTCTCGACATGGAAGGTCATTCTAGACCTCTTCAATTCACTTTTTGGGTGAGAGAAGGATTCCAATCATGCAATGGAAAATGAGACCTTCAGAGGAGAAGTGGAGAGGTGGGGGCAGAAATTTGGCACAGGGATGCAAATGGCAAGCCTATGATACCTCCCTGGTCAACCAAAAGCTCTAAAACTAATCAAGAAGTCAAGCAATTGGGCTTGACTAAGGATGGCATCAATGACTACATCAAGCATTGGCAAACTAATTGAGATGAGACTAATCGTGCATTGATAGATTATTGGAAGAAGGTGATCAACTTGTTGGATGAGGTAGACACATCCTCCGAGCAATTTCTTTGGAAGGGTGGTTCCCTAAAAGTAAGTGGAAAACATTAGCTGGTGCCGTTAAGATGATGGTACCATTACTAGCATTGTGAAGGCATATGCTCCTCCTCAACTGATAAACACTATGTTGGTCCTAAGAAGGATAGGCCAAAATATCTAGGCATGGATTGTTATGAACCTTCTATCGACGTGGAGTGCCACCAATTTGTAGTAGTAAAACCAGCAGATCTAGAGACCTATCCAAATTGTGGTTGGGATGGACTATCTCGGATATTTGCAAAGAAGAAGGTGATGTTAACTTCAATAAGGTGCGCGTGGAATGGTGGTGTCCAAAGACATCGGTTGAGTAATGTCACCGATATAAAGAAAGATATTCAGATTGTTGGACAAAGAGGTGGAGGAGAAATCCTAGTGATCCCGATCTTTGGCTAGACATTGAAACCGTATTGTACTCATGGACTCCAAAAACTATTCCTAGTAAAACAGCGAGAGTTACAATACCTCAGGATGTAAGGAATAAGGTTCTCATATCCTTGGGGATGTTGGTGGAAAAATGATAAACAGTTACTATGTATCAATCACTTTTAATAAAAGTTGTGTACTACTTGAGTTTCATGATATATGATTTTGTAATTTGAAGTTAAGGTGTGAATTTATATTCCCGTGTGTGATTATATGTTAACGTCTATTCTAGTCTAAGGGCAACAAAGTTACTAAAAAAGTGAATTTAACAAAGTTACTAAAAAAGTGCAATATAAAATTTATCCCAAAATTAAGACATAATCCCAATTTAATTGAATGATGGTTGATGTAAGTGCAAATTCAACAGTAGCTGCTAAGTTTATAAGAAGAAAAGATAATCATACATCTAGTAGTTCAATAAACTATTGGTCCACTAGTGTAAACATCTTACAAAAGAAAGGGACTATTGAAATTGGTCAAGCGAGTGCAAAAGTTGCTAAGTTTTTTATAATAAAACAAAAGGAAATAATATATCTATACAGGTTTTTGTCCTATGAGGGATTGTACAAAGCCGAATAGAAGCCAAATGCATAGCCATCCGATGAAGCTTCTATAAAGATTCTCTTGGAGTCTCCAAGGCTCTGAAAAGATTTTTTGAGATTCCATCAATGTTCCATTATATTCCCCAAGATCCCTTGATGATTCCTAAACATTCCCTTAGATTGCCCAATATTTTATGAAAATTCCCCTGCAAAATACACTTACTGTAAGAGATTCCAAAAAGATTCCAAAATGTTTCCCTAGATTCTTTAGATTTCCAAACATTCCTATAGATTATCCAAGATTCCATGTAGATTCCCCTAAATTTTCTTAGATTCTAGGAAATTCCCTAAATTCTCCAAGATTCCATCAAGATTCTCAAAGATTTTTTGAAGATTCCCTTGATTCCCAAAAATTCTCTACGAATTCCATAGATTCCCTATTGAGATTCCCCTACATTCTCATTAGGGTTTTTTTGAGATTAAAAAAGGGCCTTCAAAACATGCCAACTAAGCCAAATGAAGATAAATGAACTACCAATCAGAAATCAGAGCCTGACGGGTCCAGTCAGCAAAACTGTTATAACTAACTCACTGGATCACATTTTCTAGTATAACTATTGATAGAAAAGTCCAAATGGGCTCTCGTTTAGTGCAATAGATAGATCTCGTTGAGATCTTTCCAACCTTAGGTGCTTTGCACATATTTTAACCATTTATGATTGTCAAAACTCCAAAAAATATAGTTTTTACCATTTGTTACTATCCTACGGGGCTAAAAGATATGCAAACCACCTAAGGTTGGAAGGATCTCAATGAGATCTATCTATTGCACCAAACAAGAGCTCATTTGGACTTTTCTATCAACACTTATGCTAGAAAATGTGATCCAGTGAGTTAGTTATAACTGTTTTGCTGACTGGATTACCAGTTCTGTTTTCTGATTGGTAGTTCATATAGCTTAGTCAGCAATTCTTAGAAGGCCCTTTTATGATCTCAAAAAATCCCTAATGCAAATATTATCTTAAGATTCCTCTAGGTGCCCCAAGTTTCTATATAGATTCTCCTTCATTCCCTTAGATTCTATGAAGATTCCCCTAGATTCTACAAGATTCCATCAGGATTCACTAGATTCTCAAGAGCGACTGTAAAAATTTGACTAGAAGCCAAATTTAGGTCGAATGAAGATTCTATAAAGATTTTTCTAGATTCTTCAAGACTCTGAAAAGATAGCCCTAGATGCTTTGGGTTCCATCAATATTCCCTTAACTTCTCTAAGATTCCATAAACATTCCCTTAGATTGTCTAATATTTTATGAAGATTCCCCCCGCAAAACACGCCCAGTGCGAAAGATTCACCTAGATTCCCTAAGATTTCACAAAGGTTCCCTAGATTCTTAAGGTTCTACAAATCTTCCCCTAGATTTCCAAAGATTATCCCAAGATTTCTTTAGATTCCTCAAGATTCTATGTAGATTCTCCTAGGTTCTATAAAGATTCCACAAAATTCTCCACAATTCCATAAGGGATTCCTCTAAATTCTCAAACATTTTGTGAAGGTTCCCTTGGATTCCCATAGATTATCAAAGATCCTCTTCAGATTTCCCTAGATTCCCTGAGATTCTCTTGAGATTCCTCTAGATTCCCAAGTATTATCCCAAGGTTCCTCTACATTCTCCAAGTTTCTATGTAGATTCTCCTTAGATTTCCTTAGATTCTATAAAGATTCCCCTAGATTCTCTTCTAACTCTAATAGATTTCCTAAGATTCTCTTGAGATTTCCTTAGATTCTCTAAGATCTTATGAAGATTCCCCTAAATTCTCGTGAATTACCATAGATTTCATGAAATTCTAAGATTTCAAGAAGAGTATGATCCGCCCCGAGCATGTCAATCAGTTTGTCTCCCTGTTGGCCTAGTGTAGGGGATTGCAAAATGTCACTTAAGTCATCTGTGAGCATCCTGCATAAGCCTCTGCGTGCTCATAGTGCAGTCGCAGCTGAGGCATGCGAGGGAGTGCTGCATAGGAGGTTGGGACAACCTACCAAGCTAGTTGCAAGTAGAGTGGTAGACGGTCCGAGTCCACCTCCCTCATCTCTACTATCCGTTCCCACTCGGAAATGCTTGACAACATGCATATCCTGTTCTGCCACCAACACATAGTCCACTACACTAGATCTGACCCCCTGGTCCTCCTGCCTGCAAGTGTATTTGCGAGAGGACGCCCACTCTGCCAGTCCATTGCAGATTACCAGATCAAAAATACTGCACAACAACACCAACTGCCTATCATATCGCGTAACCTGATTGTCATCTAATACCTGTGGCCAAGCTCCTTCTAAGGGATGCAGTTGCAACACATCGTCAGTCGGGGGATAAAACCTCATGGGTTGTTCTGTGCCCTTCAATTTCCAACGTTGGACAAAAGCCATGCTATCACAGCTTTCCTTTGAAGCGAAGCTAGCGAATACTAGGAGCAACTAGGAGAATATCGGAGCAACTAGGAGCATATCGGAGAATATCGGAGCAAGTAGGAGGTATCACATCTGCAAAAAGTAGGCTCTAACATGACAACTAGGAGGTATCACATCGGCAAAAAGTAGGCTACTTCTTCGTATATTCTATTATTAATATCGCAGCTTGTTTACATTTTAAACGTGCAAGTGTGAATATTGGTGCTTGGACTTAAGTCTTGCTTCACATTTAAATGTGTAGGTGAACCATTACCATCCAACAAATTTTTAAGATGCCTTAGTTGGGCATGATTGTCGTTGCCAAATTTCAAAAATGATTCGTTTAGAGTTGTGTATGCATTTATAACCTCATAATCTCTCTTTCCTTCTTTTTTTTATGCATAGACGTGTGACATCGTGTTGCTTCCCAGCGTAAATGTGTACTTGTTATCATCCACAAATTGTTTAAAGATGCCTTGCTTCCGAGCATAAACTTGTACTTGTTACCATCATACAAATTGTTTATAGATGCCTCAGCTGTATCCATGTGGGTTCGACGAGTTTAGAGTTGTATACATATTTATGTCATCCTCGATCCTTGTGCATCCATGTGGACACTATTGGAATTTGCCGTTGTAAGTGCAAATTCAACAGTAGCTGCTAAGCTCATAAGAAGAAAAAATAATCATACATCTAGTAGTTCAATAAACCATTGGTCCACTAGTGTAAACATCTTACAAAAGAAAGGGACTATTGAAATTGGTCAAGCGAGTGCAAAAGTTGCTAAGTTTTTTATAATAAAACAAACGGAAATAATATATCTATACAGGTTTTTGTCCTATGAGGGACTGTACAAAGCCGAATAGAAGCCAAATGCATAGCCATCCGATGAAGCTTCTATAAAGATTCTCTTGGAGTCTCCAAGGCTCTGAAAAGATTCTTTGAGATTCCATCAATGTTCCATTATATTCCCCAAGACCCCTTGATGATTCCTACCCTTAGATTGCCCAATATTTTATGAAAATTCCCCTGCAAAATACACTTACTGTAAGAGATTCCAAAAACATTCCCTAGATTCTTAAGGTTATACAATTAGATTTCCAAACATTCCTGTAGATTATCCAAGATTCCATGTAGATTCCCCTAAATTTCCTTAGATTCTAGGAAATTCCCTAAATTCTCTAAGATTCCATCAAGAGTCTCAAAGATTTTTTGAAGATTCCCTTGATTCCCAAAAATTCTCTATGAATTCCATAGATTCCCTATTGAGATTCCCCTACATTCTCAAATATTATCTTAAGATTCCTCTAGGTGCCCCAAGTTTCTATATAGATTCTCCTACATTCCCTTAGATTCTACGAAGATTCCCCTAGATTCTACAAGATTCCATCAGGATTCACTAGATTCTCAAGAGGGACTGTAAAAATTTGACTAGAAGCCAAATTTAGGTCGAATGAAGATTCTATAAAGATTTTTCTAAATTCTTCAAGTCTCTGAAAAGATAGCCCTAGATGCTTTGGGTTCCATCAATATTCCCTTAACTTCTCTAAGATTCCATAAACATTCCCTTAGATTGTCTAATATTTTATGAAGATTCCCCCCGCAAAACACGCCAAGTGCGAAAGATTCACCTAGATTCCCTAAGATTTCACAAAGGTTCCCTAGATTCTTAAGGTTCTACAAATCTTCCTCTAGATTTCCAAGGATTATCCCAAGATTTCTTTAGATTCCTCAAGGTTCTATGTAGATTCTCCTAGGTTCTATAAAGATTCCACAAAATTCTCCACAATTCCATAAGGGATTCCTCTAAATTCTCAAACATTTTGTGAAGGTTCCCTTGGATTCCCATAGATTATCAAAGATCCTCTTCAGATTTCCCTAGATTCCCTGAGATTCTCTTGAGATTCCTCTAGATTCCCAAGTATTATCCCAAGGTTCCTCTACATTCTCCAAGTTTCTATGTAGATTCTCCTTAGATTTCCTTAGATTCTATAAAGATTCCCCTAGATTCTCTTCTAACTCTAATAGATTTCCTAAGATTCTCTTGAGATTTCCTTAGATTCTCTAAGATCTTATGAAGATTCCCCTAAATTCTCGTGAATTACCATAGATTTCATGAAATTCTAAGATTTCAAGAAGAGTATGATCCGCCCCGAGCATGTCAATCAGTTTGTCTCCCTGTTGGCCTAGTGTAGGGGATTGCAAAATGTCACTTAAGTCATCTGTGAGCATCCTGCATAAGCCTCTGCGTGCTCATAGTGCAGTCGCAGCTGAGGCATGCGAGGGAGTGCTGCATAGGAGGTTGGGACAACCTACCAAGCTAGTTGCAAGTAGAGTGGTAGACGGTCCGAGTCCACCTCCCTCATCTCTACTATCCGTTCCCACTCGGAAATGCTTGACAACATGCATATCCTGTTCTGCCACCAACACATAGTCCACTACACTAGATCTGACCCCCTGGTCCTCCTGCCAGCAAGTGTATTTGCGAGAGGACGCCCACTCCGCCAGTCCATTGCAGATTACCAGATCAAAAATACTGCACAACAACACCAACTGCCTATCATATCGCGTAACCTGATTGTCATCTGGTACCTGTGGCCAAGCTCCTTCTGAGGGATGCAGTTGCAACACATCGTCAGTCGAGGGATAAAACCTCATGGGTTGTTTCGTGCCCTTCAATTTCCAACCTTGGAGAAAAGCCATGCTATCACAGCTTTCCTTTGAAGCGAAGCTAGCGAATACTAGGAGCAACTAGGAGAATATCGGAGCATATCGGAGCAACTAGGAGCATATCGGAGAATATCGGAGCAACTAGGAGGTATCACATCGGCAAAAAGTAGGCTACTTCTTCGTATATTCTATTATTAATATCGCTGCTTGTTTACATTTTAAACGTGCAAGTGTGAATATTGGTGCTTGGACTTAAGTCTTGCTTCACATTTAAATGTGTAGGTGAACCATTACCATCCAACAAATTTTTAAGATGCCTTAGTTGGGCATGATTGTCGTTGCCAAATTTCAAAAATGATTCCTTTAGAGTTGTGTATGCATTTATAACCTCATAATCTCTCTTTCCTTTTTTTTTAATGCATAGACGTGTGACATCGTCTTGCTTCCCAGCGTAAATGTGTACTTATTATCATGCACAAATTGTTTAAAGATGGCTTGCTTCCGAGCATAAACTTGTACTTGTTACCATCATACAAATTGTTTAAAGATGCCTCAGCTGTATCCATGTGGGTTCGACGAGTTTAGAGTGGTATACATATTTATGGCATCCTCGATCCTTGTGCATCCATGTGCACACTATTGGAATTTGCTGCTGTAAGTGCAAATTCAACAGTAGTTGCTAAGCTCATAAGAAGAAAAGATAATCATACATCTAGTAGTTCAATACCCTATTGGTCCACTACTGTAAACATCTTACAAAAGAAAGGGACTATTGAAATTGGTCAAGCGATGCAAAAGTTGCTAAGTTTTTTATAATAAAACAAAAGGAAATAATATATCTATACAGGTTTTTGTCCTATGAGGGACTGTACAAAGCCGAATAGAAGCCAAATGCATAGCCATCCGATGAAGCTTCTATAAAGATTCTCTTGGAGTCTCCAAGGCTATGAAAAGATTCTTTGAGATTCCATCAATGTTCCATTATATTCCCCAAGACCCCTTGATGATTCCTACCCTTAGATTGCCCAATATTTTATGAAAATTCCCCTGCAAAATACACTTACTGTAAGAGATTCCAAAAACATTCCCTAGATTCTTAAGGTTATACAATTAGATTTCCAAACATTCCTGTAGATTATCCAAGATTCCATGTAGATTCCCCTAAATTTTCTTAGATTCTAGGAAATTCCCTAAATTCTCTAAGATTCCATCAAGATTCTCAAAGATTTTTTGAAGATTCCCTTGATTCCCAAAAATTCTCTACGAATTCCATAGATTCCCTATTGAGATTCCCCTACATTCTCAAATATTATCTTAAGATTCCTCTAGGTGCCCCAAGTTTCTATATAGATTCTCCTACATTCCCTTAGATTCTCTGAAGATTCCCTAGATTCTACAAGATTCCATCGGGGATTCACTAGATTCTCAAGAGGGATTGTAAAAATTTGACTAGAAGCCAAATTTAGGTCGAATGAAGATTCTATAAAGATTTTTCTAGATTCTTCAAGACTCACGAAAAAGATAGCCCTAGATGCTTTGGGTTCCATCAATATTCCCTTAACTTCTCTAAGATTCCATAAACATTCCCTTAGATTGTGCAATAATATTTTATGAAGATTCCCCAGAAAAACACACCCAAGTCTGAAAAGATTCACCTAGATTCCCTAAGATTTCACAAAGGTTCCCTAGATTCTTAAGGTTCTACAAATCTTCCTCTAGATTTCCAAGGATTATCCCAAGATTTCTTTAGATTCCTCAAGGTTCTATGTAGATTCTCCTAGGTTCTAATAAAGATTCCACAAAATTCTCCACAATTCCATAAGGGATTCCTCTAAATTCTCAAACATTTTGTGAAGGTTCCTTGGATTCCCATAGATTATCAAAGATCCTCTTGATTCCCCTAGATTCCCCGAGATTCTCTTGAGATTCCTCTAGATTCCCAAGTATTATCCCAGGTTCCTCTACATTCCCCAAGTTTCTATGTAGATTCTCCTTAGATTTCCTTAGATTCTATGAAGATTCCCTAGATTCTCTTCTAACTCTAATAGATTTCCTAAGATTCTCTTGAGATTTCCTTAGATTATCTAAGATCTTATGAAGATTCCCCTAAATTCTCATGAATTACCATAGATTTCATGTGGAAATTCTAAGATTCCAAGAAGAGTATGATCCGCCGAAAGTATGTCAATCCCGGTTTGTCTCCCCTGTTGGCCTAGTGTAGGGGATTGCAAAATGTCTACCAAGTCATCTCAGGAGCATCCCGCATAAGCCTCTGCGTGCTCATAGTAGTGCGCAGTTGAGGCATGCGAGGGAGTCTTTGCATAGGAGTTTGGGACAACCTACCAAGCTAGTTGCAAGTAGAGTGGTAGGTGGTCCGAGTCCACCTCCTCATCTCTACTATCCGTTCCCACTTGGAAATGCTTGACAACATGCATATCCTGTTCGCCACCAACACATAGTCCACTACACTAGATCGACCCCCTCGGTCCTCCCCGCCATGACAAGTGTATTTGCGAGAGGGCCCCACTCCGCAAAATCCATTGCAGATTACCGGATCAAAAATATTGCACAACAACACCAAGCGCCTATCATATCGCGTAACCGATTGTCATCCGGTTTTTGGGCCAAGCTCCTTCTAAGGGATGCGGGTTTGCAACACATCGTCGGTCGGGGATAAAACCTCATGGGTTGTTCTCAGGCCCTTCAATTTCCAACGTTGGACAAAAGCCATGCTATCACAAATTTTCCTTTGAAGCGAAGCTAGCGTAATACTAGGAGCAACTAGGAGAATATCTGAGCAACTAGGAGCATATCGGAGCAACTAGGAGCATATCGGAGAATATCTGAGCAACTAGGAGGTATCACATCGGCAAAAAGTAGGCTACTTCTTCGAATATTCTATTATTAATATCGCTGCTTGTTCACATTTTAAACGTGCGAATATTGGTGCTTGGAAGGTGAACCATTACCATCCAACAAATTTTTAAGATCCTTAGTTGGGCATGATTGTCGTTGCCAAATTTCAAAAATGATTCCTTTAGAGTTGTGTATGCATTTATAACCTCATAATCTCTCTTTCCTTTTTTTTTTATGCATAGACGTGTGACATCGTCTTGCTTCCCAGCGTAAATGTGTACTTATTATCATCCACAAATTGTTTAAAGATGGCTTGCTTCCGAGCATAAACTTGTACTTGTTACCATCATACAAATTGTTTAAAGATGCCTCAGCTGTATCCATGTGGGTTCGACGAGTTTAGAGTGGTATACATATTTATGTCATCCTCGATCCTTGTGCATCCATGTGCACACTATTGGAATTTGCTGCTGTAAGTGCAAATTCAACAGTAGTTGCTAAGCTCATAAGAAGAAAAGATAATCATACATCTAGTAGTTCAATACCCTATTGGTCCACTAGTGTAAACATCTTACAAAAGAAAGGGACTATTGAAATTGGTCAAGCGAAAGTGCAAAAAGTTGCTAAGTTTTTTATAATAAAAAAAAAAGGAAATAATATATCTATCTGTGTTTTTGTCCTATGAGGGATCTGACAAAGCCGAATAGAAGCCAAATGCATAGCCATCCGATGAAGCTTCTATAAAGATTCTCTTGGAGTCTCCAAGGCTCTGAAAAGATTCTTTGAGATTCCATCAATGTTCCATTACATTCCCCAAGACCCCTTGATGATTCCTACCCTTAGATTGCCCAATATTTTATGAAAATTCCCCCTGTAAAAACACACTTCTATGTAAGAGATTCCAAAAACATTCCCTAGATTCTTAAGGTTATACAATTAGATTTCCAAACATTCCTGTAGATTATCCAAGATTCCATGTAGATTCCCCTAAATTTTCTTAGATTCTAGGAAATTCCCTAAATTCTCTAAGATTCCATCAAGATTCTCAAAGATTTTTTGAAGATTCCCTTGATTCCCAAAAATTCTCTACGAATTCCATAGATTCCCTATTGAGATTCCCCTACATTCTCAAATATTATCTTAAGATTCCTCTAGGTGCCCCAAGTTTCTATATAGATTCTCCTACATTCCCTTAGATTCTACGAAGATTCCCCTAGATTCTACAAGATTCCATCAGGATTCACTAGATTCTCAAGAGGGACTGTAAAAATTTGACTAGAAGCCAAATTTAGGTCGAATGAAGATTCTATAAAGATTTTTCTAGATTCTTCAAGACTCTGAAAAGATAGCCCTAGATGCTTTGGGTTCCATCAATATTCCCTTAACTTCTCTAAGATTCCATAAACATTCCCTTAGATTGTCTAATATTTTATGAAGATTCCCCAAAAAACACACCCGGTCTTGAAAAGATTCACCTAGATTTCCTAAGATTTCACAAAGGTTCCCTAGATTCTTAAGGTTCTACAAATCTTCCTCTAGATTTCCAAGGATTATCCCAAGATTTCTTTAGATTCCTTAAGGTTCTATGTAGATTCTCCTAGGTTCTAATAAAGATTCCACAAAATTCTCCACAATTCCATAAGGGATTCCTCTAAATTCTCAAACATTTTGTGAAGGTTCCCTTGGAATCCCATAGATTATCAAAGATCCTCTTCAGATTCCCCTAGATTCCCTGAGATTCTCTTGAGATTCCTCTAGATTCCCAAGTATTATCCCAAGGTTCCTCTACATTCCCCAAGTTTCTATGTAGATTCTCCTTAGATTTCCTTAGATTCTATGAAGATTCCCCTAGATTCTCTTCTAACTCTAATAGATTTCCAAAGATTTTCTTGAGATTTCCTTAGATTATCTAAGATCTTATGAAGATTCCCCTAAATTCTCATGAATTACCATAGATTTCGTGGAAATTCTAAGATTCCAAGAAGACTATGATCCCCTCGAGTATGTCAATCCGGGTTTTGTCTCCCCGTTGGCCTAGTGTAGGGATTGCAAAATGTCTACCAAGTCATCTGTGAGCATCCCGCATAAGCCTCTGGCGTGCTCATAGTGCGGTCCGCTGTTGAGGCATGCGTAGGGAGTGCTTTGCATAGGAGTTTGGGACAACCTACCAAGCTAGTTGCAAGTAGAGTGGTAGGTGGTCAGGAGTCCACCTCCTCATCTCTACTATCCGTTCCCACTGGAAATGCTTGACAACATGCATATCCATTGCGCGCCACCAACACATAGTCCACTACACTAGATCGACCCCCGGTCCTCCCGCCCGACAAGTGTATTTTGCGTAGAGGGCGCCCACTCATGGGTCCATTGCAGATTACGGATCAAAATACTGCACAACAACACCAAGCGCCTATCATATCGCGTAACGATTGTCATCCGTACTGTGGCCAAGCTCTTCCGAGGGATGCGGTTGCAACACATCGTCGGTCGAGGGATAAAACCTCATGGGTTGTTTAGGTGCCCTTCAATTTCCAACCTTGAGAAAAGCCATGCTATCACATCTTTCCTTTGAAGCGAAGCTAGCCTAATACTAGAGCAACTAGGAGAATATCTCTGAGCAACTAGGAGCATATCTGAGCAACTAGGAGCATATCTGAGAATATCGAGCAACTAGGAGGTATCACATCGGCAAAAAAGTAGGCTACTTCTTCAGATATTCTATTATTAATATCACGCTTGTTCACATTTTAAACGTATGCGAATATTGGTGCTTGACTTAAGTCTTGCTTCACATTTAAATGTGTAGGTGAACCATTACCATCCAACAAATTTTTAAGATCCTTAGTTGGGCATGATTGTCATTGCCAAATTTCAAAAATGATTCCTTTAGAGTTGTGTATGCATTTATAACCTCATAATCTCTCTTTCCTTTTTTTTTTATGCATAGACGTGTGACATCGTGTTGCTTCCCAAACAGAATGTGTACTTGTTATCATCCACAAATTGTTTAAAGATGCCTTGTTTCCGAGCATAAACTTGTACTTGTTACCATCATACAAATTGTTTATAGATGCCTCAGCTGTATCCATGTGGGTTCGACGAGTTTAGAGTTGTATACATATTTATGTCATCCTCGATCCTTGTGCATCCATGTGGACACTATTGGAATTTCTTTGTAAGTGCAAATTCAACAAAGAGGCTGCTAAGCTCATAAGAAGAAAAATAATCATACATCTAGTAGTTCAATAAACCATTGGTCCACTAGTGTAAACATCTTACAAAAAAGAAAGGGACTATTGAAATTGGTCAAGCGAGTGCAAAAGTTGCTAAGTTTTTTTATAATAAAACAAAAGGAAATAATATATCTATACGTGTTTTTGTCCTATGAGGGATCAGACACAAAGTCGAATAGAAGCCAAATGCATAGCCATCCGATGAAGCTTCTATAAAGATTCTCTTGGAGTCTCCAAGGCTCAAAAGATTCTTTGAGATTCCATCAATGTTCCATTATATTCCCCAAGACCCCTTGATGATTCCTACCCTTAGATTGCCCAATATTTTATGAAAATTCCCCCCGCAAAATACACTTTTGTAAGAGATTCCAAAAACATTCCCTAGATTCTTAAGGTTATACAATTAGATTTCCAAACATTCCTGTAGATTATCTAAGATTCCATGTAGATTCCCCTAAATTTCCTTAGATTCTAGGAAATTCCCTAAATTCTCTAAGATTCCATCAAGATTCTCAAAGATTTTTTGAAGATTCCCTTGATTCCCTAAAAAATTCTCTCACAATTCCATAGATTCCCTATTGAGATTCCCCTACATTCTCAAATATTATCTTAAGATTCCTCTAGGTGCCCCAAGTTTCTATATAGATTCTCCTACATTCCCTTAGATTCTACAAAGATTCCCCTAGATTCTACAAGATTCCATCAGGATTCACTAGATTCTCAAGAGGGACTGTAAAAATTTGACTAGAAGCCAAATTTAGGTCGAATGAAGATTCTATAAAGATTTTTCTAGATTCTTCAAGACTCTGAAAAGATAGCCCTAGATGCTTTGGGTTCCATCAATATTCCCTTAACTTCTCTAAGATTCCATAAACATTCCCTTAGATTGTCTAATATTTTATGAAGATTCCCCTTAAAACACACCGGTCAAGTAAAGATTCACCTAGATTCCCTAAGATTTCACAAAGGTTCCCTAGATTCTTAAGGTTCTACAAATCTTCCTCTAGATTTCCAAGGATTATCCCAAGATTTCTTTAGATTCCTCAAGGTTCTATGTAGATTCTCCTAGGTTCTAATAAAGATTCCACAAAATTCTCCACAATTCCATAAGGGATTCCTCTAAATTCTCAAACATTTTGTGAAGGTTCCCTTGGATTCCCATAAATTATCAAAGATCCTCTTCAGATTCCCCTAGATTCCCTGAGATTCTCTTGAGATTCCTCTAGATTCCCAAGTATTATCCCAAGGTTCCTCTACATTCCCCAAGTTTCTATGTAGATTCTCCTTAGATTTCCTTAGATTCTATGAAGATTCCCCTAGATTCTCTTCTAACTCTAATAGATTTCCTAAGATTCTCTTGAGATTTCCTTAGATTATCTAAGATCTTATGAAGATTCCCTAAATTCTCATGAATTACCATAGATTTCGTGAAATTCTAAGATTCCAAGAAGAGTATGATCCCTACGAGTATGTCAATCGGTTTGTCTCCCCTGTTGGCCTAGTGTAGGGGATTGCAAAATGTCTACCAAGTCATCAGGAGCATCCCCGCATAAGCCTCTGCGTGCTCATAGTGCAGTCGCAGCTGAGGCATGCGAGGGAGTGCTGCATAGGAGTTTGGGACAACCTACCAAGCTAGTTGCAAGTAGAGTGGTAGGTGGTCCGAGTCCACCTCCTCATCTCTACTATCCGTTCCCACTCTCGAAATGCTTGACAACATGCATATCCCCGCTACGCCACCAACACATAGTCCACTACACTAGATCTGACCCCCTGGTCCTCCTGCCAGCAAGTGTATTTGCGAGAGGACGCCCACTCCGCCAGTCCATTGCAGATTACCAGATCAAAAATACTGCACAACAACACCAACTGCCTATCATATCGCGTAGAACCTGATTGTCATCTGGTACCTGTGGCCAAGCTCCTTCTAAGGGATGCGGTTGCAACACATCGTCGATGGGGATAAAACCTCATGGGTTGTTTCAGGCCCTTCAATTTCCAACGTTGGACAAAAGCCATGCTATCCACGACTTTCCTTTGAAGCCGAAGCTAGCTAATACTAGGAGCAACTAGGAGCATATCAGAGCAACTAGGAGCATATCGGAGAATATCTGAGCAAGTAGGAGGTATCACATCTGCAAAAAGTAGGCTACTTCTTCAGATATTCTATTATTAATATATTTGCTTGTTCACATTTTAAACGTCGCGAATATTGGTGCTTGGACTTAAGTCTTGCTTCACATTTAAATGTGTAGGTGAACCATTACCATCCAACAAATTTTTAAGATGCCTTAGTTGGGCATGATTGTCGTTGCCAAATTTCAAAAATGATTCCTTTAGAGTTGTGTATGCATTTATAACCTCATAATCTCTCTTTCCTTTTTTTTAATGCATAGACGCGTGTGACATCGTCTTGCTTCCCAAACAGTAAATGTGTACTTATTATCATCCACAAATTGTTTAAAGATGGCTTGCTTCCGAGCATAAACTTGTACTTGTTACCATCATACAAATTGTTTAAAGATGCCCTCATTTTGTATCCATGTGGGTTCGACGAAGTTTAGAGTGGTATACATATTTATGGCATCCTCGATCCTTGTGCATCCATGTGCACACTATTGGAATTTGCTCTTTGTAAGTGCAAATTCAACAAAAGAGTTGCTAAGCTCATAAGAAGAAAAGATAATCATACATCTAGTAGTTCAATACCCTATTGGTCCACTACTGTAAACATCTTACAAAAGAAAGGGACTATTGAAATTGGTCAAGCGATGCAAAAGTTGCTAAGTTTTTTATAATAAAACAAAAGGAAATAATATATCTATACAGGTTTTTGTCCTATGAGGGATTGTACAAAGCCGAATAGAAGCCAAATGCATAGCCATCCGATGAAGCTTCTATAAAGATTCTCTTGGAGTCTCCAAGGCTATGAAAAGATTCTTTGAGATTCCATCAATGTTCCATTATATTCCCCAAGACCCCTTGATGATTCCTACCCTTAGATTGCCCAATATTTTATGAAAATTCCCCTGCAAAATACACTTACTGTAAGAGATTCCAAAAACATTCCCTAGATTCTTAAGGTTATACAATTAGATTTCCAAACATTCCTGTAGATTATCCAAGATTCCATGTAGATTCCCCTAAATTTTCTTAGATTCTAGGAAATTCCCTAAATTCTCTAAGATTCCATCAAGATTCTCAAAGATTTTTTGAAGATTCCCTTGATTCCCAAAAAATTCTCTCACTTAATTCCATAGATTCCCTATTGAGATTCCCCTACATTCTCAAATATTATCTTAAGATTCCTCTAGGTGCCCCAAGTTTCTATATAGATTCTCCTACATTCCCTTAGATTCTATGAAGATTCCCCTAGATTCTACAAGATTCCATCAGGATTCACTAGATTCTCAAGAGGGACTGTAAAAATTTGACTAGAAGCCAAATTTAGGTCGAATGAAGATTCTATAAAGATTTTTCTAGATTCTTCAAGACTCTGAAAAGATAGCCCTAGATGCTTTGGGTTCCATCAATATTCCCTTAACTTCTCTAAGATTCCATAAACATTCCCTTAGATTGTCTAATATTTTATGAAGATTCCCCCCGCAAAACACACCCAGTGCGAAAGATTCACCTAGATTCCCTAAGATTTCACAAAGGTTCCCTAGATTCTTAAGGTTCTACAAATCTTCCTCTAGATTTCCAAGGATTATCCCAAGATTTCTTTAGATTCCTTAAGGTTCTATGTAGATTCTCCTAGGTTCTAATAAAGATTCCACAAAATTCTCCACAATTCCATAAGGGATTCCTCTAAATTCTCAAACATTTTGTGAAGGTTCCCTTGGATTCCCATAGATTATCAAAGATCCTCTTCAGATTCCCCTAGATTCCCTGAGATTCTCTTGAGATTCCTCTAGATTCCCAAGTATTATCCCAAGGTTCCTCTACATTCCCCAAGTTTCTATGTAGATTCTCCTTAGATTTCCTTAGATTCTATGAAGATTCCCCTAGATTCTCTTCTAACTCTAATAGATTTCCAAAGATTCTCTTGAGATTTCCTTAGATTATCTAAGATCTTATGAAGATTCCCCTAAATTCTCATGAATTACCATAGATTTCGTGAAATTCTAAGATTCCAAGAAGAGTATGATCCGCCTCGAGTATGTCAATCAGTTTGTCTCCCTGTTGGCCTAGTGTAGGGGATTGCAAAATGTCTACCAAGTCATCTGTGAGCATCCTGCATAAGCCTCTGCGTGCTCATAGTGCAGTCGCAGCTGAGGCATGCGAGGGAGTGCTGCATAGGAGTTTGGGACAACCTACCAAGCTAGTTGCAAGTAGAGTGGTAGGTGGTCCGAGTCCACCTCCTCATCTCTACTATCCGTTCCCACTCGGAAATGCTTGACAACATGCATATCCTGTTCTGCCACCAACACATAGTCCACTACACTAGATCTGACCCCCTGGTCCTCCTGCCTACAAGTGTATTTGCGAGAGGACACCCACTCCGTCAGTCCATTGCAGATTACCAGATCAAAAATACTGCACAACAACACCAACTGCCTATCATATCTTCGTAAACGATTGTCATCGGTACTGCGGGCTAAGCTCCTTCTAAGGGATGCGATTTGCAACACATCGCCGGTCGGGGATAAAACCTCATGGGTTGTTCTGTGCCCTTCAATTTCCAACGTTGGACAAAAGCCATGCTATCACAGCTTTCCTTTGAAGCGAAGCTAGCGAATACTAGGAGCAACTAGGAGCATATCGGAGCAACTAGGAGCATATCGGAGAATATCGAGCAAGTAGGAGGTATCACATCGCAAAAAAGTAGGCTACTTCTTCAGATATTCTATTATTAATATCATTTGCTTGTTCACATTTTAAACGTGCGAATATTGGTGCTTGGACTTAAGTCTTGCTTCACATTTAAATGTGTAGGTGAACCATTACCATCCAACAAATTTTTAAGATGCCTTAGTTGGGCATGATTGTCGTTGCCAAATTTCAAAAATGATTCCTTTAGAGTTGTGTATGCATTTATAACCTCATAATCTCTCTTTCCTTTTTTTTTAATGCATAGACGTGTGACATCGCCTTGCTTCCCAAACAGTAAATGTGTACTTATTATCATCCACAATTTGTTTAAAGATGGCTTGCTTCCGAGCATAAACTTGTACTTGTTACCATCATACAAATTGTTTAAAGATGCCTCAGCTGTATCCATGTGGGTTCGACGAGTTTAGAGTGGTATACATATTTATGTCATCCTCGATCCTTGTGCATCCATATGCACACTATTGGAATTTGCTGCTATAAGTGCGAATTCAACAGTAGTTGCTAAGCTCATAAGAAGAAAAGATAATCATACATCTAGTAGTTCAATACCCTATTGGTCCACTAGTGTAAACATCTTACAAAAGAAAGGGACTATTGAAATTGGTCAAGCGAGTGCAAAAGTTGCTAAGTTTTTTATAATAAAACAAAAGGAAATAATATATCTATCTGTGTTTTTGTCCTATGAGGGATCAGACAAAGCCTAATAGAAGCCAAATGCATAGCCATCAGATGAAGCTTCTATAAAGATTCTCTTGGAGTCTCCAAGGCTCTGAAAAGATTCTTTGAGATTCCATCAATGTTTCATTATATTCCCCAAGACCCCTTGATGATTCCTACCCTTAGATTGCCCAATATTTTATGAAAATTCCCCTGCAAAATACACTTACTGTAAGAGATTCCAAAAACATTCCCTAGATTCTTAAGGTTATACAATTAGATTTCCAAACATTCCTGTAGATTATCCAAGATTCCATGTAGATTCCCCTAAATTTTCTTAGATTCTAGGAAATTCCCTAAATTCTCTAAGATTCCATCAAGATTCTCAAAGATTTTTTGAAGATTCCCTTGATTCCCAAAAAATTCTCTACGATTTCCATAGATTCCCTATTGAGATTCCCCTACATTCTCAAATATTATCTTAAGATTCCTCTAGGTGCCCCAAGTTTCTATATAGATTCTCCTACATTCCCTTAGATTCTACGAAGATTCCCCTAGATTCTACAAGATTCCATCAGGATTCACTAGATTCTCAAGAGGGATCAGAAAAATTTGACTAGAAGCCAAATTTAGGTCTAATGAAGATTCTATAAAGATTTTTCTAGATTCTTCAAGACTCAAAAGATAGCCCTAGATGCTTTGGGTTCCATCAATATTCCCTTAACTTCTCTAAGATTCCATAAACATTCCCTTAGATTGTCTAATATTTTATGAAGATTCCCCAAAAAACACACCCAAAGTCTTGCACGAAAGATTCACCTAGATTCCCTAAGATTTCACAAAGGTTCCCTAGATTCTTAAGGTTCTACAAATCTTCCTCTAGATTTCCAAGGATTATCCCAAGATTTCTTTAGATTCCTCAAGGTTCTATGTAGATTCTCCTAGGTTCTAATAAAGATTCCACAAAAATTCTCCACAATTCCATAAGGGATTCCTCTAAATTCTAAAACATTTTGTGAAGGTTCCTTGGATTCCCATAGATTATCAAAGATCCTCTTCAGATTCCCCTAGATTCCCCGTGAGATTCTCTTGAGATTCCTCTAGATTCCCAAGTATTATCCCAAGGTTCCTCTACATTCCCCAAGTTTCTATGTAGATTCTCCTTAGATTTCCTTAGATTCTATGAAGATTCCCCTAGATTCTCTTCTAACTCTAATAGATTTCCAAAGATTCTCTTGAGATTTCCTTAGATTATCTAAGATCTTATGAAGATTCCCCTAAATTCTCATGAATTACCATAGATTTCGTGAAATTCTAAGATTCCAAGAAGAGTATGATCCGCCTCGAGTATGTCAATCAGTTTGTCTCCCTGTTGGCCTAGTGTAGGGGATTGCAAAATGTCTACCAAGTCATCTGTGAGCATCCTGCATAAGCCTCTGCGTGCTCATAGTGCAGTCGCAGCTGAGGCATGCGAGGGAGTGCTGCATAGGAGTTTGGGACAACCTACCAAGCTAGTTGCAAGTAGAGTGGTAGGTGGTCCGAGTCCACCTCCTCATCTCTACTATCCGTTCCCACTCGGAAATGCTTGACAACATGCATATCCTGTTCTGCCACCAACACATAGTCCACTACACTAGATCTGACCCCCTGGTCCTCCTGCCAGCAAGTGTATTTGCGAGAGGACGCCCACTCCGCCAGTCCATTGCAGATTACCAGATCAAAAATACTGCACAACAACACCAACTGCCTATCATATCGCGTAACCTGATTGTCATCTGGTACCTGTGGCCAAGCTCCTTCTGAGGGATGCAGTTGCAACACATCGTCAGTCGAGGGATAAAACCTCATGGGTTGTTTCGTGCCCTTCAATTTCCAACCTTGGAGAAAAGCCATGCTATCACATCTTTCCTTTGAAGCGAAGCTAGCGAATACTAGGAGCAACTAGGAGAATATCGGAGCAACTAGGAGCATATCGGAGCAACTAGGAGCATATCGGAGAATATCGGAGCAACTAGGAGGTATCACATCGGCAAAAAGTAGGCTACTTCTTCGTATATTCTATTATTAATATCGCTGCTTGTTCACATTTTAAACGTGCGAATATTGGTGCTTGGACTTAAGTCTTGCTTCACATTTAAATGTGTAGGTGAACCATTACCATCCAACAAATTTTTAAGATCCTTAGTTGGGCATGATTGTCATTGCCAAATTTCAAAAATGATTCCTTTAGAGTTGTGTATGCATTTATAACCTCATAATCTCTCTTTCCTTTTTTTTTATGCATAGACGTGTGACATCGTGTTGCTTCCCAGCGTAAATGTGTACTTGTTATCATCCACAAATTGTTTAAAGATGCCTTGCTTCCGAGCATAAACTTGTACTTGTTACCATCATACAAATTGTTTATAGATGCCTCAGCTGTATCCATGTGGGTTCGACGAGTTTAGAGTTGTATACATATTTATGTCATCCTCGATCCTTGTGCATCCATGTGGACACTATTGGAATTTGCCGTTGTAAGTGCAAATTCAACAGTAGCTGCTAAGCTCATAAGAAGAAAAAATAATCATACATCTAGTAGTTCAATAAACCATTGGTCCACTAGTGTAAACATCTTACAAAAGAAAGGGACTATTGAAATTGGTCAAGCGAGTGCAAAAGTTGCTAAGTTTTTTATAATAAAACAAAAGGAAATAATATATCTATACAGGTTTTTGTCCTATGAGGGACTGTACAAAGCCGAATAGAAGCCAAATGCATAGCCATCCGATGAAGCTTCTATAAAGATTCTCTTGGAGTCTCCAAGGCTCTGAAAAGATTCTTTGAGATTCCATCAATGTTCCATTATATTCCCCAAGACCCCTTGATGATTCCTACCCTTAGATTGCCCAATATTTTATGAAAATTCCCCTGCAAAATACACTTACTGTAAGAGATTCCAAAAACATTCCCTAGATTCTTAAGGTTATACAATTAGATTTCCAAACATTCCTGTAGATTATCCAAGATTCCATGTAGATTCCCCTAAATTTCCTTAGATTCTAGGAAATTCCCTAAATTCTCTAAGATTCCATCAAGATTCTCAAAGATTTTTTGAAGATTCCCTTGATTCCAAAAAATTCTCTTAATTCCATAGATTCCCTATTGAGATTCCCCTACATTCTCAAATATTATCTTAAGATTCCTCTAGGTGCCCCAAGTTTCTATATAGATTCTCCTACATTCCCTTAGATTCTACGAAGATTCCCCTAGATTCTACAAGATTCCATCAGGATTCACTAGATTCTCAAGAGGGACTGTAAAAATTTGACTAGAAGCCAAATTTAGGTCGAATGAAGATTCTATAAAGATTTTTCTAGATTCTTCAAGACTAAGAAAAAAGATAGCCCTAGATGCTTTGGGTTCCATCAATATTCCCTTAACTTCTCTAAGATTCCATAAACATTCCCTTAGATTGTCTAATATTTTATGAAGATTCCCCAAGAAAAACACACCCAAGTCTTGAGAAAAGATTCACCTAGATTCCCTAAGATTTCACAAAGGTTCCCTAGATTCTTAAGGTTCTACAAATCTTCCTCTAGATTTCCAAGGATTATCCCAAGATTTCTTTAGATTCCTCAAGGTTCTATGTAGATTCTCCTAGGTTCTAATAAAGATTCCACAAAATTCTCCACAATTCCATAAGGGATTCCTCTAAATTCTCAAACATTTTGTGAAGGTTCCCTTGGATTCCCATAGATTATCAAAGATCCTCTTCAGATTCCCTAGATTCCCCGAGATTCTCTTGAGATTCCTCTAGATTCCCAAGTATTATCCCAAGGTTCCTCTACATTCCCCAAGTTTCTATGTAGATTCTCCTTAGATTTCCTTAGATTCTATGAAGATTCCCCTAGATTCTCTTCTAACTCTAATAGATTTCCAAAGATTCTCTTGAGATTTCCTTAGATTATCTAAGATCTTATGAAGATTCCCCTAAATTCTCATGAATTACCATAGATTTCGTGGAAATTCTAAGATTCCAAGAAGAGTATGATCCGCGAGTATGTCAATCGGTTTGTCTCCCTGGCCTAGTGTAGGGGATTGCAAAATGTCTACCAAGTCATCTCAGGAGCATCCCCGCATAAGCCTCTGCGTGCTCATAGTGCGCCGCAAATGAGGCATGCTTGAGTCTTTGCATAGGAGTTTGGGACAACCTACCAAGCTAGTTGCAAGTAGAGTGGTAGGTGGTCCGAGTCCACCTCCTCATCTCTACTATCCGTTCCCACTCGGAAATGCTTGACAACATGCATATCCTGTTCTGCCACCAACACATAGTCCACTACACTAGATCGACCCCCTCGGGTCCTCCCCGCCAAACAAGTGTATTTATGAGAGGACGCCCACTCGGCCGGTCCATTGCGATTACCGGATCAAAATAACGCACAACAACACCAATCGCTTATCATATCGCGAAACCCGATTGTCATCCGGCACTGCGGGCCAAGCTCCTTCTGAGGGATGCAGTTGCAACACATCGTCAGTCGAGGGATAAAACCTCATGGGTTGTTTCGTGCCCTTCAATTTCCAACCTTGGAGAAAAGCCATGCTATCACATCTTTCCTTTGAAGCGAAGCTAGCGAATACTAGGAGCAACTAGGAGAATATCGGAGCAACTAGGAGCATGTCGGAGCAACTAGGAGCATATCGGAGAATATCGGAGCAACTAGGAGGTATCACATCGGCAAAAAGTAGGCTACTTCTTCGTATATTCTATTATTAATATCGCTGCTTGTTCACATTTTAAACGTGCGAATATTGGTGCTTGGACTTAAGTCTTGCTTCACATTTAAATGTGTAGGTGAACCATTACCATCCAACAAATTTTTAAGATCCTTAGTTGGGCATGATTGTCATTGCCAAATTTCAAAAATGATTCCTTTAGAGTTGTGTATGCATTTATAACCTCATAATCTCTCTTTCCTTTTTTTTTTATGCATAGACGTGTGACATCGTCTTGCTTCCCAGCGTAAATGTGTACTTATTATCATCCACAAATTGTTTAAAGATGGCTTGCTTCCGAGCATAAACTTGTACTTGTTACCATCATACAAATTGTTTAAAGATGCCTCAGCTGTATCCATGTGGGTTCGACGAGTTTAGAGTGGTATACATATTTATGTCATCCTCGATCCTTGTGCATCCATGTGCACACTATTGGAATTTGCTGCTGTAAGTGCAAATTCAACAGTAGTTGCTAAGCTCATAAGAAGAAAAGATAATCATACATCTAGTAGTTCAATACCCTATTGGTCCACTAGTGTAAACATCTTACAAAAGAAAGGGACTATTGAAATTGGTCAAGCGAGTGCAAAAGTTGCTAAGTTTTTTATAATAAAACAAAAGGAAATAATATATCTATACAGGTTTTTGTCCTATGAGGGACTGTACAAAGCCGAATAGAAGCCAAATGCATAGCCATCCGATGAAGCTTCTATAAAGATTCTCTTGGAGTCTCCAAGGCTCTGAAAAGATTCTTTGAGATTCCATCAATGTTCCATTACATTCCCCAAGACCCCTTGATGATTCCTACCCTTAGATTGCCCAATATTTTATGAAAATTCCCCTGTAAAATACACTTACTGTAAGAGATTCCAAAAACATTCCCTAGATTCTTAAGGTTATACAATTAGATTTCCAAACATTCCTGTAGATTATCCAAGATTCCATGTAGATTCCCCTAAATTTTCTTAGATTCTAGGAAATTTCCTAAATTCTCTAAGATTCCATCAAGATTCTCAAAGATTTTTTGAAGATTCCCTTGATTCCCAAAAATTCTCTACGAATTCCATAGATTCCCTATTGAGATTCCCCTACATTCTCAAATATTATCTTAAGATTCCTCTAGGTGCCCCAAGTTTCTATATAGATTCTCCTACATTCCCTTAGATTCTACGAAGATTCCCCTAGATTCTACAAGATTCCATCAGGATTCACTAGATTCTCAAGAGGGATTTGTAAAAATTTGACTAGAAGCCAAATTTAGGGTCTAATGAAGATTCTATAAAGATTTTTCTAGATTCTTCAAGACTCTGAAAAGATAGCCCTAGATGCTTTGGGTTCCATCAATATTCCCTTAACTTCTCTAAGATTCCATAAACATTCCCTTAGATTGTCTAATATTTTATGAAGATTCCCCATAAAAACACACCCGGTCTTGAAAGATTCACCTAGATTCCCTAAGATTTCACAAAGGTTCCCTAGATTCTTAAGGTTCTACAAATCTTCCTCTAGATTTCCAAGGATTATCCCAAGATTTCTTTAGATTCCTCAAGGTTCTATGTAGATTCTCCTAGGTTCTAATAAAGATTACACAAAATTCTCCACAATTCCATAAGGGATAAATCTAAATTCTCAAACATTTTGTGAAGGTTCCTTGGATTCCCATAGATTATCAAAGATCCTCTTGATTCCCCTAGATTCCTGAGATTCTCTTGAGATTCCTCTAGATTCCCAAGTATTATCCCAAGGTTCCTCTACATTCCCCAAGTTTCTATGTAGATTCTCCTTAGATTTCCTTAGATTCTATGAAGATTCCCCTAGATTCTCTTCTAACTCTAATAGATTTCCTAAGATTCTCTTGAGATTTCCTTAGATTATCTAAGATCTTATGAAGATTCCCCTAAATTCTCATGAATTACCATAGATTTCGTGAAATTCTAAGATTCCAAGAAGAGTATGATCCGCCTCGAGTATGTCAATCGGTTTGTCTCCCCCTGTTTGGCCTAGTGTAGGGGATTGCAAAATGTCTACCAAGTCATCTCAGAGCATCCCGCATAAGCCTCTGCGTGCTCATAGTGCAGTCGCAGCTGAGGCATGCGAGGGAGTGCTGCATAGGAGTTTGGGACAACCTACCAAGCTAGTTGCAAGTAGAGTGGTAGGTGGTCCGAGTCCACCTCCTCATCTCTACTATCCGTTCCCACTCGGAAATGCTTGACAACATGCATATCCTGTTCTGCCACCAACACATAGTCCACTACACTAGATCTGACCCCCTGGTCCTCCTGCCAGCAAGTGTATTTGCGAGAGGACGCCCACTCCGCCAGTCCATTGCAGATTGCCAGATCAAAAATACCGCACAACAACACCAACTGCCTATCATATCGCGTAACCTCGATTGTCATCCGTACTGTGGCCAAGCTCCTTCCGAGGGATGCGGTTGCAACACATTGTCATCGAGGGATAAAACCTCATGGGTTGTTTTTGCCCTTCAATTTCCAACCTTGGAGAAAAGCCATGCTATCACGACTTTCCTTTGAAGCTTAAGCTAGCGAATACTAGGAGCAACTAGGAGAATATCAGAGCAACTAGGAGCATATCGGAGAATATCGAGACAACTAGGAGGTATCACATCGGCAAAAAGTAGGCTACTTCTTCGTATATTCTATTATTAATATCGCTGCTTGTTCACATTTTAAACGTGCGAATATTGGTGCTTGGACTTAAGTCTTGCTTCACAATTTAAATGTGTAGGTGAACCATTACCATCCAACAATTTTTTAAGATGCCTTAGTTGGGCATGATTGTCGTTGCCAAATTTCAAAAATGATTCCTTTAGAGTTGTGTATGCATTTATAACCTCATAATCTCTCTTTCCTTTTTTTTTTATGCATAGACGTGTGACATCGTCTTGCTTCCCAGCGTAAATGTGTACTTATTATCATCCACAAATTGTTTAAAGATGGCTTGCTTCTGAGCATAAACTTGTACTTGTTACCATCATACAAATTGTTTAAAGATGCCTCAGCTGTATCCATGTGGGTTCGACGAGTTTAGAGTGGTATACATATTTATGGCATCCTCGATCCTTGTGCATCCATGTGCACACTATTGGAATTTGCTGCTGTAAGTGCAAATTCAACAGTAGTTGCTAAGCTCATAAGAAGAAAAGATAATCATACATCTAGTAGTTCAATACCCTATTGGTCCACTAGTGTAAACATCTTACAAAAGAAAGGGACTATTGAAATTGGTCAAGCGAGTGCAAAAGTTGCTAAGTTTTTTATAATAAAACAAAAGGAAATAATATATCTATACAGGTTTTTGTCCTATGAGGGATTGTACAAAGCCGAATAGAAGCCAAATGCATAGCCATCCGATGAAGCTTCTATAAAGATTCTCTTGGAGTCTCCAAGGCTCTGAAAAGATTCTTTGAGATTCCATCAATGTTCCATTATATTCCCCAAGACCCCTTGATGATTCCTACCCTTAGATTGCCCAATATTTTATGAAAATTCCCCTGCAAAATACACTTACTGTAAGAGATTCCAAAAACATTCCCTAGATTCTTAAGGTTATACAATTAGATTTCCAAACATTCCCTCAGATTATCCAAGATTCCATGTAGATTCCCCTAAATTTTCTTAGATTCTAGGAAATTCCCTAAATTCTCTAAGATTCCATCAAGATTCTCAAAGATTTTTTTTTGAAGATTCCCTTGATTCCCAAAAATTCTCTACTTAATTCCATAGATTCCCTATTGAGATTCCCCTACATTCTCAAATATTATCTTAAGATTCCTCTAGGTGCCCCAAGTTTCTATATAGATTCTCCTACATTCCCTTAGATTCTACGAAGATTCCCCTAGATTCTACAAGATTCCATCAGATTCACTAGATTCTCAAGAGGGATCAGTAAAAAAATTTGACTAGAAGCCAAATTTAGGTCGAATGAAGATTCTATAAAGATTTTTCTAGATTCTTCAAGACTCTGAAAAGATAGCCCTAGATGCTTTGGGTTCCATCAATATTCCCTTAACTTCTCTAAGATTCCATAAACATTCCCTTAGATTGTCTAATATTTTATGAAGATTCCCCCAATAAAAACACACGGTCATGAAAGATTCACCTAGATTCCCTAAGATTTCACAAAGGTTCCCTAGATTCTTAAGGTTCTACAAATCTTCCTCTAGATTTCCAAGGATTATCCCAAGATTTCTTTAGATTCCTCAAGGTTCTATGTAGATTCTCCTAGGTTCTAATAAAGATTCCACAAAATTCCACAATTCCATAAGGGATTCCTCTAAATTCTCAAACATTTTTGAAGGTTCCTTTGATTCCCATAGATTATCAAAGATTCTCTTGATTCCCCTAGATGCCCCTGAGATTCTCTTGAGATTCCTCTAGATTCCCAAGTATTATCCCAAGGTTCCTCTACATTTCCCAAGTTTCTATGTAGATTCTCCTTAGATTTCCTTAGATTCTATGAAGATTCCCCTAGATTCTCTTCTAACTCTAATAGATTTCCTAAGATTCTCTTGAGATTTCCTTAGATTATCTAAGATCTTATAGAGATTCCCCTAAATTCTCATGAATTACCATAGATTTCGTGAAATTCTAAGATTCCAAGAAGAGTATGATCCGCCTCGAGTATGTCAATCAGTTTGTCTCCCTGTTGGCCTAGTGTAGGGGATTGCAAAATGTCTACCAAGTCATCTGTGAGCATCCTTCATAAGCCTCTACGTGCTCATAGTGCGGTCATGGTGAGGCATCGAGGGAGTCTTTGCATAGGAGTTTGGGACAACCTACCAAGCTAGTTGCAAGTAGAGTGGTAGGTGGTCCCGAGTCCACCTCCTCATCTCTACTATCCGTTCCCACTTTAAAATGCTTGACAACATGCATATCCCCGCTCTTCGCCACCAACACATAGTCCACTACACTAGATCTGACCCCCTGGTCCTCCTGCCAGCAAGTGTATTTGCGAGAGGACGCCCACTCCGCCAGTCCATTGCAGATTGCCAGATCAAAAATACTGCACAACAACACCAACTGCCTATCATATCGCGTAACCTGATTGTCATCTGGTACCTGTGGCCAAGCTCCTTCTGAGGGATGCAATTGCAACACATCGTCAGTCGAGGGATAAAACCTCATGGGTTGTTTCGTGCCCTTCAATTTCCAACCTTGGAGAAAAGCCATGCTATCACAGCTTTCCTTTGAAGCGAAGCTAGCGAATACTAGGAGCAACTAGGAGAATATCGGAGCAACTAGGAGCATATCGGAGAATATTGGAGCAACTAGGAGGTATCACATCGGCAAAAAGTAGGCTACTTCTTCGTATATTCTATTATTAATATCGCTGCTTGTTCACATTTTAAACGTGCGAATATTGGTGCTTGGACTTAAGTCTTGCTTCACATTTAAATGTGTAGGTGAACCATTACCATCCAACAAATTTTTAAGATGCCTTAGTTGGGCATGATTGTCGTTGCCAAATTTCAAAAATGATTCCTTTAGAGTTGTGTATGCATTTATAACCTCATAATCTCTCTTTCCTTTTTTTTTTATGCATAGACGTGTGACATCGTCTTGCTTCCCAGCGTAAATGTGTACTTATTATCATCCACAAATTGTTTAAAGATGGCTTGCTTCTGAGCATAAACTTGTACTTGTTACCATCATACAAATTGTTTAAAGATGCCTCAGCTGTATCCATGTGGGTTCGACGAGTTTAGAGTGGTATACATATTTATGGCATCCTCGATCCTTGTGCATCCATGTGCACACTATTGGAATTTGCTGCTGTAAGTGCAAATTCAACAGTAGTTGCTAAGCTCATAAGAAGAAAAGATAATCATACATCTAGTAGTTCAATACCCTATTGGTCCACTAGTGTAAACATCTTACAAAAGAAAGGGACTATTGAAATTGGTCAAGCGAGTGCAAAAGTTGCTAAGTTTTTTATAATAAAACAAAAGGAAATAATATATCTATACAGGTTTTTGTCCTATGAGGGATTGTACAAAGCCGAATAGAAGCCAAATGCATAGCCATCCGATGAAGCTTCTATAAAGATTCTCTTGGAGTCTCCAAGGCTCTGAAAAGATTCTTTGAGATTCCATCAATGTTCCATTATATTCCCCAAGACCCCTTGATGATTCCTACCCTTAGATTGCCCAATATTTTATGAAAATTCCCCTGCAAAATACACTTACTGTAAGAGATTCCAAAAACATTCCCTAGATTCTTAAGGTTATACAATTAGATTTCCAAACATTCCTGTAGATTATCCAAGATTCCATGTAGATTCCCCTAAATTTTCTTAGATTCTAGGAAATTCCCTAAATTCTCTAAGATTCCATCAAGATTCTCAAAGATTTTTTGAAGATTCCCTTGATTCCCAAAAATTCTCTACGAATTCCATAGATTCCCTATTGAGATTCCCCTACATTCTCAAATATTATCTTAAGATTCCTCTAGGTGCCCCAAGTTTCTATATAGATTCTCCTACATTCCCTTAGATTCTACGAAGATTCCCCTAGATTCTACAAGATTCCATCAGGATTCACTAGATTCTCAAGAGGGACTGTAAAAATTTGACTAGAAGCCAAATTTAGGTCGAATGAAGATTCTATAAAGATTTTTCTAGATTCTTCAAGACTCTGAAAAGATAGCCCTAGATGCTTTGGGTTCCATCAATATTCCCTTAACTTCTCTAAGATTCCATAAACATTCCCTTAGATTGTCTAATATTTTATGAAGATTCCCCCCGCAAAACACACCCAGTGCGAAAGATTCACCTAGATTCCCTAAGATTTCACAAAGGTTCCCTAGATTCTTAAGGTTCTACAAATCTTCCTCTAGATTTCCAAGGATTATCCCAAGATTTCTTTAGATTCCTCAAGGTTCTATGTAGATTCTCCTAGGTTCTAATAAAGATTCCACAAAATTCCACAATTCCATAAGGGATTCCTCTAAATTCTCAAACATTTTTTGAAGGTTCCCTTGGATTCCCATAGATTATCAAAGATTCTCTTCAGATTCCCCTAGATGCCCTGAGATTCTCTTGAGATTCCTCTAGATTCCCAAGTATTATCCCAAGGTTCCTCTACATTTCCCAAGTTTCTATGTAGATTCTCCTTAGATTTCCTTAGATTCTATGAAGATTCCCCTAGATTCTCTTCTAACTCTAATAGATTTCCTAAGATTCTCTTGAGATTTCCTTAGATTATCTAAGATCTTATAGAGATTCCCCTAAATTCTCATGAATTACCATAGATTTCGTGAAATTCTAAGATTCCAAGAAGAGTATGATCCTACCGAAAGTATGTCAATCAGTTTGTCTCCCTGTTGGCCTAGTGTAGGGGATTGCAAAATGTCTACCAAGTCATCTGTGAGCATCCTTCATAAGCCTCTACGTGCTCATAGTGCAGTCGCAGCTGAGGCATGCGAGGGAGTGCTGCATAGGAGTTTGGGACAACCTACCAAGCTAGTTGCAAGTAGAGTGGTAGGTGGTCCGAGTCCACCTCCTCATCTCTACTATCCGTTCCCACTCAGAAATGCTTGACAACATGCATATCCCGTTACGCCACCAACACATAGTCCACTACACTAGATCGACCCCACGGTCCTCCCCGCGCCAAACAAGTGTATTTGCGAGAGGGCGCCCTCTCATGATCCATTGCAGATTGCCAGATCAAAAATACTGCACAACAACACCAACTGCCTATCATATCGCGTAACCTGATTGTCATCTGGTACCTGTGGCCAAGCTCCTTCTGAGGGATGCAATTGCAACACATCGTCAGTCGAGGGATAAAACCTCATGGGTTGTTTCGTGCCCTTCAATTTCCAACCTTGGAGAAAAGCCATGCTATCACAGCTTTCCTTTGAAGCGAAGCTAGCGAATACTAGGAGCAACTAGGAGAATATCGGAGCAACTAGGAGCATATCGGAGAATATTGGAGCAACTAGGAGGTATCACATCGGCAAAAAGTAGGCTACTTCTTCGTATATTCTATTATTAATATCGCTGCTTGTTCACATTTTAAACGTGCGAATATTGGTGCTTGGACTTAAGTCTTGCTTCACATTTAAATGTGTAGGTGAACCATTACCATCCAACAAATTTTTAAGATGCCTTAGTTGGGCATGATTGTCGTTGCCAAATTTCAAAAATGATTCCTTTAGAGTTGTGTATGCATTTATAACCTCATAATCTCTCTTTCCTTTTTTTTTAATGCATAGACGTGTGACATCGTCTTGCTTCCCAGCGTAAATGTGTACTTATTATCATCCACAAATTGTTTAAAGATGGCTTGCTTCCGAGCATAAACTTGTACTTGTTACCATCATACAAATTGTTTAAAGATGCCTCAGCTGTATCCATGTGGGTTCGACGAGTTTAGAGTGGAATACATATTTATGTCATCCTCGATCCTTGTGCATCCATGTGCACACTATTGGAATTTGCTGCTGTAAGTGCAAATTCAACAGTAGTTGCTAAGCTCATAAGAAGAAAAGATAATCATACATCTAGTAGTCCACTAGTGTAAACATCTTACAAAAGAAAGGGACTATTGAAATTGGTCAAGCGAGTGCAAAAGTTGCTAAGTTTTTTATAATAAAACAAAAGGAAATAATATATCTATACAGGTTTTTGTTCTATGAGGGATTGTACAAAGCCGAATAGAAGCCAAATGCATAGCTATCCGATGAAGCTTCTATAAAGATTCTATTGGAGTCTCCAAGGCTATGAAAAGATTCTTTGAGATTCTATTAATGTTCCATTATATTCCCCAAGACACCTTGATGATTCCTAAACATTCCCTTAGATTGCCCAATATTTTATGAAAATTCCCCTGCAAAATACACTTACTATAAGAGATTCCAAAAAGATTCCATAGATTCTTAAGGTTATACAATTATATTTCCAAACATTCCTGTAGATTATCCAAGATTCCATGTAGATTCCCCTAAATTTTCTTAGATTCTAGGAAATTCCCTAAATTCTCCAAGATTCCATCAAGATTCTCAAAGATTTTTTGAAGATTCCCTTGATTCCCAAAAATTCTCTACGAATTCCATAGATTCCCTATTGAGGTTCCCCTACATTCTCAAATATTATCTTAAGATTCCTCTAGGTGCCCCAATTTTCTATATAGATTCTCCTACATTCCCTTAGATTTTATGAAGATTCCCCTAGATTCTACAAGATTCCATCAGGATTCACTAGATTCTCAAGAGGGACTGTAAAAATTTGACTAGAAGCCAAATTTAGGTCAAATGAAGATTCTATAAAGATTTTTCTAGATTCTTCAAGACTCTAAAAAGATAGCCCTAGATGCTTTGAGGTTCTATCAATATTCCCTTAAATTCTCTAAGATTCCATAAACATTCCCTTAGATTGCCTAATATTTTATGAAGATTCCCCCCGCAAAACACACCCAGTGCGAAAGATTCACCTAGATTCCCTAAGATTTCACAAAGGTTCCCTAGATTCTTAAGGTTCTACAAATCTTCCTCTAGATTTCCAAGGATTATCCCAAGATTTCTTTAGATTCCTCAAGGTTCTATGTAGATTCTCCTAGGTTCTAATAAAGATTCCACAAAATTCCACAATTCCATAAGGGATTCCTCTAAATTCTCAAACATTTTTTGAAGGTTCCCTTGGATTCCCATAGATTATCAAAGATTCTCTTCAGATTCCCCTAGATGCCCTGAGATTCTCTTGAGATTCCTCTAGATTCCCAAGTATTATCCCAAGGTTCCTCTACATTTCCCAAGTTTCTATGTAGATTCTCCTTAGATTTCCTTAGATTCTATGAAGATTCCCCTAGATTCTCTTCTAACTCTAATAGATTTCCTAAGATTCTCTTGAGATTTCCTTAGATTATCTAAGATCTTATAGAGATTCCCCTAAATTCTCATGAATTACCATAGATTTCGTGAAATTCTAAGATTCCAAGAAGAGTATGATCCGCCGAAAAGTATGTCAATCGGTTTGTCTCCCCTGTTGGCCTAGTGTAGGGGATTGCAAAATGTCTACCAAGTCATCGTGAGCATCCTTCATAAGCCTCTACGTGCTCATAGTGCGCCGTCAAGCGGTGAGGGCATGCGAGGGAGTGCTGCATAGGAGTTTGGGACAACCTACCAAGCTAGTTGCAAGTAGAGTGGTAGGTGGTCCGAGTCCACCTCCTCATCTCTACTATCCGTTCCCACTCAGAAATGCTTGACAACATGCATATCCTGTTCTGCCACCAACACATAGTCCACTACACTAGATCGACCCCCGTCCTCCCCCGCGACCAAGTGTATTTGCGTAGAGGGCGCCCACTCCGCCATCCATTGCGGATTGCCGGATCAAAAATATCGCACAACAACACCAAGCGCCTATCATATCGCGTAACCTGATTGTCATCTGGTACCTGTGGCCAAGCTCCTTCTGAGGGATGCAATTGCAACACATCGTCAGTCGAGGGATAAAACCTCATGGGTTGTTTCGTGCCCTTCAATTTCCAACCTTGGAGAAAAGCCATGCTATCACAGCTTTCCTTTGAAGCGAAGCTAGCTTAATACTAGGAGCAACTAGGAGAATATCTGAGCAACTAGGAGCATATCGGAGAATATTGGAGCAACTAGGAGGTATCACATCGGCAAAAAGTAGGCTACTTCTTCAGTATATTCTATTATTAATATCGCATTTTGCTTGTTCACATTTTAAACGCGAATATTATTGGTGCTTGGACTTAAGTCTTGCTTCACATTTAAATGTGTAGGTGAACCATTACCATCCAACAAATTTTTAAGATGCCTTAGTTGGGCATGATTGTCGTTGCCAAATTTCAAAAATGATTCCTTTAGAGTTGTGTATGCATTTATAACCTCATAATCTCTCTTTCCTTTTTTTTTAATGCATAGACGTGTGACATCGTCTTGCTTCCCAGCGTAAATGTGTACTTATTATCATCCACAAATTGTTTAAAGATGGCTTGCTTCCGAGCATAAACTTGTACTTGTTACCATCATACAAATTGTTTAAAGATGCCTCAGCTGTATCCATGTGGGTTCGACGAGTTTAGAGTGGAATACATATTTATGTCATCCTCGATCCTTGTGCATCCATGTGCACACTATTGGAATTTGCCTCTGTAAGTGCAAATTCAACAGTAGTTGCTAAGCTCATAAGAAGAAAAGATAATCATACATCTAGTAGTCCACTAGTGTAAACATCTTACAAAAGAAAGGGACTATTGAAATTGGTCAAGCGAGTGCAAAAGTTGCTAAGTTTTTTATAATAAAACAAAAGGAAATAATATATCTATACAGGTTTTTGTTCTATGAGGGATTGTACAAAGCCGAATAGAAGCCAAATGCATAGCTATCCGATGAAGCTTCTATAAAGATTCTATTGGAGTCTCCAAGGCTATGAAAAGATTCTTTGAGATTCTATTAATGTTCCATTATATTCCCCAAGACACCTTGATGATTCCTAAACATTCCCTTAGATTGCCCAATATTTTATGAAAATTCCCCTGCAAAATACACTTACTATAAGAGATTCCAAAAAGATTCCATAGATTCTTAAGGTTATACAATTATATTTCCAAACATTCCTGTAGATTATCCAAGATTCCATGTAGATTCCCCTAAATTTTCTTAGATTCTAGGAAATTCCCTAAATTCTCCAAGATTCCATCAAGATTCTCAAAGATTTTTGAAGATTCCCTTGATTCCAAAAAAAAATTCTCTACGAATTCCATAGATTCCCTATTGAGGTTCCCTACATTCTCAAATATTATCTTAAGATTCCTCTAGGTGCCCCAATTTTCTATATAGATTCTCCTACATTCCCTTAGATTTTATGAAGATTCCCCTAGATTCTACAAGATTCCATCAGGATTCACTAGATTCTCAAGAGGGACTGTAAAAATTTGACTAGAAGCCAAATTTAGGTCAAATGAAGATTCTATAAAGATTTTTCTAGATTCTTCAAGACTCTAAAAAGATAGCCCTAGATGCTTTGAGGTTCTATCAATATTCCCTTAAATTCTCTAAGATTCCATAAACATTCCCTTAGATTGCCTAATATTTTATGAAGATTCCCCCCGCAAAACACACCCAGTGCGAAAGATTCACCTAGATTCCCTAAGATTTCACAAAGGTTCCCTAGATTCTTAAGGTTCTACAAATCTTCCCCTAGATTTCCAAAGATTATCCCAAAATTTCTTTAGATTCCTCAAGATTCTATGTAGATTCTCCTAGGTTCTATAAAGATTCCACAAAATTCTCCACAATTCCATAAGGGATTCCTCTAAATTCTCAAACATTTTGTGAAGGTTCCCTTGGATTCCCATAGATTATCAAAGATCCTCTTCAGATTTCCCTAGATTCCCTGAGATTCTCTTGAGATTCCTCTAGATTCCCAAGTATTATCCCAAGGTTCCTCTACATTCTCCAAGTTTCTATGTAGATTCTCCTTAGATTTCCTTAGATTCTATAAAGATTCCCCAAGATTCTCTTCTAACTCTAATAGATTTCCTAAGATTCTCTTGAGATTTCCTTAGATTCTCTAAGATCTTATGAAGATTTCCCTGAATTCTCGTGAATTACCATAGATTTCGTGAAATTCTAAGATTCCAAGAAGAGTATGATCCGCCCCGAGCATGTGAATCAGTTTGTCTCCCTGTTGGCCTAGCCAATTTGCTCTCAGGAATTTGCTCTCATATAGTCAGACAAAAATCAACGAAGTATCTTCATTGCTTACTTCTTGAAGGGCATTTGAATTATTTTGTTAAATCATATGTGTAATTGCTAAATTTTGAAACAATTGAAATTGAAAAAAATATCACATCATGGGTCTGAAGGGCGTTTAGGAAGTTAACAAGAAACTTAAAGGCATTTGGAGAACTAATGTAAATCCAAATGGCAACTAAACAATTTCAAAATATGACCAAGCATTTTAGGAAATTATTAAAATTTTAAGAAATTATTAAAACTCAAAGGGGTAATTAATGAAATTCGTCAAAACATAAAGGCATTTTCATTTAGTATTTTTTTCTAAATTAATATTAGGAATATACATTTAAATCTTGTCTAATTGATAAGTCGTCAACAGTAGCCGGATTTACAAGAAAAGGCCCATATCTGCTCCAAATTACTCGGACCTGATTTTAGGAGGGCAAGATTTTCAGTTAAAAGTCGTGACTCGGACAAAAGAATGAAGATTCAGAAGACTAGAAGAGATCATCTTTTAGAAAAGGATATAATTCAGGTTAACTGGAGGCCGATGCTTTAAGTGAAGAATGGGAATTGCGCATACATTCGGCAACAAACATTCATCTGTTGTAGAAAGAATTTGTTCCTCTTTCTTAATTTGTAAATGGTCATGCATTCATATCAATAGATAAATTAGAGAGCAAAATAGTATAGCCCAAGAGAGTCCATGCAATTGTGTGTAATTCTCGCCTGAATGCCTAATTTTAATTAAAAGCCCAATACAATTTTGTTATATCGGAAAAGTCATCGTTGCAATGTCGTGGCGTTGCCATGAGCTTTTTTTAAAGGACAACCAATATTGGCTGGCCCTAAAAAATAACATAGGTGTCCCTTGCTCAAATATTGCCTAGTGGATCTCTATTTCATTTTTATGTTCTGTTTCTCTTTCTTGATCCGTTAATGTGTCCTACGTGGATTTTTTATGTTTCATATGTGGAATCACCCTGTAAAAACTGCTACTTAAATTAAGGAACTTTAATCCCACGTCGTTAAAGAACATTTACCGTAGTGGAATCTCACCCTTATAACTTGTATCTTTATATGCTAAATAAATAGTACACCATAATTGGTGAAATTGTAGTGCAAGATAGAACTAAATAGCAGTGGGTAATTGCATGTGGAATGTAGCAGATAATATCAGGCTGCAGCTAACGAGATTTAACAACTTTCAAATGTCATCTAGTACTAGATACACCTCCACGTGCATCATTTCTAAATTTGCAACAAACATTAGCCTAACACCATTACCAACTAACAACTAGCAATTAAACATTAAAAATTTTGATGGAAATGTTTTGTCTGTTCTACGCTGCTATACTTTCTTCATCCCATTGTCTACTTTAACCTATTTTCATCCTTTTCCTCTTCTTTTGCTCCTGCCGTTTGGCACCCAACCTGATTTTTCTTTGAGCAGTCCTTTCAGGATCTACTAATGCAACAATTTTCTGCACTCAGTGCACTCAATTGCCATTCTTTGTGGACTTTATTTATATTGTGGAAATGTACAAAATCAGATTTCTTACAAGGCTTCTTGTGGTGAGTGCCTGTATTACCAACTGCAAATACAAGCTGCCTCTTTTTATAAGATTACAAATTATCTGGGAATCAGAATAGGGTTATGAACAATCAGCCCTGCAAACAGATCTTCAAATCTAGAATGCCTTCGAAGTCACATTGGCTTCTCACCATTGCCAATTGATGGCTAATATCTGTTACTTAGAAGTCAGAATAAAATCCAGAGAAAAATAAGCAATGCCTTTCGTTTCATGGCCATAGTCTCGGGCGGCATCATGTGCAGTAGTCCTGTATGTTGTGAAGCACCATGCACATACCCAGCAGTGATACACAACATCAGCATTTCCACGTGCATTTGAATACATTCTCTGTTTGGTATCCACTTTCTGGTAATCAGATTTCGCTGTAAAGTCGGCTCCTTGATTTTATTCATCTGTTCAGTGCGGATTCATTAGTAGCAATTTGAAACATTTATTTCCGTCGCTCCTGTTCTACGCTGCTATACTTTCTTCATCCCATTGTCTACTTTAGCCTATTTTCATCCTTTTCCTCTTCTTTTGCTCCTGCCGTTTGGCACCCAACCTGATTTTTCTTTTAGCAGTCCTTTCAGGATCCACTAATGCAACAATTTTCTGCATTTTTTTTCGTTTCTCTTTGCGTTCTTTCACTGATATTCTTGCACTGTTGTAAAATGCCAAAAACTTTTCAGTGCCCACCACATCTTGGATCTGATGAAGAACTTCTTCTCCCAGAAGCTTTAAATCCTCTAATTACACATCTGGGGTTAGAACACAAACATGAAATAAAAGCACCGCAAGCTATAAAGCATACCAGAAACAATCCTAGCAGCAGATGATTGTGTAATCTTATAGAGAGGATGCAACATCGATGGCAGATAAGACTCAATGCTCCCATCAAGCTGTCTTGCTATTGTAGCATACCACTTGAAAATTAATTTACACTGCCACCAATGAAAAGTTCATAAGCGATATATCATAGAGATGGATAAAACATCAGTCACGTCTAATACTAGCTCCTATCCTTACCTGTAAAACCTGTGCCCGTAAAGCTGTTTCTTCGAGTCGCCAAAAGACAGCATGGAGGACTGATATGCCTTGCATCTTTTCACTGTGTTTTTTTTCATACTTGCTCACTTTGAGCAATTTAAGACCTGTATATAGTTTTTCTACGTCTGGAGCTTCACTGGATGGAGTTTTAAGCTTCAGTAATGCATCCATTGGCAATTTATCCAGCAATTTACCAACAAAAACTAAATTATTGTGAAGCAGATCACTCATGGCATCGTCTAAGTGTGCAGAATCAAGGAGTTGGCATAAGCTTCCAGCCAAAAAAACAAGGTTAGTAGGAGACAAGAGATGCCTAATACATGACTCATCAGCTTCAGTATTCTGGAAGTAAAAAGCCAAAAGGCGGTTGCAGACTTTCCTAACCCAAACATGTTGATGAAGCAGAAATGTCAAAACTAGTTCCCAGATTCCCTGCCAATTAAAAAAAAAATGGGGGTGTGAGGTTATTACATACAAATGGAACTTCAAATGCATGGATTTATGGTTACCTTAAAGCTTTCATGTTGGGAACAGTCAGGAAAGCGCTGTATCAGCTTCTCTAACATTACAAGAACAAAATATGCCTCCTTCCACAACGCAGGAGAATGTTTTTCTGTGGATGCATCCTCTACTGAACTTATGTGCCCTAGAATTTTTCCTGCTGCTGGAAGTAGTTCATCTAAATGTCGTTCAAACCCATTCATTGATTCAATGAAAAAGGTGAACACCTAGAAAAGCAAATATTGACCATAAGACATTTGACTAACAAGGATGTATATATTGTATATGTTCTAGCTAGCCATACCTGTGCTGCAGGACGCCAAAGAGAGCATTTATCCCCCTTTATCCATGAAAAAGTGAATTCCAGCATCCGTTGTGACATATCTCCACTTGTATTTCCTATCAGATCTTTCAATACAGTTCCAATCATTGCTCGTACATGATTTACGTTGTCGTTCACAAGCCTAGTAACCAGCATGAGGAATAAACTTTCTGTCTGCTGTTCAATCACTGAACGGGGAAATTTAACCAGAATTGTGTGCAACATCTCTAATGCTGATTCTCTCCCGCTAATGTGTTCATACCTATTCAAACAGGCAATAATATTTTTACAATCATGATTTTTTAAGAACAATCACAATTTCTTACCCAACATGTTGCACAAGCTGGTCGATATGTTGTTGCAGACGTCTCCCACCAAGCGGGTAATCCAGCAAAAACTGCAACAGCACCTGACTGCAGAGCTGCCGTACATTAGCTGCTTGATTTGTAATCATGATATTTTGTACTTTGAGCATGAGATCATACAACTCAGGAACCATCAGTTTCCTTCCAATAATTGCCTTGAGAACAGATAAAGCAACGCTATTTGCATCCCTCTCAATATCAATAAATACTGGAAACTGTAAAAGTGCATGCAGCTGATCCTGTGAAACCTTAAGTGCTTTGCAGTGCCTCAGAATGACAATCATAAGATTCAAAGAGGACTGAAAGAGTGAATTCTCTGCCCTTACTGAGCGTTGCGCAATAGTAAATATGATCGATACAAGCTTAGGCCCTATACGTTCTGTTGCAAGCAAAGGCACCTTCAGCAAATAGCATAAACATTTCATTGCCGCAGCTACAATGCCATCATACTTCGAGGACAAGCATTTTTGCAGAATATTTATAAAGGGGTCCAGCATTGATAGCAATGCTGTATCTTTTTCTCCTACTTTTAAATGCTTTATTTTATGAAGGAACAATTGGAGACCATACTCCGTAATCATGTGTATATTTGGTGCAGATAAAGCCATAGAAATATCTTTTGCACTTCCATTATCTGAAGGTTTCTTTATACTCCCGTCGCCTTCAGTAGTAGACTCATCTTTCATGGTCTCACAGAGCAAGGCACGCAAGAATAAGAAAAGGTCTTCGGTTCCACAGGAAGTATTAGATTGAACTCCTGCAGCCATGTTCTTCAATGTTAATTCCATGTTTTGTTTGGCCTTTGGAACAAGCGTGAACTTCAAGTTCCTTAAGACTAAATTGAGAAGACTTTTGGAATGCAAATTAAAAGTCATTGTCTGAGCAACAATTTTGATACTATCAAAGGATTGGGCATTTCTTGCTTCCTTCATTTTTGCAGCCACAGCTTCAACATCCTTTTCTTCCGATACTTGACCAAAGATTTCAGTCTCCAACAATGATAACAAACCATGCACACAGTCATCAATCTCCCCTACCTTCATCGTTGAAGCCACTTTTACAAGAATGGCATGGATAGTATAGCCCAGTACATGCAACTCATACCCCCTAGTCAATGTTTGTTGCATTATTTTAAAAAGCAAAGGCAAAAATTTGAAACCAAGAGCCTCAGCTACTGCAACTAGTGTGGATCTAGCCTCATCACGCACACTTTGCATCCTGCTTTTCAGTAGATTTATGATTGTTTGGAGAAGTCGTGGAACCTCAGCTTCAACGACTTCTCCATCCATCAGCTTCAATATTTTAACAACTGCAAGTGCAACAGGAACATTTACAATGCCTTCTTTGCGCATCATCAATTTGCTTGTTTCTGGAAGAACGTTTTTTTGTAAATGTTCTATAATCAAAGCCTTTTGTCCAATTTCAGATGTTTCTCCTCGCTCTCCACAAAAGTAATGAAATTTGTCTATCACTATGCATGCCAACCTAGTCAAAGCTTTCTGATTTTCACTTCTTAAATTTATTAAAGAGAAGCATCTCAACAGAAAAGCATAATAGGCATTCCATTTGAGTTGTTGAGCAACGCATCCAAGTGTCTGGATGGCTGCTTCCGCTAGATAAGCATCCTTATCACCTCCTTCAAAAATGGAGTTCATAAACAACGGTACAAAGGTGCTGGCAAGGATATCCTGGGATTGAAGATGTAGATATGAGAATGTGGTAAGAACCATCAACAACTGAACTTTATTTCCATTACAAGAGATAGCAACAACACATAATAGACATCTTACTTACTGATGAAAAATGCCCTTTAACACAAGTAGACCTGAATCTGGACATGGCCTTTGCTCTGCGATGTACCTAAGGAGAGAATTATACACCAAAATCTGTCATCAAAGACACAAAATACAAAGAAATTGCATCTCAGTTGTTTAACCAAAATCTCAACCTGTAAATGAACAATGTTGTTAAAGAAGTCTACTTCTGGATCCTCACTGATGAGCGCATTATACTCGAGGAACATGGGATGTGATGAAAAGGACACCACCACCTCGCGAAACAAATTCACCCATTCCTATTTTGAAGTTGGCAATAGATTGCATATAAGATGTTACCCAACCAAATATGACAATGCAGACATATAAACGTAAACCTTACCCTTCGAACAGTCAAGGAATCATTTGCCATAGCATGTTTAATACGAGGAAAAAGGAAATTCTGAATCAGAGGCATGATATTCTCCACTGATGCCCCACATAATTCCATCTTGTGCAACTTACTACCCTGTCCTACACAGATATGACAACTTGCCATCTCCGCAACATCTGTCCCCTTGGCTGTCTTGACAAATGATGCAAGACAATTTGAAGCACTTTGTCTTATCGACATATCTTCTGATCCCATGTCAAAAACAACATTTGAGAGCACCAGGAAAATTTGACAGTACGACAATTCTGTCCATGCAAGCTGTCCTAGACAAGAGTAAGCATTTAGTCTACGTTCATAATCATATTCTCCAATATACTTCTGCGACATAGAATTGAGATCTGATAGCAGCGATGCCTGCAAATAGAATGAAACAGAAAAATGTAAAAATGTGTTCCCATGTTCTTGATGATGTAAAATCAATCGATCACAAACCACTTGTAAGAAGGATCCATGATGAAAAGCAAACTGCTGTATAACTTCACACACAGCTGACCGCATGTCTTGAGAGGATGAAAATGACAATACAGATGAAAATGCCACTAAACACTTATAAATACTTGAAGTGTCCAATGCACGGGATAATCCCTTTATGATGTATATAATTTGTATACAAAAGTCTGCATCAAAAAAGGGCACACCTATCTGAGATGGCGAACTATGATAAGAATGCATAGAAAACTCTAACCTTGCTTAGAAAACTTCTTTGGTTTCAGCAACGGCAATAGTATTTCCACAAGCTTGGAAGCTTGGCCTGCATCTTCCACGTGCTTGCCTAGAAAGACAAGAATCTTGAATGCCCGATGTAACAAGGTTTTACCTTTCATCCTAATCCAGAAAAAGATACAACCTTAACGAAACAAAACCTTATCAAACATATAGAACAGTAGGTTTTACTTTATTTTGTGTCGTAACAGGGCCGTGGCCATTCATTCATATTTTCATCGCAAAGATAATTCTGATAAATTAAAAACATGCAATGAACCCTAACTTCTCTGCAAGCCATTTTATGAAGGACTTATAATCATGTACATGATATTTTCACCATGCTTCCCTAGAACCCATATCTTCATCATGCTTCCCTATGAAATAGGATTCAAACATCACGAAAACAAAGTGCAAATAAAACATTGCTTCCTTTTACCTACCCATATGGCTAATACTATATCAAACATACATATATAAATTTGTAAAGTTACCGTGCATTTTCTTGCTGGATTTGAAGCTGCTCTTCCAAGCCTTTAAGAAGCATGCCGAGATGTGGTATAAGGATGTCACTGACATATGAAATGGCTTTTCCTTTATCTTTCTCCTCATTTTCTAGATTGACGATGTTCTCAACAAAGTTCATAACAGCGGAGATGATGGGCTGAGATGCATTTTTTACAGATAAGATGGATATAATGTTACTGACAAGAACTTTCTCCTTACACAAAAGGGAAGCCAAGTTTGAACTGCTGCTCATTGCCAGAAAGCAAGAAAAGAGACTGCTGGGCACAGCATTAGAGTTATTTTCTTCTTTGAAACGCAGTATAGAGATCTTCATAGAAGAAAAAAATAGATCCCAATATGAAGGATGGAATTCAAAATCATCGAACTTATTCAATAGCATGGAAGTTAATTTCAGACACAAGGGTCTCACACTATCCCTACCTTTCATGGCAATCTTTCTCCCAAACCTCTTTGCATCCAGCATAACAGCTTTTATTTCATGTAAAGGATTTCCATCAATGCCATCGCCGCCACCCGGCTCTGGCAAATGTAGTGGTTCATCAAGAAACCCACTTTTACTAGAAATGCTATGCACTTCATCCATTTCTACTGCATTTTGTGGCTCTACAACCAAATTCCTTGTCCCTACCTCAGTTTCTGACAAATAATCTTCTCCAGAAGTATCAATCATGCCATCATCCATGCAAGATGATGATTGCAGAAGCCTCAATATAAAAGCAAAAAATATGTTAAGGTAAGGCCAAACATGACTCCTGTCAAAGACTTCGAGTATGCCCTTGACCAAGTGTAAAAAACCTAGTTTCCTTTTGTGTGGCAACATTCCCACATAACCGCAGTGTAAGAAATTAAGAAACGGTTCAGTAACATCATTCTCAATCATATCCTCCCATATATATCTGCCTTGTTGGACTCTAATAATTGCATCTTCATTAAACGAACTTTGAAGGGGTTGTAACATTAGATGGCATAGTGGAGCCAATTCTCCAACATCCACTTGTGTTAAAAAGCTTAAAATCACATTCCTGTGAATGACTTTGGTTGACTGAAAAAAAAGAAGAACGAATTATTTCAGTATAATACGAGGTTGTAACAACCGTGACTCTTATTGAATAGCAAAATAGCCTCCACAATGCGTTTGACCTTTGCTATACCCAAAAATGTAAGAACAAAATCCTGTGGTAGTTCCTTATAGGCTGGCTGTTAATAGAAAAACAGGAGTAAAAATTCAAATTGCTTGAGAACTAATTTTCCTGATTCAGAGTGCTTTTAAACTACTTGCTCGCGAGAAACACAATGTAACAACTAGCCTGGCCAGCTTGCAGACAGTTAAGAGACTTCTATCTTCTCTAAGTAGACACTACTGGTCTTCACAAGGAGCAATTGTATCACTTGTTGACAAATTCTACATACCTTGCCACATAATTTGGAGCTTCCTTTCCTCAGCTTCGGGTAAAGAATTTTCACTATAAGTGATATCAAATTTGTTCTGTGTGCGTCTGCGATCTGCTGACTGTCCCTTCCAATTTTCCACGTAGTGATCTCTTCCCGCAAAGTTTTTGAAGAAAACAAGTTCCTCAAATGATCCTCATAAGATAGAATAAAGTCATCTCTCCAATTCAATAAAATGTCAAATACATGTTCCTGTATTGTTGCATCTTCGTCCATTAAAAACCTAGCATTATATGTGTAACAATTGTCAGAGCGAACAACAGCAGTAGGCTTATCTTGCATAACAGACACATCATTATGTTCCACTTCAGGCACATCTCATGAATCTCGCATACCTATTTTATTAACTTTACCTTTTTAGATACCATTAAATTCCTCTTTAGAAAAGAATTCATATCCATACGAGAAAAGGATGTTACCTATTTGACAAAATGTCTTTGATAACTGGGGATTTAGGTAGCAAAGATATATTTTTCAGCTTTTTAAGCAAAATAAGCCACTCTTTCAAAACATTTCTCCACTTTTTACCCCCATTCTTGGCATTATCGCTGCTGCATTGAACCAAAAAAGTCAACTATTACCTACATAATTGCCCACAATATTAACTATAAGAATGCAACTTACTTTCCATGTCCATCTTCACTATGGCCAACAAACCGGAGAAAAAGAGGTATTATCTGTTGAGATCTAGATTCCACAGCACTTGGAGCCTTCTGCATTGTGCGAAGCAGTAAGCACAATAAAGTAGCAGTATCAGTTGCATCCTCTTGAACATTGAAAACGGACTCCCAGAGAGTCCACAAATCTACAATGAAGAACTAGAAATCAGAGGAGATTATGAACTGAAAATCAGAAGTTATTGGGTGATCATAATCATAATAATAAATAACTAGCTAACCTCTGGCACAAAGAAGATAGTGCAATATAAGGGACCAGAAAAACCATATGGTCAACAAATGCACTACCAAAAGCTTTTATGGTTCGGTGATTATTTGTTGGTAAAGTATTTTCCTGTCAATGGCCCTTATTGATTTCGCAAATGCATGGTATGCTATGATTTTATTTTTGTGCTGTCGTCTGGCACAAAGAAGGTAGTGCAATATACGGGACTAGCAAAACCATAGTGTCAACAAATGCACTACAAAAGCTTTTACTGTTTGGTAGTTGTTCGTCAGTAATGTATTTTCCAGGCGAGGGCCAGTGATTTTAGTTTTGTGCTCAAATATTCTTCATCCAGTCAGACTTAGCTTGATTTTACTTTTGCGTATATGGCCACTCGCTCAAGGGGTGCACAGTTGGGACATTTGTTAACAGATTTCAAAAATAACACAAATCGCGTAATCTAATTCTAACACAAAGGGGTTCATTATGAAGGATATAATGAGTAAAGTAAGTAATGTTTGTGTAAAGGTTAAAAGCTGGTAATATTTGGTCATTGGGACAAGTGGCACTAGAGTTAATATGTTACCATATATAGGTGACGTTTTCTATGTTTTCTAGTCGGTCATGCATAACTAATTACGAGATTCTGGTTTTTGCCTTCTCTCCTTGTTTCTCCTAGTTGATTAAATCCATCACATTATCCTATTGCATAAAAGCACAATGACAAATGGGAGTAACTTAAGCCATGCAGCAGAAGATGCACTGGAACTAAACATGTCATCCTTTGCCTCTACCGCAGTTCGATACAATAAAAATAGATAACAACAAAAGAATTACCTTCGGGATGAAAGTCATCATGCTGCAAGTTGTCTTCCTTCTTATGCCCTAAATCCCCAGCATAAAACAATTCCTGGCTTTCTGATAAATAATCCAGAAAGATATTCCAGGTAGCATTGCCATGTTCCTCAATCAAGCATGCTAAGCAATCAATTGCCACGTCCCAAACAGGGGCAAACCGGTTCTGAATAATGCCTAACATGGCATGCAAAAGGGGCACAATGAAGCTTGATGAAATTTTTTTCGATTGCAAAGCAATCTTTATTCCCGATATTAAATTACATGTTTGCCTGCTCCCATCTAGGTAAAACGGTGCCGTCTCAATGGAAAGCAAATCTTTAAACAGCTGAAAATGTACAGAAACGCACATCAAGTGAGCAACCAAGCTTAACAAAACATGTAAGGAACATTGGGAAACATAAGCACCTCATGATATTGCGGTTGACTTGTGCTACATACTTTACCATCATTTCCCTTCATTCTTTTTGATGGCCCGCTATTTACATCTAGATAAGATGTTTCAAACAAAGCGAAAATCCGTAACGTCTGAAGCCTTAGTTGTTTGTTGCGCTTTCCAAGATTGATTTGCAACTTTTGTGGCACTTCTAAGTGTGTATCAAGCCTCAAATCCACATTTTCCCTAAGCCATAAAGCAGCAACGTTTTTTTCTAAGTCATCAACTAAAAGTAATACGAACCAATAGAGACATCTAAGATTTCCTACTATATTAGGTAGCCTTAGTTATAAAGAAATACTTCAGACATATTTGACCATTATAGAATGCCTTAGATCTAAAATGGGGTACATTTTCTCCTACCTGCTTGCTTTTCCCCTATAAGGTTCCACAATTTGACAATGTTTGTGTGCATATATTTATGTATAGATAAGGATAAAGGAAGGTACCCTATCATACCAAGATTTATATACATTTCAATGAATAAAATATATGGGTCATTAAAGCCCTGTTTTTAAGCACCAACTCACCTTAAAGCATCATCCAAAAAATCTGCAGCCGCCTTAAGAACGTAAAAGCAATCACTGTGACGACAAGCAAGCATTAAAATTCTGCTTGCCGTCGCTTCTGGATGAGGTTTCTTTATTCTCTTCACTACATCCAACTGTGACAGAAGAGCCGAGCCTAACAAGCATTTCAAGCATAAACGCTATCTGCACCTAGACATTCAAAAAATCCTTCCCCAATAAACACTTTTGCCAATTTTAAGAAAGTTCAAGAAGACTAAATCTTTTACCTTCGTCTTCGTCTAAAATGTTGTCAACGGCAAAAGCAAAATCCCATGGAAGAGAGAAAAGTTTTGGTTCAATTGTAACGACATAAGGAATACACTGCAGAGCAACCCATAAAACAGCCGGTTTGGTAGACAAAACTTGAAGAACCTGTTTTATGCTCTCGCGTATTTGGAAAACATGATTTTTCAGCCTTTGCACAAGCAAACCAGCAATGACCTCCACAAATATGGAGCTTTCACAGCCTTCATCTTTAAGGAGACATGAGAATTTTTCTCCAGTTATCTCGAGCTTTTCAAAGAAATTTAGGAGCAATAGCAGTACTCCTGATGGCTCCAGAATAATAAAATGCTGAAAGGCGCTGTCACATTCGAACGACATACTTAGCAAGCAGAAGTTTTGCAACAATATACCTCGTATTATTCTCAGTTATGCTAAACCCTCATAACCACAGGGTACATGCACATAGGTAACACAAAAAGAAAAGTCATAACGACTTACCTAGTCAAGTAAGATGCAAATGGTTGGATTAAACTCATTTCCTGCTCCAGCAGTCCTTTTATAAAAGGAAGTAAGCTGATAGTCATAAATGCAACAAGTAAGACACTCATTGAAGCAAAAGTGATTCTTTACAAATCCAACAACAAATACCAGTTGGCTTGAGGGCACTTAAACGCAATGCGCCATGAGGCAGCAACCCCAGCTATTACTGGCGGCCCTCTGCTTGCACCTCCTACTTTCGAGTGATTTCTCACAAGATTAAGCAGAAAACGAAATGTTTCTGATACCACTGTTGGTTTACTGCTGAAAGAGTGAGACAATGTAAGAGGGCCAGAAGATTCCTCAGTTGATTGGATGTCCTCAAGCAATATCTTATTGCAAACAAGCCTCTCAACTAAATCGAACAATGGTGTATAATCTGTGAATATTGTTGCCATTGTCACCCAAAATCACAATAAACAATGGCGAAACAGCCATACCAGTAGACCAAGACATACCTTTTACACGGTTTCCTCTCTTATATGCTAAAATAGTATTCAGCAAAGATAGCAAAGAAACAAGATGCCTATGTCCCTGAGTGTCATCCAGAATGGTACCCCTCTCATTGTGAGATACTATTTCCTCTAATAAACATGTCCAGAGAAGCCCAAGCTTCTCACGCTTGAAATTCTCACATAGCAGATGGAGAGTCTTTTGCAATACATCCAAAACAACAGAATTTCCTGTTCAACCAAATCACATATTAGATGAATATGAAATATCAATTTCGCAAACATTACTGTCCTGGACAGTCTTGACGTCATATTTAAACATACCTGCATCTTTCTTTCTACAAAGAACATCCTTAGAAAGGAGGAGACGCAGTATTGCTTCAGCACGGGAATGAAATGTTGTTGATGAACCTTTAACAGAATGGTAAAGAAGCAGACTACCACTAGAAATGGCATTCTCTGACTCATCTATATCAATCTCCAACAAAACTTTCTTCAAGCCTGATCACCCAGACAATTATAAGCCAACTGTAAAAAGAATGTTATACTTTCCAAGTCATAAGCTAGCTAGGAAGCATCTGAAACTAGCCCAGAGCTAACCGTCCAATTTGCATCGCACAACAGCCAAATGAAGTTCCTAGATATTCACTGTATATTCCGTAAGTGTAACAGCCTTTTGCAAAAGCATGATATTATAATGTAGTTTTTAGCAAATGCATGGTATTATAATGTTGCAGTTGTGAGCAAATACTGCAAGTCATTAGTATGCATGTCATGATACACGCTTTTTTTAAAAGAAGGCATTAAGCTATACTTACAAATCTAGTTTCCTGTTATAAAGATCCCTTTATGTTCCCCTTACATAATGGTTGAACTTATAAAAAAATCTTGCCAATTAAATTAAATAATCCGCATCTTACATTGTAGTGCAAATAGCGATTGGTTACAGGACTTGGAGAAATTTAGTTATGTCCCACTATATCTTGCACGTTGTTTTGCATGATAGTGGAAACGGGAAAAAGAAACCTATTTTCTGGTTCCAAGTAGGCCATCCATATGTCAACAGCGCAACATATTTTTGAACGTTGGATACATTAAGGTTTATATGAACCTATAGCATACAAAACTGGTTTTAATTCTATCTTGCTCCAGATTTATACAGCTGCTAATCGTATGGTACCTACCTATGTTTCTCTGTTTCTTGGGTGCATTACGCAACAGAAAGGATAGTGCCTCTGCAGAGAATTCCTGTACATAAGGCTGACCATAGCATCGCAATCTTCTTGTAATCCTAAATAAGTACATTTTCAGTCAAGAATAAAGGCAGCCAGATCTCGACAAAACAGAAAACGGCATGGCATACCTTAACACAAGCTCAATATCTTCAATAAGAATTTTTCGCAAATACTTGAATACCAATGAAATTGATGTGAACACCTATAAACATGCACAGCATCCAGTTTCATAATCAAAGGCTCCAAAATATAAGCACAGATCTTTAGTAGCACAACCTGCTCTAAAACATCAGGTTCTCTATCGCCACCAGATTGAAGAAGGTTCAAACATGAATCCATAAACCGCGGCAAAAATCTGTTTCTACAAGGGGTTAATTCATTATCCAGTTCTGTTATCTACCATCCAAGTAATACTTACACAAGATAATCTTCTTGCAAATCCCTTGCCAAGCTTGAGAGTAAGCTATAGTATGAAGCCAAGCATAAGTGTCAGTGAGATTGTCTCAATCAATTTGGTCCAAATTAACAGCGTTACAAATGGCAACTCAAAAAGCATCCAAACATTGGTACGAGCTTCACAGCACAAGCTTAATATCAATAATCTTTAGGTTTTCTTGTATGGGGACAAGCCGTTTATGTGAAGGAAAAAAGTACAGCAGTTCGGTTTTCATAATCAGTCCTATTTTATTCGCAACACCACACATGTAAAAGTGAGCATCCCGTATAAAATTGGGACATTCTGTGTGCACAATGGCCACTCAGAGTTCTACTACTCTGGCCTAGGACCACATCGGCAAAACAAATTTAATCATAATCATTACAACGTTGTTAAACCAGTAAAGTGTAATCAATATTAAAACACTTAACAGAAATTACACAAATTCAAAAAAAATAAAAAAACCTTGTTGGATAATAGACACACCTTAGTATTGGTTCCAAGGATAGTAGTGAATTGAAACATAAACAGGAGAGTAAACGGTCAAAAATTCTCTCCTTATGCAGCAACAGTTGAGGCAATGTCTGAACAAGTGGTAAGACCTCTTCGTACAAGTTAACAAAATCCACTGCAGCATTTAATTCCTGAAATATTGTTGAAATAATAAGAGATATTAAATTAGTCCCATTGTTGTGGATGACAACATGCAGCTATTCCTTTATTTTTCACGAATACATACCCTCCATTGGAGGAGGTTCTCGTGAAAGAAAGAAGATCCTTGTGTTGGATTGGTTTTGACAGGATCAAGACTACGAAAAACGTCGATATCCACATCCTCTACACGCTCCCAGAAGGTTTTAAACTAATTCATATTTCATCGGGTCAGAAATGGTAGCATATGTGCATTGTATCAGATGCTTGAGAGAATTTACCACAAAACGCTTATTTCCAGGCCCTTTGTTGAGGCACTTCACAGGCCGCGCCGGAGCCATAGCTTCGGTCCGCAGGCTTCAAAATTGCTAGACCCTTCCTAAACCCTTGTACACGTAGTAGGCTTACGTTGGCACAATTCGTTTTTGGGGGCCCAAGGGCAAAACCTAGGAAGGGTTGTGAGGGCCCTAGAATATTTGCAGAATATTATGTGCTAGGGAACCGATGCTTTGAGGGTTTCCGCCAGGAAACTGGTAGTGGCGCCGCGAAGAAACCCCGAAAAGCAGGCGGCTCCTAGCCATTATCCCCTGCCATCATGAAATTCTGTTCACCCATTTTTTTTCCTCTCTTGAGTTTGGCGATGGCGGAGGTCCAAAGTTAGAACTCTAGCAATCTTCGCTTGGGTCAAGGCTTTGGGCGTCAGTTTTTTTCCATAGGTTTTTGCTATGATTTGTCGACTTTTTTTGTCATTCTCTGAGTTTCTAACTATCTTTTCTTGTTTCTAAATCCTTCATTTCCTTAAGAAATTCGGCGATTTTCGTGTAGGTGAAGGCACTGGATCCGAGGCTTGTTATTGAGGTTAAGATTCTTGTTGTTGAGGTTTCTGGCAATTTTTCTTTTAGTTCTGAATTTCTGACCATTTTTCTTTGTTTATAGGTTTTGCTGTCGTCTTTTAATCCGTTGGCATTCCTTCGGTCGCTTGTTCTGAAGTAAATCAATCGGACTGTCCAGCCTCTTACACTATAATATAATAGGGTGTTTTTTGTCGGGTATAGCGTCAAACAAAGTGATGCTATGCGTGTTTTCAAAGGATTGTTAAATGATACGATAATGACGCTAAAAGTGTTATACTTTGATGTCGCATGGACGTCAAGTATTGCGTCACGGCTACATAACGTAAAAATGACATAATGACTACATTTGTGGCAATTGCATAGCATGTTTGTGTCGCGCTTGTATCCAAGTTATTCAATAATTGTGTCATATTTTATATCATATTAGTTTCAACGCAATGACTGCATTTGTGGCAATTGCATGCCATGCTTGTGTCGAGCTTATAACTAAGTTATTTAATAATTGTGTCCTACTTTCTATCATATTAGTCTTAACACAATGACTACATTTGTAGCAATTGCGTGGCACGTTAATGTCAAAACTTATATCTAAGTTTGTCAATAACTTATATTAGTCTCGATTATGCAACTAAATTGTTACACCCTATTGGCAACTGTAGCTTGCATAGGTTGACATCCTTTGCATCATATTTACAACTCTTATTACATGTTGTATATCTTTTTGTTATGCAAATTATAACGAGCCTATTTTATTTTTACAATATGATTGTGACTTTTAGTTATATAGTTATGACAAACTAGTTTCCTTTTTGTAATAGTTGAGTAACAAAACTGTGTCAATATTTAAGTCTTTTTGTGACATATGCATATCAATTTTATAAGCACGTATGAGACTATTGTCAAATTTGTGTCCATTATACCTTTAATTTATGCCCATTTGTGGCAATTCTACCTTTAATTTTTGTCATTTTTATCTCTTCACCAATAGATTTTTATTTTTGGAACAATTTTGTATTTGAGATGTTTTTTCTTGTATTCATGCCAAATTGGTTTCATTTCAGTCTATAGTTGCATCATGCACAATGTACAAAGGAAGAAAAATTGAAAACCAAGTAACTGCAGTGATGATAAGAAGATAAATCGTGATCAAAATACTTGACAAAATAAGGAACATTAAGTTCAAATGGAAGACCATTTTACATTTAGAGTACTTCTAACATTTGTCAAAATAAATCCAATAGTTTTAAATTTGAAACACTTTCGATCATGTATTATTTTCATTCCAGATTATCATCCTTGGTAGGAGACGGACCTTTTTGCGTTCTTCATCTTCGGTAACCTTTAAAAAAAGAGAGAGAAGAACTTGGTCGATTCTCAAATTATGCATCGATTTCAAACAAGTTATATACCTCCTCTATATTTTTGGATTTAACACGGATTCCAAGTAAGCTGCTTAAAATCACAAGATCAATAAAGTCATACTTAATGATTAGATTATGGACGAGTCTTCCATGACTTATAGAAAGGCCAATATTACTGCATGTAGCAAGGGAGTATTTCAATCAAGTTATATCCTCTATATTTTTGGATTTAACACGGATTCCAAGTAAGCTGCTTAAAATCACAGTATCAGTAAGGCTACATTTAATGATTAGATTATGGACAAGTCTCCCACGACTTATGCGACAGTCTCCAGGAGACCAGTTCCCAATTAATTCCTTTAATTATTTCAGGTGCCATATGAGATTGAGTACCTATATTTGTAGTTGACGCATCATTAGTGTTAAACTGAACCTCTGATCCAAGATGTGCTTTGAACAAACACCGTGACCAATGATTGGTTATTAGCTCATATGAAGCAAGAGATAGTGGACAAGTTGTTTTGGATGGTGATTACGAGATTGCGATTGGATGCAATAAAAAGGTATGGGATGAAAGTATTCCTTTAGTTTCATGAAAAGTTCATCAATATATCATTGCTTTTGGAGTTAAGAATTGGAAAATATAATAGAAAACTTGATTTTACTAGTTATACTTTTGTTGTTTAGACACAATTTCATACATCTATGTGGGCTTATGGATAACACTTTCGTATTAGTAATGTTGATAAACATAGAGTTACTTTTGACTCTGGAATCATGGCACATTTTAAACAAAAATTCAAGCTAGCAGTAGGGATCGTAACCTTATTGATGGTGAACTATTATGTTGGAACTATATCCAATATCATTGAGTTAAACTATCGAACATTTTATGTAAATGTCTTGAAAGAAAAGTAGTTCAAAGTTGTTTATAAAGGTCATGGAAGAACAATAAAAACACATGCCTCTGGATAAAAAGCCATTTGTTTTTCCAAATCAAGTTGAGCAAGTCTTCTTTCATCCAGATTCTGATAATAATGATTGGTAGATCGTTATACATTCTCAACCTAGATCACGTCGTGTGATTGAAATTCCTGACCTGAAGACAAGATTGAGCCACCATCTGATGATGAAGATCGGCAATCAGAGCATATAGCAGAGGACTTTGGAAAATTGACGTATCATGCTTTGAACTCTTGAAGGCAATATTACACTACCACCCCAATTCTGGGTCCACACCTAAAAACAACAGTAATAAAAAGACCACATGTCATTGTTCCAAAAAATCTACATGTGGTTATATGGAGGTGTGGTTTATTAAGGAGGCGGTGTAGTTTTTTTTACGGAGCTATAGTTTTTTTTTTTTTAAGGTGTGTCTTTTTTTGAGGTGTCGTTTTTTATTTAAAAGAGGTGTTGCTTTTTTTTAGGGGGGTGTTGTTTTTAAGAAGGCGTTGTTTTTTGAGGTGTAGTTTATAATTAGGTGTAGTTCTTAAGTAGTTGTTTTTTATGGAAGTATAGTTTTTTGAAGTGCGGTTTATAAGGAGGTATAGTTTTTAAGTGGTTGTTTTTTTAGGAAGTATAGTTTTTTGAAGTGGTGTGATTTTTTTAAGGGAAAATTGTAAAATTGCCCCTGTATTTTCCTCTAAATGTAAAAATGCCCCCATATTTAGCGTAATTGTCAGAATACCCCTTTTGTGCTTTTCACGACAGTTCCTATCTTCTCTTCTCCCTTTTATATTCTATTCTCTCCTCTTCTCGATTATATGCAGACTCTTCGTCTGGTCTGCCGGATCAATCACCTGCAACTCGAGTTCCTTTGGTCTGCCGGATCAATCACCTGCAATCAGCTGCAAGTCGAAGTCTGCAAATAGCTAAGGTTTTTTCTCAAATCAGCTGCAAATAGCTAAGGTTTTTTCTCAAATCAACGCACTACCGCTTTGCTTTAGTCAGCTCGCAGACTTGCCGCTTCTGCGCTGACCCACACTACTTGGCATGGACCATTTCTATGCTAAGGACATCAACAGAGCCGATTCGGTTCTATTCGGCCTCCGCAATGCAGATTTTTCCTTCAAAAATTTGAATCCATCATATGTTACAAAGTGATTTCTTTCTAGAATTCCTCAGAGGTGTTGGGCGATCTTTTTGCGTCCAATTCTTCGTCCCCAAGGTCGGATCTTCTCCCCAAGCGTGATCACGCAAAAAGCCCCATCAAATTTGCCTCTATTTGGGCTGAATCATGGATTTTTCCCCAAAACCTGTAAAGAACAGGGGCAAAACATGTGTACGGCATAAAAGTACAAGAATTAAGGGCATTTTGATAAATATATAAAATACAAGGGTATTTTCACAATTATAGAAAAATATAGGGGCATTTTTACAATTTACCCTTTTTTTAATTGAGGTGTTGTTTTTTGAGGTGTGGTTTATAAGTGGGTGTAGTTTTTAAATAGTTGAGTATGGTTTTTTGAAGTGTCGTTTATAAGCGGGTGTAGTTTTTAAGTGGTTGTTTTTTAATGAAGTATGGTTTTCTGAAGTGGTGTAGTTTATAACTAGGTGTAGTTTTTAAGAAGTTATTTTTAAGGAAGTATGATTTTTTTAGGTGTGGTTTATATAACTAGGTGTAGTTTTTGAGTAGTTGTTTTCTAAAGTAAATATAGTTTTTTTAGGTGTGGTTTTTAAGTAGGTGTAGTTTTTAAGTGGCTGTTTTTTAAAGAAGTGTGGTTTTTTGAAGTGGTGTGGTTTATAACTAGGTATAGTTTTTACGCAACTATTTCTTAAGAAAGTATGGTTTTTTTGAGGTTTTCTTGAGGCTATTTCTTAAGCAAAGCACCACCACCTGGAATATTCTTTGTGTGCTCAATTTTGGAAATGTATCGTACTGTTTTACATTCATGAAAAATACCTTCAACGGTTAGATCCAAGGTGTCTCAAACATGCCACATAGGCTCCAACATACTACCTAGGCTCCACCATGCCAAGGTGGCTCAAGCATGCCATCTAGGCACCAACATGCCACCTAGGCTCAAACATGCCACGCGGGCTCCAACATGCAACCTAGGCTCCAACATGCCAATGTGCCTCAAACATGCTAGGCTTCAACATGACACCTAGGCTCAAACATGCCAAGGTGGCTCAAACATGCCATGTGGGCTTCGTGCCACCTAGGCTCCAACATATCAAGGTGGCTCAAACATGCCACCTAGGCTCCAACCTGCCAAGGTGGCTCAAGCATGCCGCCTAGGCACCAACATGCCACCAAGGCTCAAACATGCCAAGGTGTCTCAAACATGCCACGCTGGCTCCAACATGCCAAGGTGTCTCAAACATGCCACCTAGGCTCAAACATGCCAAGGTGTCTCAAACATGCCGCCACGCTGACTCCAAAGATGCCAAGGTGGCTCAAACATGCCCACGCAGCTACATGCCACCTAAGCTCCAACATTCGAAGGTGGCTCAAACATGCCACGTGGGCTCCAACATGCCACCTAGGCTTAAACATGCCAAGGTGGCACAAACATGCCACATGGGCTCCAACATTACCTAGGCTCCAACATGCCAAGGTGGCTCAAACATGCCAAAGTGGTTCAAACATGCCATGTGGGCTCCAACATGCCACCTAGGATCCAGCATGCCAAGGTTGCCCAAACATGCCAAGGTGTCTCAAACATGCCACGCCAAAGCACCAACATGCCACATGGGCTCCAACATGCCAAGTTGTCTCAAACATGTCACTAGGCTCCAACATGTCACCTAGGATCCAACATGCCAAGGTGGCTCAAACATGCCATGTGGACCTAGGCTCCAACATGCCAAGGTGGCTCAAACATGCCAACTAGGCTCCAACATGTCACCTAGGCTCAAACATGCCAAGGTGGCTCAAAAATTCCACGCCGGCTCCAACATGCCACCTAGGCTCCAACATGCCAAGGTGGCTCAAACACGCCGTGGGCTCCAACATAACACCTAGGCTCAAACATGCCACATGGGCTCCAACATGCCACCTAGGGCTCCAACATGCCAATGTGCCTCAAACATGCCACCTAGGCTCCAACATGCCAAGGTGGCTCAAACATGCCATGTGGGCTCCAACGTGCCACCTTTGCTCCAACCTGTCAAGGTGTCTCAAGCATGTCGACTAGGCACCAACATGCCACCAAAGCTCAAACATGCCAAGGTGGCTCAAACACGCCACATGGGCTCCAACATGCCACTTCTCAGGTGTGTTAGTTCATATACATGCTTTGATATGGATATGGTGTGTTAGAACCTCCAGGTTGTTTAAGGAAACCAATTTTTGTCCAAAATTATGCAAAAAGTCATCAATTACATTAGGATTCCTAAAGCAAAATGAGATAGTTGCACTCAGATCTGAATATCTCGAGTTCTGTTGATCTTGTTCAAATGATTTTTGAAGAAGCAACCAGCGAAATGTTGTGGTGAGATGTAGAAAAAAATTTGGCTCAATTTGGATCTGGGATGTATGTGAAAATCAGGTTCAAAATTGGAAGAAAATTTGGCCAGTGCACTTCCCTGAGATAAAACAAGGCCTGCACACCCAAATGATGATATCTCGAGTTTTACTGAAAACTTTTGCATGGTTTTTTAAATGACTATTAGAGAAAAGTTATAGGAATATGTGGCAAAAAACTTAGCCTGATTTAAAACTGGGATGATGAAGAAAAATGAGACCAAATTGGATCCAAAATTCTGTCAGTGAACTGTCGCAGAAAACCAGCAGGTAGATTTTTGGATCTCAAGCTTGATAAGGTTTTTTTGCATGATTTCAACTAACACAGGTCTGAATAGGGCCTAATATCATGTGCAAAAGGTAAATTATAGTTCGGATCGCAAGAAGTATCTCTGTAGCATGTTGTTATGAGAAGTATCTCTGTTATTACAGAAGTGCAGTGGTCAAAATTTCTTCCAACTTTGAACCAGATTTCTCAGACATCCCAGATCCAAATTAAGCCTAATTTTTTCCCACATCTCATTAGTCTAGTGGTAACACACTAGGTCTAGCAACTATAGGTCTCGAGTTCGAGACTGCCCAGAATCGCACTATGAACTGTTGGGTGTCAAAACCCACAGACGCAATGTAAAGTGGTTGGGGGCAGGGCCCAACCAAGCAATGTAGTGTGGTGTGTGGTCACATGTCCAGTTGGATGCTGCCTAGTGGCGTGACGTTAAAATACTATCTATCTATCACATTTTTTCTCTAGTTGCTCCTCTAAAAATCATTTGAATAAAGACCAGCACAACTCGAGATATTCAGATCTAAGTGCAAGTACCTCGTTTTGCTTTAGGGATCCTAATGTAATTGATGCCTTTTTGCATAATTTTGGACAAAGATTAGTTGCCTTAACCAACTTGGCGGTTCTAACACATCATACCCATATCAAAGCATGCCTACGAACTAACTCACCTAAGAAGTATCAACTTATATACGCTTATCCCAAAATGATTCAGTGAGCATGGGAGAGGAAGACAAGCCATATGATCATATTTTACAGAATACATTAGAATTTAGACTCGGTCAATAATTCCAACTCCTTTGAGTGCTTCTATTGATCAAGACAATATGTATACAATTAGCTCTTGATTTCTAATTGCCACAGTGGGAGAAAAATAGATCCAAACCCATGTCCGTCAGTTACTTATGTTTCGCGTCTTCAACTGCAACTTCTCGACCATGTCCCAAGTGTAAGCGACCATGCTATAATGTAAACACTTCAATAACCTAACAACACACATGGTTTATATTTGGAGGCCATATCCTAGTCAGGTTTGACCAGGATCTTGCACAATGTCATCACGTAGAGGGAGGGTATTGAAACCAGAAGATAGACCCTTAAAACCTTCCGGAAGCAGCTTGACCAAAGGTCCTCTCCTGAAGGCCCCTACCCACGGACGAGCAACCATCCCACTCCGTAACTGTGAACTAGCTCTGCCAAGGGACTCAAATGTCGTGCCCTTAGGATCCATCATGCCACCTAGTTGGCTCCAACATGCCATGCGGGCTCTAACATGCCATGCGGGCTCCAACATGCCAAGGTGGCTCAAACATGCCACGTGGGCTCCACCATGTCACCTAGGCTCCAACATGCCCTCTAGGCTCCAACATGCCACGTGGGCTCCAACATGCCACCTAGGCTCCAAGATGCCAAGGTGGCTCAAACATGCCACCTGAGCTTTGAAATGCCAAACAGGCACCAATGTGCCACCTAGACTCCAACATGCCAAGGTGGCTCAAGCATGCCACATGGGCTCCAACATGCCACGTAGGCTCAAACGTGCCAAGGTGGCTCAAACATGCCAAGATGGCTCAAACACACCACCTAGGCATCAACGTGCCAAGGTGGCTCCAACATTACAATTCAAGCATTAATGGCCTAAAATGCCATTTCAAATGGAATATATTTTTTAGTGGATAACTCAGTGCACCATCTCTAAGCATGCATATAGAGCCATGGCAAAACATAGAGTTTGAATCCATCGGCCATCCAGAATGAACCCAAACAATATCTTGCTACTAGGACATGAAGGGTCTACGTTTTGGAGGTTGAGTTTAGGTCGTTTGCACTTGGGACCTTGACTAGCTTGGTCTTAGATTGAATAAATTTCCTGGCTGTCACGAAGACGATCTCCTAGATGCTGCTTCTTGGGGCGCGTGTAGGGCAGCTATGGCAGGAAAGAAGCCGCCCTTCTTTCTTTTCTCCGGCACTGCTGCTGCACAAACATGTCTTCGATTCATGAACCAAAGTCTTTGTTTGTCTTTCACAACTCCTTATCCTAGCTTTCTTTGTACTACGTCTTTCTATATAACTCTTAAGAGTCTGGATAAGCACATGGCAGTGTTGGTGAATTTCTTGCATCTGTAGTGAGTTTGTGATTCCATGATCTTTTATGAAATGGAGATCATAATATCAGACGTTCCCTGTTTAGCCTTTTGATGTGGAAATTTTATTATATTTCGGACGTTTCGCAAAAGACTGTAGATAACTATGACAACTTGATGCTTAGATGAGCTTTTATGGAGGCATAATTTCTAGTTGTCAAGATCACTGTTTATAGATGTATATGTTGTCTAATTATTCTGCTCTCTTTGCAACCAGACCTCTACGCCAAATTGTCACTTTAATTACCATGATCATGTGGTGGAAGACGATTTCAAGAATATTGTTTGGTGTCAAGTATGCACATATGAAACCTTTACAAATTTTGGTAGTGCTTATTATGGGCATGTAGGCAATAACATGGACTACAGTTCCTTTAACGAGACATCATGGTAGAATTTTCAAAAAGACTATTTGGTCTTCAGCGAAGTAATTGCAGTGTCCAGTTACTATGCCTAGGCTCGCAAATCAATCTGTGTTTGCACTTCACTGCAGCCAAGATATGCACTTGGACAGGAAGGGTTAGCATTGGAGCGACCATGAATTTCAAAAGCTGGAACTGATGATAATTCTATCGGATGCCCTCTTTACGAATAAAAGACAGAAAACAATTATTAGTTGTACCCCCAATCACGCCAAAGGACTTCCCTTATTTTTGCCATATACTAGTATTTGAACACTTTTTGGATGTTTAACAAATTTCCAAAGGCCATACTTAAAAATATTTAATGCTTTTAGAGTGACGTGGGACCATAGGCCAACATTTATGGGCTAGAGAAAATTTGTAAAAGCATCTTAAAGACCATGGCAAGTTGACTCCATTACTTGATTTTTGGCTAGAGCAACCATTGGTCAAACCTTGGGACCATTGTGGAGTGAGAAATTAAAGGCATGGTGGTATTCACAAGTCCATCCTTTTCAAAAAGCAAGAAAACCCAAAGGCTTAGAACCATGGTGGAGCAATAATGGTCGCTTAGCTGGAACAAAGGGCTTGAAGACCAAGGTGAAGGGTAAATAAAAGGAAAAGATCATAAAAGAAAAGATCACACGGGGGCAATAGGAAATGGTAATGCCATTTTTACAAATCCGTGGTACAAGAACTAGGTACAAGAGTATTTGGACAAAGGCAATGGTGGTAAAATTTTAATAAAGGGCATGGGTGGAAATGTAAATATTGGGTAGGCAAAAATATTTAAACACTAAATATAAGGCAAAAGAAGCACAATGAAGGTGAAAGAAAATGATTAAGCTAAAAAATATAAAGGCAGAGATGAGGGAGAGATGAAGGGCCAAGATTAAGATCTTGGGCCCTAACATTCTATTGGTTTATTTCAACGGCAGAGATGAGGCAGAGATGAAGGGCCAAGATCTTGATCTTGGTCGTGACATCCTATTAGTTTAGGTTAATTTTTTTTTCCCCACGTCGATTTTGGCGCCTTGTTTCTTGGCGCCTTGCCCTGTTTCTTGCCGCTTTGCCTTGCTTGTTTTTTGGCGCTGTGCTATCTTGCATGCTCGTCTTGCAGTCTTGAGATTGAGATTGCAACTCTTCAAAGCAATGCAGTAGCGGAAATCTGAGCAGCGGAGCTGTGCCTAGCCTGGCCACCAATGAATACATGGAGCTCAAGGGATTGGATTGCTAGCCAATCTAACAGACGAGGCACCTAAACTGGCGTCCACAGGAAAATGTCGGATTTGAAGCTGGCATACACAGCGGTCGCTTCAAGATTTGTAGCTGTCGGATTCGTTGCACCTGCTAAAACACAGTTTCAGATATGCATATTGCTATGCTACCGGATTTGTTGCCGAAGATGTGTCGGCTTGTGACAGATAGTGCATTTGGCGTCTGTATAATCCTTTGTTTCCTAATCTACAGGGCAGAGACAAGATTTGCTAGAAATACAGTTTTGAATCTATTTACCAGCATATGCTGGTCGGCCTGTTCAAGACCATAATAGGCTCTGCATCGATTTATGATGGATTGCTTGTACCATGCCTGTGCCACTTGCCTGTACTCTAAACTGCTCGAAATCCATAAGCTAACATTTCAGCAGGAGAAATATAGGTCAAATAATCTTGGCCTACATACAGGTTTGGGTTGATTTCCCTTGAACATCTACATTTTTGCTTGGAAATGGTAGTTGGAATTGTGTTTTAACTAAAACTTGGTTGTCTAGGGATGCCCAAATGTGTTTTTTGCCTGCAAACAGCTTATGCAAATTATACCATAACAGATGTGTGTTGGGCTAATATTCCGCGGGGCCAGATCTATTACTATGGAAGTGCCCTCTAATGATGTTGGATAACACGGAGATGCTTTTGTATATCATGGTATGATGCTATCTTTTCTTATTCATTTATTTAAAGCTGGAAGCATGAGAGGTGTCTGGGTTCTGTTGTCTATTAGAACCCTATCTGCATTAGAAAGTTACAGATAAATATGGTGTAGTTCAAGTCTTGCATATGGTTTTCAATATGGTGCGAATCTTGCATACACTTGACACTATTCTTTTATAATTCTTTGGCAGGTTTGACAAAGTTTATAGCTAGAATACAGCATAGACAAAGATCTGCTCCGGCAAAATATTCTAACTGGTCTGCTCTGGCTAAATACGCTTCTGCCAGTTATGGTTTGCTCCGGAAAGAGTACATTACAAGCAGCTAGTTTTGCAACCTCCAAGGATGTCAAAATCCCATGAATTGAATAGGCAGATAGAGTAAGGATATGAAAATCATGTTTTTAGTAATTGGAAACAGGATTTTTGAATCAACTTCTTATACTTGAAATACAAAATTGCAAAACTTGCTCTCATCTATCAAAAGTAGTAAACATCAACAATTTCTTGAAAAACAGCAATTGATTGTAATCAAAAACAATACTTGAAAAACTTGTCATTTAACCATGTTGTTTATTGAAGAAAACAACACTTAAAAATATTTATTTGACATGTTGTTTATTGAAAATTCTATAAAACCACATGTGCATTTTATGTAAAATAATACTAAAAGACAACACCTATTTTTGAAAAAATACATTGCTTCTCAAAACCACATATCATTTTTTGAAGGACCAACACTTGAAAACAACATAATCAAAAGAAAAATAAAAAAACTACGCATAGTTTTTAGCAAAGTCGGACAAAATCCTATACATGGTTTTTTAGTGTTGCTTTTTGGCAAAACAACAGTTAAAAACAACATGTGGACCTTTTAAGTTTTATTACAAATCACATGTCTAATTTTGAAGAAAGCAACGCTTGAAAACTACAGCTACTTTTAAAACAACCTGTAGAAATATACGTTAATTCCTACGTGTAGATAATTTTGACAAAACTCTATGCGTAGACTTTTGGCAACAAAAACTACATATATAAAAATTTTGCTAAAAACTACACGTCATTTCTAGCAAATTCGGACAAAAAACAACACGTAGTTTTTTGGTGTTGTTTTTTTGCAAAAAAGACACTGAAAAACAACATGTGGACCCAGTTTTGGGGTGGTAGTGTTACACATGGCATAATGAAGGCACAAATGATGCGTTACCTCAACCATCAGATGTGAATGATGACATCAATGAAGGAGATACTGATTCCATTATTTTATCTCCAACAATGATCTCTCATCCACGAAATGAGGTTGGAAGTAGTGAACAACTATGTGATGATAGCATTAGTGATGACTATATTGAAGATGAAGAAGTTCCAAGCATTGATTCACGTTTTAATTTGCATACAAATTTGCGCTTGCATTTGGATGATGATGACTTAGACGACATTGAGCACAATATTCAAGACCAATTCAATGCTTTATAACCATTTATGTTGCCATCGATCCGAGCCATCGGATCGGAATTCTCGAATGGGCAAGCATGCATCTCTCCTATGCATGCATGCATTGCAAGCATTTTCTGAGGCTCTGGTTCGTTTGGGGATCGTTATTTCTTGCAGGTTCTTCATCGACTCTCATCGGCGTTTTCTCCTCTCTCAGCAGCTCCGTTGACTGCCACCCGCCCTCCCTTCATGTGTATATTATTATAAATATTGTTTTTTGTCGCGTGGCACGCGTGACCAGCCCCTCGCTTTTCGAGGTATTTTCTCTATTGGTTTTTTGTTGGTGATGTGCAGGTTCAAGGGTGATGCGCGACTTCAGTATTCTCTATGGAGCGTGGGTTTTTTTTTGTGGGAACGTTTAGCAGCCTGGCATTGTCCAAGCCCCTTGCCGAGATTTTATTGTTTTCCTCGAAAACCCAAAAGGGCGGGGTTTTTTAATCCCGGCGATAAACTTTCGGCAGGTACACTAGCCAACATCTGTAGCACACAATTTTATTTGGGGTCCATGTGTTATAACTGGATATTCCCTATGTTTTTCATTTTTGGGTAGCCTGTGATGTGCATCTACCCACTCTATACCATTGTAGAAAAACTGCTGAGATGAATGAAAAGCCTAGATGAATATTATATAAACGTTTGCTCTAAATTGCTTTTCTTGCACTTTTGATTAACTATATAAGGACTAAGAACATACATGCCTATACACATGACATATTGGATATAATGTTTATTCCATACTTCTAATGTAATTCTTATGGTTAGCATATTATCATTAAAAACCATGCCAGTTACTGAATACTATAAAATGTTTATTTGCAAGATTGTTTTCGTCATACTAGCTAGTGGCACTTTTGTGTCAAACTTAGCGCTTTTTGCGTCAAGATATCTATGTATTTCTACTTCACAATGTCACTACAGTAATACTTTTTTGACGCAATCACAAGACATAAGTACCACAATATATAATAGAGAATTGACATAAATTAACCGATATGTTTGATACTATTAAAATGACACAAACGCTTCACAAAACGTGACAACAACCTATCACAAAATATGGCAGAAACGCGTAACAAAATTGACCCAAAACTTTAGAACTAGCAAAGTTATAGTGGACACAAATCTATTGCTATATTTGACTCAAGAAATGTCACAATTTTTTCACAATACATGATGTAATAATTATTACAAATGCTAATGAAAAAGTAATAAATTTTTGACTTTCGAATTAATTTATATCACTTTCAAACTTCTGACACAAATGTGTCAAAACTTAAAGCGTAGTGACACAGGATTTGACGCAAAAACCTATTCTCTTGTAGTGTCACTTTGTTCTTTCTGCTTGATCTTTGCGATCTTTGGCAAGATTTTTGAGCAAGGTTTTAGATGTCTTTAATGGTCTTTATGGTATTAATTTGCTCTATTATTATAGTAAACTATTGAGCACAATCCTCTGTAAAGAATGAGCTGTTGGTTATAGATTTGTACAGTTAAAGGAATCTGAAGAAGGAAGAGCTTATTTTCGTTTCATAGACTAGTATACAAGGAAGACGTGGTCCGAACTACAACTTCGTCTCATTTTCCTTCCTTTTTTGCGAAGAGGGGAGCTTCTGGCGAGCCTGGCTATGTCAGATTTGAGTTGGATCAGAGAAAGGCTCAGGCAAAATGCTCTGTTTGAACCAATTCTTTTACGTATGTGGTGGCGGTGATCTAAGCGGTGCCACCAGTAAACTTCATCCCAAAATTACCTAAAAGAAATAAATAGGGAAAACTCCAGAAATTTCCTGGTGGCAGGGGTTTACGAATAAACAGTGTAGATTGGGAGACGAACTGGAATATCTACAAAATATGTTGAATGGGCGTATGGAAATAAGAGCAAAAAAAACAGATGATGTTTTTGCATTATCTTCTATATCGAGTTGCATCGAATATCCTCCAAAGTAGCACACTGCATGGATGTCGAGCGGATCCAAAAAAATCCCCCTTTCTAATTGTTTATTTCAGGGTTCCGGTTTCGGATTTGCCTTCAACAGATTATGCATCTTAAAGAACATAACAAATTGGAGCTTGCATCAGATTGAAGCTGGGTTTTTCTTCTATCTACTTTTTTGTCCTTTCATGTAGGTTGAAGCTTGCCTCGATTTTCATCAAATTGAATAATAAATTGTTCGCAGCCATGGACTCCTACTTTTTTCCTCCCATCTGTTTTTTCCCCTTCCGTGTGACCAACCAATCGTGTAAAACCACCTTGTTAATGCTTTTACGGGATATAAAAGTAAAGGTGAAGGAATAAGATTTTTAATTAAGTATTTGAAACTGTATAAAGTTGATAATGGCATTGAGGTTCAGACTGAAGTTTTTGACATGTTAGTATGTATTTTTTGGATATCAAAAGGGCAAGCCCTTGCTGGATGGGCTCAAAGAAAATTGATTTGTTGGATGTACCAATTGGACAGTTTAAGTGCGCAGACCACTCAGCATTACGTGACGCGAGCGGATGGTTTCTTTCTAATTAAGTGAAATGATCCATCATTCGCCATGTCGGGGGTTCCTTAGGGACTGATTCACTCTGCATAGATTGACTTAATGTAGAAAACTTGGAACTTTTGGCGATCGTTTTTTCCACATGATTTCTCGTTACTCGTGTCAGCATTTCCACTTTTGTGGCCTTCGGTCAGACTATCAGACGATAAGCCCCAAGAAACATCAAGCATCTTCCAGGAGATCCGTGGAACGATCTTGATATAAGGAACACTAGGGGTAACGTTAGACGTCCCTAGGGGTAGTATTTGGTCATTAGGACAAGTGGCACTAGAGTTGATATGTTACCATCTATAGGTGATGTTTTCTAGTCGGTCATGCATAACTAATGAAGAGATTTTGGTTTTCGCCTTCTCTCCTTGTTTCTCCTAGTTGATTAAATCCATCAAAGTCCATTTACTGGAGCTGGCGTGTCAAGTTGCCGACGCGCGTCGGCAGCTTTCCACGCCAAGAAATTCCAGAGGGACTTTTCTATATACAGAAACAACACCACTGAAAGTGGATCTCGCGTTTCTCACACGATATGGATAGGCCATGAAGGCCAAGAAATTGCAACATCAATGATTCAGAAGCTCCTAGTAGCTAAAACCCTCCGCAAAACAAGAGAGTTGAATAATGATGCCACCCAAGTCTCGGACTACCAGCGAAGAGGCACTGGATGTTCTACACAGTCAGCACAGAGCAGGTCTTCATGTTTCGCACCAAAGGCAACTCAGGTACCAAGAGAAGTATAGAGGTTCCAAGAGAAAGAAAAGGAATTGAAAAAAAAAAAAAAAAAAAAAAACTTGGGCCTCTAAACCAACTAAAAAATGCAGTTTATTTCAAACCGAATGGAAAAAGCTGAACTCAATCCGACACTCTAAATGTCAAAAACGCCTTTAAGCAAACAAAACTTTGTATTTTCCCATCATGAACTACATGCCCAAATTCATGTTGTAAGCTTCAGTTGTCCCGGAGTGAATGAAAGATTTTGAGTACAAACTAGAAATGTTTATAAGAAAAAATAAAATTAATGTAGTACTATAACATAGAAATGAAGCATACCTTAAAGAGTTCCTTCTAGGTCTTTTTCTTCAGCGCATTGCATTATTCATGCATATGATTTATAAACTTCTGCGATTTTTGTTTCGTATTTGGGAATCAGTGGTTAGGACTATGATTTTGATGTCGTATTGTATGAAAAAGGGTATATTTTGGCATGTTTGAGCTGCTTGTTTGCATTTAGTGGTCTAGTTTCACGTCATTTATGTGTGTGCAAGTTTATTGTTCGCTATTTTTTATGCTGAATTGTAGGGGTGGATAGCCTTTCACGCTACTTCCTTTTTCGAGGCTGGGCTATCGTTGAAGCCAAGAACGACCTGCTGCTTTGTTGCTTTGCTGCGGACGAAGCTTGAGGTAAGTTAGGAGGTATGGCGATGAAGCTATGGCTGGGAAGCTATGGGCATGGTGTAAACAGAGAGCAGAGAGCTATGGCGATGAAGCTATGGCTATGGTGTAAACAGCCGTGCAAGAAGATGATTGATTTTGGCAGCAGGATTGAAGGCCTCTTTAAAATATTCCCGAAATTCTTGGTCCGTTGGTGGTTCGGGCGATGTCTCCGCAATCGGCAATGTGCGGCCACCAAATAACGCCGAAAGCAATCGATAGTTAAAATTTCATATGTGGCTTTAGCTTGGTATCTGCTTCACAGCCGACAGATGCTTGCTGCTGCTTGCTTAACAGAGGAAGAATTTCTAGGGTAACGATTGGAAGAATTTCTAGGGTAACGATTGGAAGGAGAATAAGGCTTGATTGTAGATGGAGTTTTGGTGGATGCCGCTACTAGTGCTCTAAATCAGGCCATGTAAGGCCAATTTATTAAATATCCTTATGCATCAAGGCGCATGTGGGTATTGCATGCCCGCAGATTAATGATGCAAATTTTTCCTTTGCCGCTTCTTCTTTTGACGTGCTTTTAGGACCACTGAAGCTTCCTTTGCTCTGCTCGAACCAATCGATTCGAAATCCTCCTATGTCAGTATGTGTTTGTGAATTACAGCATTACCTTGCTGTGAGATCTGGCAGGGGTTTGAAATCCCCGGGCTGCAAAGCCTGTTGTTTATATGTGTTAGTGAATTACTTCCCAAAAAAGTGATAACTTTTTGTGACATTTGACTGAGTTGAAATCTCCGGATGCAAAGCCCGTTGTTTGTGTTGTTTTTGCAATTACATTTGTTCCGTTAACCCGGCCGCGGCCTAAGATGGAGGGTTACGTGAGGCCGAGATGGCCGGAGGTTCGAATCCTCCGCCACGTGTATAGCGACCATCTCTGTTGTCAGCGAGGTACATCCGATTATGGGTTGACTCAGGAGTCTTGGATTGATTTTGGCCAGGATTAATAGGGGGAGCAAAGCGAGGGATCGATTGAGGGAGTTTCGTTTGGCACAATCAGTCTGGCTTTGCAGAGAGACCATGGTTTTGCAGAAATTGTTATTAATGCTATGGTTCGTTAGGCGGTGAAACCATGTTAATGAAATTGTTCAATTGACACCATAGGGAATGGCATGGTGATTTTTCGGCAAAATGTTAATAGCCATGGATGTGGCACAACACTAGGAATATGCTGCCAATCAATGGCTCCCAATCAACGTTTAATGGAAACCCATAATAATACTTGTAAAAAACATAATAAATATATTGTAATTAGAGCATTGTTATCCAAAACACATTAGAAGAAGAATTATCAGGTTCTAATAATTTAGTTCATAAGGTTGGTTATATCTCGACGTTTCCCCCTAAAATAATTGCCTTCAAAAAACAGAAAGAAAACAGAAACCTCTTAGGTATTATCATCTAAAACACATCAGGAAGTCCAAGTTTCACTTGAAATGATTGCCTTGAAAAAATCCTCTTAACCATTTTCCTGCTAGTGGATCACATCAAGATGTCCCTCTGCAATAGCTCAGCACGTAGCTAGAATCTAATGAAGAAGAAAAAGAAGAAGCGAATTGCAAAATAATGGCAGATTTAGATGCCATCGTTGTGTCTAAGCCATTATTTATTTATTCATTATGTCACCAATCGGTTTCATTGGATATTTTTGGACATGTGGTAAGAAATATATTTCTCAATTAATAAATGCACATTTACATCCTCAATATACATGCTCTCTCTCAATGATATGTACAAGCTGCCATCTTCTAGCTTTCTTCAAAAGATTGAGGCTCGCAATTCGCAAATAGGTTCCATATAATTGTGCCGCTCACGTAGAAAAAGATTGATGGTGCAAATAATGCCAACTGTTACAGAAGGACGCTTCACGTTAATAAGCAGCACCCATGATAAAAAGTAAAGATTGGATTAAAATTTATGACTCAGCGATCTTTTGTTTCTAAGCGATTTTTGACTAAGCGATCTTTTGTTTCTTTTGTGAACAGATCGCAGGGTCTGTTGTTAAAACATATTATTCTAAAACTGCACTTACGCCCCAGGAATGTGATTGGTCATAAATATATCCACATAGAGCAATACCCAGAATGCCTGGCAATGCTCCAGCTGTGCTTGTAATACCCTGCACCATTTTGCAACATCATATACATATAGCAAATCTACTCCGATTTCACTTTAGAGCAGGAGAAGACTTACAAGAAGAACACCTGCATATTTTGGAGAAATATCTTGATGGCTGCAATATAGTCCTGTAAGTTTTAAGAGTTAAATAATTATTCAACAACAACAGTAATAGCTGCCAGAATGTTATCTAGCAAAAATGCATGAGCAGGATGTTTAATATGAGAGACAGGATTTTACATTCCTGAGAGGCAGCAGATGATAGCCTACATGTGTTTGCCCATGGCTTATTGATCTGATGCAAAAAGTTGGAAAAGCACGTAGGCAAGCTGCTGGTCATCTTCAGCTTGAAGTTAATAAGGTTGATGCATTTAACGCCTTCTAATTTATCTCTACTGAATGTATGTTTTACTCTTTTATGCTCGCCAATTTTACCTGACAAACCGAAACTGGAGAGACCAATACCACTGGTAAGAATAAGGATAGTGACTGTAGGAGATATATTTATATCCAAGGCAGCAATTGTCAAACAAATTGATGGTGAAATGAAAGCTACACTTTGGCACAACTTCCTAACCTGGAAAAATAGCAACATGAACCAGTTCCACTAAAAGAAAATTTATTAGAATAAACAATCAAAATTTATGCTGCACCTACTATGGTGATTTCGACTCCAGAAGATATTAAGCTATCCGCGAATGGTGCTGCAATGGATGAGACCAGCACGGATGCCAAAGGAGGGAAAATGGAGACCTGGATTGCAACCCATGAAATCATATCAGTTTTAAATATACAGGAGGGGAACAAGAAGTCGTTAACAGAGGTGGCAAGTCTAATATACCAGTGCCGCATCCGTTAAGTTGAACTTTAGAGCATCACTGGAAAAAGCAATTTGTTGGAAATGATAGAATATTAATGTACAATCCTTGAACTGCAGATATGATAAGAGGGTGCTCTAAAAATCTATTTAAGACATCTACCAAACTCCAAAACACCAAAAGCATAAACCTTTCTAAAATCAGACGAGAAAATAGACCTAAGATAGGTTGGAAGCCAAGAAAGAAGTGTGTAATGCCCCCAGTTTCCACAGAAGTGAGCATATGTCATAGCCCATACAGCTGGGGTTCTGGACATCCCTTTCCACGGAATTTTCTGCATCAAGATTGCTTTATCAGTTTCCAAACGAGATATGACATACACGATTTGTTATCAGGAAATTGCAATAGCAAGATACTTCTCGGGACAGTTCAGAAAACGTATAGAAAGAATTATTTCAGCCATACTTCTTAGAAACGTCCCATTACCTTATTATCACAAAGAAGACATGTAATGTTTTACTATTCATCAATGTAAACTATGCATAAGTATGTACATGCTGGCAAGAAAATCTTCGCTGACATATACATTTTCAGAAGCCTTCTTAGTTGTGTTTTGCCTTTGCTTCTGATCCATATCGTCTGATTTCAATGCTGCTTCTCCTGAGAACATCAATTAGATAATATAAGGATTAAAGATATGAGTTCTTGTGCGTGGCTTATACTCATTTTCTGGGTGAAGAACAAAAGGAAGCATATTTATATTCTTATTTGAACAGACTATCCCTTTGTCCAAAGAAAACTTTTTTGAAATTAGCCTCTTTAGCTTACAAAGCAATTATAAAAGACTTGAGACTGTAGAATGCTAATGAACCGACTTTTGTTAAAATTCGAATGACAAACAGACATTACTGCACTATTGACATTTATGTCAGGGTAGAATGAAGTACACGGCTAACATCTTTCTTTCTTTTATAACTTACTTTCTTGATTAAAAAAATCAAAACCCCCATTCTTATCGGCAAATCTGAAACCCAAGCACCTGCAATACATCAGAAAGTTCAGTGCATTATTTCCTTTACATAAAGGGAATAGGATGGGTGGAGAACATTAAGCATGGTTTGCCAAAAGTTGGAACAACGATCTCTAATGCTGGCTGGCTCATCATTTATTTACTGTTTTACATGGATGCATTGCCCATAGCGTTAACCTAGCGGAAGACTTTCGAGAAAAGCTGATAACTTGTTTACCACCTATGCAAGAACGTGATCAATAGACATCTCTTTTCCCCCCTCTTGAAGTGCGAAAAGTGGACAAACCGAAATACATTTTGACCAAGCCCATTTGTTCACAGCTCTTGGAAGCGAATAAAGGGAGCAATGATAAGTTTTGCGCACAAATGCACTTTAAAAATGGAAATAGCAAGTATATATGGATATCCTGTACAGGTGTACAGGAATATAGTACCTGATAGAGAAGCTGCCTCTTGACAGGAACGTTCTAAGGATTAACATGCTTGATTAACTTTGATATTACAACTCATTTCTTAATGCTTTAACATGGCAATAACATGGATGCAAATAATTATAGACAATAAAGGATGAGTCCTCCTACCATAGTACCCCAATTGAACCAAATATGTAGAATACTGATTCCCATCCATATTTCTCAATGCAACCTGGGGCTATGAGCAGCCTAGAGACACGGGAAAAAATTACGAGTCAACAAAATCATGGCAAAAAAAAAAAGACTACCATGCTGCTTCATATTAGGACTTGTCTTATTTTATTCTGCACGTTTAACTTTCTCTTGATGTTTGCAATGTCAGTATGAAAAATAAACATAGAATGTACCCTAAAATGCTGCCGACATTTAGACCGCCAAATACCAGCGAGACAGCCCTGGATCGTTCTTCTATTGGGATTGTCCTGAATTATAGAGAACATATTATTTGGGGATTTCAGGTACTTAAACAAGACCTTAAGAATAACTACTGAGCAAATTCTCAAAGATCGCCCAATTCATTATTCAGTGATACATTATGTTCAGCACATGCCACGCAATGGCAACAACAATGCCTCTTATGTAAAACGATGAGGTCGCTGAAAGTTATCTTTACCTTGCAACAAGATCTGTAGCAGCTGATGGTGATACGCCCTCGCCAAGTCCAACCTGCAGTTGTCAGTAAGTTATGAATTTTATATTACGATTCATTCACAATTCCAGTCTACGTTTCAAATATAGTGCATGTTTTAAGTGGCCTGCATGCATGGTCAGCTATTGCAGTCTTAGACAGGTTATACATTCTCTTACACATTATGGTCAGGGGATGATCGAGACTATCAAAAACTCATGGGAACTGCTAGACTGCAGTCTAAGACAAATTATATCTTCGGTTACACGTTATAATCAGGACAGGATTGAAATTACCAAAACTTCATGCAATCCATTTCTATTATGGCAAGCTAAAGACAATAACTAGATAAACAATCGAACCAGAAGTCGACAGGCTAGAATTCCAGGTAACGCTGCAGATGCATATGGAATGGCTGCAGTTGCTAATGACCAGACAAGAACTCCAATGCATAGCACGTTCCTGCAATTCATCACCAGGTTAGTCCAGTCAATGGAAGCAACAAGGGTAATTGGCAATAAGTGGCAAATTATAAATATCAAAAAGCAAAAGGAAAGCGTTGGAATTATTTAAGAAAGACCATGGCCCTGGGGCAAATTATGACAAACAGATGTGTTAATAGAGTTTCCATCCTACTTAAAAGCTCTACAGTATGAGCATGCTTCACGTAGCGAATCAATAAGACCTTTTTTCTTAGAACCAGTATGATGCATGTTTGATTGTTACTCCTTTTAGCTTGGTAGAGTGGTGGTAATTATGACAGCTTGGTTATGTTCCACAGATTACTGATATTAGATAATTTGGCAATAAGTGTTCCTGGAGATTTAAAACATCGTAAAATTGCCTTTGAAGGGACATAACATTGAGAGTAAAGAGAGAAGTCATCATTTTCCATCTCACGTTAGATGAAATATCTCCTGCCATGTTTAGTGAGCTAGTAACATTCTTGGCAAAAATTATGCCTAAGAGTGGTTTATTTGGCTAATATTTAGACTTTCATGGTAATTATCACCAATAACTGAAGTACTCTGTACTTTCTATCTTCGCAAGACTAGATTTGACAATACCTACTTGCCAGTGAACTGTTTTGCAAGCCATCCTCCTGGCAACTGGCTTACTGCATAACCCCAGAAGAATGAAGATTGGACCAATCCTGCTGTTGTTGCATCCCATCCAAACTGGTGTGACATAGGAATGATGGCAACACTCATGTTCACCTGCTTACACGTAAAAGACCTTGTTTAGTAAACAGGTGCTGACGAACTGAGCCAATAACTTGTTTTAACTAAGAAATTCCTATAGATATAACTACTTATACAGTTTGAATAGTTGTACAGATTAGCTGATTATTATGCATATCAATAGAATATTAACCTTGTCCATATTGCATATAACGAAAGCAAGAGAGGTTGCCAATATCATCTTGTATCTCTCCGGAAATAGCTCCTGATCAACCTGTGAGTGGTTATCGTGTTTGACTATTGGACCTGCCAAAACAGCGTATAAGTTCCAGGACTATTAAACACGTAGAATAATGGAGTTTGATTCTTGTGAAAAAATTCTCAACAATGATAATCTGATATTGTCTTGCGTTGAAGCTAAGGCAGGTGAGATTAAACTCATCAGGAACAAAGGCGCTGATAGTCTAACTTTATTGACATAATTTCTTAAGCTGGGCACTCAAGAAATCAAGCTGACCTGAGACATCATTTTTCTTTCTTTCTTCAATAGTAGCTTCCGATATCTGGGCTCTGAAGACTCTGCCTTTAGCCCGTAGTATCCATTTGAATTTGCATTCAAATATGTGGTGGCGGTGGCACAATTTGGAATGAAAACTGACATGGAAGGTTTTTGGTTGAGGTGGGTTGGAAACGAGGAAGCCCAATTGGCCTCCAAGGCCATTGATGGGCATTTTGAAGATTGATCAGTAGATGCGCTGCTACAAGATTTTCAGTTCCGTTTAAATGGGCTCCTCAAGGCCATGGTTTGGCCACGTCCCTCAGTTCCTGGTCATGGAATATCTTTTTATTCAGTTCTCTTTCTCCACGTCGGATCCACGTATTGTTAGTTACACACCGCACATTCTGTAGCCACCTAGCCCTGCCATACACGTCAAGGAAAGTTGATCATCGTTCTTCTTTATGCTCCAATGGTGGACTGCCATGTGGCAACCATTCTATCCCAGAATGACAAATCGCAACACCATTCTGTCACGACCGGTTGGATCCAGTTATCTGCACACCTGAAGCATCGCCATAGCTGAATCTGCAAGAGCCATCGCAAGAAAGCTTGAAATCAGCAGGATTTTCATCCAGCAGGCAAGTCAAAATACAAGAAACCATTGCAAGAGCTTGAAATCCCCAAAATCGCAAGAGCTTGAAATCTGCAAGAGCCTAAAACCTTAGCATCTCTGGATCATCTAAGCTTGAAATCTGAAGCATATAGCCAGATTTGAAGCTCAAAATCTGAAGCGTATAAAGCCGGATCTTTCCTTGACGTTGTGGAGTGGGAATAGGGAGCCCCTATTCCCATTCCACATAACGTAAAAACCACAAAAATATCTCCTATTTGGTTCCACATAATGGAAAAGTTCGGTCATATTACATCCCGGACATGTCAATTCATGCCTCCGCCTAAGGTGTCGGCATGGTTCTTAGTGGACGATAAAAATCATTCTTTCTAACTTTCTTTCTTTATACGAAATGGCCAATCTCTGCCATTTCACAACATTAAGGAGAGCAGGAGTTTTGGCTATGGCGATGCTACAAGGTAAATGGATGCGCGATGTGACGTCCCCTTACTCCATACGATGCCCCGATCGTCTAGAATTGGGAGGCCTCGGGGTCGAACTAAGCTGGGAAGCATAAATATAAGCACAAGCAACATGCGCATATCAACATGCGCATAGATATATTCTTCATAAACAGTGGAGATCCCACCCCAAGCTCTGACTCAGTATGGTATGACTGATGGTCTGGGCCACAAGATGATAACAGACGAAATATTTTACAGAAAGACCAGAACAAGTCGGGTCTCGACTGTAGCCTGCCAGAGATGTAACCATAAGGCTGCTCCATGGTTTCATCTTCCTCGGTCCAATGAGGCAGGAAGGCTATTCCTTCTAAAAGATATTTTGTCAGTGCAGGCAGCTAGAGAGTGTTAGATTTCCAAGCTTGAACTTGCAACCTTGCAATTTATGCCTAGCACAACAAGTCAATAATTTAAGAGACAATAGCTTAGATTCACTAGAATTGTGTTTTACAAAACCTTCAACCTTGGGAGCCAAGATTTGGTCACTTATCCCAAGCTTGTTTTATCAAGAGAAATCAAGTATTCAACTCCTTGAATTTCCTAGCCAAATATCAAATAAAAACTTTTTCTAGAAAACAATGGTTATTAAACCATTGAGTTATTTTCGATCAACACTGTAGCAATCTATTATAGCTACGGTATTGACCATAATACTGTAGTACAGTTGACCTTCACTTCCCAGCTTCAAAACGACACACAGATCATACCTCCATTCCCGAATCAAATGCATTCTGTATCTGCTTCGATCTTCTATACATCTTCTCTGACGGTTTAGGAATGGATCATCCCGGAATTCGACTGCTAATCTTAGATATTCGTCCAGCACTAATATCCCACATGCTTAGACGCTAAAATTAGCCTTTTCAACCATTGCCGAAAACAACAATAGACAACTTAATATTTAATATGTAAATAACAAGAGTTCCCCTAGGTTTTTGAAGACCTACATCTTTGACAATTCCAGAATACCTTGTATCTCAGCTTTGAAAATAGTTAGAACTTAGTCACAACCTACTTGAAGTTCTCATCAACTATAAGCTTACCAATAAAATTAACACTCCTCCTTCAGCTTACTAATTGATGACATTAAGATCCCCTTTGAACAGATTGAATTTGTTTTCTGCAAGAGCTTTAGTAAAAATGTCAGCAGTCTGTTTGGCTCTCATTTGGATATATTTTTTGTCTGCTAGATCTCTGATAAAATGAATGTTGAGCTCTATATGTTTAGTTCTTTTGTGCTCAACTGGATTCTTGACTATGGCAATGCAACTTTGACTGTCTGTCATAATTTCAATGGCTTCAAGTTGTAAACAATTTAACTCCTCCAATAATCTTCTCAACCAGGTGATCTCCTTGGCTACTAAGGAAGCTGCTACATACTCAGCTTCAGCTGAACTCATTGCTATAGCTGATTGTTTTTTACACTTCCAATTTATAACTCCACCACCTAAAAATATTGCATAGCCAGAAGTTGATTTCCTACATTCTAAATCCCCACCCCAGTCTACATCACTATATACCAGTAATTTTAGATTGTCAGTAGAATAACAAATCCCATGGTTTTTTTTTTTTTTGAAGAACTGTGTCAGCAATATATTAAAAGAATGGTAATGTTACAAAGCAAGTGAGGAGGAAGGAGAACTGCCCCAAAGAGACAGTGATACCTCGACACTCCACAACAACTGCAACTCTACTGCTGTACAAACTGGCCATCACCATCTACCACACCCAAGAAGTCCCGCCAAATGGAAAACTTCCGCTCTACTAATCCCGGGAACACCAAAAAGCTTTGAAATAGCTTGTACCTGAGTCGAGGAATCAGAGAGGCTGCAGGCTGCTGAATCCCCTGAAAGATCCACAACCGCCGCCGCTTCCAAATCAACCACACCATCCCATGGTTTTGAGTACCCTTCAGATACCTAAGAATTTGTTTTCCAGCTTCCCAATGTTCTTTTGTGGGATTGTGACACCTTCTACGTACAATATTTACTGCATATGCTATATCAGGCCTTGTACTGTTTGCTAAATATAGCAAACAACCAACCAGAGCTCTATAAGGTACATGTTCCATGGCAGCAATCTCCTCCTCAGTCTGAACTTGGTTATCAGTTAACCTGTGACCTGGCAACATTGGGATTTTGACAGGATTTGCATTTTCCATGCTGAATCTTTTTAGCATGTTTTCAACATGCTTGCATTGGTTTAACTTCAACACCTTCTCCTTTCTGTTTCTGATCACATCTATCCCTAGAAATTTTTTTAATTCCCCAAGGTCTGTCATTTGAAACCGAGATCTCAATATTTTTTTGCATTCATTGAGAATATTTAAGGAATTTGCAATCATAATGCAATCATCCACATAAAGTGCAATGATGTAAAACTCTTCTCCAATTTGAAATCTATATAAGTTGCCATCATTTCTGAATTTCTCAAAACCATGTTCTCTCAAGAAATGGTCCATGCATAGATACCACTCTCTTGGGGATTGTTTCAAACCATACACAGCCCTCTTTAATTTCCACACATTCTGGCCCCTGCAACATTCCGCTATGCGCAGACATCTTGCATATTTCCACAAGGTCACCAACATGGATGCACAATGTCTTCCCCCGAGGGCTTTGTTATTGGCACAAGAGCCACAACGACTGAAGAGGGTATGGCAGGAGCACTGTCAGGGGTGGTTCGCAACGTGGTCTATAGACTACCAGCAGATTCTGGCTATGCCTGATGCCCAGGGACAGGCTGCACACCTGAATGAGCGCTTTGCCACCACTCTGTGGGATGCAGCCACTCGTGCAAAGCCTAAAACAGAGCACTACCACACGCAAGTTAATCCAACACTGGAACGTGGCCCACACCAGTACTTGAAAGCGCATATATCTATGAAGAAACGGAGAGCTATTGCCTCCGTGAGGACGGGGTCCCATCATCTCAGAATTGAAACAGTCATTTGGACTACGATGGAGGGCGAGAATCCCCAACATGAGAGAATATGCCGGTGTTGCCACATGCGACAATAGAGGATGAGCACCATGCTCGCAAGAGTGTCCCGCATATACGCCGTATCCGGAAAGCAACACATGCTGATCTTAGATGCTCTGCGGCACCATTTGCATCAATTGTGGCATCGCCGATGGTTGCACGCCTCGCATCCTACATTTTGCAAGTCTCTACCGTCAGAGAATCCCTTACAGGACAAGGGATCTGAGAGCCTACTACCAGGGTTTTTCCTCCCATGTGGGGGTTTTTTCATTCCAGTAGTAGGGACACATTGTATAGTAGCATTTGTCTTTTTGGTGTGGTTTTATCTGCTTTGTGTACTGTATGTACCGTCTCATAGGTCAAGTTTGGCCTCCGCGGACGTTAAAATATACTTCCTTCCTTCCATATTTTTACCAATCTCAAATCCTGGCGGTTGTTATATAAGCCTCCTCCTCAAGTGTGGCATTTAAGAAAGCGGTTTTCACATCCATGTGATGTAATTCTAAATTCAATGCATTTGCCATTGCCAAAAGAACTCTGATACTAGTGCATTTTACAATTGGAGAATATGTTTCCTCATAGTCTCTACCTTTCTTTTGAGTAAAGCCCTGTGCAACTAGTCTTGCTTTGTATTTTTTTGTGCCATCAGAACTTTCTTTGATCCTAAATACCCACTTGCTTCCAATAATATTTTTCCCTACATTTAATCTGACTAGATCATAAGTCCTAGTTTCCTCAAAGGACTTTAATTCATCTTTCATAGCATCTAGCCACTTGTTTTTATCTACACTTTCTTGAACCTCTTCAACACTTGATGGAATCAGTTCATCTTCAAGAATTGCCATAATCTGCTCAAAACTTGGTTCCTTTTTCTTTTCAATTCTTCTGCTTCTTCCTTGTTCATTTCTGCCATATGGTATTTCTCCTAGCTTTGCTTCCTCAACTAGTTTTTCTGCTTGAGTTTTTCTCCTCTTAACAAGTACCTCCTCAGTCTTTTTATTTTCATCTATATTTTCTGCAACTGGTAATGTTGGCTCATCTACTTTCTCTGCATTTACTTTCTCAGCGTCTACATTAGTAGAACCAACCTCATTTATATTTTTTTCATTCTCATCAGTGTATAAATCTGGCTCAGTTCTGGAAACCTCATTTATATTTTCTCCATTCTCATCAGTGTCTATATCTGGTTCAATTCTGGTTACTAGTGGAGTTTGCTCTTTTATTTCAACCCCCTTTTTATATCTATCCTTATAGACAATCTTCTCGTTGAAAATAACGTCTCTACTGATAACAATAGTTTGCTTTTCTGGAATTAGAACCCTGTACCCTTTAGACACAGAGTCATAGCCAACAAGAAATCCAACTTCTGCCTTGTCATCTAATTTTTTTCTTAACTCTACTGGTTTATGAACAAAACACAAACAACCATACGATCTGAACCAATCAAAATCTAACTTTTCATGAGAATCCCAAAGTAAATTTGGTATCTTACCTTTGAGACTTGCAGAGGGTAGCATATTTTGAACTCGAACAGCAGTTCTCAGAGCTTCTTCCCATAGATTCCTTGGTAGTCCACTGTATTTTAACATTGCCCTCACTGCATCCATCACAGTTCTGTTTCTTCTCTCAGCCACTCCATTTTGCTGCGGACTGTGCCTGCAAGTCAACTGCCTTTTTATGCCATGAGCAATGCAAAAAGTCCTGAATTTTTCAGATAAGTATTCTCCTCCTCTATCAGATCTTAAACATTTAACCTTTTTTCCAGTTTCCCTTTCCATTTCTGCAACAAACTGCTTGAATGCTTGTAATGCTTGAGACTCTCTTGTTAAACAGTAAACTTTACATTTTCTACTATAATCATCAATAAATGTGATGAAATATCTGTGATTAGTTCTGCTTCTTACATTCAGGGGAACACAGAGATCTGTATGAATAAGTTCTAGTACTTGGCTTGCTTTTGATTCTCTTTTTCTAAAAGGCAATCTGTTTAATTTTCCAACTGCACAACCTTCATATATTGGATCCTCTTCCTTTTCATCTTTCCAGTCTATGATACCAAGTTTGTGTAATGTTCTTAAATTATTGAAGTGAGAATGTGCCAATCTGTTGTGCCACAACTCCAGATTTATTTCTTGAATAAGATTTATATTGTTTGGTGCAAGTCTACTCATCTGGAAAAGATTCCCAACCCTTTTTGCTCGAAACTTTAACTTTTCATTCATGAACACATTACATTCTTTTGAGTCAAAATTGACTCGATAGCCTAAGTCAACAAGCTGACTCACAGAAATTAGATTTTTAATGATTACTGGCACACAAAGAACATCTTCAATATTTACAATATTTCCATCCAAGTCTTCAAGTTGCAACAATCCTTTGCCTTGTATTTCGGTTAGAGCTCCATTGCCAACTTGAATTTTTCTAGAGCTTGCTGTAGACAAATTTCTAAGCAACTCAGCTGATTTCACAACTGATCTTTCAGCTCCAGAGTCAACTACAAGATCAGTTTTGTCAGCACCATAATTTTCATGAACAATAGCAAAAGTATTGGTTACCTCTTCATCATTACCAATATCAGCTTTGTCCTTTTCAACAACTTCTTGAGCCAAGTATGTCCTCTCCATACTTCTGCCTCGACCCCTGCCAGAACTTCCTCCCCTTTCTTTTCCTCTCCCAAAGTTCTTTGGAGTAGGACATTTAGCTCACATTTAGCTGCCATGTGTCCCCTTCCTCCACAAGTAAAACAATTAAATTCTTTTTCTTTCTTCAGTTTAGGACACTCACTTTTGTAATGACCTTGTTCATGACAATAATAGCAAATAATATTTCCCTTCTTCTTAACAAATAGAACTTCAGGATTTTCTTGACTCTGCCTTAAAATTTTCTTTTGTTCCCATTCAGTTCTGAGAAGATTTTCAGCCTCTTCCTTTGATCTACATGTATTTCTAACAAACAGGGATAAGTTTTCATTCTCACTAATAGCCCTTGAAATCTGAAGGACTTGACTCCTTTCAGAAATAACTGTGCCTGCCCCTGCCAAATCTGCTATCATATTATCAAATTTATTAAAGTATTCAGCCATGTCCTCATCTTCTCTAAGTTTCAAGTTTCTCAATTCATTCTCTAATAAATCCAACTGAGAAGATGTTTTTTCTTCATAGTGACTTAACGAAAACTTCCACATGTCCTTTGGACTAAGAGATCTAAGTTTCAATCTAATAGTAGGACTAACCTTACAGGAAATAACCCCTTGTGCCTCCTTGATCTTTGCTTGCACAGACTTTCCTGTACTGCTACCAAGTGTAGTACCACCTGTACTTCCACTACCAGCACCAGCAGTTGAAGATTGACCAGCTCCTCCTGCCACAGACCCTGTTGAAGCAGACCTGACCAAGCCACCAGTACTCACAGCCAAATTGCTTGTGGGATCCACCAGTTCCCATAAGTCTTCAACCTTCAAGATATGGATCATGGCATCCTTCCAAACTTGGAACCCAGGTCCACCCTTATAGACCTCTACCTGATTTAATAGACTAGCTTCAAACCTGCTAGACATAACTGTAGCTCTGATACCACTGTTAGATTTCCAAGCTTGAACTTGCAACCTTGCAATTTATGCCTAGCACAACAAGTCAATAATTTAAGAGACAATAGCTTAGATTCACTAGAATTGTGTTTTACAAAACTTTCAACCTTGGGAGCCAAGATTTGGTCACTTATCCCAAGCTTCTTTTATCAAGAGAAATCAAGTATTCAACTCCTTGAATTTCCTAGCCAAATATCAAATAAAAACTTTTTCTAGAAAACAATGGTTATTAAACCATTGAGTTATTCTCGATCAACACTGTAGCAATCTACTGTAGCTACGGTATTGACCATAATACTGTAGCACAGTTGAGCTTCACTTCCCAGCTTCAAAACGACACACAGATTATACCTCCATTCCCAAATGAAATGCATTCTGTATCTGCTTCGATCTTCTATACATCTTCTCCGATGGTTTAGGAATGGATCAGCCCAGAATTCGATTGCTAATCTTAGATATTCGTCCAGCACTAATATCCCACATGCTTAGACGCTAAAATTAGCCTTTTCAACCATTGCCGAAAACAACAATAGACAACTTAATATTTAAATAACAAGAGTTTCCCTAGGTTTTTGAAGACCTACATCTTTGACAATGAATCCGGAATACCTTGTATCTCAGCTTTGAAAATAGTTAGAACTTAGTCACAACATCAACTATAAGCTTACCAATAAAATTAACAGATAGACGACTCTCGTACTCGACCTAACCTCGCTGAAGTGACGCATCACCTAAGAGGGGCCAAACCCATACTGTGTCCTTTCGCAGTGGCAAAGCATTAGGTCTAGCTTGCGATGGATCCCCAACAAACCAGCACACTGTTGGTCCCTCTGCACTGGGATCAAGTCCTTTATTGTAAGCCAGTCAAGGCCCTTAGCCCACAATCAGGCGGGTTCCTATATACAAGCCGAATTGTTTGTAATGGGAATTAATGAGGTATACTACTAGAGTTATTTTAATCATGGCTCCTAAGTCTCTACCCCCCTTCCTCAAGCACAAAACGTGCAAAACAAAGCAACATCCCATGATTCCACATCATCACCATAATAGAACAATAGTTCTAATCTAGCTAATTATACAGAATACAAGGGTCAGGGTTCCTCAATGTCACTCTCTTAGGGGGTCAAAGAGCATCCAACACTAAAGCAGAGAGGCAATTCAGTTTAACTTCTACCTAGGATCAGCATGTTATTCTAAGTCTAACATGATCCTTGCTCTAGATTTCTATTCTGAGACCCTGATGTGGCGAATAACCTTCTTAAACTATGGCACTGCGGTAGCGCCTTAGGTACGTGAGTTCGAGCTCTGAAGCTCGCTTCTCCCTGGCGCTGCTTGAAACTAACTCCCAAAGCTCTTCCAACCAGCAAATGGCACCTAGCCTAAAAGGTTTACAGTTTAGAGCCTTCCTTATACAGCCTCGAAAATGGGGTTTGGCCTTGGGATTGGACCAGGGTTGACCTTAAGGAGCTATTTATAGCTAAATGGCCATATTTTTGAATATTTTAACAAATAAGATACTAAAGCTGAATAGATTACTATTGAATATATTTTTTATTCTTTTGCCAAAGTTTTTGGCATTTCGCCCTCCCACCGTTCTTAAATTAGTTGTATATTATTAAGTTCAGATATGGAACTTTCCATCCATTTCTATGAATATGAGTGTTTAGGATCATAGATTCACCTTGTAGCATCCTTATAGATGAAGTAATTCTTTGGTAACTTTAGTGGCTAATAGCATGGTACTCAAAAAATTGTCGACAACTACTCCATTATAGTTTCTAAGATATCAAACCCCTCTAGGTTGTATGTAAGTTAATAACTTACCTTTTTCAATTGCCATAATAACAATAGCAAGATTTGGCCGAGTTTTTATGAAACAATTCAACTCAAGAAAAGTAATTGACAACATACCTAATCTAGGGAACATGTGATTGGGCAATCTTGGATTGGGCCACGTGGTCCCATGGCATCTTTGACACTTGGCCAGATGGCCACAAGGTTACCTTTATCGTAAAACAAGGGGGGTGGTGGGGAGGGTGCTTTTTCCTCCGTGTTTTCCATTTTGTTTCTTCTATGAAAACTTTAGTTGTTGGCAGAGCTGAGCGTTGCTACGTGTACAATATAGTTTTATTAAAATACAAAGCAATTCGACTCAAGTGAGACAAATATCTAGCATAATCACAGGGGGTCTTTTTTGTGTTTTTGTACGATATTCACAAAGGTTTTCCTATGATTTCATGGTCGATTCATCGGGTGTAATGAACAAAGTATTTCTAGAGTGCCGCTTATCTTGGCCATTCATTTTTTTGAGAAGCGATCGTATGGTCACGATTAAAGTTATAATGTTTTTTTTATTAGGTTTTTTTAAAAAGAGTCGAATTGGGCATGCACGCATCGAACCCTTGTATTTAGGGTTTCTGTGCTTTTCTTTGCTGCTTCAAGAATCGTGATGCAGGTTAAGTTAGGCCACACTTCGGCTGCTCCAAAACATGCCAAAACGTCATTTTAGTCTCTGCCAGTTGGACAGATGAATTCGTTGATGTAGAGCGGTGTTTATGCAGGTCCGATTGCATTGTCTTGAAGGCGTGTCGAACGAGTCAGCCAGAATTGATTCCAGATCTTCAATGACGGATTTTGCTGCTGGTTCTAGGGCATACAGTCCATTTGGGCTTTGTTTTTCCAGAAGTGGAGGTTTCACTGCAAACTGTGTGCAATTCTTTGTAATACCAAATATCGTTGGACCATTCACAACGCTTCCTTGGGAACCAAAATTACACATGGCCATTTCCGTGCACAGGGTTGTTGGTTTGCCACAAGGTCTTTGCCTCTGTTTTGTAGGTTGACACCATCTTTGCCATAGGCCAGTGGATTTTGTGGATAATGTGTAATAGTCATAATATAGCCGCTAGAATTTCTATGGATCCAAGAAATAATGCAGGAAAGTGAGAAGGCAGAAATTAAGACATGATTTGGGAGTGCATGCTCTAAAGATGAGAAGGCAGAAATTAAGACATGATTTGGGAGTGCATGCTCTAAAGAATCACAACTATATGGATATTTGCAACATATGCTTAGGATCAAACTTGTGGTATTTCTTCATGGTTAAATACTTGCCAATGTTTTCCTCCTTAAACATTTTGTTACATTGTAGCTCATATTTCATATTGATGTTGCATAAATTGGGTTTCGAGTTCCATGCAATGACTTCATTTCTATAATTTATACATTCATGATTTGTTCAACTCAAATATTAATTATGTTTCTTCTCTTAGGGGCCCAAGGGCCCAAAAATTTTTTTCTTATATACATATAACAACCACCACATAAATCCCATTAACATTAATGAGCACAAACCATTACATTTAAGATGTTAAAATTAAAATCCCCTTAGACCCCTTTGGTTTGGGTGCATATTCACACGGGGGGTCACGTAGGGCAGCGAGAGCCCTTAAATTATATTATACACGTATCAAATTCACACCTTATAGTATATTAACTGAAATCTTATAGTATTTTGCACACCTAAGCATACAATATACAAAAATTCATACAAGGATACCCCACAAACGAGGAACGCTATCTACGGTCCACATCAAGGAATATAAGGCATATATGCCCATCCGAAGGCTCTCGTTGCCCGGAGTGACCCCCCGTGTGAATATGCACCCAAACCAAAGGGGGTCTAAGGGGGATTTTAATTTTAACATCTTAAATGTAATGGTTTGTGCTCATTAATGTTAATGGGATTTATGTGGTGGTTGTTATATGTATGTGGTGGTGGTTCACCAATATTTACACAAAGGAAATTGGACCCAAGTTATCCCATTCACCAAAACTCAAAGTTTTACATTTATATAATCCTAGACTAGATACAATAAAAAAGGTTCTTCTTACACTTGAAATCCCAATATAATTTTACTTCAAAACCTTGTTACAATTTTGAAGCACACTTGTTAATCCAGAAGCATCTGCAACTGAACTAAACAAGGACAAAAAGACAGTTAATCGACAAAATTCACTAAGAACTAACCTTAAGAACCTTAAAAATTGGTAGATTTTCTCGCAGATCTTCAAGAACCTTTATGAGCATGGCAGATCTTCACGTAGATCTTAAAAGACATGGCAAAAGATTATGATTTCCAGCCGCAGCAAGAAACATAGCTCAAGTACGCTGCAACAACGAAAAGCACACAAAGACGCAAGAACTCTCCAAAATACTTGAAAGGCAGCTTCAAATCTGGTAAAAAATGACATCAATTGTTAGCTAAAGCCAAGGCATCTCCATAGAAGCAAAATGTGGGGCAAGCGCCACAGCCGCGCCTCAGAAAAATGTATTGTCCTGTCGGAACTATGCCATAGCCAAAACTTAGAAACGTACAGTGCCAAATCAATGTCACATTGTATATACATTGGCACTGCATTGATCTCCGTCGACAATAAAACTCCGTTGAATTCAATTCAATGCAAATCTAACGATCACCTCTTCTATATAACACCAACAAACAAATTAGGTAAATGCTTTCACTGCTATTTCTATATATCTTATAACTCTGACAGCTTATATTTGACACAAATTGCACTTTCCCTCCAATGCCTATTTTGATAAGAGTAGGTGGTTCATGTTCATGCTAAAGCCAGAGTGCTCATTATATCACCATATATTTGACACAACTTGCACTTGCTCTCCAAAGCCATTTTGGTTACAAAATGCTTCTCAATTTGGTGCTAAAGCCCGGCAACGCTGGGCATCCGTAACTAGTTATTTTTGTTAATGAAATTGTCTAATGAGAGTATCATCGATGTTATAACTTTGCGTTTATGGATTTTAGTAGAGAAAACAATGCTTTATAAGGAATGTGGAGGGCAATTAAATCTATCTCTAAAGTCGAAAATTTGGAAAGACAGGTCCAAAACTGCTCAAAATGTCACCCTTAGAAAGAGTTAAGTACATCAACAAAAATAGATACAGAAATGCAAAACACAACATTTTTGTCCTAGTTCATTGGCATACTTTAGTTCATGATGGACACATGGCGCACATCAGCAAGGGCCTAATGTTGTACTTTATTGGATGCTCCTGTGATATCCTCACCTCTTCGTTAGATGACATCTTAGCCGCGGTAAAAGGGAAATGCATGGCATATGATTACATTGGTGCCTGGCATTGCACGCATAATTATGGACATATGTTTACACAGGAAATTAATGTAAGATTGATTATTCAAAGTTATTACCTGTTATAACTAACCTTACAAGGCGATTGATATCCAAGTTCTTCAAGTGAAGCAGAATCAGCAACAATACAGTCAGATTTATGAATTCGCTCTGTTATTATCATAATCAAGTCCTCCTCTCTATGAACTAGGCTTGTAACAAGTTGGAAAAACAATTCTAGGCATAAATTAGATGATAAAAAGCAAGACCATATGTGAGATCATAGCGTTATCATGCTATTGTATACATAATAGTCAAATAAAGATGAAGATACTAGAAAATGATGCCCAATGTTCTTATCATTGATGGCATTCAAAGGATTATACTGCTTTACGAGATTACTCTGTATTAATGTGCGGATAGATAAAGACAAAGGTCATGACAAAAATGAGCATAATCCGACAGGATAAGCTGACACCTGAAACTAGGCCACCAGATCTATGAGTAATAATTCTAAGAATTTGACTTGCATTGTTTATATTGTCGAGCAATTGATAACATTTACAAAATGACTTCTCTTGCTATAACATCGTTCAAGACTGTATTGTTGTACTTAACAGAATAACAACTGAATTTCATAAATTATTTATTGTACTTAGACTATTTGAAATGCAAATAAGCAAATTAGAGCATTCCATCAATGAAGATGAACAAATATACAGATAAGAATAAGAGCACAAGAAAAAGAGCTCTCGAAGGTGATACATGCAATAATCTTTTTTGCCATGTCAGCAACACGTTGGCGCCACCTCAGAAAAAAGGGCCCTACCATTTTGATTGCATAATCAAACCGCCACATAAACTCCTCCCCGTGGCAGTCTCATATTACATAAAACACGATTGCAAATTAAACGAGACCGTTGCGGTGGTCCTGTTTCAAGATTTCTATTGCAAAAATAGTGTAGCCTCTAAAAATGGCATTTTTAGAGTAGGATATCTTAAATCAAATATTGCACCTTCAAAAATATTGAGCAATTTCTTTTTCTATGGTTGCTAATTCCAAAATAGTTGTTCAAAAACATGTATATTTAAAATAGAACACTCAAATAGAAATAAACTATGTTAAAAATGCCAGTTTCCAAAATACTAAGAAAGTTGTTACATGACAAGATTTGAAAAAGAAGGAAAACAAGGAATGTTTTTCTTCTGATAAATTAGTCACCCACAATTTTTGTAGGATTTATAAATCCAACTGATCACTATCCTCAGCAATAAAAGTTTGACCTTGTAAGATTATTAATCTAATAGATAACTATCCTCGGCAGTAGAAATTTGACCTTGATGTGTCACAACCATTTGCTTTTCTGCATCTGCTTTAGCCATCTTATCATCCTCCAGGGCAAGAACTGGTTGCAGCTCATTAAAGACAGCATCGTCATCGGTGGAACTGTTAGGAGGCGATTGGACTTCTGAGGAAGTGAATTTTGCAAACGCAGAGGAACTCTTAATTCCTAGTTCTTCGTTCTCATCAGGCAATGTGGGCAGGACAGCCAGTCGAACATCAATAAAATCAACTGCTTCCTTGTCAATGTCCACTGTTACACAGTTTCTGCCTTTCTTTAATGCACAAGCTATTGTGGTTCCAGAGCCAGAAAAGGCATGAAGTACCCAATCACCTGGCCTTGAACGCATATCAAGCAAGTGATTTATTAGCTTCTGAGGTTTCTGATAATGATTAACAATGCGACCTTGAGAAGCTGGATCACCAAGCTTTTGTAGAACAGCTGGAAAACTAAAAACATTTGAAAAATCAGAACAGGAAACAGTGTTATAGTGTTCCATGCCTCTCTTTCCATCAAAGCTCCAATAGCTTGCATGCATGTTCTCCACCTTGCTCATTAATCTAGCACCTCCACCATGACCATGGATGTTGGATTTTATCCTAGAAACAAAGTAAAAGGGTTAAGACACAAGGCTAATATTCCAGAATAGATGAAAAGATAGCATATACCGGACACCATTTTCATAACCACTTGTTTGACCACTTGTTTGACCAAATTGTTTTTCATGGCAGCTTCAATAAGTCTATATTGCATGCTTAAATGGAAAACGATAACTCTCCAGTGTTTGTAGTAGTAATCCTTTTAATAGCTGTGATGAATTCCACAACTCTCAATGTCTAAAAGGCCGATCGTAATAAACAGGAGGTTGAAATTACTGTTAGATTACGCTTATTTTAAACCACATAATCGTCTCCGATATTGGCGGAGTGGCGCCGCTGAGCTCTCCTCTGTTTTTGCTGCTAAGCTCTTCTCTCTTTGGCTATGGCGCCACAAGTGTTTTGCGACTCCTGCTATGGCGATTGCAGAGCATTCAGGCTCTAGCAACCCGGTCTGCCAGACTATGAAATTATAAGCATGATGCTGCAGTGGCACACCAACAGATTGGGCTAAATGTATTAATCTTTGCCCCAAAGCATGAATGACCCTTTTTAGAGGCCATAGCCAATTTCGGCGAGTTGGCTGCCACAACAAGCTGTAAATATAATTTGTTTCATTTGATTCTAATGCTATACATTCACTGAGTTCAGATTCATAAAATCGGTATGCCTTACATTGGTATTCATTGATTTGGCAGCAGTATCATGTCATTTTCATTTCTGTATTTACTTCATAGTTGGCTGCATTACCGTCAACTGAGCCGGCATGTTCTCAATGGGATCTAGAAAAGCGGCCAAAAAAGCAAAAGCAGTGTTGTATATAAAGAATGTGTTCCATTTTTATACCTCGATATCGCACGAGGACAGAACTTCAAGATTCTTGCCGAGAGGGCTTCTTCTGTCTCAATTTGTCTTAAAGCTTTTCAAGCAGATCTAGTGGCTTTGCATCCTACTAGGGTTTTGCCGTAAGTCTGGCAGACAAAGCACAGCCATAGATAGGTGCAAGCATTCAAAGAAAAGACTGGCCATAGCAAGGAAGCTATTTTCGCCATAGCTGTTTATGTACATAATTTCAACCTCAGGTTTATTATCGTTATAAGTAACGCCGATCGAATTTCCGACAATAATTTTTCCCGGCGGCGCCCGCCAGACTTCAGAAGACACTCTCGCGTTCGCCAGGTGCACCCTCATCTAGCGGGGCCGCCTCAAAAAATTATAGCACGGAATTTCTTCTGGACGTGCATTACCTAGTACATCATATCTACTTCCGTTTATGTGAAACCCATAAGGAATATCAGCAATAATCAAGGTAAAATCTTGGGCCTTCACAAATTGGTCGTTTTTTGCAATCTCCTTGAATAACAGAAAACAAATTATTTTAATCAAAGAGAGTAAAATTTTCATAATGAGACTGGGAATCTTGATCTTCAGGTAAAACCCTTCTCAAAGCTAGGGCCCTTCCATTATTAGCAAGCCTCACAAGGTTCAAGAAGTCCTCAGGTAAGGTACTACCTCTTCTTCAACATTCTGCCATGAAGCGCCATCTCCACTATATCTGCAAGGTGCACCACATGGATGATGTTAGGTATCCTGTTCTTGCACTTGCCATGGCTGAATCTCCTCAGCGTTTGAAACGATGTTGGAAAGAGCATTGCACTACCTGGTTTGCCCGTTGGGCTGTGCACCTAGAGCACTGCCTGATGCTTGCCAGTTCTGATCCTGAGCTTTTGCAACAATATCTCAATAGTTTTTCTCAAAAGATATGGGATGCAATTACTTTGGCCCAAGTGAAAACTGGTCATTATCATGCACACATAAATCCCACCTTGGCTTATTTGCTTGCTTCGTTGTCCAGGAACAAGCTTGTAGCTATTGCATCAATTCGCACGGGGTCCCACAGGCTACGGATTGAGGCAGGTAGATGGGAGCGGCCGCAATTGCCGCGAGAAGCGAGACTATGTGCCTGTTGCCAGTTACAGGTTATTGAAGATGAAAGCCATACTCTTCTGAGTTGCCCTAGTTTTGAGATAGTCCGGAATCATTTTTTGACCTTAGCATTCCATTCCACGCTTCCACAACTTCTCAGAGCACCATCTGTGCATGACTTGGCATTATACGTATTTGAGGTTCTAGATAAACGTCGGCAATTACTGAGCCCTTAGTAGTCATTATCTCCGTTTGTCTAGTATCATCATTACTGCAAAGGTTTTTCCCTTGAAAACCTTTCGAGGCAGGGGTTTTTAAATCCTAGTAGTAATGATTGTACTAGCCCATTGTATGGGTCCCATGACCTATTGGTCTCCGTGGACGTTAAAAAAACTATTCTATTCTATTCTATTCTATTCTATTCTGCAAAATAAATAGAGCACAAATTTAAAAGTGAAACATAAGTTCAAAATGCAAAAAACAACTTACTCAACGATCAAAGTTTAGAGCATATTGAATGATTCTTTAATCAGAGGCTGTGGAGAGCTAAAGTTCCTTCATTTTTTCCCAGCTGTCTACATTCAATTGTTCCATCAAAATAGACTAGCAGTGCATAACATTTTTCTGACTGCATGAAAAGAGAGATTGCATAAGAATAGTTTTGGGTAAGTGGTTACATCTTATTGAACAAAAACAAAAAAGGCAACAAAAGAATTCTATTCCAGAGTAGAAACAGGAGAAAGGATGTACAATGTAGAGGAAAAAAGAAATAAATACCACCGTGTAGTAGACATGAAGCTAAAAAATACGCATAAGGGAAAATAAAAAGAAGAATTAGAAAGGAAGTAGCTATTCCAGAATAGGACCAAAGAATATTAGGCTGCTCGAAAATAAAAAGCAAGATCAAATGCTTGAAGACAAAAAGCAAAATCAAATGTTGTTCAAGAAATGAAAGTTTACTTGTGAACTTCGGCAAACATCTCTTCGATTGTAAATTCTTTATCCACCACGTTTTTTAGCAGAGTCTCTAAAAATGCTTGATCAACAAATCTTTGGACCTCCTTCCAAGCTGTGATCGTCATCTCCTTTTTAGGAACGTCTGCCCCTTCTTTCTTGTCACTGGATTTTACCTTTTTGTTTCAACTCCCCATGTTCATACATAGTGAAAATTTGATTTTGCATATCCCAAATCTGTAAATGCATAAGGGTGTTAGTACTAACAGAAAACAATATGGATATCTTACAAGAGATACTAACCTTTCCTTCCTTGAAAGTGAGCTGAAAATAGTTGTCGTGCTTGGTGAGTGTTGCCCTTTTTGCTTCTTGTTCATAGTCAAGGCAACAGTCAATAGCACATTGCTCTTTTAATTCAAACCAGTTTGCTGGAGTTCAAAGGTTCTCACCATATCTTTCTTTAACACTAGACCTGTCCATGGGACCATTCCTGATCCATGGACCAGAACTGACCCACATGACCTCTGCCACTTAAACCCATGTAACTCACAGAAATTTCAATTTTATAATATATCACCATCATTTGAGTCTTCACTTGTTTCTTAATGATCTCTGAGAATTTCGAGACCAATGGGGTCACCTATACCTTGTGGTGATTACTCAAACATTGGAGAATTTGGCGGTTTTGCACCAGTCCGTAATGCTTTCTTTGATATTTCTAGCATAAAGTGACCTAAACCTTGCTAAAATTGGAGGTATTTGCATGTTTATCATAGAACACGTTGAGTTTTATGTTCCCATGTTTTCTTACGATCATCTGACATCGGTGGAAGCTGCCAAACCCTATTTTGCTCAAAAAAGCTGCTTGAGGTTCAAGAATTGTAAGGGTGGGGGGTTTGGGGGGCAATGTCCAGGGTTCGAGTCCGTGGTAAACCAAAAAAAAAATTTTTTTGACGTTAAAATAAACTTCCTTCCTTCCTTCCTTCCTTTCATTATAACAAGTTTTGATTTAATTCTTGTGGCCATGAGTTGCTAATTGTAGGAGCTATAGTTTCATGATTTTTTGGAGTGTTCATAAGTCATGTTAACCTCAATATTTACTAAAAGAATCTACTATACAGAATTCTGGACAAAAGTATATGTTAAAATGCCCCAATAACAACTATCCATAATGCCATGGTGATAATAAATGATGTGTTCTATTTATATCTACATATAACATAACCCTTGTCAACCTACATATAGTGTAACTAGGGTGTAACCACGCAATTTTTGGAATTCAAACATGATGTACAACAGCCAGATTAACACATTAGAGCATAAAAAGTTGGGTCAACTCCATAATTATAGGTCCAAAACTCCACAATCATTAAGTTAGTGATGTTTATTGATGAATTCAAGTGGATGTTGTTAAGTTTAGCCATGACAATATATAAATAGACCACATAACATTTCATATATGCTTCTTTGGTTCATAGAAAGGGACACTACTTTTCCCCAAATATGCATTTAAAATAGTTCAAAATGTGAGAAATGATATATATAGAAATCCCTTATATAGGTTGTATGGTCTTATTGAAAAAAATACCATGAAATCCGCTTATTTCTTACTAGCATAAACTTCATATCTGTGTTACTGCTATAAAGCATTGTCATACAAGTAGAATAATATTACATGTAAGTTGTCTTTCATGTATATTATATTTTTTATGGATGCAAACCTTTCTTGGCAATAGAAATCTCTAGTTGCATGTTAAAGGAATATGTTATTTCTAAGGTTTTAATTTATATAAGCACGCATCACCATTTATGGTCCATGAGACCAATTATATAGAGCATATATCTCTCACTAGCCTTATCCATTTTCCCCCATAGAATGATACTATGGCTTTTTAGCTTCGATCACATGATTTTTGAAAAGTTCATGTAGGTCCAATTGGTCATAAATACCCTATAAATTCTCAATTTTTTGTGCTTCAATCTTACCCTTAAATTATGCAAGCTAACCTAATCAATTAATTTTGTCCTATAGAGAATCATACAAGTAAACTATATGTGAAAGTTGAGATCAAAACTTATTAAGATGGCACTATTAATGATTTTTAAACTTTCAGTCATTTGGACCAATGATGGTCTGCAATTGGACTGCAGATAGCAGTCTATCTTGATTTTTTATAGTAAAAGTTTTTCATATTGTGATCCTCTCCCATGCCTCCGAGCATTGCCATCATTTGCCACATATCATGTAACCAACGAACAAATGTAAGTGGACTGTACACTACAAGAGAACAAGCATTTTTTGTCATTTTGTAGACTTCTGCAAATTCCAGAGAACTGACAAAAATGTGACCATAAAAATATCAAAAATTACTGATAATACATCATCAGTTTCTTGTCACTTTTTTCGGCAGATTTCTAACACCTATTTTGTCATATTTTAAGTTGTTTTTTGGCAACTTGTTGTCATTTATAGTGTCATATTTTAAATTTCTTTTTTTTTCTTGGTCACCTTTTTGGCAATTCTTGGACATCTATTGTGTCATATTTTTTATCATTTCTTGTCAATTTTTTGGCAATTCTTTGGCACCTATTTTATCATTGTTTAAGTTGTCTTGGCACTTTTTTGTCACCTATTTAAACATATTTTACGTCATGTTTGTCACTTTTTTGAAAATTTTTGTGTCATGTATTTAGTCATACTAAGTTATTTTCGATCATCCGCCCATTCTATTGGTGATGAAGCTAAAATTTGTGTCTCTCTTCCTTCAGGCCATGGTCTTCTGATTGTATGATTGTGAAAAGTGGCCCTATCTTTCTAAATTAGGCCCTTCAATTGCTTAATGGCCTTTAGCTTGCAAACTTATTTCCTCAACTTACTCTATTTGCAAATTTTTCGTGCTAAGAGAGATTGTCCTACAATGGTCTCTTCTTCCTCTCATGCCTCCTACCTCTGTTGTGTCCCCTTTACCTTACATTTGTCCCTTCTACCAATGCTATTACTACCTCTGTTGTTGCTATTCCATCTGCTCCTAAAGCCTCTATCCCACAGAAGATTGTGCATACTCTGACTTTTAATCAGGATGTCAGGTTGAACTACATAATATCCAGGAGATGCAAGAGCGCATGGTAGTGTTTAGGTGCAATAAGGCTAGTCAACATATCTTCCATGTCATGAACGAGTCTGATAATTTGCATGGAAGGGTGGAGTAAAGAGGAGGCTCTCCCTTATCAGTTATCCATTTTTTTTTTTTTTTGGGGGGGAGGGAGGGGCGAGAATAGAATAGAATAGATTTTTAGGCTCTCCCTCACCAAATGCTAGACAAAATAATGGAAGGGTGGAACAAAGAGGAGGCTTCCCCCTTGCCAATTTCTAGGATGAGATGGACTGACCTCCCGTCAAAATCATGCGAGATGGAGATGGTTGTTGCTGGCTCTATTCATATGGAGGTGGAACATAGTATTTAAATCTCATGAACCTTTTGTCTTGGAATGTGAAGGGCACATATCTTCTTATATTATAAAATTATCCTGTAGGTATGTCATGCATCAAACATGGGCGGCTCGGATTGTGCCACGTGGCATGCCACGTGTGCTTTTTTTACTGCGAAAAGGTGCGGCATTATCCAAACTATGTCATAGGCAAATACGACATAGAGGGAAAAAAAGGGCCCACCGGAATGGAGAAGGGAAGGCCGGATTTTTATTCCTACACGTCTGCTCCATTCAATTTTTTACTTGGGCTGGGCAGTGTTAGATTCAGGGGTTAATCCCGCAGGTGAGTCTTTGTGGAAGGAGTTTGATATTATGACAGGGCAGTGCAGTACCAACACAAATGGCCGCCAAACCCACAGCCCATTTTCTTCTTCTTCGTATTCCAAAGACCCATCTGGATTCCCCATTTTCTTCTTTTTCTTCAGCCTAATCTGCGGGATTGATCTCTGTAACGTTAGCTATGAAGGCTTATACCAGAATCTAGCGGCAAATTTCTGGAGATAGGGTTTCAGAATCATATGATTTTGTCGGGCAAAACCAAATTGAAACTTTCATACGCAGGATCATACCGAAATGGCAAAGGGTTAGGGCATTCCAATTAAATTAATTTGAAGGGAGTTTACTTTATCCATCTATCTAAGTTGCACAATGTGATCTAAGAAACTCATAGTGGCCTAGACATTTCGTACTTATTGCAGAATTAAAGAGACTCAAAAGTTCCACGCATGAGAGATTGAAATTGAGAAGCGAGAGAAATGATTCATGTAATATCCTTCAAACATTGCTTAGAGACAAAATGAACAATTATTACATGGACTTAATTATTACATGGCTCCTCAAACTACTGGCAACACATTACTACCCACAGTTGAACAATCACATGTAAAGCCCACCAACGGTGGGCAATTTACTAGTATAAAAGACATTTATGGCTCATATATAAAAGATATATGATTGTTAGCATCACAATGTCTGAGAAAAATGATTTATACCTATATTGATTGTTAAATCTCGGTGAAATGATTATGAAATACAAGGATAAAGGAGTACTAATATTGATAGGAATAGAACAGAATAGAACATGGCAAGAGCAAGCATAAAAGGCAGACATAGATGAAACAGACAGGCAATGGGTACAATGCAAGAGAGGGGACAAATGGCAAAGAACCATAGCTGGCAGCATGGACACAAATACAAAAGGAGAAATGCTGCTAGAAATATATACTGCAGCAGGTACAATCTTCTGCAATGGAGTACACAGATGGAGAGGATCCGGGGATTTCACAAGCTAAAACAAACACAGAAATAGTGGATTATATCATTGCAAATGAGGAGGCAATAGGCAACGTACTAACAATTGAACTAGGGGAAAGGCCAATGGGGAGATGGAAAGGACGCAGAGCTATTCACCTGCAGATAGAGCAATCCAACACAAAGCACATCAAACAGGAAAAGTGATGTGGGTAAAATTCAAATTCAAAGGAAATAATGCACCAAGTTTTCTATTTAGGATTGAGGAGTAAATTCAGAGCAGAGGAAAAGGGAAAGAATAGAATAGGCATTCAGGACCTCACTTTGGTTTGACAACGAATGCAGGGACCAAAGAATGAAAACCATGCAGATGAGAGGAGCAGAACAATATCAAGAGGAATGCCAAAAATACATTAGAACGTTGAAAACCAAGAAAAACAGGAACCTGAAACAACATTAATGGGATCTAGCAAACAAATTAAAGAAGCACCCAGAGAGTTTCTGGTTGAGCATGAAGACGGAAGGAAGGCCATCTCACAAGGAAAACACTTAGATTGTCCTAGTGCTAAAGACTTAGCAGCCACAGAATTGGCCATAAGAGGAATAGTTACTGACACTTTCAACAAGATAGTACATACATACATGCCAGAGAGATGGCAATACAATAAGATGATCCCATTGCACAAAGAGGGAACAAGAACCGAGCTGGGTAACTATAGAACCATAATGGTAAGCTTAATCTTCGCCAAATGGTTCGGTAAATCCCTACATGAGAAACTTAAACATTGGGTAGAAAATGGAAAGCTAAAAGCATAGGGACGTGTGGAATTTAGGCCAGATCATTCCATCAAGGATCACTTAGTCACCTTAAGGATTTTTATACAATAGGCCAGGGATCAGAACAAGAAGATCATGTGCTGCTTTGTGGACTTCAAAAAAGCCTTTGACACAGTCCCCAGGAAAAAGGTACTACAACAACTACCAAATTTACAAGTATCAGAGGGATTGGTAGTCAATTGCCAGATTATAGCTAAGGATGTATGCAAAGTTAGAAGAGGAAGGCCAGGAAATTGATTGTGATACAGGGGTGAAATAGGGATGCCCTCTATCCTCCACGCTTTTTGAAAGTTATATGGATGCATTCAAAGAGTACATATACGAAATCAAAGGGGACGCAGATGCACCAACACTAGAAAAGACAAAAGTGCCAATAATGTTGTATGCAGATGTCCTAGATATAATGGCAATAAAGACAAAGGGAATGCACCGAAGTGCTAGAAAATTACTGCACCCACAAAACACAAGTTGTTTAAATATAAAGGGTTATACTGGTGGAAGTTACAAATGCCCAGGGTATCACACACATGGGGTAGAAAAATGGTCTAAGGGATCGGACACCAGGTTTCAAGCTACCATAACAAACTATTATGTTATGAAAAATCATTGTAACAGAAGCAAGATCATAGGTTGCGAAATCAAAGAATATATATTAAACACATTGGTAGCACAAACACGGCTTTATGGGTGTGAAGCATGGGGCCCAGGATTCACAGACCATATAAATGGGAGAAACAAGAAGGTACACTCCACCAATGGCACTGTCAAGAATTTTAGATTAGAATAAACACACCAAATTCCACACTTATGTATGAGACAAGAGAAAAACTAATGGAGATAAGGGCTTGGGAAGATAATAAAAGTTGATAAAAACATGAAGTCGGATAAGCTATCAACAACAGCCATCACAGAATTAGATAAGCAACATTTGCTAATAGGCCAAGGATGTTTTATGAGATATCAAAATGGACACAAGAAATGGGCATAGAATTAAGTCATATCCTTAAAGAAGCTATATGGGATGATATGTGGACACACACAGCGATGCAAACCTGGTTGTGCAAACACTTAGGACCTATGATAGACTGGCTTTTGGAGGTTTTTAATTCAGAAGGACATATTGGCGAGAAGCTATACCAGAAGTGTACGATTGGGAAAGCCAATATGGATGCCATAGTGAAATCGAGAATGTGCAGCCATGACCTGAGAATCGAACAAAACAAATGGAGGAAAATCGACACGGCAGACCGAACATGCAGGACATGTAAAATGGATAAGATAGAGGATGAGAGTCACACACAAGATCAATTGGAACCTTCCAGTCCCAACATTGATGAAAAATGAAGATCTACTAGGGGAGCTAGCAAAAGCCATCTATGGGATGATGAATAGACACTATGGGGTGCACAAAGACAGAGGGCTCATAATCTGGCAAACATTTATGTTAGTCAGAGGAGCCCGCAATGTACAACTTTAAAGTTGAGGATAATGATGGATCGCATGGTCAAGAAGCCAAGTATAAGTGGAGTGGTGCGAGTACATAATGACAAGTTAAGTCTGCATGATGGCTAAAACAACGTTGCATTGAATGCTGGTAGCATCCTCTTCTGAAGCAGCTCGCAAATGCTGCATAAGTCCAAGAGCCGCTAGATCGAAGGGACATAAATATATTCTATTCTATTCTATTCTATTCTATTGCTTATTACTACCGAGTCAAATCTCATGAATAGCTATAGAATGCCAAATAGTGATAGGGATTTTCATGAGTGGATCAAAAAAGAAACTTGGTTAGAGCATGGAATAAAAAATGCAAGCAGCTTCTAGATTCCATACAAGCAGAGGAGCCTGACTTTCTTCGTCTAGAGAATACCACATAAACCATACATACTTGGTTCCCTACATGAAATGGGATACAGGAAAAGGATATTTGGCAACAACGAAAAACACATGTCCAACTGTCTATCTGAATATGTTCAGTACAGATTCTCATATATCAGGACATGGTTATAGAAGTAAAAGTGAGCCAAAAAGATTTGATAATTGTTGTTTAGGTTATCTATGGTCGTAAGATATCGATTGATTTTGTAAGCTCCACCTTAAAATCATAATCTTCCATTTTCAAATTACTCTGAAAATTTGAAAAACAAAATAAATTGTCTTATCTTGCTTATAAAAGGACTAGTAAGAATAGAGATTGGAGTTGCCACATCATTTTTTATAACCTGCCAATGAATCAATACCCAACATGCAGTCATTCTACAAATCCACAATGGAATTCAGGTGACTCCATCTTCATTTAGAACATCACTGCTATTGCAAATTTATGTATGGATAACGATTTTTTCATAATCACATGGGCAGTTTGCTAATGTGGATTTTTTAACGCTGGGGGGATTTGCAAAGAAGGAGATTGTACCATATATACAGTTCCATGTCGTTTGGTATTACTCTAGATCAACTTGGTACCATGAGCAATAATCACCTATGTCTATTCTTTGTACACCTGGGGATGAGGAAACACCAAGGATCTCTAAGAATATTTTCAGCAATATAGACCTTAATTAGCATGCATAACAATTGTGTATTATTTTTCAAATGAGAGAAAGATATTTGTGTCCAAGCAAAGAAATGACATGTTCAATATTGAGAAATTAGCCTGTTTTATGAGATTCATTGTATCCAGCTTTTCCCCTCCAAATTAATTGGTGCTGGATTTGATGCTCAGTGTTGGTTCACTTATGGAAGATAGACATTATTAAGGCCTAGAGGTGTTGGTTATGGAGGTCTGCACTATTCATGGTAGACCTTATTATGGCCTAGAGCAAGATCCAGACATGTATGATGATGTTAAGGACATTTGGCTTTCTTACAAACATGCAAACAATGCTGATAGAATTGTAAGAGAGCATGCCACTGAAGACATTTATGCAATTAATCAAGAATGTGGAAAACCCAGATGACTGGTTGGTATTGATTCTTAATTTTATTACGTTTCTAAATCTTTGTGTAGTTATTTAACTGAGTTATTCTGTCTTTTACAATAATATGCTGGCATCTTATACAGCCAACGCAGTTAAGTTTATAGAGTTGATTGAGCCACCAATTATATTGCCAATAGAAAGGAGGATAAAACAATATATTTATATATGGATGATGCGGCAGATGAGGAGGCAAATGAGAAACAACAGGGATTGATTGTTATCATCGTTGGTACTTGATGTTGGTTATGCATGCATCATCTGATTACGAGTAGCTTAAATTTGGTAGTTTATGAATGATTAGACATATGATCCAAAAAAACCATTAGAAGCTTGGTTATAATCATCAAGTTTTGTGCAGCTGAGGATTACCATTTGAAGTTGTATGAGGTTTTTTTTGTTCCATTTTATGTGAGCTTTTCCTCTGCTAACTTTTGTGATAATAACTACTGCTAGTGTTTCTTCTTTTGCTATTAGATAATGTAGCTTTTCTTCTTTTGCAATTTATGTTGTCTCAAACTTTCAAGTTAATTGAATGCATAACTATCCCTGAAAACAAAACTATTGTGCATAATTAAACTTTAAAAATTTATTTTTAGAGCGGGTTGTGCATACAACTGTTGACTTCTTAATTATATGTAAAGATAATATTTTCTATCGGATCATCAGTTTCACCTTAACCAGACAGTTTAGTTAAAGGAGTATAGTATAGCTTATGTAGCTAATATAATTTGTAACTCAGGGTGCAAAGCAATCAAATGTGGACACAAATCTAGGCAAAAAAGATAACCTATTGTGTTACGCTATTTATTTTAACATGTATTACACTATTCATTGCAATTTTATACTTCACATTTTATAGACGTATAATTTAAGAAGGTGAAAAACCAATTGGGAACAGGTAGTTCTTATAACACCAAAAATCTGGATTACATTACGACAAAATGAAGAATGCTTTGGATCCAATAGCATATGCATCTCCAACTAATCTTTGCTAGGGAAAACGGGTCGCTAGAAGTCTATTGCATTCTTTCATGTGAATTAAGTAACTGATGGAAATTCATATCATGTCATCTACTTATATTAGATTGAATTGTGGAGATGTCAATTCAAGTACTAATCTAAGGGTTGTTTTTGCCGTCACTAATTAAAAATCCACGTCTGAGATTATAGATGTCTTGTGCTATGCATACCTTAATTAGATATGCTCGATGTGCAGTGAATCATGATGTTCATGTGATGAGCTAGTTCTGCACATCAGAACCAACTTTTCATAGCGACATATATGAATAGCAATTAATTTTAGCATGAACATAAATGTCCCAAAAAAGAAGTCACGCCAACTATGAAAAACACTTTATCTTAGGTTTCTAAATTTTGCAATGTCATTTCCTCTTAGATCATTATAGATGAGAAAAACTTGTCTATCTTGCTTGGCCTTTCATAATTTTTGGGTTGCCTCTAGGGGGGCAAACCCTCGTTTATGTGGGTTTGTGGGATATACTGAGTATATGCTGGAATATACTCAGTATATGTTGATGACCGCTAAAACCCTTTGTTCCTAAGTAAATCAACCGGTCGATTGTGGATAATGGATGTTACGGAGTAACCGACCAATCAATGAATTTTTTTTCGCAGCTCTAGGATGTCGCCTTCTTCCTCATTTTCTCCATTCGCTCAAAATGCGCGATCCAATAAATTTTTTTTGTTCACCCTTGCTTTTCAGACATTGCTTTGACGCCAGAGTTTTTGCGCCCTTGCTTTGGAGCTTTGTGTAAAACTTTTACCACTCTTCTCCATTACATTTGAAGAAGGCTCCTAACGGAATAGCAAGCTGGAGCTTCAAATTTAACTTCAGGTAGATTAACAAGGATACATAAGAAACAGGTTTACAAACGACCTGATCTTCAGTCTGTAGTCGATTCCGAAATTTGCATATTATTCCATTTCTTTTTGCTTGATTGAACGACAAAACTGGCACTGTTTTTCAAGTCTTCAATCCATGTAGAACAGATTCCGGCAGTTGGTTTACGAGTTTAGGCTTTCCTTTTGAGTCATTTCTCAGAAGAAGGCATCTGCGTCAGCCAGCAAAGAAGTGTATTTGAGAATTTGTTTGCTTCGGATTTTAGCTTTTCGTTTCTACTATATTTTCAGATGGTGAAAAGGTTCAGGGCATGGAAGAAGTGGATCGCAATGCATAAACTGCTTGATGAAACTGATCTATAACCTAAGTCACCTGCGCAGGTGAACAGTGAAGCTAGCTTATGATGTATGTTTCAGTGTCAGATCTGTTTTTTTTACTTACTTCATTCTCAAGGGGCTCAGATGAAGATGAGGAACTGTTACATTGTGAGGATCTTTTTTCTTTAGCCATATTTCACATGAGAGGGGTTCCAAAGTAAATATATTGGAAATGTAGGTTCTAGTGCCGTTGGTTCCACCAACTAAGGCCCTACGTAAGGCGCTGTCAGATTTGCTATGTCGATAGAATAACGGCTGTTTTGAAATGAAGAAACAAGCTATTTATGGTTTTATAATAATGGCTATTTTGCTTATTAGATTATACTTTTATCGTTATTATTCTGAGGTGCTGCATTTAATCTTTATTCTGCAACTTAACTTTAAACTGCGGTAATGGCATTGCAGTGCTTGGTGAGCCTGGCATCACAGCATCCTCGTTTTGGAAGTGCATATAGCTTTCCTTCATATGGCAAGGTTAGTGCTAAAACATGTTTTATAATGTTCTTCATCTGGTAGAAACTGATAGATCAATCTTCAGCAATGCATTTAAGGCCTACATATTAAAGGAAAAGCAACAAGTATGATACTTGCCATTAGGAAAGTTCCCTTTGGTCTTCTGCAGTTTTGGTTTTCCTATTTAAAGGAATGGGTTCGGACAAAGCGTGGAGCTTCATCCCAGGCAAAGACACCAGAAAGGATGCTTTCCCTTGATTGTGATGAATGCTTTTCACATGCCATTCCCTAATCACACAATTTTCCTATTTAAAGGAATGGGTTCGGACAAAGCATGGAGCTTCATCCCAGGCAAAGACACCAGAAAGGATGCTTTCCCTTGATTGTGAAATGGTGGATTGTGAGAATGGTGAAAAGCAGGTGGTGCAAGTATGCATTGCAGATCGTGACTGCAAGGTATAGTTATCTACATCGATGTGTTATAACTTTTGAATTTCTTGACTTTACGTGTGAATGCTTTTTGTTGTGCAGACACTTGTAAAACCATCTAAACGAGTAGTTAATTATTTAACACCAATTCATGGCATTTCGGCTGCAGATTTGGAGAAAGCAACCTGTACTCAGGAGGAAATTCAGGTAGTTTAGATCACTTTTTATACAAATTCGTTCTGTAGTTGCCAAATTATTTTTGGTGTTTCTTGAGCAGATAAAAAAATTACTGAAACCTGGAACCATTTTGATTGGTCACAGTCTCAATTATGATTTGCAAGGTAAATATTATTTCTGAAATTATAGATCTAACATACTGTTGGTTGTTATAAGGGTAATGTTGTGGATTTGCAGAGCTCAAGATTGACTATAGAAGGATTATTGATACTGCATTGATTTTTAAGCATCATGATAAGGCAGACGCTTTTTTCTCTCCTGGACTTAATGACTTATGCAAGGTAGTGTTTTAATCATAGTAGTCTGTTCATGTATGTTTCATTTAAGTGGATATCTGGAGCAATATGTATGTGCCACTTCCAGTTTCTGTGAAGGCTTTTACAAAGCGATGCTCAGACTTTAGAGCCGTCATCTTTGAAGGTGTTAGAGGAACCAATTAACGTCGAACCGTGACTGCCTTCTTGCACATGGCTATTTTTTATTACCTTTGATATTATCTGTGGCTGACTTTTCCAGCATATATATAAGGTATTTAATGTGTTATTTCATTTATTTAGAGACTACTAAAGGGTTCTTAATCATCCTTTGCTTACAGCAAAAGACAACTACATTTTGCACGTTATTCTTTCTTCCAATTATGGAGAATCGTCTGGAATCTCTTTTCCGTGTTTCAAGGAATAAGAAACATGCATTAGGGATATGCCTCTTTGCAAGAGAATAGTAGCACTGGTTATGGAAATGAGAACTTCAGGCAATGGGATTTCTCTATTTTGTATTTTATGCGCATGATTCGACATGTCTGAAGGATGCTGGATTAGGATTTATAGATGTGGCAGAAGATTAAAACCCTTGCATCTCAACCAAACATTGCTTTATTGTGGGCGATTTTTGATACATGAGGATTTAGACTCCTTTGGAATGCATTGTTTTGAGACCGTGTAATTTCTATACAGGAGGATACAGACTCTTTTAGGTATGTAAGTTTAGTAATCGATCATTTTCCTCTCATTCTTCCCTTTCCTGCAGGTTTGCCAAGGTTCTAGCTGGTTATATGAAGCTTTTCAATCTGCCGAGGCTATGCAAGAGCAAGGTTGTGTCTCTCTGATTGGCTAACTGCTGGGACACGAAATGGCAAGACTTAGGGTGTTATATAAAAGTACAGAGTTTTATTTCCAATAGTGAGCTCGGATAATTTCCAGTATTGTCTGATCAGCTGATTCTTTGTTCAAATCTTGCTATTGGCAACTTCTGGCACTCTCAGAACCTTCAACTGATTAACTGGCCTCAATTGCACGTGTAGTAACCAGTTATATAAATACACTTGATGCTTCATGCTACTCTCCTCCTGAATGGCATCTCAGGTTCTGTTGTTGGGTCCTTTTATTAAATTTATCGGCTAATTTGTGGAAGCAATCTTATTACTGAAGTTGGTAGCAGATTCAATCATTTATTTCATCTCTGATTTGGATCAATGTCATATATAGTCATATCAACAATCTAGATCAAACTCATATGGTGCATCTGATGATAAGGTATGTCTTTGTTATATTTCTTTTGGCTAATTGTAGAAATATGTTAGGTGCATTTACTAGAGATTTTTCCATGTTATGCAGAGATTTGCGCATTATGTTAGTCTCAAACAGATTTCAACCAATTTTGGTCATGTGGCAAGTGAAGTTCAATTAGTGGCTATTATAAGAGTTCTCTGCCATGATAATATCAAGCACGACAACTTAAGCTGCCATGCATGGCAAAATAGATATGTTAACACATGTTTTAGGCTATGAAGTTCGAGTGCATTTTGGAAGATTTTGTTGTACTGTTACTCTCAACCTGATCAAGTAACAAGCAGCCATGAAAGACTTTGCAACAATTTTGAATTTTTATAATTGTCTCAACCTGATCAAGTAACAAGCAGCCATGAAAGACTTTGCAAACAATTTTGAATTTTTATAATTGTTATATATGAAACAGGTGTATGAAATGATGGAATCGTAGAGTTGTTACATGTGTTAGGCTTCTTTGCATAAATGTCCATCCCTCATGATCACAATGCAAATAATAGGAAGAACATACAGCAAGACTTACACGGGCGCCACAGCAGCAACTTGCCTACTCTCCCCGCTCCTTTGCCTGCTCTCCCCGGTCCTTTGCTTCAATGATAAAGCACTACGAACTAAGAAATCGAACTACAAACTTCGAAGCTGCAAGAAAAGAGGAAGCTGTAAGAAAAAAAACAATTTGTAAGGTAGGAACATGTCCTGCCTCAAGGAAAACTCTCACCGTAAGGTAGCAACTCAGGGAAAACTCTCACCGTAAGGTAACAATCCATAAGGTAGGAACTCTGAGGCGCTCAGGAAAAATTCGTAGATGAGGAGACAGTGAGGCACTGATAAAAACTTCGTCTGCACTGCGGCGTTCCAGGCACAAAGTCCAAAGTCTTACCATTTTAAAAAAGAAGATCTAATAATAATCTAATAATCTAATCATAATCTATAATAATCTAGATTTAATAATCTAATAATAATATATAATAATTTAGATTTAATAACCTACCATGTGATAAGGCTCATATAAAGCAACAAATTTGTGTATGTGGAACGTTTATGCCACGAATGTAGACAAGAATCTAGAATGTGGCAAAAAGACTCATAGTATATAAAACAACAAACTCAAAATTTCAACTGTGCATGGTGTATAGTTAAATATAATAATCTCTGTTATAGCAAGCTACCTGACTTTAGATAGACTATTTTATCATACTTGAGTGCGAGAGACTTGCGTCCCATTCATTGAAGGTGATGGTGTTGAATCTTCAGTTGCCATAGTTTTTAAGCGAAGAGGAGTGCAAGATAGTGTTCCAAATTGTTACTTGAAATAACGAGCAATATTGTGTACCAGATTTTGTACATGCTGTAGTCCTAATTTTGCATGGCTGATACAAGGAGAATCAATAGTCATGATAACAAAACCCACTTCTTCATTTTTATATACCCAAAAAAGGCTTAGATAAAAAGGCGTAAAACAAAGTAGTTTCTTCTCCTTTAAGAATATATCGCTCAAATGAATAAAAACAAAGTAGTTTTTTTCTCCTTTAAGAATAGAATCAAAAGAAGGGACACACATCACATGGTAGAGTTTCCAAGATGTTATCTTTACCTTACCAAAAAAGGTGAGCATGGAATATCATGATACATGTGGTTAATGATTTTCCTCCACGCATTTCTCATATGCCCCCATCAGTCGTGACTCGTGTATCAAAGCAATTTTTTCCCCATTTGCAAATATTTCAAATTAGGAATACTTGCAAGGCTAACGAAGAGGAACATATTCAAAAGGACTCGAACTATACCAAATAAGGGATACAACTCTTACCATGGAAACTCACATCCATTTGGGATGCTTTTATAATGTGGACACTTGATGTGGATTCTGTTATTTCATGATGCCCAAATAGGCCTTGGCTTAAGTCAGAAGGCTGTTGGGGTTGCAATGAATGTGGTTACATTTTTGCAGTTTTCGTTGTCATGTACATGTTTAATAGTAGCATAAAGGCTGCAGCATTGTGTGGCTCCAATCTAAGAATGTGTTTTAATGCATCCCATGCATGATGCTCGCTGCCATGAAAACTTGAGGTGCTAAGAAAAGCCATCCAAACGGCCGGCCGATTGGGCGGGGAAAGGCATGTTCTCAACAAAATCTACTACTTCATGCACCCATCAGTAGCGGCTAAGAAGGTCAACCATGCATGCATAATGCCTTGTTAATAATGTGATGTTACGATCCTGGACCGATTAATTCAAAATAGTGACAACCTTCATCTCCTAAACCTCCATGGCGACATCTTCGATAAAATACAAATATATGTAATGTCATTTGACCTCACGCCTTCCTTGCCCATTTGTTCTAAAAAGGTGAGTACTTCCTTGGCGTTGCCTTGTTGCGCATGTCACGAAAAGTATTGCATTCCATGAAATCACATCCCAATTCACCGGTCACAATGCATTAAAGAAACAATGTGCATTCTCTATATCTCCACATTTTGCATACATATCAATTAGTGTATTTCCTATGAATGGATGTTTGTCATATTCATTTCTCTTTACATACTCATGGATCGCCTACCTTGTTCAAGTGTTTGCTAGGTTTGCACATGCACTAAGAACGTTTCCGTGAAAGTTTGATTCCAAGTTAAGTTTTGATGTTTCTTTGTAGTTTAGAGTCTAGTAGGCTGTTGGTAGCGATATCCTTTGCTTTCTAAAAAAACATCTCTGTTAAATATGGACTTCTAGAAACATTTTGTAGTAAATAAAGAATCTGTGACAAACACGGGATGCATAGAAAGAATATGTTCCCCTTTGTTTACTATAGGTCGCGAGATTGATCAAGAAAATCCAAACTTAATGGGATTGTAGAATGAAATATAATTATTCCAAACATGAGCAGTTACGCTCACCTATTGGTTGGATCCATAGATAACGAAGTGTTATCGTGGACTTTGTTGCTACTTTCCTTCTTTTAGGGTTCTTGTAGTTTGATGCATGCTCAACATGCAAATTCTCACCATCGGTCTCTAAACAGTTGGATAAACTGTCAATAGACTCTTTGCAATCTTAATTACTATAGCAACAAAGGCATACCGGTATCGTGTTACGATGGATTAGTTGATGAGGCCATACCCGAGAGATGGTAGGAGAGGACATGATGTTTAAATTGCTTTCTTTTGATATTCCCATCCATTCGCGCCATAGATGCAACTCCGCCATAGAGATGTGACATGCAAACAATAATTATTGAGCTCATCAAAAGAGGGAAGAGTTTTACCTCCTCTTATAATTCTTAAAGTTTTGTCGAAGAAGCAAGCAGCCCGCTAGTCTGTGCGAAACATCATGATGCAACCGCTATTACGGTTTCCTATACACCGATTGCAAAATAATTAGTTCCATATCTCGTACCGCAAGATACTATAAATGGAGTGCTTGCACTCTCAATTGCATAGTATCTAAAGCCATTTTGTAAACAAAAGAGATTATTAATAATCAACCCTATTTAAAAATAGCACATTAGCTAATTTGTTCTCCTCGATAGCACATTAGCATGATCATGAAGCACAATGCAAGACATACATATGCATGCTTTTTCTTTGGCGGCAAACAAAAGCTTTGTTAAAAGCTTTTTGTTAAATGTTTTAATTTATACACCCAAGGTATAACACGGTGTTCTTCTCGCCATATAAACCCATGGATGTGCTTCTGTAGTACCAAAGCTACGATCCGCGACCTATGGTAATCGAAGAACAAAATGGGTGTCAACGAACTTCGCCATGCCAGCGATGATAGGCATTTCTACAAAACACGTTAATGTGAAAAACTCAGCAAATTTAACATGCAACTTGACAGCCAGACGTCCTTAGAAATGCAAAAAGAATGGGTCGCAATCGCCCAAAGAGGAATCAGATCGAACAAAAGTTGTGTTGCATTTGATGGCCATGTGTAGTGCTCCATTGAGTTCTCAAAAGCTCCGTGATATTTGCAATTCTGTAAGAAAGCACCATATAGCCGGCCAAGGAGTTTTTAAGCTCAGACCATTTCAAGGGCTTGTTTCTCAAGATTTAGAGCTTGTTTCTTAGGAGTTGTTTTTCAGGAGCTTGTTTCTCGGGAGTTGTTTTCGGGAGAAGGGAAATACATCTAATGAGACTTGTAATGAATGCTAACATATTCCATGAGCATAGCATGAACAAAACAATATTATTGAGAATCACAAAACACATACATATACCTTATTATTACATTTGCATTGGACAAATTATATTCGACTTCAAGAGTTGCATACCTTGCATTCATTGTGGGCAAATGGTGGACACGAGGAAAGCACCAAAGCAACATGGAACCAAACATTTAGGAAATGGAAACAAAAGACCCATGCAATCAAATCCACTCACCGATGTCAAAGCCGGCTGTGTGCGTGATTGCTACCAAGGAGATTATTACGTTATACAACACTCCAATTTGAATAAAAGCACAAAAACAAAAGGTTAGTCCCGTCTAATGCTCGTGATTCATGCTTATCCATTTAATAGAGCTTAAAATAAGGTGTTCAATAAGGATTCAAACAAACCTCTTCCAAATAAACATAGTTATCAAAGGCTGACTAAAGGCTGCAGACATAATTGAAGATGAAACGAAGCTCCAAAATTTAACCCTAGGGTAAAGATGGTCCACGACCATCGTCAGCAACATTTGGCCTGTAACATGGGCATGCTAAAATTAATGTGTAGAGTAAAGCATGAACGACAATACTCCATTTATGCTAATTGATAGATGACCATATCCAGAATCCCAGTAGAGCCATGCTCTAAAAACACATGCAAGAAATTACCTGGAAATTGTGGATCATCGTGGCATAAATCTATCAGAAACTTAGAAGAGGAACATCAAACCCATTTGTGTTTTGCCATATGGAAACCTCTGAATGAGCCTCTCACAGAGCCATTAAAGAGCTCCAAAGAAAACGATCCGGGTAATCGGCGGAAGATAATTCCAAAGGCGACATTACGGCATGCTTATCGCATAAAATCAAGGCGGCAACGCACAAAAATAGTCAGCAGAAAATTACTATTATCTGTCCTGCACGCGTCCCTGGTTACATTCCGAATCCATGCCTCCATATCCGCCCCAAACCAAAAAAAATCATACTAAACCTTTCCCGATTTCTAGAACATCGAAAATATTTCCCGGTTACCAAATGAATTAAAACATTAGGAAAACCAATTTAAAAATAATCTTAAAAGGTTTTCGGGACCTCGGAAAAACCGAATTTAAACAATAGGATACTATAAATTGCTCCAAAAGCCTGTAAAGCCAGGGACCGAATACTAGTTTGTTCTCATTAACTTTCCAAAATGTTGCAAGTGTAGTTTATTACATAAGATTTAGTAAGGTTGAAGGGCGTATTGGTATGTGAATTCCATAGAATGCTGATGTCAGCATATGGGGTTTGGGAATTCCATGGTCTTGTTTTTTTCTTTGGCGGGCAGGGTTTCTTATTGTGGAGCACGATCTGGGTGTCTTTCTTTGGAAGGTAGGGTTCGTGGCAATTTAGAGCGGCAGGGCAGGGCGGCGTAGCCATGATGGCGTTCTTCTGGTAGTTCTTAGCCGACTGCCTGGCCATGGCGGAGTTGTTCCGACAGTCCTTTTGTATGTACCATCCTTTTTTCTTAGTGTGGCTTTTCTTACTATGCCAGAACTGGCATGATCTTGTGCTGGGCTTCTTCTTGTTGTGGTAGAGCCTCCTTCTTATTCTTATTCTTACTGTGGTAGAGGTGGCCTTATGCCGATCTTAGGCATATGAGTCGAATAGGGAGCGCCCAGATTTACCTCTGTCAAACTACACAGAAACGACAAGATGCTATTTGAGCATTTGAGGTATATTTCCACATTTATGTATGATTTTAGATGGATAAGAAGTCTGGCTATGTCAGATCTTGTAGTGAAGTCTGGGAAGAGCTTGGAGACAAGGGAAAGGGCAAAAAACAGGGGAATGGTCTGTATTTTTATCATTGGTTTTAACAATATAAATACTTTGACTTGTAAAAATGGAGACCCAACTTCCATGTTCAGAATGTGGGTCACCTGGTAATGGAGTGCCCGGAGTTATGGCAGGGTTGTTTGAGCATTTGTTGATGTACATGTGTTTTCCTTGGTCTATTATTTGTGGGCTGTTCATGTGAGATGGGAATGGAGCGCCCTGAGTTATGGTAGTATTGTTTGAGCATCACATGTGATGTGCTTGTGTTGTACTCGATTATGAGCAGACCTCATATTAATATTAATGAATAACCACTTTGACATGTTGCATCTTTCTTTTTTGTAATTGAATGTAATCTGTTTAAATCTGAGTGATGTAATTGGGAAGTCAATCTCTTAGAAATCATGGACTTGGGGACCATTGTCCCCAAATCATAGTGTGACGTGGAAAAGGGGGTTTGACCCCAATTTATTTTCCAGCGGACGGGCCAGGATGATGGAGAGGGAATATTTTGGAGAATATTCCCTGCATCTATGGCCAGGAATGAGTGATTATAAGGAATGAGCGATTATCTTCTTGCAAGAAACTTCTATAAAAAACTCTTTAGATGTTATTTTGTAAGTATTACCTTTTAGGTACCCTTATATGGGATGCGACCATTTGATAATTGTTTGGCTATGCATGAAGATTGTCAGACATGATGGGCATAAGGGTATGTTATGAATCTTTAAGACCTCTTGCAAGAAACTTCCATAAAAAACTCTCTAGATGTTATTTTGTAACTATTACCTTTTAGGTGCCCTTATATGTGATGCAAGCATTTGATAGTTGTTTGGCTATGCATGAAGATTGTCCGACATGATGGGCATAAGGGTATCTTATGAATCTTGCAATTTTCAACCAATTCTTCATGCTTCAATATGATTGCTTGGAATATGTAAATGCACTTACTTAATTTTCCTAATATTATTGCTTTGAAACTAGAGATGAAGACGACAAAGGGACAATTCCAACTCATACGTTATTCCCATGTAATGTTAGCATACTAAAAGACGAGAATATTCAAGAATCTTGGTGTAAGTGAATCTTGACAGAGTATTGGGGAATTTAAGTGAATCTTGGTGAAATATAAGAGAATCTATATGGAATCTTAGAGAATCTTGAGGGGATCCTTCTCAACCTAAGGGAATAATGAAGGAACTTATGAATTGAAAAAAGACCTTGAAGAATGAGAGAGAATATGTAGGAATCATGAAAATATGAAAAACATCTTGTGGAATGTCGAGGGAATCTAAGGGAACCGTGATGAAATTTTAGAGGACACTAAGGGAATCTTAGACAAAATGTTAAAGAATATCGATGGGAAGCTTGAGGATGAAAATTTAAGAGAATCTACGGGAGTGCTAAAGGAATCTAGGGAGCATCTTCTACACTCGATGTCACGTCTTATCGAACTCTGGAGGAATTTGAATGGATCGGCTATAATGTTGGAAAGTCTCAATGGAGTCTTGAGAGATCTAATGAAATCCTTACGGGACGTAAGGGAATCTGTGGGAATGTTGAAGAATGTGATACATCTAAAGGGATATTCATGGAATTCTAGGGAATTTAAGGGAATATTGAAGAAATCTTGACGCTAAGACCTTCATATCTTATTTTATGAGCTTAGCTTCACATTTGATTTAACTTTGTGTTCTTTTTGATATTTTCGAAATGATTTTCATGAGTAGGCCCATGACAGTATCTGACTTTCGCTTTCTCTTTGGCTTTTACTTCAGACTTTCATTGTAATTTTTCAGTTGATTTTGCATAAAGGCGACTATGGCAATTCCCTAGAATAGATACATTCAAGTTGATGTAGTCCCTACATATGACTTTGACTTTATGTTTAAGTCTCAATTTGGAGTTGATTTTTGGTTTGGAGTTAATTTTTTAATGGGTTGGCCTCCCACTCAGCTATCTACATTCGTTAAATTAGATAGAGTCGCTTACAGAATCTCAAGAAATATAAATCTAACAGTACAATATTTCACATCTAGCATAAGAAGTATTTTGGACTACAACAACTAAGAAGTATTTTGGACCACAAACTTTGCACTCACTTATTAGACAACAGTTGGCTTCATATAGTCCTTAAATAACAAGAACAAGGGTATGTAGCAAAAATTCTAAGGTGGTATAGGATGATCATGAAAAGTTGGCAACCAAATTTGATGAGCTCAAATAAGGGATAAAGGGGTCCATCAGCATCTTTGGCCCAATAAATGAGAGGAAAACCTACAAAATAAGATTGTATAGATCATGATGACGTAATTTAAAAAAGAAAAAGAAAAAGGAGGGGGGGGGGCTATGTCAACTATACCCCTTTTTTTTTTCAATTGTTGGTTGAAGTTTCGAACAAATAAGTTGCAATGTAAAGTCAAATGTGGTGTACTGTTAAACATGTTGACATCTTAGGACATTTAAAAAATATTATTCTTTTTTATTCTATTTTATAATGTTATTCTAATTTATTTCTATAATTAATGTTGTAGATAACAAGAATGTAGGAAAATGAGCACTTCTTAAGGTCTTGGGACTTTGTATCTTGATTAAAGGTTTTGCATGCCATTCTACATTCAGATAAATCATAAATGTTCTATCCCATTCTATTCCATTCATAAACATCATGTCTTCTTTTATGTTCACCTGTACATACAATTCCTTTGTTCTGTTTTCCAGTTCATATCAATAAGGATAATCTAATTTTGTCTATAAAACATATAATCGGCAAGATGTAACAAAGGAGCAGCTTTATCTTGCTCAAAAATAGCAAGGTGCTTCTTGGCCCTCTCATTTAACTCCTTAGCAAACTGCCTAGACTTTGCTAGGCCTAGGAGCTTGGGGTAAGTTGCTTTATCAGCAGCAATATCTTTACCAGCACTCTTCCCAAGTTCTTCAGAAGATTTGGTAACATCAAGAATATCATCAACAACTTGAAAAACAAGTCCGACATCGCGAGCATATTTTCGCAGTTGACCTCTCAACCTCCATCTTATTAGCCCCTCCTAATATAGCCCCAGAGACCACAGATGCTTCTAGGAGAGCCGCGGTCTTATAAAGAGAGATATACTCAAGGGTCTCGAGGGTAACATTAGGGTCACCCTCAGAGGCAAGGTCAACGACTTGACCGGCGACGAGACCTTGGGAACCAACAGCGCGACCGAGTTCGCGAACGACGGAGAGGATTCGCTCGGCAGGGACACCAATGGAGTCACGAGCAACGGACTCGAAGGCGAGGGTAAGAAGGGCGTCGCCGGCAAGGACGGCGGTGGATTCGCCGAAGACCTTGTGGTTAGTGGGTTGACCGTGATGGAGGTCAGCGTTGTCCATGCAAGGGAGGTCATCATGGATGAGGGACATGGTGTGCAACATTTCAAGGGAACAAGCGGCAGGCATGGCAATGGTTTGGGAGCCACCGAAAAGCTCACATGCAGCAATGCAAAGGGCGGGCTTAATGCGCTTACCTCCGGCCAGACGCGAGTAGCGCATTGCTTCGTGGATGATCTCCGGGTACTGGAGCGGCACCGCCTCGGCCAGCGCAGCGTTCACGGCCATGGCCTTCGACATCATGTAAGTCTTGAAACTGAAACTAGTCCCCTCTTCAATCCTCGCTTCAATCGCCGCTTCTTCCACCACAGACGCCGCATCGGCTATGGCGGATAAAGCCCTAAATCCGGCGCCATTGCTCCATTTCACTGCCCAGCCTAAATGAATGCTCGTCCTTGTTGAGATTTTTGTTGACACTTGAGGAATTTGAGGAAACAGGTCCGCCGGATTCGTGCTCTGTACTGCTGCTGATCCAAGGCAGATCGGCATCCCAATGCATGCCGCCATAGCCGCTTCTTGCTTGTAAGTATCCTAGCTCTGTTTTTGCCCTTTGCTTCTTTGTATCCTCACGCAATCTGCTACGTGGGCTCTTTTAGGGCCGCATATCCCTTATTGCGCTACGGTCCACATCGCCTTGTGTTTATCACCTGGATTTCTGAGAATAGCTATTGGCCAGCAACTTATCTTATTGTATCTCGTCAAGACCCAACTTGTTAAGCTATAGGCCTATCTCGGGTAGGCGTTTTACTTGCTTCTGCTGGACCATAAGGTGTAAGCAACTGTTCTTGTAATTGGTTAGATTTTATAGCCTACAGAACAGAGTACATAAGATAGGAATCGGTCTTAACCAAAAGCATTATCTGTCTTAACCAAAAGTCTTAACCAGAAGATAGGAATCTGTCACCATAAAGTTAAAAGCTTGGCAGAATTATTCATATGCCTTGTTAGAACTTGAAAATGAGACGTTAAATTTGTTTACAATGACAGCTAGCTAAGCAAACCAAAAAGGCAAAGTGTTTTTATGGATCAAGCACAGGGATTGTTGTGTAAAACACCAGAAACAGAACAGAAAGCATAGAAGAAAACTACAGAAATCCTCCTTTATTATAAAATTTTGTTGTATGTCTGTCTTCAACCACGCCCTAGATCGGACGGCTTAGATCTAGGGTGGATTGATCGGACGGCTTAGATCTAGGGTTGAAGAGAAGGGTTTCTCAGGGGAGAGCTTCCGGCGCCATAGCGGGTGCTTCTGGCCATAGCGGGTGCATAGCGGCGGCTGCTTCTGAGCAGAATCGGGAGGAGAGCTTCTGGCTGCTTCTGTTCATAGTTGAGATCACGATCTGTTGGGAGCTTTTGTTTTTTCATCCTCAACCAGTTGTCCAATCCTTTGCTATCATGTTTCCTTTGTTTTTGCGAATCAGGTTTTTTCACAGGGGATGTCGGATTTCCACAGGGGATGCGATGATAGAACATGATATGAAACTGGCAGAGTTCATGAGATAGCACAGGAGCGACAGAGAAGCATAGCAGTACATTTTCCAATATGGCAAAAAGAGAAGCATAGCAGTACGTTGCATCAGAGGGCATAGCAGTACGCTGGGCACCGTTACTAGTTAACATATGAATTAAACTGGAGGAACCTTTGTCGTCTCTGTTTTATTCAATGAAGTTAATGGTGGAATTACACTGTAAGCAGCCCAAGAACTTTAATTTTGTGTCAATGGCAGGGGGCTACGATAGTCAGACCGTTGGTATCAGAATAGGGCCTCCAAAAGCAAGCAAGATGTTCGAATCCTGCTCTCTTCTGGTAGACATCTAGCTGTGGAAGATCTGGCGGAAGGATATGGGCTGCAGAATCAGTTTACAGTTTCATTACAAGCAACTTTTGTAGTTCTGAGGTCTTTCCAAGCAAATCTGACGCAGAAAATGTCGCCTCCAGACAAGCTGATGGGTTATCCGGTGAAGCAAGCACTCCTAATGAGATAAAGTCTGGCTATGCGCCTCTGTTTGCCCTGCTACAGGTTTCATTTGCATCCGCAGGTTAGGTAATGCTGAAGATGACCCAGGGGTTAAATTCGGTGAAGAAATAGGAAGATGATTCTGGACTCATAAACTGGAGCGTATGATATGGGCTTTCCATCATATAATCAGAAATAGTTGCTCAGAAAGCAGTTATGCCGGACATTTTTTGGCATAAACCAAGAAACTTCCTTTGAAGAAATCAGGACATTATATGCCATAAGATCGTCTCTCTAGGTTCGTCTTTCCTCTTTTGTGGCGGACCGATAAGCCAAAGCAAATCAACCAAATGCTAGATGACAGAAAAATCATCTCTCGGTTAGGGAAAAGAAGAAGGGGTTAGGGTGCATTCCCATTACGCTAAAAAATGGCCGGCACCTGTGACACCTGCCACCTTGCAAGTTACAGGCACCGGAGGAGCGTTCCCATTCCACAACCCGACTTTGATTTTGCTGATATGGCACAGGTCCGGAACTCCAATTCAGATGGATTGGAAAGCTTCTGAATACCCTAAATCAGAACTGAGTTTGTCTTCTAGCAAGATTTCATTTGTCGTCTTTCTGATTTCGTTTGTCTTCTTCCTCAGAACTGGCCAAAACGCATCACAGGTGCAATAGGAATCGTGGTCTTCAGAAACCGGCAACTGGGTTCAGGAAATCGGTGCTTAAAATTGCCGGTGCTGGCTAATGGGAATACACCCTTAACCACCCCTGCGAGGCTGTTACAGCCAGTAAATGGGCGAGCCCATTTACAGGCTGTAACAGCCAAGCAGGGGTGGTTAACCCCTTTAACCGGCAGGCTGGCCGATCAAGAACACCAAGCCTGCACCATACCTGCACCTAGCCTAGTTTATCATCCCTAGCCTGGTTTATCAGCGTCCGAGCATGGTTTATCATCCCCTAGCCTGGTTTATCAGGCCCCGAAGCTAAAACCAAGGACTCAGCCCATTTTGCCCTATCACCGGAGTGAAACAGACGGCCATGATCAACCGGATCAAAAGGCCTGCCGGTTAAAAGCCCAAGAACCTGCGAACATGCCCGATTTACAAGTTGAATTGCTTGGAGCGTGGCGATTTACAAGTTGAATTGCTTGCAGCGTGGCAAATCTACTCTGTTATGCCTTTATGACTCACGCTTTTCGACACGGACGCTGACATTAAGGCGCACATCCATCGAGTGCACCTCACCCCAAAAATTCAAATTTTGAGTGGAAACCCTTCCCGATTTCCTTGCATGATGGAAATTAAGAAGGGTTTCCACAGGAGGAGGAAAATAGGAAGGGTTTATGCACGAGGAAAATAGGTAAGGTTTTCACATGAGGAGGAAAATAGGTAAGGTTTCCACATGCAGTTAGAAATTCCATGGGGTAAGATAAACTAAAAATTGAGACCCCAAAGGCACAATAGAGGAACCGCAAAAAACTACCTCCAAGCTTGTGAAAAAAATCAAGAGATTGAAACAAGTAGACCATGATATTAAACATGTGCAAATGACTTTAATACACAAAAAACAAAAAGCTAAGACATACAGGGTTGACCAAAGGCAAACAGGCTAAAATAGATAGATATATAGATAGTGGTCCACAGAGAGGTAAATATCGGACACTATTATACTTGAATCAGCTTTAATCTAAAAAATTCTGGCACTTAACACCCAACTATAACATGGAACTTCTTGCGAGGTACAAATTATGGGAAGTCCTGGTTTTAATGTTAAAAAAGCTGTTAAAGCTGCGCTCCATAAATATCTCTGAAGCTCCCTTTGTACACTAGGTGTTGTCAAGCTCAAGAATGCGATTATGCCCTAGATAGAACACCAAGCAGTGCAATTTTTTATACAACCTAATCTATGCTTTTGACGGATCATAACATTCGCCGCCAAGGCACATATCAGTTGCAAACTTAATCCCTGCTAAGCAGGAATCCAACTGAAAAAGGTGAAAGAGGTTCTAAGTGGATTGGCTATTACAAAGATTTGATCCTAAAAGTAAGCTAGCTCTCTGACCAAGAAAAATGTGACTTGAATTTAAAGCAAAAGCATAGTAAGACTTTAAATGAAAGATGCAAATTACCATGGAAAATTCGAGACATTTCTCTTGGGAATGGTTTTACAGGCATACCGCTCAGTGCAAAGATAGGTTGTTCCAAACCTGCCCCTGCCCCAATTTTTCACCATGACATACAGATCCCTCACATTTTCCATAGCCCTATGGTTCTATATAAGACCTTTGTTTTCCTTTTACGCCTTCGACCGGGTTGGGTTTTGCTTTCCCGATCCCTAGGAAAAAATGTATTCGTTTGAGGAGCCTTATCCCACGTGTTTCGAAAAGCTCTTCAAAAATTTGTTGCCTGATAAGTGAAGAATCAAGAGTATCCCTTGCCTCACATTTACGACAGCCACAGAAGGATCCAGCGGAACTAAAGTAACTCTGCTCCAACATCGCTAGCATCCATGCCGCCATGTAAGCAAATGTAAAAAAACATTGGAATCGATACTGGCTCTAAATATGTATATGTCTGGATGGAGCCGACTCAGCAAACTGGCATCAGGCCCTGCCATTTCGAAGCTATACAATATCAGCCATATCTGGCCTGTCGATTTATACAGGCCTCAAGTTTTTTCAGCATCAAATCGCAAAATCGCAGGTACATAAGCTTCGGCTGTTTTTATGCATACAAAAATGCCGAATCAGTACATCCTGAGCCTGTTTTGGATGTATGCAGTTATCTGCAAAGCACGAATTCGATGCCATGGTCTACTGACCTTCTGCACAAAAAGCTACTACAGAGTATCCCGTCACAAAATCGAAAGCAAAGGGTTTGTAGCGTTGCTTCCAAGCTTGTTCGGCCATGCCTCCAAATCGTCCCAAGGTAGCCGCAATCTTTGGAAATAGTGGTGACATGGTTACAGATCTTAGCCTAAATCGATTTTCAAACAGCCCTAAATCGATTTCTAGAATATACTTCTAACCATACATGTAATTTTGATGCCAGATTAAATTTCTGTGGAATAACTCACCGGGAAGAACTTCTAAAAACTGCCATAGCGCTCAAATTATCTAAGCATCAATCTGGGTTGGAAAGTTCGTCACAATAGAAACAAAATCGATTCCTTTTCGATAAACAAATGCTGAACAAATAAAATTTTCAGCATGAATGCTTATGTAGAAAATTTGATTAATTTTTTATCTGAAAATGCTTCTAGTTTAGATAAACCGTCATCCCGCCGAAGGAAGAGCTAAGAACTAGATAAACCATCATCCCGCCGAAGGAAGAGCTAAGAACAGAAAAAGCTTCCAAGAAAAGCTATTCCGAAGCAGCTGTAAGAATTAAATTGCATCAGATTAAATCCTCGCGCATCACACCCACCAAAAAATTCGCTGTGATTTTGTTTCTTTCAGTGGAAACCCTCCTAGTTTTCAAATGAGATGGAAACCCTTCTGAGCTTCCAAGTTTGGAAACCCTTCCAGGTTTTAGGGAAAATAGGAAGGGTTTCCACTTGTATCGGTTTTTCAACCCCAATCGGAGGGAGATAATTTGAGCGTTTTTACCATGCAAAATAAAGTTAAAAATGTGGCAGAAGATTAAACCCTTGCATCTCAACCAAACATTGCTTTATTGTGGGCGATTTTTGAATGCATTGTTTTGAGAATGCATTGTTTTGAGACCGTGTAATTTCTATACAGGAGGATACAGACTCTTTTAGGTATGTAAGTTTAGTAATCGATCATTTTCCTCTCATTCTTCCCTTTCCTGCAGGTTTGCCAAGGTTCTAGCTGGTTATATGAAGCTTTTCAATCTGCCGAGGCTATGCAAGAGCAAGGTTGTGTCTCTCTGATTGGCTAACTGCTGGGACACGAAATGGCAAGACTTAGGGTGTTATATAAAAGTACAGAGTTTTATTTCCAATAGTGAGCTCGGATAATTTCCAGTATTGTCTGATCAGCTGATTCTTTGTTCAAATCTTGCTATTGGCAACTTCTGGCACTCTCAGAACCTTCAACTGATTAACTGGCCTCAATTGCACGTGTAGTAACCAGTTATATAAATACACTTGATGCTTCATGCTACTCTCCTCCTGAATGGCATCTCAGGTTCTGTTGTTGGGTCCTTTTATTAAATTTATCGGCTAATTTGTGGAAGCAATCTTATTACTGAAGTTGGTAGCAGATTCAATCATTTATTTCATCTCTGATTTGGACCAATGTCATATATAGTCATATCAGCAATCTAGATCAAACTCATATGGTGCATCTAATGATAAGGTATGTCTTTGTTATATTTCTTTTGGCTAATTATAGAAATATGTTAGGTGCATTTACTAGAGATTTTTCCATGTTATATGAGATTTTGCGCATTATGTTAGTCTCAAACAGATTTCAACCAATTTTGGTCATGTGGCAAGTGAAGTTCAATTAGTGGCTATTATAAGAGTTCTCTGCCATGATAATATCAAGCACGACAACTTAAGCTGCCATGCATGACAAAATAGATATGTTAACATGTTTTAGGCTATGAAGTTCGAGTGCATTTTGGAAGATTTTGTTGTACTGTTACTCTCAACCTGATCAAGTAACAAGCAGCCATGAAAGACTTTGCAACAATTTTGAATTTTTATAATTGTCTCAACCTGATCAAGTAACAAGCAGCCATGAAAGACTTTGCAAACAATTTTGAATTTTTATAATTGTTATATATAAAACAGGTGTATGAAATGATGGAATCGTAGAGTTGTTACATGTGTTAGGCTTCTTTGCATGAATGTCCATCCCTCATGATCACAATGCAAATAATAGGAAGAACATACAGCAAGACTTATACGGGCGCCACAGCAGCAACTTGCCTACTCTCCCCGCTCCTTTGCCTGCTCTCCCCGGTCCTTTGCTTCAATGATAAAGCACTACGAACTAAGAAATCGAACTACAAACTTCGAAGCTGCAAGAAAAGAGGAAGCTGTAAGAAAAAAAACAATTCGTAAGGTAGGAACATGTCCTGCCTCAAGGAAAACTCTCACCGTAAGGTAGCAACTCAGGGAAAACTCTCACCGTAAGGTAACAATCTGTAAGGTAGGAACTCTGAGGCGCTCAGGGAAAATTCGTAGATGAGGAGACAATGAGGCACTGATAAAAACTTCGTCTGCACTGCGGCGTTCCAGGCACAAAGTCCAAAGTCTTACCATTTTAAAAAAGAAGATCTAATAATAATCTAATAATCTAATCATAATCTATAATAATCTAGATTTAATAATCTAATAATAATATATAATAATTTAGATTTAATAACCTACCATGTGATAAGGCTCATATAAAGCAACAAATTTGTGTATGTGGAACGTTTATGCCACGAATGTAGACAAGAATCTAGAATGTGGCAAAAGACTCATAGTATATAAAACAACAAACTCAAAATTTCAAGCGTGCATGGTGTATAGTTAAATATAATAATCTCTGTTATAGCAAGCTACCTGACTTTAGATAGACTATTTTATCATACTTGAGTGCGAGAGACTTGCGTCCCATTCATTGAAGGTGATGGTGTTGAATCTTCAGTTGCCATAGTTTTTAAGCGAAGAGGAGTGCAAGATAGTGTTCCAAATTGTTACTTGAAATAACGAGCAATATTGTGTATCAGATTTTGTACATGCTGTAGTCCTAATTTTGCATGGCTGATACAAGGAGAATCAATAGTCATGATAACAAAACCCACTTCTTCATTTTTATATACCCAAAAAAGGCTTAGATAAAAAGGCGTAAAACAAAGTAGTTTCTTCTCCTTTAAGAATATATCGCTCAAATGAATAAAAACAAAGTAGTTTTTTTTCTCCTTTAAGAACAGAATCAAAAGAAGGGACACACATCACATGGTAGAGTTTCCAAGATGTTATCTTTACCTTGCCAAAAAAGGTGAGCATGGAATATCATGATACATGTGGTTAATGATTTAGCTCCACGCATTTCTCATATGCCCCCATCAGTGGTGACTCGTGTATCAAAGCAATTTTTTTCCCATTTGCAAATATTTCAAATTAGGAATAATTGCAAGGCTAACGAAGAGGAACATAATATTCAAAAGGACTCGAACTTATACCAAATAAGGGATACAACTCTTACCATGGAAACTCACAGCCATTTGGGATGCTTTTATAATGTGGATACTTGATGTGGATTCTATTATTTCGTGATGCCCATATAGGCCTTGGCTTAAGTCAGAAGGCTGTTGGGGTTGCAACGAAACGTGGTTACATTTCTGCAGTTTTCTTTGTCATGTACATGTTTAATAGTAGCATAAAGGCTGCAGCATTGTGTGGCTCCAATCTAAGAATGTGTTTTAATGCATCCCATGCATGATGCTCGCTGCCATGAAAACTTGAGGTGCTAAGAAAAGCCATCCAAACGCCGACAGTGGGCAGGAAAGGCATGTTCTCAACAAAATCTACTACTTCATGCACCCATCCAGCGCGGCTAAGAAGGTCAACCATGCATGCATAATGCCTTGTTAATAATGTGATGTTACGATCCTGACTGATTAATTCAAAATAGTGACAACCTTCATCTCCTAAACCTCCATGGCGACATGCTGATAAAATACAAATATATGTAATGTCATTTGACCTCACGCCTTCCTTGCCCATTTGTTCTAAAAGGCTGAGTACTTCCTTGGCGTTGCCTTGCTGCGCATGTCCTGAAAGTATTGCATTCCATGAAATCACATCCCAATTCACCAGTCTGTCTGTTAAAGAAACAATGTGCATTCTCTATATCTCCACATTTTGCATACATATCAATTAGTGTATTTCCTATGAATGGATGTTTGTCATATTCATTTCTCTTTACATACTCATGGATCTGCCTACCTTGTTCAAGTGCTGCTAGGTTTGCACATGCACTAAGAACGTTTCCAGGAAAGTTTGATTCCAAGTTAAGTTTTGATGTTTGCTGTAGTTTAGAGTCTAGTAGCTGTTGGTAACGATATCCTTTGCTTTCTAAAAAAAACATCTCTGTTAAATATGGACTTCTAGAAACATTTTGTAGTAAATAAAGAATCTGTGACAAACCTGGGATGCATAGAAAGAATATGTTCCCCTTTGTTTACTATAGGCTGCGAGATTGATCAAGAAAATCCAAACTTAATGGGATTGTAGAATGAAATATAATTATTCCAAACATGAACAGTTCTGCTCACCTATTGGTTGGATCCATAGATAACGAAGTGTTATCTGTGGACTTTGTTGCTACTTTCCTTCTTTTCAGGTTCTTGTAGTTTGATGCATGCTCAACATGCAAATTCTCACCATCGGTCTCTAAACAGTTGGATAAACTGTCAATAGACTTGCTGCAATCTTAATTACTATAGCAACAGGCATACCAGTATCGTGTTCTGATGGATTAGTTGATGAGGCCATACCCAGAGATGGTAGGGAGAGGACATGACTGTTTAAATTGCTTTCTTTTGATATTCCCATCCATTCTGCCATAGATGCAACTCCGCCATAGAGATGTGACATGCAAACAATAATTATTGAGCTCATCAAAAGAGGGAAGAGTTTTACCTCCTCTTATAATTCTTAAAGTTTTGTCTGAAGAAGCAAGCAGCCCCTGCTAGTACTGCGAAACATCATGATGCAACTGCTATTACGGTTTCCTATACACCAGTGCAAAATAATTAGTTCCATATCTCTGTACACAGTACTATAAATGGAGTGCTTGCACTCTCAATTGCATAGTATCTAAAGCCATTTTGTAAACAAAAGAGATTATTAATAATCAACCCTATTTAAAAATAGCACATTAGCTAATTTGTTCTCCTCGATAGCACATTAGCATGATCATGAAGCACAATGCAAGACATACATATGCATGCTTTTTGCTGGCAGCACAAAGCCTGTTAAAAGCTTTTGTTAAATGTTTTAATTTATACACCCAAGGTATAACACAGTGTTCTTCTCTGCCATATAAACCCATGGATGTGCTTCCTGTAGTACCAAAGCCCTGATCTGGCAGCCTATGGTAATCGAAGAACAAAATGGGTGTCAACGAACTCGCCATGCCACTGATGATAGGCATTTCTACAAAACACGTTAATGTGAAAAACTCAGCAAATTTAACATGCAACTTGACAGCAGACGTCCTTAGAAATACTGCAAAAAGAATGGGTGCTGCAATCGCCCAAAGAGGAATCAGATCGAACAAAAAGTTGTGTTGCATTTGATGGCCATGTGTAGTGCTCCATTGAGTTCTCAAAAGCTCCAGATATTTGCAATTCTGTAAGAAAGCACCATATAGCCGGCCAAGGAGTTTTTAAGCTCAGACCATTTCAAGGGCTTGTTTCTCAAGATTTAGAGCTTGTTTCTTAGGAGTTGTTTTTCAGGAGCTTGTTTCTCAGGAGTTGTTTTTCAGGAGAAGGGAAATACATCTAACAGACTTGTAATGAATGCTAACATATTCCATGAGCATAGCATGAACAAAACAATATTATTCAGAATCACAAAACACATACATATACCTTATTATTCTGTTGCATTGGACAAATTATATTCAGCTTCAAGAGTTGCATACCTTGCATTCATTGTGGGCAAATGGCTGGACCTGAGGAAAGCACCAAAGCAACATGGAACCAAACATTTAGGAAATGGAAACAAAAGACCCATGCAATCAAATCCACTCACCTGATGTCAAAGCTGGCCTGTGTGCGTGATTGCTACCAAGGAGATTATTCTGTTATACAACACTCCAATTTGAATAAAAGCACAAAAACAAAAGGTTAGTCCCGTCTAATGCTCGTGATTCATGCTTATCCATTTAATAGAGCTTAAAATAAGGTGTTCAATAAGGATTCAAACAAACCTCTTCCAAATAAACATAGTTATCAAAGGCTGACTAAAGGCTGCAGACATAATTGAAGATGAAACGAAGCTCCAAAATTTAACCCTAGGGTAAAGATGGTCCACGACCATCGTCAGCAACATTTGGCCTGTAACATGGGCATGCTAAAATTAATGTGTAGAGTAAAGCATGAACGACAATACTCCATTTATGCTAATTGATAGATGACCATATCCAGAATCCCAGTAGAGCCATGCTCTAAAAACACATGCAAGAAATTACCTGGAAATTGTGGATCATCGTGGCATAAATCTATCAGAAACTTAGAAGAGGAACATCAAACCCATTTGTGTTTTGCCATATGGAAACCTCTGAATGAGCCTCTCACAGAGCCATTAAAGAGCTCCAAAGAAAACGATCTGGGCACTGACGGAAGATAATTCCAAAGACGACATTCTGGCATGCTTACTGCATAAAATCAAGGCGGCAACGCACAAAAATAGTCAGCAGAAAATTACTATTATCTGTCCTGCACGCGTCCCTGGTTACATTCCGAATCCATGCCTCCATATCCGCCCCAAACCAAAAAAAATCATACTAAACCTTTCCCGATTTCTAGAACATCGAAAATATTTCCCGGTTACCAAATGAATTAAAACATTAGGAAAACCAATTTAAAAATAATCTTAAAAGGTTTTCGGGACCTCGGAAAAACCGAATTTAAACAATAGGATACTATAAATTGCTCCAAAAGCCTGTAAAGCCAGGGACCGAATACTAGTTTGTTCTCATTAACTTTCCAAAATGTTGCAAGTGTAGTTTATTACATAAGATTTAGTAAGGTTGAAGGGCGTATTGGTATGTGAATTCCATAGAATGCTGATGTCAGCATATGGGGTTTGGGAATTCCATGGTCTTTTTTTTTCTTTGTGCGGCGGGGTTTCTTATTGTGGAGCACGATCCGGGTGTCTTTCTTTGGAAGGTAGGGTTTGTGGCAATTTAGAGCGGCAGGAGGCGAGGCGGCGTAGCCATGATGGCGTTCTTCCGGTAGTTCTTAGTCGATTTGCACGGCCATGGCGGAGTTGTTCCGACAGGTCCTTTTGTATGTACCATCCTTTTTCTTAGTGTGGCTTTTCTTACTATGCCGAACCGGCATGATCTTGTCTTTGGGCTTCTTCTTGTTGTGGTAGAGCCTCCTTCTTATTCTTATTCTTCTTGTGGTAGAGGTGGCCTTATGCCGATCTTAGGCATATGAGTGAATAGGGGCGCCTGATTTACCCTGTCAAACTACACGAAGCGACAAGATGCTATTTGAGCATTTGAGGTATATTTCCACATTTATGTATGATTTTAGATGGATAAGAAGTCCGGCTATGTCGGATCTTGTAGTGAAGTCCGGGAAGAGCTTGGAGACAAGGGAAAGGGCAAAAAGCAGGGGGAATGGTGCGTATTTTTATCATTGGTTTTAACAATATAAATACTTTGACTTGTAAAAATGGAGACCCAACTTCCATGTTGTAATGTGGGTCACACTGGTAATGGAGTGCGGGAGTTATGGCGGGGTTGTTTGAGCATTTGTTGATGTACATGTGTTTTCCTTGGTCTATTGTTTTGGGGCTGTTCATGTGAGATGGGAATGGGCATACGAGTTATGGTAGTATTGTTTGAGCATCACATGTGATGTGCTTGTGTTTATACTCGATTATGGCGAGACCTCATATTAATATTAATGAATAACCACTTTGACATGTTGCATCTTTCTTTTTTGTAATTGAATGTAATCTGTTTAAATCTGAGCGATGTAATTGGGAAGTCAATCTCTTAGAAATCATGGACTTGGGGACCATTGTCCCCAAATCATAGTGTGACGTGGAAAAGGGGGTTTGACCCCAATTTATTTTCCAGCGGACGGACCAGGATGATGGAGAGGGAATATTTTGGAGAATATTCCCTGCATCTATGGCCAGGAATGAGTGATTATAAGGAATGAGCGATTATCTTCTTGCAAGAAACTTCTATAAAAAACTCTTTAGATGTTATTTTGTAAGTATTACCTTTTAGGTACCCTTATATGGGATGCGACCATTTGATAATTGTTTGGCTATGCATGAAGATTGTCAGACATGATGGGCATAAGGGTATGTTATGAATCTTTAAGACCTCTTGCAAAAAACTTCCATAAAAAACTCTCTAGATGTTATTTTGTAACTATTACCTTTTAGGTGCCCTTATATGTGATGCAAGCATTTGATAGTTGTTTGGCTATGCATGAAGATTGTCCGACATGATGGGCATAAGGGTATCTTATGAATCTTGCAATTTTCAACCAATTCTTCATGCTTCAATATGATTGCTTGGAATATGTAAATGCACTTACTTAATTTTCCTAATATTATTGCTTTGAAACTAGAGATGAAGACGACAAAGGGACAATTCCAACTCATACGTTATTCCCATGTAATGTTAGCATACTAAAAGACGAGAATATTCAAGAATCTTGGTGTAAGTGAATCTTGACAGAGTATTGGGGAATTTAAGTGAATCTTGGTGAAATATAAGAGAATCTATATGGAATCTTAGAGAATCTTGAGGGGATCCTTCTCAACCTAAGGGAATAATGAAGGAACTTATGAATTGAAAAAGGACCTTGAAGAATGAGAGAGAATATGTAGGAATCATGAAAATATGAAAAACATCTTGTGGAATGTCGAGGGAATCTAAGGGAACCGTGATGAAATTTTAGAGGACACTAAGGGAATCTTGGACAAAATGTTAAAGAATATCGATGGGAAGCTTGAGGATGAAAATTTAAGAGAATCTACGGGAGTGCTAAAGGAATCTAGGGAGCATCTTCTACACTCGATGTCACGTCTTATCGAACTCTGGAGGAATTTGAATGGATCGGCTATAATGTTGGAAAGTCTCAATGGAGTCTTGAGAGATCTAATGAAATCCTTACAGGACGTAAGGGAATCTGGGGAATGTTGAAGAATGTGATACATCTAAAGGGATATTCATGGAATTCTAGGGAATTTAAGGAATATTGAAGAAATCTTGACGCTAAGACCTTCATATCTTATTTTATGAGCTTAGCTTCACATTTGATTTAACTTTGTGTTCTTTTTGATATTTTCGAAATGATTTTCATGAGTAGGCCCATGACAGTATCTGACTTTCGCTTTCTCTTTGGCTTTTACTTCAGACTTTCATTGTAATTTTTCAGTTGATTTTGCATAAAAGGCGACTATGGCAATTCCTAGAATAGATACATTCAAGTTGATGTAGTCCCTACATATGACTTTGACTTTATGTTTAAGTCTCAATTTGGAGTTGATTTTTGGTTTGGAGTTAATTTTTTAATGGGTTGGCCTCCCACTCAGCTATCTACATTCGTTAAATTAGATAGAGTCGCTTACAGAATCTCAAGAAATATAAATCTAACAGTACAATATTTCACATCTAGCATAAGAAGTATTTTGGACTACAACAACTAAGAAGTATTTTGGACCACAAACTTTGCACTCACTTATTAGACAACAGTTGGCTTCATATAGTCCTTAAATAACAAGAACAAGGGTATGTAGCAAAATTCTAAGGTGGTATAGGATGATCATGAAAAGTTGGCAACCAAATTTGATGAGCTCAAATAAGGGATAAAGGGGTCCATCAGCATCTTTGGCCCAATAAATGAGAGGAAAACCTACAAAATAAGATTGTATAGATCATGATGACGTAATTTAAAAAAGAAAAAGAAAAAGGAGGGGGGCTATGTCAACTATACCCCTTTTTTTTTTCAATTGTTGGTTGAAGTTTCGAACAAATAAGTTGCAATGTAAAGTCAAATGTGGTGTACTGTTAAACATGTTGACATCTTAGGACATTTAAAAATATTATTCTTTTTATTCTATTTTATAATGTTATTCTAATTTATTTCTATAATTAATGTTGTAGATAACAAGAATGTAGGAAAATGAGCACTTCTTAAGGTCTTGGGACTTTGTATCTTGATTAAAGGTTTTGCATGCCATTCTACATTCAGATAAATCATAAATGTTCTATCCCATTCTATTCCATTCATAAACATCATGTCTTCTTTTATGTTCACCTGTACATACAATTCCTTTGTTCTGTTTTCCAGTTCATATCAATAAGGATAATCTAATTTTGTCTATAAAACATATAATCGGCAAGATGTAACAAAGGAGCAGCTTTATCTTGCTCAAAAATAGCAAGGTGCTTCTTGGCCCTCTCATTTAACTCCTTAGCAAACTGCCTAGACTTTGCTAGGCCTAGGAGCTTGGGGTAAGTTGCTTTATCAGCAGCAATATCTTTACCAGCACTCTTCCCAAGTTCTTCAGAAGATTTGGTAACATCAAGAATATCATCAACAATTTGAAAAACAAGTCCGAAATCGCGAGCATATTTTCGCAACCTCTCAATCTCCTTCTCATTAGCCCCTCCTAATATAGCCCCAGAGACCACAGATGCTTCTAGGAGAGCCGCGGTCTTATGAAGAGAGATATACTCAAGGGTCTCGAGGGTAACATTAGGGTCACCCTCAGAGGCAAGGTCAACGACTTGACCGGCGACGAAACCTTGGGAACCAACAGCGCGACCGAGTTCGCGAACGACGGAGAGGATTCGCTCGGCAGGGACACCAATGGAGTCACGAGCAACGGACTCGAAGGCGAGGGTAATAAGGGCGTCGCCGGCGAGGACGGCGGTGGACTCGCCGAAGACCTTGTGGTTAGTGGGTTGACCGCGACGGAGGTCACCGTTGTCCATGCAAGGGAGGTCATCATGGATGAGGTTCATGGTGTGCAACATTTCAAGGGAACAAGCGGCAGGCATGGCAATGGTTTGGGAGCCACCGAAAAGCTCACATGCAGCAATGCAAAGGACGGGCTTAACGCGCTTACCTCCGGCCAGAAGCGAGTAGCGCATTGCTTCGTGGATGATCTCCGGGTACTGCAGCGGCACCGCCTCGGCCAGCGCAGCGTTCACGGCCATGGCCTTCGACATCATGTAAGTCTTGAAACTGAAACTAGTCCCCTCTTCAATCCCCGCTTCAATCGCCGCTTCTTCCACCACAGACACAGCGGCCGCATCGGCTATGGCGGATAAAGCCCTAAATCCGGCGCCATTGCTCCATTTCCCTCCCCACCCTAAATGAATGCTCCTCCTTGTTGAGATTTTTGTTGACACTTGAGGAATTTGAGGAAACAGGTCCGCCGGATTCGTGCTCTGTACTGCTGCTGATCCAAGGCAGATCGGCATCCCAATGCATGCCGCCATAGCCGCTTCTTGCTTGTAAGTATCCTAGCTCTGTTTTTGCCCTTTGCTTCTTTGTATCCTCACGCAATCTGCTACGTGGGCTCTTTTAGGGCCGCATATCCCTTATTGCGCTACGGTCCACATCGCCTTGTGTTTATCACCTGGATTTCTGAGAATAGCTATTGGCCAGCAACTTATCTTATTGTATCTCGGTCCACATCGCCTTGTGTTTATCACCTGGATTTCTGAGAATAGCTATTGGCTAGCAACTTATCTTATTGTATCTCGGTCCACATCGCCTTGTGTTTATCACCTGGATTTCTGAGAATAGCTATTGGCCAGCAACTTATCTTATTGTATCTCGTCAAGACCCAACTTGTTAAGCTATAGGCCTATCTCGGGTAGGCGTTTTACTTGCTTCTGCTGGACCATAAGGTGTAAGCAACTGTTCTTGTAATTGGTTAGATTTTATAGCCTACAGAACAGAGTACATAAGATAGGAATCGGTCTTAACCAAAAGCATTATCTGTCTTAACCAAAAGTCTTAACCAGAAGATAGGAATCTGTCACCATAAAGTTAAAAGCTTGGCAGAATTATTCATATGCCTTGTTAGAACTTGAAAATGAGACGTTAAATTTGTTTACAATGACAGCTAGCTAAGCAAACCAAAAAGGCAAAGTGTTTTTATGGATCAAGCACAGGGATTGTTGTGTAAAACACCAGAAACAGAACAGAAAGCATAGAAGAAAACTACAGAAATCCTCCTTTATTATAAAATTTTGTTGTATGTCTGTCTTCAACCACGCCCTAGATCGGACGGCTTAGATCTAGGGTGGATTGATCGGACGGCTTAGATCTAGGGTTGAAGAGAAGGGTTTCTCAGGGGAGAGCTTCCGGCGCCATAGCGGGTGCTTCTGGCCATAGCGGGTGCATAGCGGCGGCTGCTTCTGAGCAGAATCGGGAGGAGAGCTTCTGGCTGCTTCTGTTCATAGTTGAGATCACGATCTGTTGGGAGCTTTTGTTTTTTCATCCTCAACCAGTTGTCCAATCCTTTGCTATCATGTTTCCTTTGTTTTTGCGAATCAGGTTTTTTCACAGGGGATGTCGGATTTCCACAGGGGATGCGATGATAGAACATGATATGAAACTGGCAGAGTTCATGATGGATAGCACAGGAGCGACAGAGAAGCATAGCAGTACATTTTCCAATATGGCAAAAAGAGAAGCATAGCAGTACGTTGCATCAGAGGGCATAGCAGTACGCTGGGCACCGTTACTAGTTAACATATGAATTAAACTGGAGGAACCTTTGTCGTCTCTGTTTTATTCAATGAAGTTAATGGTGGAATTACACTGTAAGCAGCCCAAGAACTTTAATTTTGTGTCAATGGCAGGGGGCTACGATAGTCAGACCGTTGGTATCAGAATAGGGCCTCCAAAAGCAAGCAAGATGTTCGAATCCTGCTCTCTTCTGGTAGACATCTAGCTGTGGAAGATCTGGCGGAAGGATATGGGCTGCAGAATCAGTTTACAGTTTCATTACAAGCAACTTTTGTAGTTCTGAGGTCTTTCCAAGCAAATCTGACGCAGAAAATGTCGCCTCCAGACAAGCTGATGGGTTATCCGGTGAAGCAAGCACTCCTAATGAGATAAAGTCTGGCTATGCGCCTCTGTTTGCCCTGCTACAGGTTTCATTTGCATCCGCAGGTTAGGTAATGCTGAAGATGACCCAGGGGTTAAATTCGGTGAAGAAATAGGAAGATGATTCTGGACTCATAAACTGGAGCGTATGATATGGGCTTTCCATCATATAATCAGAAATAGTTGCTCAGAAAGCAGTTATGCCGGACATTTTTTGGCATAAACCAAGAAACTTCCTTTGAAGAAATCAGGACATTATATGCCATAAGATCGTCTCTCTAGGTTCGTCTTTCCTCTTTTGTGGCGGACCGATAAGCCAAAGCAAATCAACCAAATGCTAGATGACAGAAAAATCATCTCTCGGTTAGGGAAAAGAAGAAGGGGTTAGGTGCATTCCCATTACGCTAAAAATGGCCGGCACCTGTGACACCTGCCACCTTGCAAGTTACAGGCACCGGAGGAGCGTTCCCATTCCACAACCCGACTTTGATTTTGCTGATATGGCACAGGTCCGGAACTCCAATTCAGATGGATTGGAAAGCTTCTGAATACCCTAAATCAGAACTGAGTTTGTCTTCTAGCAAGATTTCATTTGTCGTCTTTCTGATTTCGTTTGTCTTCTTCCTCAGAACTGGCCAAAACGCATCACAGGTGCAATAGGAATCGTGGTCTTCAGAAACCGGCAACTGGGTTCAGGAAATCGGTGCTTAAAATTGCCGGTGCTGGCTAATGGGAATACACCCTTAACCACCCCTGCGAGGCTGTTACAGCCAGTAAATGGGCGAGCCCATTTACAGGCTGTAACAGCCAAGCAGGGGTGGTTAACCCCTTTAACCGGCAGGCTGGCCGATCAAGAACACCAAGCCTGCACCATACCTGCACCTAGCCTAGTTTATCATCCCTAGCCTGGTTTATCAGCGTCCGAGCATGGTTTATCATCCCCTAGCCTGGTTTATCAGGCCCCGAAGCTAAAACCAAGGCAGACCAAGGCCCCGAAGCTAAAACCAAGGACTCAGCCCATTTTGCCCTATCACCGGATTGAAACAGACGGCCATGATCAACCGGATCAAAAGGCCTGCCGGTTAAAAGCCCAAGAACCTGCGAACATGCCCGATTTACAAGTTGAATTGCTTGGAGCGTGGCGATTTACAAGTTGAATTGCTTGCAGCGTGGCAAATCTACTCTGTTATGCCTTTATGACTCACGCTTTTCGACACGGACGCTGACATTAAGGCGCACATCCATCGAGTGCACCTCACCCCAAAAATTCAAATTTTGAGTGGAAACCCTTCCCGATTTCCTTGCATGATGGAAATTAAGAAGGGTTTCCACAGGAGGAGGAAAATAGGAAGGGTTTATGCACGAGGAAAATAGGTAAGGTTTTCACATGAGGAGGAAAATAGGTAAGGTTTCCACATGCAGTTAGAAATTCCATGGGGTAAGATAAACTAAAAATTGAGACCCCAAAGGCACAATAGAGGAACCGCAAAAAACTACCTCCAAGCTTGTGAAAAAAATCAAGAGATTGAAACAAGTAGACCATGATATTAAACATGTGCAAATGACTTTAATACACAAAAACAAAAAGCTAAGACATCTTTGGGGTTGACCAAAGGCAAACAGGCTAAAATAGATAGATATATAGATAGTGGTCCACAGAGAGGTAAATATCGGGACACTATTATACTTGAATCGACTTTAATCTAAAAATTCGGCACTTAACACCCAACTATAACATGGAACTTCTTGCGAGGTACAAATTATGGGAAGTCCCGGTTTTAATGTTAAAAAGCTGATTAAAAGGCTGGCTCCCATAAATATCTCTGAAGCTCCCTTTGTACACTAGGTGTTGTCAAGCTCAAGAATGCGATTATGCCCTAGATAGAACACCAAAGCAAAGGCAATTTTTTATACAACCTAATCTATGCTTTTGACGGATCATAACATGCCGCTCGCCAAGGCACATATCGGTTTGCAAACTTAATCCCTCCTTAAGGTGAATCCAACTGAAAAAGGTGAAAGAGGTTCTAAGTGGATTGGCTATTACAAAGATTTGATCCTAAAAGTAAGCTAGCTCTCTGACCAAGAAAAATGTGACTTGAATTTAAAGCAAAAGCATAGTAAGACTTTAAATGAAAGATGCAAATTACCATGGAAAATTCGAGACATTTCTCTTGGGAATGGTTTTACAGGCATACCGCTCAGTGCAAAGATAGGTTGTTCCAAACTGCCCCTGCCCCAATTTTTTCACCATGACATACAGATCCCTCACATTTTCCATAGCCCTATGGTTCTATATCAGCACTGTTTTCCTTTGCTTCTGCCCCGACTGGGTTCGCTGCTTTCCCGTCCCTAGGAAAAAATGTATTCGTTTGAGGAGCCTTATCCTGTGTTCTGAAAAGCTCTTCAAAAATTTGTTGCCTGATAAGTGAAGAATCAAGAGTATCCCTTGCCTCACATTTACGACAGCCACAGAAGGATCCAGCAGCTCTGGAACTAAAGTAACTCTGCTCCAACATCGCTAGCATCCATGCCGCCATGTAAGCAAATGTAAAAAAACATTGGAATCGATACTGGCTCTAAATATGTATATGTCTGGATGGAGCCGACTCAGCAAACTGGCATCAGGCCCTGCCATTTCGAAGCTATACAATATCAGCCATATCTGGCCTGTCGATTTATACAGGCCTCAAGTTTTTTCAGCATCAAATCGCAAAATCGCAGGTACATAAGCTTCGGCTGTTTTTATGCATACAAAAATGCCGAATCAGTACATCCTGAGCCTGTTTTGGATGTATGCAGTTATCTGCAAAGCACGAATTCGATGCCATGGTCTACTGACCTTCTGCACAAAAAGCTACTACAGAGTATCCCGTCACAAAATCGAAAGCAAAGGGTTTGTAGCGTTGCTTCCAAGCTTGTTCGGCCATGCCTCCAAATCGTCCCAAGGTAGCCGCAATCTTTGGAAATAGTGGTGACATGGTTACAGATCTTAGCCTAAATCGATTTTCAAACAGCCCTAAATCGATTTCTAGAATATACTTCTAACCATACATGTAATTTTGATGCCAGATTAAATTTCTGTGGAATAACTCACCGGGAAGAACTTCTAAAAACTGCCATAGCGCTCAAATGATCTAAGCATCAATCTGGGTTGGAAAGTTCGTCACAATAGAAACAAAATCGATTCCTTTTCGATAAACAAATGCTGAACAAATAAAATTTTCAGCATGAATGCTTATGTAGAAAATTTGATTAATTTTTTATCTGAAAATGCTTCTAGTTTAGATAAACCGATCATCCCTAGGAAGGAAGAGCTAAGAACTAGATAAACCATCATCCCAAATAAGGAAAGCTAAGAACGAGAAAAAAGCTTCCAAGAAAAGCTATTAGAAGGCATTTGTAAGAATTAAATTGCATCAGATTAAATCCTCAAGCATCACACCCACCAAAAAAATTATTTTGTGATTTTGTTTCTTTCGATTGGAAACCCTCCTAGTTTTCAAATGAGATGGAAACCCTTCGAAGCTTCAAGTTTGGAAACCCTTCCGTGTTTTAGGGAAAATAGGAAGGGTTTCCACTTGTATCGGTTTTCAACCCCAATCGGAGGGAGATAATTTGAGCGTTTTTACCATGCAAAATAAAGTTAAAAAAATAGACATTTAAAAACAAATGTACGCCGATTTGGGTTGCCCTCTCATGGAAACCCTTAGATTTTTCATAGAAACCCTTTCGAATTTTCTTTTTGATTTTTCACGGAAACCCTTCGCCCTTTTGATTTTCCATGGAAACCCTTAGGCTTTCAATAAAACCGGAAGGGTGTGCCCTAAGGGTTTCCATGTTTCCTTTTTGAAATCACGTAAATTAGGAAGGGTTTCCACGGAAAAATCTAAGGAAATCACGTAAATTCGGAAGGGTTTCCATGGAAAATCGGAAGGGTTTTCATCTTTGGAAAATCATTCTAGGAAAAATGGGAAGGGTTTCCACGAAATTATATTTTTTTAGAATATTTACTTAACGCGGAGCCAAGGGTAACATTAAGGTCATCCTCGGAGGCAAGATCAACGAATTGACCAATGGCGATACCCTGGGAACCAACAGCGCAACCGAGTTCGCGAACGACGAAGAGGATTCGCTCGACAGGGACACCAGTGGAGTCACGAGCAACGGACTCGAATGCGAGGGTAAGAAAGGGCGCCACCGCGGCGAGGATGGTGGTGGACTGGCCAAGACCTTGTGGTTACTGGGTTGACCGCGACGGAGGTCACCGTTGTCCATGCAAGGGAGGTCATCACGGATGATGGACATGGTGTGCAACATTTCAAGGGTCTAAACAAGAAAGGGGACTCAGGAAAACTTTGGATTGAACCAACCGAGCAGAGCGGGATCAAGGGTGCCATTTTGAACCGCACAAAAGGAGAGTTGTTTGTAGCATTGGCATGTCACATAGCTTCTTCTTCCAAGAGTCTCGGAAAACCAACTCGTTAGTCATTCCGGATTTTGGAATGAAAGACTTGGACAAACAAACTTGAATAATTTAAGGCTGATGGTAAAACATGGTCTGATTACTGCAGAAAATATGAATGATTTGACTTGTTTGGGTCGCATGCTACTGAGCTGCTCAAGCTCGTGCACAATGATTTATGCAGTCCACTCAACATGCGAAGCTTGCAGGGAAGAAGATACTTTATAACATTCATAGATTATTGTACTAGAAGAACAAAATGTTATTTTCTTAAGTCCAACGATCAAGCATTTGCTGCCTATAGAATGTATGAAGCATAAGTTGAAAGAGAGACTGGCAAGAAATGCAAAAGGTCGGACAGAGGAGGACAATACATGGCATGCAAGTTTTGAGACCCAAATATTACAAAGGCCATTTCAAAATAAACAAGGTGCTATGCACGGAGGGTTGCCCTCCATGGCCAGAGGGTGAAGTGGCTTAAATCATACTTGAAAGTCATGTTTTTACAATCAATCAAAATTGCTATTTCAAAGCAATAGAGTACTTGATACCACGACTTCATGAGGATTGGTCTGAAGAGATCTTTGGGTGCTCAGTATGGATTTGGACTTTGCAGACGATGAGTGCATGATTTGAAGTACAATCGTGCTTCTTGGCATATCATTTCTTAGACTAACGGCACAATAGCTACTCCAGACTGGCCAAATCCAAACCAAAATGAACATTACATCCCATATTTTTTTTTGTCCGGCGCCAGGAGGGAGGAGGGCTCGCGACTCTCGGACGCTCTTAAGCCGCAAAGCCGACTCAACAATTACATCACGTAAATGGCCTCCATATTAAAAATTATGTAGTACATTGCCACCTCACCAACTAACGTTAATAGGTCATCCTCTTTAAATGAACGGCCAAAATGAAAGCCCTAAATGTACAGAAGGTCGAGATCAAAAGCCCCAAATCCTGCACCTTCCTAACATCATCCTAGGCACATTTGACGGCCAAGATTTCTGATACGCTTTCAGGGGAAAGCTTAAAGACGTAATTACAACAATTGCACAGACAATACAAAGAAAACAGTCTTTATATATGAGCAATAGCGTTGGTTTCCACAACCAATGGATTTGGGCATCCAGTTCTCCACCCAACCGGATCCAGATAAAACTTAAGGCAATTTCCAAGGGAAGAATGAAAGGAATTGGTCACAGCCTATTATCCCTTCAGCTTGTGAGCAATCCGATCTTACAATGGTTCTGGGCTTGGATAGGCTCAACACAGCCTAAAGCAAGAGATGGAATCAATCACTAGTTTCACAGGGAAGGTCATGGCTAGTATTCCACTTGCAGAATTCTCAACCACTGTCCGTAGCTGCTGGTTGGTTCGGATCAGATCACTAAAGGTTGAGTTTGTGTCACAGGTCCCGGAATGAAGAGCAACGCAGCCTAAACCCACAGCTGGTGCCGGAATCAGTGTCAGCGGCTATCTGGCTGTGTTCCCTCGGAACTGGACGTTGTCTCCTTTTGTAACAGATCGGGCCTTTGTGTCCGCAAAAAGGTCTCCGCTTTTGCTATTTCGGTCACCTCCCTGCAGCTTAATTTGCATGAAGTCTATTTCGTATATTTTCCCTTTTCCTTAAGATAGGATATTTTCCTTATCTCTTAAAAATATCCTCCCTTTCTAATGGTTGATTGAAATAATATCTTGCCCCCATGTTCCTTGGTATCTTGACCTTGTAACCATTGTTTTTCAAAATACCCCATTGCCTTAGTTATTTTCTTCTCTGGACCACACCCCCTAGCATGCCCCCGTATCAATCCATCCCTTCTTAATGAAGATCGTCCGCGATCTTCCAAAGACGCTCCAGTGGGCCCCATGCCTTCTCAAGGCGATTGCCCCATGCGTCTGAAGGTTTTGCAAATAATATGCGCGTACTTCCACAGTACGATATGTTCTTGTACCTTCACGGCACGTACTATCATTTGTACCTCCGCGGTACTAATTGATACATTAGTATTTTGTCATTACCTCCACGGTACTACTTTAGTTCACGATACCTCCGCGGTACTAATGTAATTTTGTTAGGCCTATTGCTCCAATAACAACAATTTCCACCTTTCAAATTACATCTTATGCACCTTGCTTTCATAATAATTTAATTTTTATTCCACATAAAAATCAAATATTACAAACCAAACCAAACCAAATCAAATCAAATCAAATCAAATCTTACAAATCTTACCCAAAGAATGCAAATTTTTATGATTTTTACCCCATAGTACCAATTTGGAGCCATAGCCTTTGCCCGTTCCTCACATTTCTTCCATTCTTCACAGAGCTTTAGAGGTCCTGTGTACATCCTCCACGGGCTTGGGACCTTCAATAGCATGCATTTCTACAACCACGGGCTTGGGACCTTCAATAGCATGTATTGGTACAACCTTTTGAGGTTTAGATGGTTCCACTTTTGTGATCCCCCCTTCTCCAAATGGGCAATCCCTTAGGAAATGCTTTCCTCCACATCTATAGCATCCACCTTTTGGTTCCTTAATTTCCTTCCGCAGTTTAATTTGACTTCCCTCCTCTCCCTTCCTTTCGGAACCATTACCATTGCCATTATTTCTCTTCCTCTTAGAGCTCTTGGAAGATTCCCTACTTCCGTTTTTCTCTTTGCCACCCTTTTTGCCCTCTTGGTCTGAAGTTTCCTCATCCCAGATATCAAACTTCCTAGACTTTGGATCTAGTTTCCGCTCCACTGCGGATGCTAGTTTTATGGCTTCATTTAAATCTTTTGGGAAAAATATTTCCATTTCCAAGATAAATATCATCCCTACATCCACGACATATTTTCTCGAAGCTCTCTTTCCCATCCAAATTTCTTATTAGTGCCGCTTAAATGAGTGAATTTGGATGTATAAGACTGAATACTCTCGGTTTCCTGTTTTTCAGGCGATCCCATTCCACTGCGTAACTTTGTGATAGTTAGAGGGTAAATAATGTGCTTCAAAAGCCGTTTTGAAACTTTCCCAATTAATGATCCGGGATCACACTCTCGCGTCTGCCTTTGCCACCATGCTTGAGCTCGATCTTTCAAATAAGTGTCCATGGCTTGCAGCCTTTCCACATCTGTTGCCTGCACTCGTTCAAAGAACTTTTCCATTGGCTGATAAAGCTAACAACCTTGACAGGCTTTGTCTTTCCCCCTTTGAAAGACTCAAGATATCCGCTTTCTCCAACCATTTTTTCAAATTTTTAGGTGGCGGTGGGGGATTTTGGAGGAGGACCATTAGGCAAAGGAGGTTGCCGATAAATATCGTGAAGGAAGGCGGTACGGGATAGCCAACAATTCCACTTGCCTGGCCATACTCTTGCTGACTACTAGGCATAGGTAATGCTGACCGAGATGCAATGTAACCGGCATTAGACAAGGCTTGTTGACATCAAGGCTTCAAGAACATTGAAGCGTTGGGCCATTGATCGATCGAGGATCAACCCGCCACGATACCACTTGATACGCTTTCGAGGGGAAAGCTTAAAAGGCGTAATTACAACAATTGCAATGCGGACAATACAAAGAAAAACAGTCTTTATATATGAGCAATAGCGTTGGTTTCCACAACCAATGGATTTGGGCATCCGGTTCTCCACCCAACTGGGATCCGGATAAAACTTAAGGCAATTTCCAAGGGAAGAATGAAAGGAATTGGTCATGACCTATTATCCCTTCAGCTTGTGAGCAATCCGATCTTACAATGGTTACGGGCTTGGATAGGCTCAACACGTGACCCTAAAGCAAGAGATGGAATCAATCACTAGTTTCACGGGGAAGGTCATGGCTAGTATTCCACTTGCGGAATTCTCAACCACGGTCCGTAGTCTGCCGGGTTGGTTCTGGATCAGATCACTAAAGGTTGAGTTTGTGTCACAGTGTCCGGAATGAAGAGCAACGCAGCCCTAAACCCGGTAGGGTGGTGCCGGAATCGTCGTGGCCAAGATCCGGGGCCGTGTTCCTGAATCGGACGTTGTCTCCTTTTGTAACAGATCGGGCCTTTTTGTGTCCGAAAAAGGTCTCCGCTTTTGCTATTTCGGGTCACCTCCCCGCTATACTTAATTTGCATGAAGTCTATTTCGTATATTTTCCCTTTTCCTTAAGATAGGATATTTTCCTTATCTCTTAAAAATATCCTCCCTTTCTAATGGTTGATTGAAATAATATCTTGCCCCCATGTTCCTTGGTATCTTGACCTTGTAACCATTGTTTTTCAAAATACCCCATTGCCTTAGTTATTTTCTTCTCTGGACCACACCCCCTAGCATGCCCCCGTATCAATCCATCCCTTCTTAATGAAGATCGTCCGCGATCTTCCAAAGACGCTCCAGTGGGCCCCATGCCTTCTCAAGGCGATTGCCCCATGCGTCTGAAGGTTCTGCAAATAATATGCGCGTACTTCCACAGTACGATATGTTCTTGTACCTTCACGGCACGTACTATCATTTGTACCTCCGCGGTACTAATTGATACATTAGTATTTTGTCGTACCTCCACGGTACTACTTAGTTACGTACCTCCACGGTACTAATGTAATTTTGTTAGGCCTATTGCTCCAATAACAACAATTTCCACCTTTCAAATTACATCTTATGCACCTTGCTTTCATAATAATTTAATTTTTATTCCACATAAAAATCAAATATTACAAACCAAACCAAACCAAATCAAATCAAATCAAATCAAATCTTACAAATCTTACCCAAAGAATGCAAATTTTTATGATTTTTACCCCATAGTACCAATTTGGAGCCATAGCCTTTGCCCGTTCCTCACATTTCTTCCATTCTTCAGCAGCTTTAGAGGTCCCAGGTACATCCTCCACGGGCTTGGGACCTTCAATAGCATGCATTTCTACAACCACGGGCTTGGGACCTTCAATAGCATGTATTGGTACAACCTTTTGAGGTTTAGATGGTTCCACTTTTGTGATCCCCCCTTCTCCAAATGGGCAATCCCTTAGGAAATGCTTTCCTCCACATCTATAGCATCCACCTTTTGGTTCCTTAATTTCCTTCCGCAGTTTAATTTGACTTCCCTCCTCTCCCCTTCCTTTTCGAACCATTACCATTGCCATTATTTCTCTTCCTCTTAGAGCTCTTGGAAGATTCCCTACTTCGTTTTTCTTTGCCACCTTTTTGCCCTCTTGGTCCGAAGTTTCCTCATCCCGGATATCAAACTTCCTAGACTTTGGATCTAGTTTCGCTCCATCTGCGGATGCTAGTTTTATGGCTTCATTTAAATCTTTTGGGAAAAATATTTCCATTTTCGCATAAATATCATCCCTACATCCGGTGACATATTTTCTCGTAAGTCTCTTTCCCATCTAAATTTCTTATCGCCGCTAAATGAGTGAATTTGGATGTATAAGATCAATACTCTCGGTTTCCCCGTTTCAGCGATCCCATTCCCCTGCGTAACTCATCGTGATAGTTAGAGGGTAAATAATGTGCTTCAAAAGCCGTTTTGAAACTTTCCCAATTAATGATCTGGGATCACACTCGTCTGCCTTTGCCACCATGCTTGAGCTCGATCTTTCAAATAAGTGTCCATGGCTTGCAGACCTTTCCACATCATTGCACGCGACTCGTTCAAAGAACTTTTCCATTGGCTGATAAAGCTAACAACCTTGACAGGCTTTGTCTTTCCCCCTTTGAAAGACGGCATATCCGCTTTCTCCAACCATTTTCTCAGCTTAGGTGGCGGTGGGGGATTTACTGGAGGAGGACCATTAGGCAAAGGAGGTTGCTGATAAATATCAGGAAGGAAGCGGTACAGGATAGCCAACAATTCCACTTGCCGGTCATACTCTTGCTGACTACTAGGCATAGGTAATGCTGACTGAGATGCAATGTAACCAAAGATTAGACAAGGCTTACCGACATCAAGGCTCAAGAACATTGAAGCGTTGGGCCATTGATCAGATCTGAGGATCAACCCGCTCTGATACCACTTGATACGCTTTCAGGGGAAAGCTTAAAGACGTAATTACAACAATTGCACAGACAATACAAAGAAAACAGTCTTTATATATGAGCAATAGCGTTGGTTTCCACAACCAATGGATTTGGGCATCCAGTTCTCCACCCAACCGGATCCAGATAAAACTTAAGGCAATTTCAAGGGAAGAATGAAAGGAATTGGTCACGACCTATTATCCCTTGACTTGTGGAGCAATCCGATCTTACAATGGTTCGGGCTTGGATAGGCTCAACACAGCCTAAAGCAAGAGATGGAATCAATCACTAGTTTCACAGGGAAGGTCATGGCTAGTATTCCACTTGCAGAATTCTCAACCACTGTCCGCAGCTGCTGGTTGGTTCGGATCAGATCACTAAAGGTTGAGTTTGTGTCACAGGTCCCGGAATGAAGAGCAACGCAGCCTAAACCCACGGTACCGGTGCGGTTTCGTCGGCTATCCGGGCATGTTCCTGAACCGGGCGTTGTCTCCTTTTGTAACAGATCGGGCCTTTGTGTCCGCAAAAAGGTCTCCGCTTTTGCTATTTCGGTCACCTCCCTGCAGCTTAATTTGCATGAAGTCTATTTCGTATATTTTCCCTTTTCCTTAAGATAGGATATTTTCCTTATCTCTTAAAAATATCCTCCCTTTCTAATGGTTGATTGAAATAATATCTTGCCCCCATGTTCCTTGGTATCTTACTATCTTGCCCTTGTAACCATTGTTTTTCAAAATACCCCATTGCCTTAGTTATTTTCTTCTCTGGACCACACCCCCTAGCATGCCCCCGTATCAATTTCACTTCCCTCTTGATCCAATGGTTTAGAGGCATGGTGCATGCCCCATCATGAAGTGGCAGCATCTCGACCGCTCCACTTTTCAACGGATGGATGGGATTAGGGTGTACTTACTGTACAACCCAAAGGTCTCAAACCCTGTGTATAACTTTTGTACTCTCTAACGTAATTTAGCTCACCAAATGTAAAACAAATAAAAGTCGAACATTGCATAGAAGGCAAACATATGACATCATACCAAATGAGATTTTCTCAAAGTATTGATAAGATTCTATTGTTATGATGTTTACAAACATGTACTTATTCTAAGGATGCAAAATCAGTAAAGTGGGAGCTATAAGAGAAAATACAGCCTTTATACATTTGCAATCCTAATGCTGATTCAAGGGGTCGAGAGAAGCAAAGCACAGCAAACAATTAAACAAATAGCTACATAGATGAAATGATATGGACATTAGTGGTTTCTTCATGCAATAGGCAAAAACATTACCATGCGGATCATTAAACAAACTTTAGAATATGCAACATCAATGTCGTGCTTACAATTATCAATATATGTTCTAGAGTTGGAGTTTTGAGTGAAGCCAGCTTTACTCATAGTTGGTATAACATCGATTATCTTAAAAATGATATGTTTGTCAAGACTGCACTTCTTAAGATGTATAGTAGATGTGGTTGGTAGATGTCTGGAATGTGTCTAGCAATATGGAGAAGCAATGGAACCATCAAGGAAATGCCAGGAGGAGAAAAAGCAGACAGAATTACATTTGGCACCATTATAAATGCATGTGGCAGCCTTGGCAAGAAGGTAAATTTGTTCATGACATCATCATTGATAATGCCTCAGAGTCCGATGATGTTCCTGGAATAACAGTTGTCAAGATTGTGGCAGTTTCAATAAATCTCGTGAAGTATTTGAAAAAATTCAACATCATAAGGTATTTACATGGACAGTCATAATATCAGCCTCCATCCAGCATGATAAAACTTCTCCATTATTCCTAGCGCATATGTTGTTCCAAACACGAGGTGGGAAGGTCGGCCTTAGCATTTATGAAGGTTTCTAAGCTAAGCTTCCAGTTTCTCTTTTCCTTTGATATTTTGGGATGTAAATGCCATCCTAGCACCTTCTACACATTATCAGTTGACAAATCCTGCAATCATGATGTGCAATTAGTAGACAAATGAGTATTGTATTTTGGTTAAAGCTACACAAATACCTGCTATATACAACTCAATCAATGACCACAATTTTTTTTCTTTGGTATGCTCATTGCAATTGCTCTTCGAGTCCTTAAATTTACAAAGATTGACTACCAAAGTTTTGTAGAAAGGACCAGAAGAAGTGTAATCATGACTCCTAAATCCCCTTTGAGAATGGTCATTTACCTTATTTCCTCTATGTTTAGAAAGGATCTTCAGAGTTCATAATTCTACATAACTGAGCGATCAAAAGAAGCCTAAATATTCAAGATGTCAATTCAAGAGTCAAGTAGACAAACATTTCAAGATTCAAGTAATAGATGGGGCCAAAATGGCATCCGAACCCTAGTTAAGAAGTAGACAAAACACCACAACAAACTTGCTTACAAACGTTTATTAACAGTAGTTGACCACATATGAAACTCTTATCTTATATTTTAATATATTGGGCGGGATACAGGAAATTCGGTGTAAACTTGAAAAAAACGCAAGAACGGCCTTAAAGGTACTTCTGTTTGTACATAGGGGAGATTGGATGTTATAGACATCATGGGTCAAAAGGGGTAAACCAAAATAAACATTAGCTAAGGAAATAAAACCTCTTAAAACTTGATGAGGTGGCATAAACCCATTGGATGGGTTATTGAAAAGCCATCGAAGATGGCTATGGCGCAGGGCAGCCAACGGCCTGGCCCTTTGGGCAATCGATTCAGGCCCTGGAGGGGCCAAACAAGCTAGGAGGCATTTCGATCCTCAATTTCGGCATGTTGGCCTTCCATTGAACCAATCCACAGCACATTTGGTGCCCTATTTATAATCTGCAAGATTTGGGGCAGCAGAACGGTTTTGCCATAGAGGAAGCTCTTGGTCTGCTGATTGCTTGCATCATACAGGGTCTTAGAAAGGCTCTTCACATCGTGGGGGAATCAGGGATTCCGAGGGAAGAGGTGGTAGGTGTGATTGATGCGGTTTTTGGCCCCGGTGCTTCCAAGATCTGTAACATTGGTATCCGAGCCTGAGTTTGGGGCTAATATGGAAAACATGGCAGCAGATCCTCTCATGGGCCTGGCTTCCCTTATTCCAGAAGAAGGAGAAGACCTTCTTGATGAGCTTGCTCCTACGGAAGAAGAGGTGAGGGAATTGGATGAGCTCACTTCTAAATTCCGTCAGGAGGGATTAGAAAATCAGCAAGTGCGCAATCAAGAAGAAGAACTTGCAGCCCAGAATTCCCCATTCACACCGGAAGGATTGGAAGATCCCGATCCCTTCAACTTTCAAGGGGAATTGGATTATGCCAAAGCAAGAATCCGTGAATTGATGGGGCAGGTTGCAGAAACAAAGATTGAGCAAGTACATACTAACCAATTGCTCAAGACTTTGCAACTCCAGTTAACCAAACAAGCTAATGATGCAGCAGAAAGAGAGAAGAAATTGTTTGACACCATAGCCCGATTATTGGCAAGGGGCCCAGGGGGCACCAATGCCAATGGGGGACCTAACCAGGCTCAGGGAGCCCGAGTTAACCAGGCTCAGGGAGCCCGGGGAAGGGTCTTAACCCAAGCAAACCCCTCTCATGTAAACCCAACTGATGTTGCCAACCAAACTAGTCAAGCTCAAGGAGCTGGAACTAGGACAATGGATGATCCCACTGAGGGAGTAGAAGTTCTAGCAGCCTTGTCTCTTGAGGAGGTTAAGGGGCTAGAAAAAAGAGATCATCCTGAATTCTGTGGCACTGAGTCAGCAGAACAAGCCATTCAATGGCTTAACTGGTTGGAAACTTATTTCTGAGCCACTAAGAAGGGAGATGCTGCCGGTGGTCTTTGCATGCGCCCTCCATTCAGGGAGTCTGCCGCTTCTTGGTGGGGGATTCTCATGGGGAGAGGAGTAGAGATAAATAGTTGGGTCGACTTTTGTAAATTCTTTAAGCAAGAATATGCCCCTCACCATGATGAACATCATGCGCTGATCCAGCTTAAAAGCATCCGACAAACAGGCACCTTACAGCAATACATCAACACGTTGAGAGGTGTATTTGCAAGGATCAAGGACATGCCAGCACGGATGCAAGTTAGCTATTTTGAGGATGGGCTTAAAGATCGTAGCCTTAGGGCACACATTAGGCAGGTGAACCCAGGGGATTTTGAGTCTGCCGTGTCCCTAGTACGCACATTAGCAAGCTCCCCAAGAGAGGAGGGGGAGGAAGAGAGCAAGAAAGCTCGTCGCTTCCAAGAATGGAAGCAAAGAAAACTTGAAAATAAGCAAGGAGGGTCGAATAAAAGGGCTAGAGTAGCCCAAATGAACCCTCCAAGCAATGATAAAGGCAAAGGGGATGCCTCTTCAGGGAAGAAGTCCACTAAGCCGTTTTCTTGCTATAATTGTGGTGCAAAAGGGCATATGGCAAGGGATTGCCCAAAACCCCATAAGGACAAGAAAGCGATGGCCGCTACAACCAAGCAGCTCGAAGGAGGAACCAAGCAACTCTCCGCCATAGCTCGGGGGGAGCCTAGTTCGGTAAGTAAGGAAGATAACTTTGCCGGACAAGTTATCCGTTTACTTGGAAAAATAAATAATAGAAATGTTATTGTTCTTGTTGACTCTGGGAGTACTGACAATTTCATTTCTGCAGACTTAGCACAAGAACTAAAGATGGAATTGGTTCAAGTGGCACCCTACGAAATTGAGACTGAAGCTGGGAAACAGGTTCAGCATTGGAGCCACGGGGTGGCTGGTGTGCACTTGACCATTGGGGATTATGAGGAAACAATGAGTTTTGACTTAGCAAAACTGACCAGATTTGATGTGGTACTGGGTATCAAATGGCTTCAAATGGTCAATCCTCCTATTGATTGGAAAAAGCACTTGTTAGTTATTTCTAAAGGAGGGAAGGAAATTACCCTTCAGGGTACTCCTTATGTAGTTTCCCCCAAGTTAATAACGGCTATGCAAGCCAAACGTTGTTTCCGTTCCAACATTAATGAAAAATATCTTGTTTATGTCCTTGACTCCTCCATTGATTCAAAGCAAATGAATGCTATGGACAAGGATGACAAGCTTGAGAGTTTGCTTAATGAATATAGGGATGTGTTCCGGAAGAAGAACTCCTGAAGGAGTACCATTAAGAGAAATCTCCCATGAAATAGAATTAGAACAGGGGACTAAGCCAGTGGCCAGGGCGCCATATAGATTTAGCCCCCTGGAGCAAGAAGAAGTCAAAAGACAAATTCAAGAATTGCTCCAAAAAGGTTTCATAAGGCCTAGCAAGTCGCCATTTGGGGCGCCTGTCATTCTTGTAAAGAAAAAGGATGGGAACATGCGCATGTGCATCGATTATAGGGCTTTGAATAAAGCCACTATTAAAGATCACTACCCCATGCCTAGAATTGATGATATCATGGATTAGTGGGAGCAAAATATTTCTCCAAGATCGACCTGAGAAGTGGATATCATCAAATTAGCATTAGGGAAGGGATGAACCCAAAACGCCTTTCGGACCAACCAAGGGCATTTTGAATTTGTGGTCATGCCCTTTGGATTAACAAATGCTCTAGCCACGTTTATGCGGCTGATGAACACTGTCTTTCAAGGGTATTTCGACAAATTTATCCAAATATTCCTGGATGATATCCTGATTTACTCAAGGAGTAAGGAGGAGCATTTGGAACACTTGGAAAAGGTATTGATGATGCTCCGGGAGCACAAACTTTACATAAAAAATCTCCAAATGTGAATTCCTAAAACAGAAGTAGCATACCCCGGACATATATAGTCTCGGAGAAGGGCTTAGCCCCGGATCCGCATAAAAAACGAGCCATAAGAGAATGGCCAGAACTTATAGATGTTCCGGATGTAAGGAGTTTTCTAGGTTTAGCCACTTATTATAGGAAATTCATTCCAAAGTTTTCAAAGGTGGCTGCCCCCCTTACAGACCTACTTAAAAAAGGTCAACCCTTTGTATGGGGAAAGGAACAAAAGATAGCCTTTGAACGAATCAAGGGTTTACTTTCAAGTGAACCAATCCTACAAATCCTGGATTTAAATTTGCCCTTTGAAGTTTACACGGATGCATGTGGACAAGCTCTGGGAGCAGTTCTAATGCAACAAGGGCATGTTGTGGCTTATGAGAGTCGCAAATTAAACTCGGCAGAGAAGAACTATGCCACATATGAACAAGAGTTGTTGGCCATAGTTCATGCCTTAAAAACTTGGCGGCATTACTTAAGGTCAGGGACCAATAAAGAGCCACGCAAGTTTATTGTGTTCACTGATCATAAACCATTGAAATTTCTGCAAAGTCAAGCAGAAATAAGTCCCAGACAAGCGTGATGGTTAGATTTCCTACATGAGTTTCACTTTGAAATTCGACACACCCCTGGGAAAGATAACCCATTCTGCGTGATGCACTTTCCAGAATAAAATACATTAATGGGATGGCATCTCTAGAATGGGATCGCTTCCAACAAATCAGGGATTTGTATGAGAAGGATCAAGATCTAACCAAAAGAGAAGGTTCTCTCTGGACGCAAAATGATGGTTTATGGTTCTATAAGGGACGCATTTATGTTCCCTTAGTAGAGAATCTTAGGAAGGAGATTCTCTATAGGGCACGGGGGGAGTGGAAGACATACGAATTGATTAAAAGACAATTCTTTTGGCCTGGTATGAAACAAGACGTAAAGTCTTATGTATCACAGTGCCCGGTCGGATCATGGCAAAATGCCAGGATTATTACAACCGTTGCCCATACCTTTGGAAAGGTGGGAATGCATAAGTATGGATTTCATAGTTGCACTCCCACGTTCCAATCGACAACACACTCAAGTGCTAGTGATGGTCGATTGTTTGACAAAGTATGCAAAGTTCTTAGCATTACGGGGTGATGCTACTGGACAGGATGTGGCCAAAGAGTACCTATGGGTTGTGTACCCTATGTTTGGTCTTCCACGAAGAATTGTGAGCGATCGAGACTCTAAATTCACAGGGCACTTTTGGAAGGATTTCATGAAAGGGCTGGGAGTAAGCCTTAGTATGAGTAGTGGAAACCACCCTCGAACTGATGGACAAACCGAACGAATTAACATGATCCTGGAGGATATGTTAAGAAGTTTTGTGTTTGAAAAATGTCAAGTGGGAGGAGTATTTGCCCTTTGTGGAGTTCGCTTACAACAATGCATACCATACGAGAACCAAAATGAGCCGAACTGAATGCCAACAAACATCGTAGAGAGGTAACCTTCAAGGAAGGTGAGTATGCCTTCTTACGAATAGTCTACCCCTCGGCACTCAAGGTTGGGACCTTGAAGCCACTAGTCAAGGGAAAGATTCCCAAATTGACGCCCCGATATGCTGGACCCTTCAAAGTGTTAAGAAGGATCAATGAGACAGCATATGAGTTGGAGCTCCAGATGGAATAGGAGCGCATCCCGTATCCCATGTAAGCCAACTCAAGAAAGCAATATTGTCCCACGGACAATGTGATTGCTCCCAACAACAATACCCCTAGCCCTTAGCTCGAGGTAACTCCCCGAGGCGATTCTAGACACTCTCGATTCGAAGTGCGCAATAGAAATATTGCGTAATACTTGATCTTGTGGCGAGGTCAATCACTCTCCGAGGCCACATGGGAGAGTGAAGAGTATGTGCAGCAAAACCCTCACCTGACCCAGAATCCGTGGAGGCCACGAAAAGATTAGAAGGGTCGAATAGGAGGATAGTTACCTAGTATAATTTGAGGACTTGCATCAGGGATAGCAAGTAGGGACGTCCAAAAACTATGAGCTACGAAACCATGGTCACAAGGTGATCCAGGGAACGGGTTTCTGAAGGGACTAGATGAAGAAATCATGGTCACAAGGTGACCTAAGGAAAGGGGTTTTGAAATGCACATACACCCACAATCCTTGGGGACCAAGGATTTAAAAGGGGGAGGTATGTTATAGACATCATGGGTCAAAAGGGGTAAACCAAAATAAACATTAGCTAAGGAAATAAAACCTCTTAAAACTTGATGAGGTGGCATAAACCCATTGGATGGGTTATTGAAAAGCCATCGAAGATGGCTATGGCGCAGGGCAGCCAACGGCCTGGCCCTTTGGGCAATCGATTCAGGCCCTGGAGGGGCCAAACAAACTAGGAGGCATTTCGATCCTCAATTTCGGCCTGTTGGCCTTCCATTGAACCAATTCCATCTTTAGTTCTTAGCTAAGTCTGCAGAAATGAAATTGTCAGTACTCCCAGAGTCAACAACAACAATAACATTTCTATTATTTATTTTTCCAAGTAAACGGATAACTTGCCCGGCAAAGTTATCTTCCTTACTTTACCGAATGGGCTCCCCCCGAACTACTCTGGGAGAGTTGCTTGGTTCCTCTTTCAACTCGCTTGGTTGTAGCGGCCATCGCTTTCTTGTCCTTATGGGGTTTTGGGCAATCCCTTGCCATATGCCCTTTTGCACCACAATTATACCAATCAACGGCACATTTGGTGCCCTATTTATAATCTGCAAGATTTGGGGCAGCAGCACGGTTTTGCCACAGAGGAAGCTCTTGGATTCATTCTGCTGATTGCTTGCATCATACAGGGTCTTAGGAAGGCTCTTCACATCGTGGGGGAATCAGGGATTCCAAGGGAAGAGGCGATAGGTGTGATTGATGCGGTTTTTGGCCCCGGTGCTTCCAAGATCTGTAACATTGGAATTGTGATCGAATTTTTTTCTATGGGGAATTTTTTCCGGCACGGCGACTTGTAAATATTCACAGATTTGCATCCCGATTTCGACAGGTTTGCATAAGAAAATCATATTGCACAGAAAGCCACAGGAAAAGACGTAAAACGAAAGCCGAATCTATGATTTTTATGCTTCCCTTTCTATGATTTTTCTAGATTCTAATCTTTATCTGGCTATGGATTTTGACCTCCAAGCTCTTCATTGCCATTACCATTTCTTGCATAATTATCAAGTAACCTGCATGAATATCGAAAGCCATGATCCTTGCGATCCTTAAGACGACAGACCAGCAAGAAAAGAGGGATTAGAAATTTGATTTGGAAATTGAAGAAGGCAAACAGGTCGCCAGTAGGCTGCAAGTAGCCATAGTTTTCACACAGAATATCAATCTACATGTCCAATCCGCAAGGCTGGTGGCACAAAAACGCAATCTGTTCCAGATTAAAGGAAAATCCCTCCAAATCCCATGCAGTATCTCCGAGGGTTTAAGCAAAGTTGAACAGGAGACAAGGTTAGGCCACCAGGCCATCCTTTTGCTGTGACATTCTATTCTGCCACAGAAGAGGGGATTGTGTCTTCAATTGGAGTTTTTATTCGAATCCCTCAGTATGTTGGCATGGAATCCGGTCTGGAGCTCACTATTATATAATAGAACTTATAAAGGAAGCTGCAACAAGAATATACATAGTTCATTTTTGTATGTAATCCTTGGGCAATGAGTTCATTTCGTAGCATCTGGGCATGGCTAATCCTCAGCTAGCTATGGCGCAGGATGGTCAGAATTCAAGGTATCAGGAGAAGAGGCAGTGAAGAGTAAGAAGCAAAGGGAAAAAATGGGTAAATTTATCAGAAATGGATACGAAAATGTGAAAACGCTACTGTACAAATTTGTCAACAGAAATGAGTTTCCACAAAACAAAACAACTTACAGAGCACTGACCCACAAAGACGTTCAGAGTTTTTTGTGGCATCATGCATGCTTTGGATATGATTGAAGAGTGGAATCCGGCAAGAAAAGGCAGATCCAGGAAAATACTCAGAGACCTCAGGATGGCGGGTCTGTGAACAAATCTGCGAAAAAGCCAATCTGGTAGTCCTTTGCTTGAGCCGAATTTGGTTGTAGAGTTGTGATGTGCCGATTTGCATACGTGAATATGTAGCAAAATAACAGGGGGTTCCAGGGGGATTGATATGGATGTGAAAAATAACAATTCATGAAACCATAGACCATATATCCGTAAAACAATTGAATGGATTATTATAAAAAAAACATAGATTCAAGATAAAAAATTATTATATTAGCTGATTGGGTATATTGGTTAAAGTGGTCTTATTAGGACATTGAGTTATTTTGGTAGCGGTTCGAGCCCCCATATTTCATATTCTAAAATCTGCCGTAAAGAGGTTCGATATTCTCTCAAAACCTTAGGCAAAATCGTATTTCATATTTCAAAATCATAGGCGCATCCAATCATAAATGACTATAAGCGAAACGAGAGGTGCTCACAAGCCCCAACATACGATCTGGGTCGTAGGATTGACGAATCCGACAACTGTGGTAGTCCAGGGTGCACCTCATTTAGAATATGCTGTGCCGATTTGTGTTGTGCCAAGATTCAGCTCCATGATTCTCTAATTTGTTGCAGGCCAAGAATCAGGCAGTTACAGCTTAGTAATCGATGGAACCTAATTTAGCTACAAATGATCTCTTTGCCTGATTTAGCTACAAATGGTCTACTAGAGCGTACCATATACTCGGCGACAGAATTTAGAGATGGACTCTAGCGAAACATGGCAATTCCTTTCTCTGCACGCAGTTGCCTGTGAGATCTTCTAGCTTGATCAATCTTGTGGCTTTTTAGTGACCCTCCGCATCGCCCATCTTTGATTACAGATTGTGTTTTTCAGAATAGAGTTGAGGTTAGAATGTGAAAATGCAGCAACAATAACTTCGTTTTAAAATGTTAAGAAGTGTTTTGATTCTGATGTTACCAAGCCGAGCTTGACTTTCTCCTACCCATCTCCAATACTGCGCACCAGGGGGCCAACCGCAATCGATCCGACGTCACACGGTCAATCCCTTTAGTTTTTTATTTTTTATTTTTTATTTTTTTTATTTTCAAAGGACACGTGTTGCGCTGAAGTTTTTCCTTAGAATGGAAATAATACATCAAGCAAAAAAGTAAGTTGACTTATATATGTTGTGAAAAAGCAATTATATTGTTTTAGTTACTAATAAGGGTGAATATTTCTTGAAAACTACAAGTGACCTGTAATACAAAAGCAAAAACAGAGAGAGAGCAAAAGAGAGAATGGAAATGCCACAACCCTTCAAAGCACCACTCTGGCCATAAAAAAGAATCCATGGCCAAATGTGCTCCTAAAATCAATATTAAATATCATCATAGTCCTCGTCATAACCAGCAAAATGGCTACAAAAGGTATAATTTTTTTCTTCCTCAATAAAAATGGAATTGTCTACCCTTCAACTTCACCATAACTATTGCAATTACGGTTACCAAAGAGGGTAAAAAAAATATAGTTTTTTCTTCCTTAGATAAGATAAGAATGGAATTGTCTACCCTTCACCATAGCAGGTCATAGAGGATCAGAACTCACCTCCATGTGGTTGACCCATATTACAAAAGTCTTGTCTTGGTACCAAACCATCTCTTTGCAGCGTACAAGCTGATGAAAACGTTTAACTATCCAAACAAACGTTTTTCCAACCATCTAGAAAAGGACCAATGCCCTTACTATCGATTGCACTATCCGAATCCAAATTTAGCACCACGCAATTTATGCGAATATAAGGAGGAAATACAATTAGAATATACATGTCAAGCTACTATATCTAGAATAGTATGCTCAAGAGTTTGAAAACAGAGAACTTGGTAGATGAAGAAAAGGTCATAAACCCCTGGATTATAAAAGAGGCAGCATAATGCTTAGTCTTTGGGTAATTTGAAGCCACAAAACCATCTATTTGGATTACATGGAAAAGGATGCATACATATCACGCTGCAGGAGGTAGTTAACCAAGGAATATGATAATGTGCTTCAAAGCCAAACAGATATGTATCTGCCTGTCTGAAATAATGACCATAACATTGGATGAGAATTTAGTGATTACGCCTAGCATTTTCAAAGATCGGTATTTAGTTATTGTTTATTAAATTAGCCTTTAAATTTTTTCTCAACCTGATGACAATCATTATCATAATTCATAGGTAGCTGATCGACTCTTTTGAACCATGTTCTGGGAAGATTGCCTTGAATGTCAAAATTTCCAAAGATCACATCAGCAATTCCTTGGCCGTCTGTTCCAAGAAACCAAAACCATGCAGCAACAAGTGCATCTATAGTAGGAAGAAAAGGCTCGGTACTAGGGGTCTTCCGAAAGCATGATAACCGGACATTCTACAAACTCGATGGAATCGAGAATCAATTTAATTGATTACGATATAAGCTCCGGTGAGGATCATCACCTTGATTACGATATGGCATTTTGCCAATTACCACAACTACATAGGAAAATAACCCCTCCGTACAAAACTAGGATCAGGGTTACACTACTTCTGTTCTAGCACTAACAATGTTCCTGATTTGCTTCAAGGATTGTTGTTCCTACATGTACAAGGTAAAATTTAAAATATTAACTTGACAAGCAACTAGATACTTGTATCTCACATCTCATATGCAACACTATAGTTACCCTTGGTGATGTTACCACCATTTCTTGCCGGTCTATTGTCCATCCGCCACACCGATAACCAAGGTTGTTTGCATGGATACCGTAACAAGTATTTTATTTGCATGCTTGCTAAGCGGAAGGCGATGGAAGCCCATCCTTTTTCCTATTTTTCAATAGGACAAGGGACTTCCTCACAACTTCACGAGCAAGTTCACGATGGGCCTAAATTGGAAATGTTAATTACTCTCCCATTACAGAACATGTATCAATAATGGAAATACCAAGTTGCCAATAGTCGGGGTTAAGGATCTATCTGTGCTTGGATGTTCAAAAGTTTGGCGATGAATTTGATTCTCAGTATTCTACAAACTGCATCATCTATTCTTCCTTTTGAAATCTTTCCAACTTTCACGAGATTATTTACAGTATCAATGAACTTCTTATAGTCATATGGGACCAGATCTGCAAATCCACCATGCCACTGTCACGTTATTAAGCAGTCTGATACAAACCCTTAATATTTCTCCCATTTCATAAGGCCTCCATTAAGCCCCTCCTTCCTTGGGCTTTGCTTTATCATATGCATCCGTATCCTAATGCTTCTCCCTTTCTAAAGGGGTTGCTTGCGGCTTGGGACACTGTCAGGTCTCTTTTCCATATTAATCCTGAGGCATGTCTTCAGTTGTCCACTACATCTTTGGTGGATTCCTTTGCGGGACACTCCGGAGAATGTGCCTCTAAGTGTGGTTGTTCATCCAAAGACGAACGACGATGGGTAGCGGTGGTATCAATACTATTGCGGCTTGGTATGAGTCCGATCATCTCATGTCATGGGAAGCATTTAGAACAAAGTTCTTGTTGTGCAGATGGGACAGAGTAATCTGGAATCATATTCTTTGCATTGTTGCCACGGGATTTCGGGTCCATGCAGTTGAGGTAGTCATATGGGGTTGCCATCGGGATATCCGGCCCGAGGCGGTTTTGTGTCTTACGTGTATAAATTGCTTGTGCATTCGAAATCCTGCCTCCATCTAATAGATGGCATCTTGAGTCCCTGACCACAATGGAAAAGTGTTTGGATATGGGTATGGGATAATTTGCTTCACCCCAAAGTAGTAGTTTTGTGGTGGCAAGTGATCCATAGATGCCTCAGAGTCAGCGAGGTTAGTCCATAAAATGGATAATCGGATTTGAGCTCGCCCTTTATGCCAGCAAAGGGTTGAGAGTATTGAGCATTGTTTTTCTTGTGTGAGAGGCTTGGCGGGCATGGTCTTGGTTGTTGACCCTTTTTGGCATCGTCTCGATCTAGCCAAAGCCAAATTTTGCTTGCTATCTATCGATGCTTGGCCCAAACAACGAAACGAGCTTTTCATCTCGCATGCGCGGTGGCTTTTATGGTCAATCGGAAGAGAAGGAGGTTGTTTATCTTTAAGGGCATAGATATCTGCAGATGAGGTTGTTCTTCGATTAGGCAAGATAAAATTGTTATGGCTTACAATTGTTCTTCTCTTGATCAAGAGAAGAAAGTGCTGATCTGGCATACTTACCTTCAGATTCATTCTTTTGCATAGGCAGGTGGTTGTGCTCAGTTGGATCGGTTTGTCCACTGGGGTTATAATCCTGTCTTTGCATTTATGTTGCTCTGGTTTCTAGTTGGTGAATAAAGCTTGACGTCCTTCAAAAAAAAAAAAAAAACCCTTAATATTTCTAGGCCCTTATAGAATATGATATACATATGATATTGCCATCAATATCTTCAAAAAAATTGCAATTTCACTCCAAAAAAAAAAAAAAAGTAATTGATGCTAGGCATATTTGAGTAGACAGGAACAGAACACATCCACTAACCATATCGATGCCAGCATCAAGACTGGAAAACACACAGTAGCTATAGTCTTTATGAGGAAGCTCAACCATCTTGTCTACTCCTTGGTAATCTGAAATAGTAAAGCCCTGCATTGAAACGAGGCTGAAATCAATAGCTTTAAAATGCATTATTCCTTAGAGCAAAATTTAACAATACCTTGAAACCCATATGTTCCTTCAAAATGCCCGTAATCGGATGCTTGTTGCCATGTCTTTGTTGCAGGCTATCTGCACAATTCTACATCTCGAAATTGATATTAGAAATAAAACCAGAAGATAAATATATTGTATACCTTAATTGTGACTTCAAATTATACTCAAAATCAAGCCGTTGATCTTTGAAAGATGGCCTCTCACTATTATACATCTACAGTGCAGAAATATTTGCTCTAATTTCAACATATTGATCCTCCCTTCATCGCCAACGTTGGTGAGTCTATCTTGGATATTCATTTGCAAGTCAACTACAGAGTATGTTAAAGTCAAAGAAGTGACAGAGCATGTTAAAGTCAAAGAAGTGACAGAGCATGTTAAAGCCAAAGAGGTGTAGTTTCTGAGAATCTTGTTTCCATGAGAACCCCACTGTAGCAAGTCCCAAGCAAATGAAGCAACAAACAAAACGTTATCTTGCCTCGTTTTTTTTTCCTTTTATGATCTTGCATCAATTGATTGGTTGAACTGAACAATCTTAAGCACTATAATGAGTTTTATTGCAAAAAACTGTACTTTGAAATGTTTTTCTCCATGGCCACAACTGGGGAGAGAGTCGACCTTCAAATATAGATCATTCCACCGCCAAATTGATTTCCAGACCATGAATCTCATGTGCTTCATAAAACAGGGAAAAAACTTAGCACTAAGAAATAACAGAATGGGGAGCCGACTCGCCGCAATTGCAAATTTAATAGCCAGAGAGGAACCACAGATATAACCTCCAATATTTCACTACCTTTGGGGATCGGTTCTGCTACATATCTTTTGCACCAGAACAAATTCTTTGCCCCAGTATCAGATGCTCAACAGAGGGTCCGGGCATAATAAAATTCTAAAAATCAAAGGAGGAATGGATAATGTCGGTGTGACTCGGCTGTTCTTGCCGTGTTTGGGGTTTTGAAACTGCCATAGCTAGAGATTGCTAAAGTACAGCCGGGATCGCTTGCAAAGGAAGAAATGTGAAGGTCCACACAAAGAACAGGCCATGACCAAAGCTGCAAAATCCATCAGCATCGGCCATACCAGCATTCGGTTATAGAGTAAAACGAGCCTCGCACAATAACGAGGATGATCGCCAGTTTAAGGGGAATAGCAGGTTTAGAGCAGTTTTTGGAATATCCCAGGCATATACCAGCATATTCTTGAGATATGCCAAAAACCCGCCTAAGCCAAGGTTTGCCCCCCTAGGGGCAATTCAAAAATTTCAACTAAATAATTGTGTAGAAAGGGTGCAATTTCTGGGTTATGTTGAATCTCGTAAGGAAGTTATCTGAAATGAGCAAAGTCTGGGTCACTTTAGCCACTAGTCCTTGCAAGTTAAGTTGATCCAACTGTGCCCATCGTCAGATTGTAATCAGGTTACTATACATAACTTTAAGTATATGCTCATGTTAAAAACTATTTCAATGATTATTGCCATAACTCTTCGAATACTCTTTTCTAAGAGAATGTTCTAGTGAGTAATAATCATAGGAATATGCCATATGGCACTAAAATATGCCATTTAATCAGGTGACTAGCCCGAACTGGCCCTCTGTTTCTCCCTCTTCTTCTTCTAGCATCGTCGGGACTAGCTATGGCGATAATTTACATGCTCTCTTGTAATTGTTTCTAGTGTAGGGCCACCTCAATGTGATGCTCCAACTTTCAGGATTTTAAACAGAGGTCATTGATATGGGCCATTGATTGGGTTGGAGGGACAGACGCCACGGTTTTATAATATAAGCGGAGGAGGATAGGACAACTAGACTATCCACATGTAATAATGTTGTGGCATGTGGCTCTACTAATAATAAATGTTTGAACGAAATTACTAGAATTATGCAGTAATTTTATATGGCGTAAAACAGTTGATGCGGAAAAGGTGGCCGATTATGTTTCCAAAAAGCTGATAAAGCAGAAGCCATGGAGCAGATAAAATGTCTATATAAGCAATTGACTGATACAGATTGTACACTTGTGGAGGTGGGTTGTTCGAATGATACCTACCTGCATTTCTATTATATCTATTATTTTAATTTAGATCTATGGATGATCAAATGCATCATAGGTTTTAACCTAGTTCGTTAACGTTTTCGTTGTGTAGATTAAATCAACCCCCCCTTGCAGAATCGATAGATGGGATGGGCAGTTGATTGCAGCTGGTGCAAAACTAAACTTTGACGATAATGCAACTTTCCACCAAAAAGAAATATTTGCTCTTCATGATAGGCCACAAGAAGATCCACATGAGATACTTCACTCGGTAACCTTTTATTGTTGCAATATGTTTTGAGAATACTTCAGATCCTTGGATGGACGGAAGATGTTGTTACTTGACATGTTATAGGATTAGCTTTATGGGCAAGATGCCTATACATTGGATGACATAGTATTTGGAAAGGACCACAATTATTGTCTCTATTAATGATGGCAATGTTGTCGAATTTTGTTGACTTGGATCATTTTGCTCTTACATGTAGCAACTGCCGCAGCAGACATTGATTATATAGGTCTAGACGGAAATATTGGTTGCATGGTGAATGGTGCAGATCTTGTAATGGCTACGATGGATATTATCAAACTTCATGGGGCATGTTTAGCCAATTTCCTAGGTGTTAGTGGAAATGGTCTTGAACACCAGGTAAGCTTGATTATATAATAAGTTCAATACAATTATCTGATGGAGCGGTGCTACTAATTCAATTCCTCTGTTTCCGACATACTATAAATATTTCTTCTATTTTCTCTGTCTGCTGGTCCTTTCAAATAAAAGGGCTGCCTTTACTTTTTATTGAAGGTCACTCGAAGAACTGAACTTTCAAATTGCATGGCATAATTTAAATTAGACTTTCACTTGCATTGTTAGTCCATAAGTAATAATGCACAGGCTTAGATTTTTTTTCCTCTCCTTACAATACTTAAAAGTAACAATGCACATGCAGTATTTATGACACATAAAAATCCAGTTCTTTTGGTTCTATAAGACCAATTAATGCAGCTTTCATATAGAGAGGGCAAATAGAATGCCATCTAGAGACATGCATTGTAAAGCTTAAAGAAACTTAAAGAATCAGAATTAAGAACGAACTACTAAAACACCAAATGGCTCTGATTTTATTATTTGGAGCAAATTATGAACGTGTAATGCTTTTTCCTTCCTTTTGTAGCAAGAACTCATGGTGGTTTTGCACACGAGAGAGATGAGGTTAAGAGAGAGAGTGAGACTATAGACAAAGAGTTGGAACACTTTTCCCGACCCCGAAGTGATCTTTTCTTCTAAGATGCCATTGTTGAATCGGGGACTAGATCTTCCTGATATAATTAAAGAATGTGAGATGTGCGGTAGTTTGGACAAATTCTCACCGTACATGAAAAGAAACAATGAGTTTATAGACAAAGAGACTTCTAAACTCTCAACCATTCTCAAGATTATAATATAAAACTACCTGGAAATAGTTTTTTGCCATGCTGCTTACTCATGCTCATTGTATTGCACCGTGGCTGCTCCAAATCGATTTCACAAGAGTTAATCGTGAATCCAAAGTCTGCCCAACCCACTGAATTCGGCTACCTAATCAAAATCGGCTGGCCCAACCCACTAATGTTATTCGGCTGCATTGGTTGGAGGGAACTTTGGCAATATTAATTACCATTCTATTAAATGATGATCCTATTCTATGATATATTATTCTTTAGTTTTTTCTAATTTTTTATTTCTCCGTATATGGTATAATGGGATTTGTCGTACACATATTTGTTTGCTCTAATATATATTTAAAAGATTAAATTAATATGGGGGTATAAGTGCAGTTAAGCAAACAAGGTGCTGCGCACAGAGGATTGCCCTCTAGTTTATTGAGGGTGAAGTGGCCTAAATCAAACCATGAAGTCATGTTTTTGCACTTTATGATTAAATTAAAGTAGATCCCTGCTATGTTCATCTACAAACCCGTCCACAAGTGCCCTTGATCGAATTGTGTATGTAACTGAGTAGTTGAGTGTTCTGAAAATGTCATGTACGTATTTTATATCTTCTAGAAACAATGTCAGCACTTCCCAGTACTAACAATATTTTAAGTTATAGGTCTTCCATCTATAGCACTGTTAAACGAGTCGCACCATGTGGACGTATTAGATAAGGAAATAAACGTTCGATATGGAGCATTTCCATAGGGTTTTTGTATGTCATATAAAATACAAATTATTTAACTACTATTATGATTGTGGAACTACATATCTTCACTTGTATATTTGGATATATTATATACATATTTGAATCGGAACCAAATTATTAGGGTCACAAATGGCATATAACAGATTGTGCAAGTTGAAATTGCCTTAATATAGATGAATATAGATGATCCACAACATGGTGGGAAAGTTAGTTATATGAAGGTAAATGTTGTCCTTTTCCCAATATATATTAAATAGAATTATTGGATGTTGTTAATACAAAAAGTTCACTTAAAATGAGAATTTGCTTTTTTTTACAACAACAACCGGGCATTTAGCATGATGAGCACAGTAGTCAATGACACTGTCAAAGAAAGTCCTATAACAATATTCATGAAATTAAAGTCTTTAGCATGTGGAGGAAACAATCCAATTTGATTCAATTCGTACCTTTTGAGTGTTCCATAGCCATGGCTTCCTACCACCAAGACATCAACATGCTCTTTTTCTGTAGCATCACAGATTCCCTCTCTTGCATCTCCAAGGACGGCCACAGTTTTAGGATGGATCTGAAAGGAAAAAAATTAATTTACAAAGCTTGATACAGAACATGAACATAATAAAATCTAGAAACAGACATGATATTCACCACAGAGCCGCTTTTCATTTTCAAAGGCAATGTCAATAATGCTCTACTGCTGCTTCTTCATGGCATCAATCATGTCTGGAGTGGCATAATATCCAACTACAAAAGGTTCAACATTTAGGTCAGAAACAGGAAAAAAAAACCCCAAGAATCCGTAAACGTAAAACAAAATTTGAGGAAAAAAAACCGACCAAGCAAACCAGGCTCGGCCGCACCTGTATACACCTGACCTACAGATTCGGCATGGACAGAACAATTGTCACATCGCCGAATTTGCAGTGATGAAGGTTTTCGAGGGCCCAAAGAATCATTTTTGTGCTAGGTTCACTATCACCTATGGCAATCATAACGATGCTTTTCTTTGTATTAGCACATGCATCGACCTCCATAGCTGAGCTCGGATATAGAGCTGTGGCGATTTTCTTGTGCCGGTTAGCGGGTTTGTACAGTAGCCACCCAGCAACACTGGGACCGTCGAGTTTATAGGCAACATCAAGTTTGGAGCGGTTTTCAGTATATTATAGGCATATTCTAGCATATGCTCTGAATATACCCAAAATCCATATGAGTGCAGGTTTTCTCCCTAGAGGCAACCCACAAAATAGACTTTTTGTTGCATACCTATTTTTTTCTTGACTTTCATTCTGCAAGGCTATGAAACGCTCACACTATCTGATTGAGGTTATTAATAAAACAAGGTGTTGCGCACGGAGGGTTGCCCTCCGTGACCCGAGAGTGAAATGGCTTAAATCACACTTCAAAGTCATGTTTTCGAGCATATACTGACATATACTTGGAATATGCGACAAACCCACATGGATAAGGGTTTTCCCCTTAGGGGCAACCCAAAAAACTGGACTCAAACATATCAGTGGAATGCTATTTCCATGCCCAATTCATAATTCATAAGGCAAGGCATTCAAATATGCTAATAACTCACAAATTGAATGTTGCAAATAGGAAAAAGAAACACAATCCATTGGTTCCATTCAAACCTTGAACATATCGAAAGACGAGAAGCAAGAATGATGATTTCGTTGGTGTTTTAGTTTTCTTTATCGGGGCTCAACACATGGACGCACTGTAGCCCGGTTCTCCAAGATTCAAGGAATTTGATTTTTTATTACTATTTTTGTTTTCTAAATTTGAAATTGCCTCCAAGATTTCCAACCACCTTTATTGACTTTAGTACTAAATTGGGGGACAAAAGGGACATCGAAAATGAGACACCCCAGTGTGCAGACATTTGTTTGGTTCTAAAACTACAAGGTTGAATCCATTATTAATGTTCGACATTTTATGGTAGAGTATATCTCTCAATTTTGAATGGCGTGGAAGACGATCTTGAATATGTGGGATTTGAACCCACATTATGCCCAAAATCTAAGCATACCAAAGTGTAATTATAATGGCTAAGAGATAGCCATGAAGCAACCACCATCCATGAGTATTCATGTTCACAATGAATATATTACATCTTTTCACTTACTGAACACAAGTTAACATCTCGTAGCCTTTTGATTGCACTATGCCCTAATCTAAAAACAATAGAATGAGCACCTTATTTGTATGTCTTTTCTAACTGCTATTATGTAGCTTGTCTCCCTGCACTTTGATCATCTACAACTAAATTCAAAATCAGAATATGTATATAGTCTAATTCATTCTTCTGCTATGGTGTGTACTTGGTAGAATGACCTTGCTTGGAACAAGATGGAAAATAATCAAAGGGGTGAATCTAACCTTAGGTAAGTTATTAGAGTTTCGATAAATGTGAAACTAATTTGAGTTAGTGTTGTAAACCTTTAGAGAATGGTCGTGGCTGAGTTTAAAGTGCTATTATTTGACCAAGACTGAATTGGAGTTTTGCAACCTACCTTGCTTTCGATTGAATCTGAGTTGATTTGAATCTTTCCCTGATACCAGATCCTTGTCTTAAATTCCTTCCTTTCTCCAAGTCATAGCCTGCTAACTTTGTGTAGATTGATTGCTAGTTAATTGCCACTATTGCTTATTTTCAAAAGAGTTCCCTAAACACCACAATGATGTCTGTCTAAGGGCTTGTAATCAAATGGACGTGCTATTTATAATCTTACTAGTAGGTACACTATTTGGACCTCTAAAAAGGTTTCTGTTTGAAAAATAGCATATGCGGACATTGCAACATACAAGCTATTATTAGCCACCATAGAAAGTTTGCCACATTCTCTAAAAAGATTGCCCACATCATCATCACAAGTTTGACTAATTTTCTTTCCTGTATCTCATTAAAGTCCTTGAGAATTTGTAAAATTGCCATTACTCCAAAAGTTTTGACAATTTTGTAACAAATCTCAAGTTCAATGCTTTAAGTCCAATGTTCTTACCTGTGACCTTACAAGTTAATGGTAAACCAGAAATTGACGATAATGGTTCGGTCGGATGATGATGATGGTCGTGGCGTGAATGTGAGCTCTTCGCAACACACTTTTCTAGAAAAACCTGCATCTCGATACAGGTTTCATGCTCTTAGACATAATAGAAGTTCTTAGACCATGAATCATTGAGATCTTAAGTCCGGTTGTTGTTGAATCAAGAGCCCATCCAATTTAGGAAAAAAAGGTAATATCATGTGTGTCCAAACAAAGCCATATTCATCTCGGTTAATGGTAAATCTGAAATTGGATGAATGGGCTGATCCAGATCGTATGATGATGGTCTTTCAGTGCATAACAAAGCGGTCTTGTGAACTCATCTACAACACACTTTTCTATTCGTAACACCGTATCTTGCAAACCACATGTAAGTAACAAGAAATGTGTTCACATACCAAAAATAGTACTCAAAGAATTTGGAGGAGGTGTTGCAACATGGTTCGAGACTTATATATGCCACAACAACGAACATGATTGTAACCATCACATAAGCGAGGAACTGCGACAACCCAATATCGATCATACAAAGTTGAAATAACTAACTTGTTTTCCAAATTGATGAAATTATTTCACATGGAATATTACACAAAGCCTAACAAAGTCAGCAATCGAAGCCGTGGAAACCAATCTTGCACTTTATGTTGCATATCTCCCTATATATAAGCATAGGTCTTTATAGAGATAGTTGTAAATCGCCAGATAAACCCGAGTAAAGAATTGGCACAAATATGAACAATAGATTAATTGCAAGTAGATTAATTCGTCTATAAATGTCGAAGCAAGCACTTTTTTGAAGCAATACCTGCTAGGGTAATACGTAATGCCAATAGAATGAAGCCAAACTTCTGGGAAATATGCCCACACAAAGAAAACAACTGCAAAACAGTGTAGCAAAATATCAGAAAGTTTCTAACAAAGCATATAATTTATGACAATATTGGCCAACCTGGAGCCACAGTTGTAGAAATCAAGCCAACAAAACCATAAACTTCAGACAGCTTGGCACCCTGTTTGTATTGGGGCTTGGCGGAAAAAACTTCAGACGGCTTGGCACCCTGTTTGTATTGGGGCTTGGCGGAAGGGGATTCCAAAACCGACGCAGAAGCCCGTTATCTAGAAAGGAACAATGTTTTCTTGGGGCTCACCCATCCTTGCCCTTCGTTCATCTTTACTATTCTCTGAATCGGAACTGTTTCATAAAAAAATATGATCCTTAACGGCTCGAGGAGATGATCAAACTGCAAAAAAAATCTGAGCACTCATAAAAACTTCCAAAGGAAATGCAAATGTCGGGGTAAATCTCTGCAGAGGAAATATGCCGAAAAGAAACTGCGGAAATGGCCGTTTTTGCAAAAGACCTTCAAACAATCTTGGAAGAACCCTAAAATAGCTAAACTCTATGCCATTCATTAGCGACATCCTAAGCTAGTGTCTGGTTCTCCAGTTTGAATGAGCTGCAAGGAGATCTGGAAAGAACATGTAGGAAAATCTACCAAGACCTCCTCTGGAACTTCATCATTTGCTGTTTGTACATCCAAACTCAAAGCAGTATGGTAAATAACTGCGATGCTCTTGAAAGCCAGAGGAAAATGCTTGAAAGAAGAAGAAGGGTCGAGCTGCGCCATAGCCATGCCTGCGAAGGAATGGGACTGGATGACCGAGAGTTTACAGGCAGCAGCCAGTTTGGAGCAGTCACCAGCATATGCTAGGCATATGCCAGCATATACCTGGATATACCCACATACCCACATAAACGAGGGTTTGCCCCCCTAGGGGCAACCCAAAAACTGAAACTCTTCCAAGTTTCAATATGAAACCCTTGAAATCCAGAAGGGTTTCCTCGTTGAAACACGGAAGGTTTCCACAAGAATATAAACTATCCACCGGTAATTAATTCTTAGAATTAAATTTCTCCGGCTCTTCTTAAAGATCTTTTTCGAGAAAAGGAATATTTTTTGTTCTTAGGGTACCTTCGCACCAACCGTTATTTTAGGATTGGGTTAAGGTTTTAGCAGTTTCTAGGTTCACACCACAAGTTAGGTTAGTGTTCCGTTTAGTTATATAATTAGTATTCCGTTAATTTTATTAACCTAAAATTCCTAACCCAAACACCCTTCAGACCAATTTAAGTTAAGTTACTAAATTTAACGTAAAGTTAACCCAAAATAAAAAATGAACTAAAACTTAAAGTGACCTCTGTAGGTCACTTTAAATGCTGCTTATCTGAGCTCGAACACGGCGGCGCTGGTTGCAGTGGTCGCTGATCACGGAGAACGCTGGTCGCGTAGACTTAATTGCAATCAGGTCAGCCAGTGTCTTCGAAGCTCGTGATGTATTGAAATTGTAAACTTTGAATCTATTGAACCTATGGGATGGAAAGGCCAGAGGTGTTGACAGGTTACAGATGGTTTATTGAATTGTCACGTAAACCAAAAGTCCAATAGATGATAGAGTAGTATTTGTTAGGTTGATCAGTAGCCCTTTTGGAATCAACACTCCGGAATCATGGTGGGTTTAGCTTTGCCTTATAGAAAAGCTTAGCTTCTAAACAATGACAGGGATATAATAAATAAGAAGAACAGAAGAATCCATGGAAAAAAAGCCCCAAATCTGCATTTAAGAAAATGGCCAAAATTATCTCTAGAGAACGATTTGTGTGACGAAAACCCCTAAATCCGGCATAAAAAATTGGCAGCTTGCTTCGGAACGAGGTAAAAGACAGGCCCATTATGCTGAATCTGCAGATGGTCGCAGGAGCACATGAATTTAAGAGTTTGAGCAGTGTGGGGATGTTTAAGGCATGTGTTTTAAATAAATCCAGTCTGAGCAATGAATCAAGGAAGGATTAAAAGGACAACGACCACCTTTGTTCACCTAGGTTTGCACCCTAGGGGGCTATTTCATATCTCCATTCCAGATGTAATTGCATATGCCAGAACGGATCTGTTACTTGTTTAGTAATTCATCATGATCCCTGGGATGTAGAATGGATTAGTTACCAGAAATGCAGGCTATATAAAATCTGCTTATGCCAAATGCTTATTGCATCTTAAGTTTTGAAAGTTTTATGCCAACACACTACCCTCTCCTTTCCTTTTCTCAAAGCTTCAGAATTAGTCTTTGCAATCCAAACCCTTTGCAATAATTTCGATTTAGAAATTTGCTGGAGGAAATCTAAAAATGACAGGAGCTAACTCAGTGATGTAAGTGGAAAATGGAAATGCTTACCTTTACATTATTTGTTGCACTCCAAATTGACAAAGCTCTTCGGTGTTCATGCAGTGCATATGCCTTGCATCCACAAGGAAATTTCATGGCTGCAACAACTTCTATTGTGGCTATAATGTGAGGACAATATTTGGGTTCCAATAGCTTGATGTTATTACAGGCTGTAGCAATTTTTGATGAACCTACGTCAGTTATATTTGGACAGTTGTTGAGTAAAATTTCCCTCATACAGTAACATATCATTTGTAATTTTCTATATTGTATGATCACTGATGCTTGAACAGTTTTGCAAATCGAGCTTCTCTAAAATGTTGCAATGAGGAAAAAGCAATGATATTCCCATCTATAAGATGTGTACACCATTCCAAATGCAAGTTCTTGATTGAATGGCTACATCTTATAGCAATCAATCATATGGTCATCATAAATTCTGTCAAATCTGTCAGACATTATTTTCAATCATATGGTCGTCATAAATTCTGTCAAAACTCTTATGATGGCACCATTTTAATCCATTCTGTCGTATATTATGAATGCCATGATGATACATCATGACATGGCTGGCATATTGTCTTTTTATTTTCAGAGCAGGTCTAGATGCCTCTCGTATATCGAATCTCTCATGTGATTTTCGTATCAGCAGCTTCATTCTCATTACCAATACGTAGGACACAGGTGACCACCTATTAAAGACTACTTCGATTTATGATTCACACTGCTATATGATTTAGAGGAACTGGATGTTGTAGATATGATTTACACTTATGCTGCAGATATGCTATATGATAGATATCTTTGCGGATAGATAGAGGATTTGGATCTTTGCGGATATGCTATATGATTGATTCACTTTGCTATATCGATTTAGAGGGGAGCTGGTGCCGCAGATATGACTGAATTGGTCCCTTCACATGCATCCGCCTCAAGATTTACGTATGATGCTATAAATGGTCCATAGCTCAATTAATCTTTACCAATTCCCCCCTCTGGTTGCCTCCAAGGTTTCTAGTGAGTATTACATTGAGTGCTTCTATTTGCAAAGTATTACAAGCTTTCAAAGGTTTCATTCAGTGCAGAGTATTACATTGAGTGCTTCTATTTGCAAAAGCATTTGGGTTAGAGACGAATTTGATTATGGACTGAAGGTGATGATAAACTAAGGACTGACTGATGTATGAAAGGTTCAAAAACTGGATGATAGATGACATTTAAAAGAAAGGTTGAAAGACCAGACATTTTGCTAAATGATTGGGAAATTTCACCTAACAGAGCATACCCTATAATTGGCTGTAGTCTAATAGGTTCCAAAATGTAGCATCGAAAAAAGATTGGAATATCGGGCCCAGGATGATCTTGGGTTGCAACTGGCCCCCGCTATCTTGTGTGGTTATATTTTGCTCTTCTAAGCAGGATGCTCAAATTTTTCCTCCTCTAGATTGGGCGATCGGGTTGAATGTTAAAGGGCATGGCTAGTCTATAATTGTAATTTGGTAGAGCTCTTCGGTCTCTTCGACTCTTTCTTGATTTGCGAGGTTTCTAGCATTTAAATGGTGCGAGGTTTTACGCAATGTAGGTGAACTTGGAGAAGCTAAGGCACTTTTGGACGAAATGAAAAATTTGGATTATCCCCCGGCCTTGTGACCCTAAACACTTTTCTTCATGGCCTTTGTAGGGCGGGGATTTATCATCTACATTGGATTTCTTCCACCAAATCTCGAGCATTACGGTGTGATGTTATAACCTATAGTACTCTCATAGGCGGTTTATGTAAAATTTTGGTAAAATAGATGATGCACATTCCTTTGTTCATACGCAAAAGATGGTTGAGAAGGGATCGTACCTAATGTGGTTATATATAGCACCCTGGTGGATGGTCTTTGCAAGGCAAAAGCCTGAAGAAGCTCACATTAACGGAATTAATCTCCTTCCTAAGTTTTCTATATGTCCTTTGAATAAAATGCATGGTTTTCTTTAACGATAAGCTTTGAATCCGATGGAATATATGATTAACAAGTGCATGATGAGTTCTTATATTAATTTGTTCATGGCACAAGAAGAGGACAATTGTTTGAAGCAATTAATAGAAAACAAAAATAAAACTTAACGGAGGTATGTGCGAAGGTATTGCCGTTAGCATTAAGTTTAAAAAAAAAATAACCTAATGGACGAATGTGCGAAGGCATTGCCGTTAGCCTTAAGTTAGACTAACTTAATAGGCACCTATGCGAAGAAATTGCCGTTAGCATTAAGTTAGCACTAACTTAACTAAGGCAAGTGCGAACACATTTTTATTTTATTGTTAAGTTAAAAAAAAATAATCTAACTTGTTCTAGTCTGAAAGGATTTAACTAGTTTCTGTTAGGTTAAAGTCTTAACGGAAAGTTAACTTAGTCTTGGTGCGAACACAAGAGTCTCTTATAAGTTTAACTGGCAGTTAAAAAAAATTAACTTATTCCTAACTTAACGGCGGGTGCGAAGGTACCCTTAGCTCTTCCTCCGATGGTTTTCTTTGCAATTGATGATTGAGGAATGGCTGCAGTCGATCCAGGAAGCGTTTTATAGGAGCAATCAGTACAGAGAAGGGTTTTCGGAGTTCCGCTTCATTTTTTTTTGCTCTTTAACTGATTAAAAGCTCTCCATTACACAGAAGGATTTCCTTGCAGTTTCGCTTCAATTTTTTTCCTTTTTTAACTGATTGAAAGCTCAATGGTTGTACATGGCTGATGCCGTAACTGATAGAGGCATATATATGCTCTGCTTGAACTGCTCAAATTGATGGTGTTTTGATCACGAATTCTTATTCATATGCCGAGAATGCCGGGCTCGAATATTTGCACTGCCAGAACGACTCATGGTTGGAAGTATAAACCTCAGCACTCAGGTTCGTTTTCATCATTTTTCAGTGAAAATGGTGGTGTTAAAACAGGTTAATGAGATATATTGCAGAGATATAAATCTGTCTAAGAAGTTGGATCTAGAAAGCTATGAAATAGAACACGAAAACATGTATGAATTGAATGGGAAAAGTGCTGCTAGTTTGCCCTGTTCTTTAATCTGCCTAGATGCTTTTTGCTAACCTAGAGGTCCGGGCTTGCTGGCTTATTCCATAGACAGGTAATGGCAGTATAGTGCCTTTCTTTTTTTCTTCTTCCAGTTTAAGATGCAGCATGCTACTTGCTAAGTATTGTGCATTCTTTGATAAACATATGTTGGCCGACCGGTTGCTCTTTGATTTGCTTAGGTGCCTCAGGCTTTTGCTAGTGATGCTAGCTTGCTGGTTTATTGCATAGACAGATAGAGGTGCCATGCCGTAGGATAGCTATGTGTCATCCATCAGATATCATATATATTTTTTATATTTGTGTTTGTTGCAGGCCCTTGATTACTGCCATTCCCAAGACATTATGCACAAGGATTTTAAGCCCCATAATGTGATGATTGATCATGAGCAACGAAAGCTAAGGCTAATTGATTGGCGGCTTGCGGAGTTTTATCATCCTGGTAAAGAGTATAATGTTCGTGTAGCATCAGGGTGTGTATTTGAGACAAACAAATATTTTCTGCAACCACAGTTTGATTCTGATGCTTATGTACTTGTTCAGGTATTTTAAGGGCCCTCAGCTTCTTGTTGATTTCCAGGACTATAACTACTCTCTTGACATGTGGAGCTGAGTATGCATGTTTGCAGGGATGGTAGGTAATTGAAGATATAATTATGTTCCTTGATTACTCTGTTTGTCTTCGTTCTACTTGAATTTTGAACTTTCAGATTTTTCGGAAGGAGCCATTCTTTTATGGGCACGATAATTATGATCAGCTAGTGAAGATAGCAAAGGTATATTATTGCTTGGCTACTAATTGTGAATGTTTTGGCTAAGTTGTCTACATATTGCCTGGATATTTCATTACTGAATGTCTCTATCCTTGCTCTACATATCTTGTATTGCTCAAAGGTGTGGCTCGTGTACCTACAGGTTCTTGGAACAGACGAACTTAATGTCTACTTAAACAAATATCGTTTCGGCTGGATACACATCTGGAAGCTCTAGTCGGAAGCTGATTCCTACTTCCTTCATTCTTAAATTTTAGAATCTAATGCATCCCAGGCACATTTCAGACACAGCCGAAAGCCATGGTCAAATTCATTAATTCTGACAACCAACACTTAATCGTGCCAGAGGTTATTGTTAGCTCCCTATTTTATGAGTTGAATTTTAAGTCTGTAGTGATGCTTAGATATATTGTTATATATCAGGCTGTTGATTTTTTGGACAAGCTCTTGCGCTATGATCATCAGGATAGGCTAACTGCTAAAGAGGCTATGGTGAGCTGTGCTTAACTGTCAAGGATTGGATGATCTTTACAAACAAATTATTAAGTTTGAACTTAATATTTCAGGCCCATCCCTACTTTTTTCCAATTAGATCAGCTGAGCTAAACAACCGCTGCAATACATGAACATGTCACTTATTATCTAAGATGAGCTTTACAGTAAAGTTTGAATTATTCACTGACGTTTTCAGCTGCACAGTTCAGGTTTGGATGTTCTGAAGCATAGGAAACTATGTTGTGAAATGTGTCGATCTATACCTGACAAAGCTCTGTAATTTTCTATTCATGCCACTACTCCATGACAGAAACCTTGCCCTACCATGTATAGAAAAATGACTACTCTCCTATACAACATGAAGGACTATGCCCTTGCATATATGTACCGACACGGCCAATCTGCAAAGAAAATACATGACTGATAAACTGGTGGATGCCTTGTTTCAGCCATCAATTAAATAGAGGCTGAAATCCAACAAAACCCTCGTTCATCCCTCATGAAATATAATTATCTATTTCTAGAGCCTGGGGCCTAATGGCTATAAGGACAAAGGTCGCATACTTATTTTTCATAGTAATGTACCGCAAATTTGAACAAGCTTTGCATCAAACCATGCCTAACCAATATGATTCCATTTATAAATGAATGTAAAATGTTGGTGAACACTCCTACTATTATGAGCTTGAATAGAAAATAACTCCAACAACCTGATTTTAACATAGCATACAACGTATAGAGGATGAGGCATTAGGCGCAATCATTGTCTGTCTTATTTCAAATTTGTCTATTAGATTTATTAGGGCTTAACACAACCATGTTCCATCTCTGAAAGGTTACAGCTATATCACAAACATCTAAGGAACTGCACATAGCTCCCTTATTTATGAAGTTATCTAAGGAACTGCACATAGCTCCCTTATTTATGAAGTTATAAGAGTCAAACGCATTTCTTATAGCTCGTTTAACTAACTGTTTCTAATAGCCCTTAAAGCATATAAATACAGTAAGTTTGCATGCCCAACATTATGAAGCAATTAACAATTCTCTCATATATGTCCAACATTGCCCACACTTTATGATTTGTCTATACATTTATTCCTTAGTTTTTTATATCAATTATTGGAGTGCTGGTTAATGCTATCTCGCAACCATATATTCTATTTCTTTTATTGGCATTAAAATGTTTGGAACTGTGGATGAGAATAGATGGGACTTTGAGGCCAAATAGTTATGCATTTCCACACGATATTTCAAGTTGAGCATAGTTTGTTTTCCATATATCAAATTGTGTTGTTGAATTCGAGCCACATTTGAAGAGTCGCACACTACTTTTTCACAAGCTTGGAGGCGGTTTTATGCAGTTTCTCCATTGTGTCCTTTCGGATCTCAATTCCTTAGTTAATCTTACGCCATGAAATTTCTAACTGCATGTGGAAACCCTACCTATTTTCCTCCTTGCGCGGAAACCCTTCCTATTTTCCTCCTCTGTGGAAACGCTTACTAATTTCTATCATCCAAGGAAATCAGGAAGGGTTTCCACTTAAAATTTGAATTTTACGGTGATGTGTACTTGATGGACGTGCTGCCTTAATGTTCGGCATCCGCATCGAAAAGCGTGAGCCTTGGCTCACGTTCGTAAATATTCTAAAAAATATATAATTTCGTGGAAACCCTTCCTGTTTTCCTAGAATGATTTTCCAGCATGAAAACCCTTCCGATTTTCCGTGGAAACCCTTCCGAATTTCTGTGATTTCAAAAAAAGGAAACATGGAAACCCTTCCGGCACACCCTTCCGGGTTTTATTGAAAGCCGGAAGGGTTTCCATGGAAAATCAAAAGGGCCGGAAGGGTTTCCGTGAAAAATCAAAAGAAAAATCAAAAGGGTTTCTATGAAAAATCGGAAGGGTTTCCATTAGAGGGCAACCCAAATCGGGCGTACATTTGTTTTTAAATGTCTATTTTTTTTACTTTATTTTGCATGGTAAAAACGCTCAAAATATCTCCCTCCGATTGGGGTTGAAAAACCGATACAAGTGGAAACCCTTCCTATTTTCCCGAAAACCCGGAAGGGTTTCCAAACTTGGAAGCTTGGAAGGGTTTCCAAACTTGGAAGCTCGGAAGGGTTTCCATCTCATTTGAAAACTGAGAGGGTTTCCACTGAAAGAAACAAAATCACAGCGAATTTTTTGGTGGGTGTGATGCGAGGATTTAATTTGATGCAATTTAATTCTTATAGCTGCTTCGGAATAGCTTTTCTTGGAAGCTTTTTCTGTTCTTAGCTCTTCCTTCGGCGGGATGACGGTTTATCTAGTTCTTAGCTCTTCCTTCGGCGGGATGACGGTTTATCTAAACTAGAAGCATTTTCAGATAAAAAATTAATCAAATTTTCTACATAAGCATTCATGCTGAAAAAATTATTTGTTCAGCATTTGTTTATCGAAAAGGAATCGATTTTGTTTCTATTGTGATGAACTTTCCAACCCAGATTGATGCTGAGATCATTTGAGCGCTATCGCAGTTTTTAGAAGTTCTTCCCGGTGAGTTATTCCACAGAAATTTAATCTGGCATCAAAATTACATGTATGGTTAGAAGTATATTCTAGAAATCAATTTAGGGCTGTTTGAAAATCGATTTAGGCTAAGATCTGTAACCATGTCACCACTATTTCCAAAGGGACGATTTGGAGGCATGGCCGAACAAGCTTGGAAGCAATCGCTACAAACCCTTTGCTTTCGATTTGTGACGGGATACTCTGTAGTAGCTTTTTGTGCAGAAGGTCAGTAGACCATGGCATCAAATTCGTGCTTTGCAGATAACTGCATACAGCCAAAACAGGCTCAGGATGTACTGATTCGGCATTTTTGTATGCATAAAAACAGCCGAAGCTTATGTACCTGCGATTTTGCGATTTGACGCTGAAAAAACTTGAGGCCTGTATAAATCGACAGGCCAGATATGGCTGATATTGTATAGCTTCGAAATGGCAGGGCCTGATGCCAGTTTGCTGAGTCGGCTCCTTCCAGACATATACATATTTAGAGCCAGCATCGATTCCAATGTTTTTTTACATTTGCTTACATGGCGGCATGGATGCTAGCGATGTTGGAGCAGAGTTACTTTAGTTCCAGCTGCTGGATCCTTCTGTGGCTGTCGTAAATGTGAGGCAAGGGATACTCTTGAGTCTTCACTTATCAGGCAACAAATTTTTGAAGAGCTTTTCAGAACACAGGATAAGGCTCCTCAAACGAATACATTTTTTCCTAGGGACGGGAAAGCAGCGAACCCAGTCAGGGCAGTAGCAAAGGAAAACAGTGCTGATATAGAACCACAGGGCTATGGAAAATGTGAGGGATCTGTATGTCATGGTGAAAAAATTGGGGCAGTGGCAGTTTGGAACAACCTATCTTTGCACTGAGCGGTATGCCTGTAAAACCATTCCCAAGAGAAATGTCTCGAATTTTCCATGGTAATTTGCATCTTTCATTTAAAGTCTTACTATGCTTTTGCTTTAAATTCAAGTCACATTTTTCTTGATTAGAGAGCTAGCTTACTTTTAGGATCAAATCTTTGTAATAGCCAATCCACTTAGAACCTCTTTCATCTTTTTCAGTTGGATTCCTGCTTAGCAGGGATTAAGTTTGCAACTGATATGTGCCTTGGCGAGCAGCATGTTATGATCCGTCAAAGCATAGATTAGGTTATATAAAAAATTGCACTGCTTGGTGTTCTATCTAAGGCATAATCGCATTCTTGAGCTTGACAACACCTAGTGTACAAAGGGAGCTTCAGAGATATTTATGGAGCGCAGCTTTAACAACTTTTTTAACATTAAAACCAGGACTTCCCATAATTTGTACCTCGCAAGAAGTTCCATGTTATAGTTGGGTGTTAAGTGCCAGAATTTTTTAGATTAAAGCTGATTCAAGTATAATAGTGTCCGATATTTACCTCTCTGTGGACCACTATCTATCTATCTATCTATCTATTTTAGCCTGTTTGCCTTTGGTCAACCCTGTCTGTCTTAGCTTTTTGTTTTTTGTGTATTAAAGTCATTTGCACATGTTTAATATCATGGTCTACTTGTTTCAATCTCTTGGATTTTTTCACAAGCTTGGAGGTAGTTTTTTGCAGTTCCTCTATTGTGCCTTTGGGGTCTCAATTTTTAGTTTATCTTACCCCATGGAATTTCTAACTGCATGTAAAAACCTTACCTATTTTCCTCCTCATGTGAAAACCTTACCTATTTTCCTCGTGCATAAACCCTTCCTATTTTCCTCCTCCTGTGGAAACCCTTCCTAATTTCCATCATGCAAGGAAATCGGGAAGGGTTTCCACTCAAAATTTGAATTTTTGGGGTGAGGTGCACTCGATGGACGTGCACCTTAATGTCGAGCGTCCGTGTCGAAAAGCGTGAGTCATAAAGGCTGTGTGTAAATGTTTTGGAAAAGAAATAATTCCGTGAAAACCCTTCCTGTTTTCCAGGAAAATCTTTCCGATTTTTTAATATGGAAACCCTTCCTTAATTCCATGGAAACAACGAATTTCCATGAAAACCCTTCCGAAAACTGGAAAATCGGATGGAAACCATTCGAATTTCCGTGGAAACCCTTCCGGGTATTATTGAAAGCCGGAAGAGTTTCCATAGAAATTCGGAAGGGTTTCAATGGAAAAAGGGAGGCCAACCCAAATCAAGCGTACTTAAAACCATCGTGGTAAAAAAATCGTGGTAAAAAGGGCGTTACAAGGCGTGCAACCTTCAACTCCCAAAAGAAATCCATGGAACCCCCCTGCTCGAATCGGACCCCGTTAGAATCCGGCATAACAGAGTAGATCTGCCACGCTGCAAGCAATTCAACTTGTAAATCGGGCATGTTCGCAGGTTCTTGGGCTTTTCTTTTCCCTAACCGAGGGATGATTTTTCTGGATAAGGGAAAGGCCCCCTGGCCTGTTTTCTGCCCGGGAAAGTGGGCCGACGCGCGGAGCGCGGAGGCCTGCTTGACTGGGCAGAAAACAGGCCAGGGGGCCTTTGCATTAATGTAAAGGTACTGTTGGACCACTCTAACGTCGCCACGTGTACCTACATCAGGCAAAAACAACGGAATGACAGAAATGGGAGTAAAAATTTTGGACGACTTTCTGTGTTTGGAAAGAGGACACGTGTCACACATCTATTGGATAAAATGGTTGAATGTGGGGTCCTTTACGTCATCTAGCCACAAAAGAAGAATGTCCTGATTTCTTCAAAGGAAGTCCGGCAGGCATAACTGCTTTCTGAGCAACTATTTTTTGATTATATGATGCCCATATCATACGCTCCAGTTTATGAGTCCAGAATCATCTTCCTATTTCTTCACCGAATTTAACCCCTGGGTCATCTTCAGCATTACCTAACCTGCTTCAGCATAGCCAGACTTTATCTCATTAGGAGTTGATAACCCATCAGCTTGTCTGGAGGCGACATTTTCTGCGTCAGATTTGCTTGGAAAGACCTCAGAACTACAAAAGTTGCTTGTAATGAAACTGTAAACTGATTCTGCAGCCCATATCCTTCCGCCAGATCTTCCACAGCTAGATGTCTACCAGAAGAGAGCAGGATTCGAAGTTCTTGCTTGCTTTTGGAAATATAATATTCTTGGCCCCCTGCCATTGACACAAAATTAAAGTTCTTGGGCTGCCTGCAGTGTGATTCCACCCCTAACATCATTGAATAAAACAGAGACAACAAAGGTTCCTCCAGTTTTTCTGTAGTTTTCTTCTATGCTTTCTGTTCTGTTTCTGGTGTTTTACCCCACAATCCCTGTGCTTGATCCATAAAAACACATTTGCCTTTTTGGTTTGCTTAGCTAGCTGTCATTGTAAACAGATTTAACGTCTCATTTTCAAATTCTAACAAGGCATCTGAATAATTCTGCCAAGCTTTTAACTTTATGGTGACAGATTCCTATCTTCTGGTTAAGACTTTTGGTTAAGACAGATAATGCTTTTAATTAAGACCGATTCCTATCTTCTGTACTCTGTTCTGTGGTCCTTATACAGAATAAAATCAAACTATACAACTACAGTTGCTTATGGTCCAGCAGAAGTAAACGCTTACCCGAGATAGATAGGCCTAGGATAGCCTAACAAGTTGGGTCTTGAAGAGATACAATAAGATAAGTTGCTGTCCAATAGGGATTCTCAGAAATCCAGTGATAAACACAAGGCGATGTGGACCGTAGCGCAATAAGGGATATGCGGCCCTAAAAGAGCCCACGTAGCAGATTGCGTTTAAGAGGATACAAAGAAGCAAAGGGTAAAAACAGAGCTACACTTACAAGCAAGAAGCGGCTATGGCGGCATCCATTGGGATGCCGAACTGCCTCAAATTCTCAAATTCCTCAAGTCTCAACAAAAAATCTCAACAAGGAGGAGCATTCATTTAGGCTGGGCAGTGAAATGGAGCAATGGCGCCGGATTTAGGGCTTTATCCGCCATAGCCGATGCGGCGTCTGTGTCTGTGGTGGAAGAAGCGGCGATTGAAGCGGGGATTGAAGAGGGGACTAGTTTCAGTTTCAAGACTTACATGATGTCGAAGGCCATGGTCGTGAACGCTGCGCTGGCCGAGGCGGTGCCGCTGCAGTACCCGGAGATCATCCACGAAGCAATGCGCTACTCGCCCTTTGCATTGCTGCATGTGAGCTTTTCGGTGGCTCCCAAACCATTGCCATGCCTGCCGCTTGTTCCCTTGAAATGTTGCACACCATGTCCCTCATCCATGATGACCTCCCTTGCATGGACAACCCTGGTCGCGGTCAACCCACTAACCACAAGGTCTTCGGCGAGTCCACTGCCGTCCTCGCCGGCGACGCCCTTCTTACCCTCGCCTTCGAGTCCGTTGCTCGTGACTCCATTGGTGTCCCTGCCGAGCGAATCCTCTCCGTCGTTCGCGAACTCGGTCGCGTTGTTGGTTCCCAAGGTTTAGAGACCACATATGCTTCTAGGAGAGCCGCGGTAATTATACATGAAGAGAGATATACTCAAGGGTCTCGAGGGTAACATTCCCTAATGTTACCCTCGAGACCCTTGAGTATATCTCTCTTCATAAGACAGCGGCTCTCCTAGAAGCATCTGTGGTCTCTGGGGCTATATTAAGAGGGGCTAATGAGAAGGAGGTTGAGAGGTTGCGAAAATATGCTCGCAATGTCGGACTTGTTTTTCAAGTTGTTGATGATATTCTTGATGTTACCAAATCTTCTGAAGAACTTGGGAAGAGTGCTGGTAAAGATATTGCTGCTGATAAAGCAACTTACCCCAAGCTCCTAGGCCTAGCAAAGTCTAGGCAGTTTGCTAAGGAGTTAAATGAGAGGGCCAAGAAGCACCTTGCTATTTTTGAGCAAGATAAAGTTGCTCCTTTGTTACATCTTGCCGATTATATTTTTTATAGACAAAATTAGATTATCCTTATTGATATAAACTGGAAAACAAAACAAAGGAATTGTATGTACAGGTGAACATAAAAGAAGAGATGATGTTTATGAATGGAATAGAATGGGATAGAACATTTATGATTTATGTGAATGTAGAATGGCATGCAAAACCTTTAATCAAAATACAAAGTCCCAAGACCTTAAGAAGTCCTCATTTTCCTACAATCTTGTTATCTACAACATTAATTATCTAAACATGTATAATTACGCTACAACGATGCCCGAGAATATTCATGTCACTGGGGCATCGATCCAAGCCGTTGAGTTTGCAATGTTTGGATTTCCAATGGAAAGCTTTGCTTTGAAGCAAGCGAGCGATTCTTCACAGAAAACTTTGCTTTGAAGCAAAGAATGCGATGGTACTATAGCATGAATAGCAGAAATAGACAGCGATTGCATCTAAAAACATTGACATTTATGCGACAAATAGCTGAATCTTCGAGCTGGATTTCTTGGCGTTCAAGTAAAACTGGATATCAAATAAGCATGGTCGGATCGAGGCTTTACCTCCAATGTCGGATTGCGTGAGCAGAAATCGTCGACATAACCATATCTAAGAGACTCTTCAAAATTTGGTAGGGTTTAAGGCATTAGCATAGACATAGCTAACCACAGCAACATCGTTGGATATGAGGGCTTCAACTCCAGGTGACAGGTTGCATGAGCTGAATCACCGGCATAGCCTTTACTTCCCAGAATAACATTTGCATTTGCAGGTCCGATTCGTGGGAATCTATTCCACGATCTCTTGCCATCTCTTGGCAAGGCTACTGGCTTATCACATGTAAGCTCTCTCTTTCCAGTTTTTAGAATGTAACTTAATCTCTAGTCATGGCTGTGTCTTGGCCCTTCCTCTTTTCGTAGCATGGGAGCAGATATTGGATCGAGCGCTATTGCAATTTGTTTGTGCTGGGAAATTTTTCCTGGAATATGAAGGTTTGTTTCTATGCGTCACTTGCTATATTGGAACTTTTTAGGTTTTGGTCCACTTCTTAGTCTGTGCATAAATGTAGAGAATTGCTCAATGGAGTGCAAATGGAGTTAAAACTATCTAGCAAGCAACAACGACACTTCTCCTACATTCCAATATTTCTGAACATTTTCTCTTTTTCTTTTTACTGATCTTTTTGTTCCCTGTTTTTTAACAGAGAACCAAGCACTGGCTATGGCGTTCATCTTTGATGGGGTTGCCTAACCCGAGGTGCACACTTTGCTGCAATTCTAGCTATGTCACGTGTCCTGCCACGTAAGCCAAATAAATCATGTCCATCGGATCCTTTATTTTCAGCATCTACGGTTGGAGAAATTCAAAAAACTCCAGAAAATTAGTCTAGCTCCAGAAAATTAGTCTCCTCACTCCCGCATACCGGACTCTTTGTCGCATCTGGCATTGTGAATAGCATCTTGGCTTTTGGTCTCCAATCTGTTGTTGTCATTTTCTTTCTTAGATTCTAAAGCATATTTTGTTTCCGAAGTTTCTACCATCGCCCACCTCTTGCTTACGTTTGATGTTCCGATCATCCTTGTTTCGGGGTTCGAGAAGCTTCGGAGGCGAGCCGGTTCCCTCTTGGCGATGGTGGTGGTGACCATTGCGTGCAAGAAGAATACAGCGGTGTGTGAGCATTTTGTGTTATCGGCATTTGAGCATGAGGCACAATAAAAGGGTTCTCTCGGATAACTATGAAGCGAGGTAACTATGAGGCTATGGTGATGCCTTTTTCCATCACGCAGCCGAAGTTAGCTCGGAAACAGACTTCAAGGCACTAACGGATGCCAACCAACGGAATCTGCCTCCCTTAATCTTGCATCTATTTCTTGTTTAAAATGTTAGGTCAATGGGGCAAACACCCGGTATTTGCATTGGTCAAAGATAGGAGAGTTTTGCACCGCTTACATTCTTTACTTGCTCAGGTAATAATGCGATTAACTATGTGTGTTTGTATTGGAGATCGCATTTGCCCAATGTGCTTCATCACGGTGTGTCGTGACCCCCACCACCAAATCCTAATGCTCAAAGTAATGTGCTTCAGCCCGACTCAAGCAAAAGGGAGGTAATGGAATCGATGCCCCAATTTTGCTTGGACCCTGCCTTTGGCCTCGCTTTGATCTTTGCATGATCACATATCAAGACTTTATCAAAGGCTGTGGAGCATTGTCTAGTTTTATGCCCTCACTTGCGTGTCTGCCTAGGATTGGGTCGGGACTCGTTTCGGTGAGATTGACTAGCCGCCAGCTTGTCGCTTCATGTGTATCCTGGTGCTTGGCGCTCTTCGCGGCAAAGCAGCAAGCATTGCATCAGGCGCGCGGGTTGGTTGGTGTGGCTGATTTGGAAGCGCGGGCGGTTGTGGATCTTCGGGGATTGACCCTCACGGCCTCTCTCGATTCCTCGACTTCGGTACAAGCTATTTCAAAGCTTTACGGTGTTCCGGGATTAGTAGAGCTGAAGTTTGCCATTTGGGGGACTTTTGGGTGTTGTAGATGGTGAAGGTCGGTTTGTACAGCCGATGGAGTTGCGATTTTTCCGTGAGTTTGTTGTGGAGTGTCGAGGTATCATTTGTCTCTTTGGGGCAGTTCTCCTTCCTCCTCACTTGCTTTGTAACATTGCTTTGTAACTTGCTTGCTGTTGGTTCCCAAGGTCTCGTCATTTGGTCAAGTCGTTGACCTTACCTCGAGGGTGACCCTAATGTTACCCTCGAGACCCTTGAGTATATCTCTCTTCATAAGACCGCGACTCTCCTAGAAGCATCTGTGGTCTCTGGGGCTATATTAGGAGGGCTAAGGAGAAGGAGGTTGAGAGGTTGTGAAAATATGCTCGCGATGTCGGACTTGTTTTTCAAGTTGTTGATGATATTCTTGATGTTAACAAATCTTCAAGAACTTGGGAAGTCTTTGGTAAAGATATTGTCGCCGATAAAGCAACTTACCCCAAGCTCCTAGGCCTAGCAAAGTCTAGGCAGTTTGCTAAGGAGTTAAATGAGAGGGCCAAGAAGCACCTTGCTATTTTTGAGCAAGATAAAGCTGCTCCTTTGTTACATCTTGCCGATTATATTCTTTATAGACAAAATTAGATTATCCTTATTGATATAAACTGGAAAACAAAACAAACGAATTGTATGTACAGGTGAACATAAAAGAAGAGATGATGTTTATGAATGGAATAGAATGGGATAGAACATTTATGATTTATGTGAATGTAGAATGGCATGCAAAACCTTTAATCAAAATACAAAGTCCCAAGACCTTAAGAAGTCCTCATTTTCCTACAATCTTGTTATCTACAACATTAATTATAGAAATAAATTAGAATAACATTATAAAATAGAATAAAAAAGAATAATATTTTTTAAATGTCCTAAGATGTCAACATGTTTAACCGTACACCACATTTGACTTTACATTGCAACTTATTTGTTCGAAACTTCAACCAACAATTGAAAAAAAAAAGGGGTATAGTTGACATAGCCCTCCCCCTCCCCCTTTTTTTTTTTTTTTTTAATTACGTCATCATGATCTATACAATCTTATTTTTTAGGTTTTCCTCTCATTTATTGGGCCAAAGATGCTGATGGACCCCTTTATCCCTTATTTGAGCTCATCAAATTTGGTTGCCAACTTTTCATGATCATCCTATACCACCTTAGAATTTTTGCTACATACAAGTCCCTTGTTCTTGTTATTTAAGGACTATATGAAGCCAACCGTTGTCTATTCAGTGAGTGCAAAGTTGTTGTAGTCCAAAATACTTCTTAGTTGTTGTAGTCCAACCCTAAACCCATTAAAAAATTAACTCCAAACCAAAAGTCAACTCCAAATTGAGACTTAAACATAAAGTCAAAGTCATATGTAGGGACTACAACTTGAATGTATCTATTCTAGGGAATTGCCATAGTCGCCTTTATGCAAAATCAACTGAAAATTTACAATGAAAGTCTGAAGTAAAAGCCAAAGAGAAAGCGAAAGTCAGATACCGTATGGGCCTACTCATGAAAATCATTTCGAAAATATCAAAACGAACACAAAGTTAAATCAAATGTGAAGCTAAGCTCATCAAATAAGATATGAAGGTCTTAGCATCAAGATTTCTTCAATATTCCCTTAAATTCCCTAGAATTCCACGAATATCCCTTTAGATGTATCACATTCTTCAACATTCCTACAGATTCCCTTACGTCCCGTAAGGATTTCATTAGATCTCTCAAGACTCCATTGAGACTTTCCAACATCCTCCAGAGTTCGATAAGACGTAACATCGAGTGTAGAAAATGCTCCCTAGATTTCTTTAGCACTCCCGTAGATTCTCTTAAATTTTCATCCTCAAGCTTCCCATCGATATTCTCTAACATTTTGTCTAAGATTCCCTTAGTGTCCTCTAAAATTTCATCACGGTTCCCTTAGATTCCCTCGACATTCCACAAGATGTTTTTCATATTTTCATGATTCCTACATATTCTCTCTCATTCTTCAAGGTCTTTTTTAAATTCATAAGTTCCTTCATTATTCCCTTAGGTTGAGAAGGAATCCCTCAAGATTCTCTAAGATTTCACATAGATTCTCTTATATTTCACCAAGATTCACTTAAATTCCCCAATACTCTGTCAAGATTCACTTACACCAAGATTCTTGAATATTCTCGTCTTTTAGTATGCTAACATTACATGGGAATAACGTATGAGTTGGAATTGTCCCTTTGTCGTCTTCATCTCTAGTTTCAAAGCAATAATATTAGGAAAATCAAGTAAGTGCATTTACATATTCCAAGCAATTATATTGAAGCATGAAGAATTGGTTGAAAATTGCAAGATTCATAAGATACCCTTATGCCCATCATGTCGGACAATCTTCATGCATAGCCAAACAACTATCAAATGCTTGCATCACATATAAGGGCACCTAAAAGGTAATAGTTACAAAATAACATCTAGAGAGTTTTTTATGGAAGTTTCTTGCAAGAGGTCTTAAAGATTCATAACATACCCTTATGCCCATCATGTCTGACAATCTTCATGCATAGCCAAACAATTATCAAATGGTCGCATCCCATATAAGGGCACCTAAAAGGTAATACTTACAAAATAACATCTAAAGAGTTTTTTATAGAAGTTTCTTGAAAGAAGATAATCGCTCATTCCTTATAATCACTCATTCCTGGCCATAGATGCAGGGAATATTCTCCAAAATATTCCCTCTCCATCATCCCCGCCCGTCCATTTGAAAATAAATTGGGGTCAAACCCCTTTTTCGCCACACACTATGATTTGGGGACAATGGTCCCCAAGTCCATGATTTCTAAGAGATTGACTTCCCAATTACATCGCTCAGATTTAAACAGATTGAGGCAGCGCACTATGAAACATTTTTCAAGGAGAGCCCGCTTCCCTCACAGAGTATTTTTCAAGAGCTGGTGCTGGCCAAGGTATCACCAAGAATCTCAGCCCTTCAAAGGCGAGTTTAGAGGAGCCGCTGGCGAGGTGAGGGAGTTGGGGGCGCATGTCGCTGTTGGCTCGGAATAAGTGTCCCGGGTTGGATGGAATACCGGTGGAGTTTTTTGAAGTCTTTGGGAATGGGTGGGGACTTCGGTGGTGCGGTGTATGTGGATCTTTTGGGGAATAACTTCGATGCATCCTTCTTTGAATACAGGTTGTATTTCACTTATACCCAAGTATAAGCATCCTAAAACTATCAATGACCTGGAGGCCTATTACTCATGTTATCAGTAGTGTATAAAATCATTGCTAAGGCTTTGGTGAGAGGCTTGCCGATATTAGTTCACGCCATTAGTGCAGAAGCGATGCGGTTTTATACCTCGTGGAATATCCTTCATAATGTGGTCGTTCCTTTTGAGGGAGTGCATTGGGCTCGTAGGATGAGGCAACCCCTTGTTTTTCTTGTTGGATTTTGCCAAGGCTTATGATGGTGTCGGTGGCAGTTCTTGGCGATATGATCGTGAGCCTTTGGGATCGGGCCTAGTTTCGTGGAAACGGTTATGAAGCTGCACGCGGTGCGCTAGGGCTTACAGTGTGGTGTCGTGGGTGAGACCTCTTCAATCTTCTCGTGGGGCGAGGCATTAGGCGGGGATGTCCGTTGGCCCCTTCATTCACTATAGTGGCGTAAGCTCTCTCGCAGACTTTTTTTGGTGGCAATTGCCGACAATGAGGTGCAAGGTCTCGAGATGGATGATGGGTCGCAATGAGGTTTGCAAATCAATTTATGGATGATACATTCCTGCAGTTTCGGCTCTAACACCGCCACACACGGTACCGCCAAACTGTTAGGGCATACTATTTGGCTTGGACATTAATGCTAGGGCAATTTGGGCGAGAGACATTACTGAGAATCTTAAGCAAAGATTTGAATTGGTGGAGGGAAGTAAACTCACCATGGTTGGTAGAATTCGATAGCCAAGTCGATTGCTCAGAAGCACTCATGTTTACGTGACCTCCCTGCATACTTGCGCCAGAAAGTGTGGTTAAGGAGTTGGATGACACCATTCGCAATTTTGTTTGGGGAGGGAATGAGGAGGGGGCTACAGTGAAGGTCGCATGGTGGAAGTGTGTGCGTCCCAGACATGCAGGGGGCTTGGGTATGCTTGATGTGTCATTGCAAACAGGCTCAGGATGTACTGATTCGGCATTTTTGTATGCATAAAAACAGCCGAAGCTTATGTACCTGCGATTTTGCGATTTGATGCTGAAAAAACTTGAGGCCTGTATAAATCGACAGGCCAGATATGGCTGATATTGTATAGCTTCGAAATGGCAGGGCCTGATGCCAGTTTGCTGAGTCGGCTCCATCCAGACATATACATATTTAGAGCCAGCATCGATTCCAATGTTTTTTTACATTTGCTTACATGGCGGCATGGATGCTAGCGATGTTGGAGCAGAGTTACTTTAGTTCCAATTTCTTTGGATCCTCCGTGGGTCTGTCGTAAATGTGAGGCAAGGGATACTCTTGATTCTTCACTTATCAGGCAACAAATTTTTGAAGAGCTTTTCAGAACACAGGATAAGGCTCCTCAAACGAATACATTTTTTCCTAGGGACGGGAAAGTAGCGAACGCAGTCGGGGCAGAAGCAAAGGAAAATAGTGCTGATATACACTATAACCCCAAAATCTGCTCTATATGTAGTTTTTTGCTGTTGTTTTTGCAAAAAAACAACACTCAAAGACCACCCATATTATTGTTCCGAAAATGCTAGAAACAACAGTAGTTTTTTAATGTAGTTTTTCACACGAAAAGAACGCATAGTTTTCATGCGTGGTTTTTAGACAAAAACAACTCGTAATTTTTATGTGTGGTTTTCACTGTTGTATAGAAAAACAATGCCAGATTCTATGTGTAGTTTCGCATTTTTATATGTGGTTTTCACCGTTGTTTATAGAGAAAAACAATGCCAGATTCTATGTGTTGTTTCGCTCAAAAAAAGAACAATGCATAGTTCTTAGATGTAGCCTTTAGCTAAAAACAATGCATGGTTTACCACAGTTTTTCAATTTTCCACATATTATTTTTTAGTATTTGTATTGCAACCACGTGTTGTTTTTCAATAATAACATTTGTTTTTTCTAGTGTTGTTGTTGGTACAATAACATATTTTTTTTTTTTAAGTGTAGAAACAATGTGTTCAAATTAAACAAAAACAACAAAGATACGAACTTAAAATTATCGATTGTTTTCCATTGTCACCAGAGAATACATTTAATTGACTTAAGATTATCGATTGTTTTCCATTGTCACCAGAGAATACATTTAATTGACTGTAATAGTAAACAAGGAATTTTTGCATTGAATACATTTATTCAAAATACATAAACTTTAAATACACTTATTCAGCATTTCTTCTAGTACTACTGTTTACAGCATGTTTTATAACCAGTTTGTTCACATGTTTTGTTACAACAGCTCATGTTTTAAAACCAGTTCATAAAACTAGTTCATGCTCACATATTTTATTAAAACAAATTCAACTGCATGTTATCTATTCCTTTCTAGTTTTGCAGCAACATCTTTTGATTCCTTTCATAGCTATACTTGAAAGCCCCGATTCTGCCTCAAACCCTGCCATATTCTGCAGAAAGCTTATCTGCCATCACCATTGCAGTGCAGGAACCTGGAATCTGCAAGCATAAATCAGTTTAAGGCAGAGAATCTTATATTATAAAGTTTTACCGTAAGTGTTGGACCACGCCCTAATTTAGATGGCTCAGATTATCAGATTGCATTTGAAGGCCAAGATTTATCGTATGACTTCCCAACACTGTGATTGGTTATCGTTTTGATCTCTTAAGAGGAAGAGGAAAAGGAAAAGGGAGGATGAAAGGGGAAAATGAAGGGTAAAAAGGCACGAGGAAAAGGGAAAGAGGGAAAGGAGAAAAGAGAAGGGAAAAAAGGCATGGGAAAAAGGGAAAGAGGAAAAGGGTGAGGAAAAGGAAAAATGATATGGAAAAAAGAAAAGGTAAAAGAAAGGGGAAATGAGGAAAAGAAAGGGAAAAAGGGCAACGGGAAAAGGGGAAGGGTGAGGAAAAGAGGAAAAAGGAAGGGAAAAAGGGGAAGAACAAAATAGTGGAGAGATGAAAAAAGGCATGGGGAAATAAAAAGGGAAAGGAAGACGAAAAAGAAGGCGAAAAGGGGAAAGGGGAAGGGAAAAAGGGCACGAGAAAACAGGAGAGGAAAATGGAAAAGAGGAAGAGGGAAGGGCACGGGAAAATTTTAAAAAGTAAAAGGGTGAGGAAAAAAAAAGAAAGGGCAAAAGAGCATGGGAAAGGGGAAAGGAAAAAGAGAAAGGGGGATAGAAAATGGAAAAAGGGGAAGAGGGTGCACGTAAAAAGGTGAGGAAAAAGGAATGAAAAAAGGTATGGGAAAATAAAAATGGAAAGGGAAATGGAAAAGGAAGGGGGAAAGGAAAGGGAAAAAAGGGCACATGAAAAAGAAGAAAGGATGAAAAATGAAGGCAAAGGAAAAAGGAAAAGAGAGGCAAAGGGGAGAGGGGGGTGAAGGAAAAAGGGCGCGAGGAAAAAGGGAAAGAGGAAGGGGAAAAATGGAAGAGGCAAAGGTGAGGAAACAGAAAGAAAGCAAGGGAAAAAGAGCATACAAAATGGAAAAAAGAAAAAGAAAAATGGATAGGGAAAAGGGAAAAAGGGGAAGAGGGTGAGGAAAGGAGGAAAAGGGACACGTAAAAAAGGTGAGAAATAATGATGGAAAAATGCATGGGAAAAGAGAAAGGCAAAAAGAAAAAGAAAAGGAAAGGGGAAGGAAACGGAGAAAAAGGCACGGGAAAAAGGAAAAGGGTAGAGAAAGGATAAAAAAGGAAGGAAAAGGAAAAGAGAGATGGAAGGGGAGGGGAGGGAGGAGGAGGAAAAGGAAAAAGAGGAGAGAGAAATGGGAAAATGGAGGGCATGAGATAAAGAGGAAGAGGGTGGAAAAAGGAAGAAAAGGGGCACATGAAAAGACGGGGAAAAGGAAACAAAAAAAAAGACATGGGAAAAGGGAAAGAGAAAAGGAAAATAAAAAGGAAGAGGAAAGGGAAAATGAAAAAGGGCACGGGAAAATTAGGAAGAAGAGGGAAAGACTGAAAAGGGAAGGGAAAAGTCCTTAAAAAAAGGGAAAGGAAAAAAAAAAAAGGCGGAAAGGGAAGGGAATGGAAGGGAAGGGAGAAGCGGGTTAAAAAAAGGAAAAAAAGGAAGAAAGGGAAAAAGAAGACGTGTAGGGCAAATAGGAAAAGGGAAAACGGGAAAAAGAAAGTGCGTAAGAGAATGATGAAAAAAAGAAAACGCGGGATAGAGCAAAAGAGAAAGGAAATGGGAAGGATGTCAAATACACAAAAACCTATTATAGTCCAGCAATGTTGGACTTGGTTTCTATTATATTAGATTTATGAAAAGGAGTTTGATATGAACGTTTTCGTCCACACAGGTTTCCAACTTATGCCCATCAACGCTGGGTACCATTACTAGTAATATATATTTAAGGCAACAAACAGTAGTAGTACAAGTGCAGATCGCAGGCCATATCAGAACTCAAAAGGTACAGATGCAAATATAGAAGAGGAGATTCAAGAAAGATGAGGGGATTCAGAAAAAGTCAGCGCCATAACTCTTAAGAATCCATAGCCAATATTCTTGAAGGTTAAGAAGCGGCATAGATTGCCATGGATTCTGTGCAAGGAGGAGAAAAAAAATCAATGGGGCTTTTCTACCATCGCCACTTCGTACTTTCGCATATAAGAACCTGGAAACCTGGAAATAGCAAACCCAGATTAGCCTATTGCGACCAGCTCACATTAAATATTCAAATGGAAAATGAAAGGTTCTTAACTCGTACCTGAAGTGTGAAGAAGCTTGCTGGCGCCTTAGCTTACCTTCAGATCTGCCATTGCAATATTAGTGAACAGATCTATAAGTAAGAATGTTTTTTTGCAAAGAAATCTAAGAAAAGATTACCGGACAAAGCCCAAAGACCTTAGCTTAGCAAACGGATCTGCCGGGGCCATTGTTGCATAAAGATTGAGGTCGGATTTGCAAAAACCAGGGCATAATTTGCAACCGAACGGGCAAGCGAAGCATGTTGGAAACGGATTGAAGCGAATATGCATAAAGATTGAGGTCGGATCACGCAAAACCCGGGCATATCTTCCAAGCGGATGAAGCGGCAACGAGAATAGCGGAATAACGGATGAAGCGGCGGCAGAGAATAGCGGATGAAGCGGAATAGTCTAAATCCGCCCTGCTTTGTTTGTGGATCGATGATTTGGATCAATCGAACCGTCAATGAATTAACTAATCTAACCATTCAAAATAGATTATTTAAAGCGGGCATTAGTTTCATTTTTTTTTTTATTGGTTAACCCAATGTTCCAATATGTTTCCTTTTCCTTTTGATATTCATAGGAAGAATTGTTCCAATATTTTTGGGTTGCCCATAAGGGCAAGCCCTCACTTACGTTAGAATGCAGTTGGAATACCTGCATGATTGGCCTAAATTACTGGAAGGGTCATTACGCCCATCGCCTTGGCACCATAGTTTTGTAGCGAGGTGTAGAGCCGCTAATACTACTTCGGTTCATCTATGATTGGCTAGGCATACTAGCTAAGCATGTTTGGGCAAATATATCTTGCCTAATAATTGTGAAAATCCAAATTCTAGTATTTAATATAAAGAGCAATCCGTATCTCAAAGTGCATATAGAGTTTGTATCTCATACGTGAAGCATGGCAGGTGAGTATTTTGAAGCCCACAAGATAACCTGCCTTGCATTTTAGGCAATCCGATCATGTATATATTGCAGCTAGTACCCCATGAGATCTTACCTGAAGCTAGGCACTTTCTAGACTTCACAACAATTATGAGGCAATCTAATATCCACTTGTCCTTGTGTTCCAAACAAAGTAGAGTTTTTAATGCATGTTTTAGTTGTGCATGTTTTAGAAGCACTTTGTACCAAGCTACTTAGCACCAACTTTTGGTTTTTAATTGGATCCATAAACATAATGTATAATGCTTAGACCATGCTAGAGAAAGTAACAAGTTTTGCATTTGGTTAGTCATCTACAATTCAAGACCAATCAACATGAACATTTTGTAACTTTGCAAATTAGACAACTTAAAAATCCCCTTGCAAATTGGGCTGAAATATATAGTCAGATAATAATTGCTCGTTGAAAAAAGCAAGGCAAAAAGGAGCACTAAGAAAGTTCTGTGAACACGTTAAACTTGTTCTGTATATAGAAGAGCAGACAAAAATAACCTTGGGAACAATTATCTAACTTTGGAAAATCAATGGTTCTACTTGTTTCAATGTTCGAATGGTTTGTAGAGAGTACAAACATATGAAGTTGTTTTCTTAAGCATTCTATCTAGCACAGAAAAGATTCGATCCAATCTTTTGGAGCCAAGCTGGCAAAATCACTGGACCTGTGTAAATTAAAACCAAGATGTATAGTTGTAGTTTTTCTAAGTCGATTTCTGATCCATCTGGAAGAGGTTCGTGCCGATTTGCTGTGAATAAAAGGTTGGTAAATGCTCAAGGCAAGTCAGTCATTACCAATGCTACAGAAAGCTCGCGTGTGTAAGCCACCTTGGCATGTTTCAGTCTAGGTGGCATGTTGGAGACCGCGTGTCATGTTTGAGCCACCTTGGCATGTTTGAACCACCTTGGCATGTTTGAGCCTAAGTGGCATGTTGGAGCCCAGGTGGCACATTTGAGCCACCTTGGCATGTTGGAGCCTAGGTGGCATGTTGTGAGCCACCTTGGCCTGTTGGAGCCTAGGTGGCATGTTTGAGCCACATTGGCATGTTGGAGCCTAGATGGCATGTTGGAGCCACAGTGGCATGTTTGAGCCACCTTGGCATGTTTGAGCCTAGGTGGCATGTTGGAGCCTAGATGGCAGGTTTGAGCCACCTTGGCATGTTGGAGCCTAGGTGGCATGTTTGAGCCTAGGTGGCATGTTTGAGCCTAGATGGCACGTTTGAGCTCCTTGGCATGTTTGAGCCACCTTGGCATGTTGGAGCCTAGGTGGCATGTTTGAGCGTAGGTGGCATGTTTGAGCCACATTGGCATGTTAGAGCCTATATGGCATGTTGGAGTCCGCGTGGCATGTTTGAGCCACCTTGGCATGTTTGAGCCTAGGTGGCATGCTGGAGCCTAGATGGCAGGTTTGATCCACCTTGGCATGTTGGAGCCTAGGTGGCATGTTTGAGCCTAGGTGGCATGTTGGAGCCTAGATGGCACCAGGGTATTTTTTAGTGGCCCCAGTGGGCCAGTTGGCCACACATTCATATTTTTCCAGAAATGGTTGGCTACGCCAGAGTAGGATACGTTCATGCCCTAGCCGAAGGGTAGTGGCCAGTTCAAAACACGAATTTGTACATTTTACTCGTTTAGTAGCCAATTCGATATTTACTAAATTTGGCTAGGCGCAGGGTGTGGCCAATTCGATTTTTTGTACGTGGGAAAAAACTAGCCAATTAGAACCTAAGGTAAATTTTAATGGGTAAGGGGGTAGCCATATTACATCTCCACCACATGTCCATCTAAGAATCGCCACTTATAGTCCTCTAGAATTAGGGTTTCATATATATTTTTTAATTTGACCGAGCTAGCATCAGAAACTGCCCTTTCATACAGGTTTAGTTTATTCTACCCTGTCGAGCCTGTGTTTTTCCTGTTCTTCTCGTATGCATTTGTTTCGTTGTTCATGTGAATATAAATATAAATGGGATGTTAGTCTTTGAATATGAATGGGATGATAATTTTAATATTATATTTTATTGTCATTTGCGGAGCACTCCCGATTTGTATTCACGATTTGGTTGAGATGGAGATCCATTCCCATCTACAATCTAAGCTTTAGCTTCATCAATTCAGGTTAGTTTTTACCCTTTTCAGTTGTGCAAAATTATTCAGATGTGCAGATGTTGTTGTTGATGCCAATCATCAAATTTATGCAGCATGGAGGGAGCTTCACAAAAGAGAATAAATGAGTTCTTGGGACCTGCGGCATCAAGGACAAAGTGGCGCATCACTATATCATCGTCTATGTCCACTTTCATAGGCCAAATTGAGGGTCTTGATGAAGGCTATGATTTTGCAAATGATAAGGACTATGATCCAAAGCAATTTGAATGTATTATTTGGGGAAGATGCCTAGGTGGTTGTGGCCAACGTCGTGTTTTCACTACCAAAGCATGTTCCTATCTTAACCAACACAAATTTGCTCGTAGCCAATTTGTTAATGTAGCAAAATAAAAATATCATAGTTGCGCCGATTCGATTCGCCATCTTAGCAAGAAGGTGCAAAATATCGCCAGGCCAAACTACGCCAAGTTATTTATTCTACATGGCCAGTAGCCAGTTGTTTCTGGCCCTATAAAAATATAGGGCGCTTAAAAAATACCCTGGATGGCACGTTTGAGCTCCTTGGCATGTTTGAGCCTAGGTGGCATGTTGGAGCCTAGATGGCATGTTGGAGCCCGCGTGGCATGTTTGAGCCACCTTGGCATGTTTGAGCCTAGGTGGCATGCTGGAGCCTAGATGGCAGGTTTGAGCCACCTTGGCATGTTGGAGCCTAGGTGGCATGTTTGAGCCTAGGTGGCATGTTGGAGCCTAGATGACACGTTTGAGCTCCTTGGCATGTTTGAGCCACCATGGCATGTTGGAGCCTAGCTGGCATGTTGGAGCCTAGGTGGCATGTTTGAGCCACCTTGGCATGTTTGAGCCTAGGTGGCATGTTGGAGCCAAGATGGCATGTCAGAGACTTTGTAGCATGTTTGAGCCACCTTGGCATGTTGGAGCCTAGGTGCATGTTTGAGCCAGCTTGGCATGTTGGAGCCTAGGTGGCCTTGGAGCCCACGTGGCATGTTTGAGCCACCTTGGCATGTTTAAGCCTAGGTGGCATGTTGGAGCCTGGATGGCATGTTTGAGCCACCTTGGCATGTTGGAGCCTAGGTGGCATGTTGGAGCCTACATGGCATGTTTGAGCCACCTTGGCATGTTGGAGCCTAGGTGGCATGTTTAAGCCACCTTGGTGTGTTGGAGCCTAGGTGGCATGTGGGAGCCGACCACCTTGCCATGTTTCAGTCTAGGTGGCATGTTGGAGCCTCAAGTGGCATGTTTGAGCCACCTTGGCATGTTGGAGCCTACCTTTTGAGACCGGGTGTCATGTTTGAGCCACCTTGGCATGTTTGAACCACCTTGGCATGTTTGAGCCTAGGTGGCATGTTGGAGCCTAGGTGGCACATTTGAGCCACCTTGGCATGTTGGAGCCTAAATGGCATGTTGTGAGCCACCTTGGCCTGTTGGAGCCTAGGTGGCATGTTTGAGCCACCTTGGCATGTTTGAGCCACATTGGCATGTTGGAGCCTAGGTGGCATGTTGGAGCCAGTGGCATGTTTGAGCCACCTTGGCATGTTGGAGCCTAGGTGGCATGTTTGAGCCACCTTGGCATGTTGGAGCCTAGGTGGCATGTTTGAGCCACCTTGGCATGTTTGAGCCACCTTGGCATGTTTGAGCCTAGATGGCATGTTGGAGCCAGCGTGGCATGTGTGAGCCACCTTGGCATGTTTGAGCCACCTTGGCATATGCTTGAGCCTAGGTGGCATGTTGGAGCCAACCTTGGCATGTTGGAGCCAAGATGGCATGTTCGGAGCCTTTGTGGCATGTTTGAGCCACCTTGGCATGTTGGAGCCAAGGTGGCATGTTGGAGCCACCTTGGCATGTTGGAGCCTCGGTGGTATGCTGGAGCCTAGGTGGCATGTTTGTGCCACTTTGGCATGTTGGAGCCTAGGTGGCATGTTGGAAACCACGTGGCAAGTTTGAGCCACCTTGGCTTGTTTGAGCCACCTTGGCATATTGGAGCCACCTTGACATATTGGAGCCTAGGTGGCATGTTTGAGCCACCTTGGCATGTTGGAGCCTAGGTGATATGGTGTAGATATGGTGTAGCCCACGTGCCTTCTTTGAGCCACCTTGGCATGTTGCAGCCTAGGTAGCATTGGAGCCCACGTGGCATGTTTGAGCCACTTTGGCATGTTTAAGCCTAGGTGGCATGTTGGAGCCTAGATGGTATGTTTGAGCCACCTTGGCATGTTGGAGCCTAGGTGGCATGTTTGAGCCACCTTGGTATGTTGGAGCCTAGGTGGCATGTTGTAGCCCGCATGGCATGTTTGAGCCACCTTGGCATGTTTGAGTCTAGGTGGCATGTTGGAGCCTAGGTGGCATGTTGGAGCCCGCGTGGCATGCTTGAGCCACTTTGGCATATTTGAGCCACCTTGGCATGTTTAAGCCTAGGTGGCATCTTTGGAGCCTATATGGCACGTTTGAGCCACCTTGGCATGTTGGAGCCTAGGTGACATGTTGGAGCCCCCGTGGCATGTTTGAGCCACCTTAGCATGTTTGGACCACCTTGTGTTGTTAGCTGCATGCGCCCCGGTGCGGGACTATTCATGCACACAAAGGACCAGGTCAAGCACAAGGAGGCGACCAATGGTCGGGACGTCCAAAGGTCCTCAGAAGACCAAGGCACAGCAGCCTAAGCCACCGCCGGTCAAAAGGAGGCGCACAGAGAAATGACGCGTGTCTCAGTCAGCGTCATTTCAGGGTTTCAAGAGGCACCGCTGGGTGTCCTACAAATCAGGCCTTCATCCAAGGAGTCGGCACCGAGTAGGCTCATTGTATCTATAAAAGGCCGTTGTACTATATATAGCAGTAGATGTAGCCCTCACGGGCAGATGAGTTTTGAGTCTTATCTCATTTTTCTGTCTTCTCTCATTGGAGAGCTCATGTATTCTTATGATATCAAGGAGTTCATTGCTTGACCATTGTTCTCTCATTGTGTTTTCTGTTTTCTCATTGTTCTCTCATCGTTCTTTTGCAAATCCCGCGTGACACAGCTACCGGATCCTCCTGTTTGATCCACGGGTCCTCACAGAGGGCTGTCTTGCAGGAGTCCCCGAACCCAGACCCCAAACACTGTCGCCGCTGCCGGGTCTGATTCGATTTTCCTTTATTCTGTTGCAATGTCTGCACGAACCTTCACTCCAGAAGAACTTCTTACCCAAACGGCGTCTCGATTGGTGCGCCACCAACAACGGGAAGTTGTTCGCGACATGTATGGATCTGCTTATGACATTGAGGGAGGCCACATTCGGTCTAGGGCTCGGTCCGGCGCCACCTACTCCTTGTGTCTGTCTCTCGGCCCAAGTTCACCACCTCGGGCGTGCAAACATTGTTTCCCGCCCTCGGTCCACCTCATCACTATCGGGAGCAATATCGGGCTCAACCTTCTCAACAAGCTTTCTGGACCCCGAGAATGCCTATATCCATCTTTCTTTCCGGCCATACACCTCTTGCCTTCACAACCATCATCTCCTCCAGCGGACGGGGATATCCACATGTCTCTTTTGCTCCTTCCTGGGAATTTCCATTCCCTACCTTTTCCAACTGCTCTTCCCTGTTTACAACCTCACCGACCTCAAAGCCAATGATCGAGGGCACCTCCGATTTACCTCCACCTCGGGCACCTTTCGGGGCCCTTCCGCACTATGCCACCCCCACTCCGCCTCAATATAATCCTTATCCATTACCATTTCAACCAAGCACTTTAACCTCTACCTTTCGGACCCTCAAACCGCCTTTATCCAACCTTTGGCAACACGAAAGGCAAACCCTTAGACCAAAGTGCTCAGGCCCACATGGAAGAATTTGAGGCTCTGGCTGCCCTCAATGGTTATGCCCAACCTCAACTGAAATTCCACATCTTTTCCACCACGCTGCGTGGCTCTCCTCATCAATGGCTCATGTCCAACAAAAGCCACTGGAAACAAGATTGGTCAGAAATGAAAACTGCGTTTCTTTCTCACTATGGTACCACGGATGATGATCAACTTCATCTCAAGCAACTCAATGACCTTCAACAAGAGCCCACGGAGTCCGCCCGGGATTTTGCGGATCGTCTTCATATACTGCTCAGCAAACTTAAGGAGTACCCGACGCAGAGCCAGATTCTGGTCTGGTTTCTCCAGGGACTCCCTCCAGCTATCCGCCTCATGACTGAATACCTGCGCCCGAAGACTTTGGAGCAGGCTATCGACCTTGTCAATCACTCAGACAATGTTTCCTCTCGTGGAGTGGCTCTTCAGGAGCTCCCCTTTATTCCACCGGTCATGGTTCCACAGACTGCTGTTCAGCCTCAACATGCCAATCAGCAGCGCAGTCAGATCTGGTGCCATATTTGTAAGTATCAAGGCCACTTGGCAAATGAGTGTAACTCCACCAATGGCCCACCTCATTGCAAACGCTGCAACATGTGCAATCATGCCACAGAAGAGTGCACTCGCACTCATCCTACACCTTTCAGAAACAAGATGGTTTATCAAGTTCAAACCACACCTCAGCAACAATCATCATATCAACCGCACCAAATGCAGGCTCAACCGAGTCAACAATATCCACAATCTCAGCAACAAAGGGGACCAAGCACTCGCCCCCCTTTTGATCCTTCTAAAGCTCAGTGTTATCACTGTCAAGAATGGGGTCATACCACCACGGCATGTCCTCAACTTCCTCAAGTTCAAGTACAACTTCCAGGCACAAATCAGACCACCTCAGTACGCCTCACGGCTTATCAACTGTGGATTGCCAATGGCAAACAAGGCCCGCGTCCAGTTCTTCGGAAACCACCACGCGTGCCTCAGCAATCACGGTATCAACAAGCTCCTGCCAATCAACCTCAGATGGATCAACAAGCCCAGGAAGAAATTTTTCAGGCTCTTAATCCTCCAGTACAGCCGTCAAATTGGGTAGGTTTGGTTTCACGCCAGACCAGGGCGTCACGCCCCTTAACCATTCTTCCTCATGACACGCAACCTGCTTTTGCAGTCGACACGATCCCTCATGACGAGGACAAAAAGGTTCACTTTGCCCCCGACTTGAGAAACTCATGCCTCATGTCATGCCTAAAGTCCGCCAAAGCATTCTAAACCTCATGCAAGCTCGCTGAAGGCCGACGTTGGCTAATGTCCATGCCACCACCAGAGCTCACGGCGTCGGGGATACACCCTCCACATCTCAACCTCCACGCTCTCGGACATATCCGAGAATATTGCTACAGAGGTGGAGCTTCTCAAAAAGTTCTTTGCTTCATTACCACGCACTCCAGCTCCCTTGGATCCAGCTGATCCCTTTTCTCATGTGCCTCTGGAACTCCAAGAGGAGCTTGCCAAAATCAAAATTCCTTTAAGTCTGGCAACAATTTTGAAACTATGTCCTGCTCTCAAGGACCAGTTACCCCTCAAACCAGTTTTGGTTGGGGCAAGAGCTACCTCCACACCCACAGTCCATGCCACGGTGGGCAATCAACAAGTCAATCATGTTCAAATTGACGGGGGTAGTGTTGTAAATCTTATCACGGATAAACTCCGCAAGCAAATGGGCATCAAACAACTCTATCGTTGCCCCATATGACATCAAATTGGCTAATGGCCATATCACGCGACCTCAAAGGCGCCACTCTTCTTCACATCAACATTGGTGATCTGATTCCCCTTGGAATTTGGTGTTTGGAAAGTCGAGAAGATCCGGGGATTATGAAATGTTGGTAACGGACCTTTTCTCCATCGGGCCAAGAGTATCCATTCTTGGGCCCACGGATCGGTTAGTCATCACAGATGGTCACCTCATTTCGGTTGACAATGCTGAACCCTCTCTCCGACAGATTCCCGAGGAAGCCCAGAATATTTATCAAGTACAGGCTCCTCCTTCGAGTCTGCCTCTGTCATCCTATCCTGAATATGCTGATCCTTGGGGAGAGATGACTCTTGATCAGGACCAGGCTGTGGCGGCTTTGCTTGACCCCTATCTGGCTCCTTGCAATCGCATCCAACGTGTTGATCACTTTTCGGATGCGTAACTTCCTTCGTAAAAGCGGTTGATGTCGCCATGAAGCAACCTTTGCTTCGCGACGATCAAGAACCTCTTCTTCACCACGCAGAGCGCCACTCATCCTGTCATGTTTCAACCTCCTGCTCATGTCGTTCAAGACACGGAAGTTATCCCACATATTCAGACTCCTGAAGTCGAGATTGTGGACGTTGGCAACAATCAGCCCGTCCGCCTTGCTGCCAATCTCCCAACACCCTATCGTAAAAGGGCCGTCACGCTGTTCAAAAAATTCAAACACATTTTCGCCTGGAGCTACAGAGACCTTCGGGGGATCAACAAAAACTTGGGGGAACTCACCATTCCTACCAAATCTGATGCACGCCCTGTATAGCAACGACAGTACCGGCTCAACCCCAATTACCGTGATCGCGTCAAAGCAGAAATTGACAAACTTCTTGCTGCAGGTTTGATCTATGAGGTCAAACATTCTGAATGGGTGAGCCCCATCGTCATTGCTCTCAAACACAATGGTAAGATCCGCATTTGCGTGGACTACCGAAAACTCAATTAGGCCACGGAGCGTGATCATTTCCCACTTCCCTTCACAGACCAGGTTCTGGAAGAGGTCGCTGGCCATGAGATGTACTCCTTCATGGATGGTTTTTCTGGCTACAATCAAATCTCAATCAAAGAATCTGATCAACTCAAGACTACTTTTACCACCCCGTGGGGTACTTTTGCCTACAAGGTGGTTCCTTTTGGGTTATCAAACTCTCCATCAACGTTTCAACGCATCATGCTCTCAGTTTTTCATGATTTTATGAAGGAAAATCCCTTCCTGCAAAATTTTCAAGATGACTTCTCTGCCTACAGTTCCATGGATGACCATTTGGATAAATTGGAACTTGTCTTTCAGAAATGTGATGAGTCCGGCATTAGTCTCAATCCAGAGAAATGCACCTTCTGCGTCACCTCCGGTGTTCTGTTAGGACATGTTGTCAGCAAAGCAGGTATCACCATGGATCCTGCCAAAATCAGTTGTGTGCTCAAAGCTCAAGCACCAGCCAATATCAAGGAGACACGCTCTTTCCTGGGTAAGGTAAATTATTACTCCACCTTCATTCCTGGACTCGCAGCCATTGCAGATCCCATCCATAAACTCACGGGTGATGAATCCACCTGGGCCTGGAATTCCCAGGCGGATGCTGCTTTCCAACAGTTGAAGCTTTTGCTTACTCAGGCCCCGGTTCTTGTTCCTCCTCAATGGGACAAGCCCTTTCATGTACATGTTGATGTCTCGGCGTTTGCTATTGGAGCTGTTCTTTCTCAAGAATATGATGCGCACACTGACAAACCAACTAGATATGCCAGCAGAAAACTCAATCCTGCTGAGCGCAACTACTCTGCCACGGAGCGAGAGGCCTTGGGTTTAATTTTCTGTGTCCAACGTTTCCGTCACTATCTCCTAGGCAGTCAGATCAAGTTCTTTGTTGACCACCAAGCACTCCTTTACTTGATCAACAAATCCACGCCCACGGGCCGCATTGCTCGTTGGGTCCTCCTTCTACAAGAATTCGCGCCTTTTGAAATTGTTCATAAGGCAGGGAAATCTCATGTCGTACCGGATTATCTTTCACGCATCCACACAGATGATCCCTCCACGGGAGTTTCAGACGCATTTCCTGACGCTCAACTCTTTCTGGTCACGGCCACGCCACATTGGTTCCACAACTTTCAGCAGTATCTCCTTACAGGTGCTCTTCCATCAGAAGACGCCACGCTCTCTCCAGAAAAACTTAAATTTCGTCAACGTCAATTTCTTCGCGAGGTCCGTGACTACACCATGGTTGCAGGCCATCTTTACAAACGCGGCAAGGATACAGTTCTTCGACGCTGTGTTCTTCCTCATGAAGTCCCAGATATTGTCCGAGAAGCACATGAAGGGCTTGGTGGTGGTCATTTTCATGGTGACACCACGGCACGCAAAATCCTTCTCGCGCAGGTTATTTCTCGCCCACTTTTCAAAAGGCGCCACGCCATGCCCGCGTGTGATGTATGTCAGCGTGTGGGAAGGCCCACGGCCCGTGACGCTCTTCCATTGACGCCGGTCGCCACGCCACTTCCCTTCAGTAAATGGGGAATGGATTTTGTGGGACCCATTGATCCTCCGGTAGCGGCACACGTGCGCTTCGCTACATTCTGGTTCTCACCGACTCACGCTACCAAATGGGGAAGCTTGCGCACTTCCGCACAACACTTTGCAGCAAAGCACAACCAAGGTCATCTATACGCAAATCATCACGCGTTTTGGCTGTCCCACGGAGCTGGTCCGTGATCGAGGTGTTCATTTTGTCAATCATACTATAAAGGAGCCGACGGATTATCTGGCACGATACATCATCACAAAAGCACACCTTACTATCCTCAAGGGAATGGTTTGGTGAAAGCACCAACAAGACTCGTCCACTATTCTCAAGAAAATTTGTGGACTTCTACGACCGGACCGGCACAACAAGCTTTCCAATTGTTCTTTGGGCTTACAATACGAAGTTTTAAAATTGCTCTGGCCACTCCTTTCAAATTGGTTTATGGTCAAGAAGCTCTTATGTCCTTTGAATATATTCTTCCAACTCTCTGTGTTTCCACCTTGCTACAAAGACATAATCCCTGCGACTCGAGGAACGGGTTTATCAATTGGAGCAGTTGGATGAACCGGCCGAGATGCTTACATTCGTGTTCTTCATGGACAACAGTTGCAGAAATCGTTACATGACAAACGTCTCAGGACAAAAACATTCAAAGAAGGTGATTTGGTTCTTCTTTATGATTCTCGCTACAAAAATTTTCCGGGCAAGTTAAAGTTCAGATGGCTTGGTCCTTATCAAATTATTCAAGTTGTTCAACCCAGTGTTTTCAAGCTCGCTGAGTTAGATGGCACTCCATTACCTACATTGGTTAATGGCTTTCGCCTCAAACAATTTCATACAACCAAAAGTGACAATCATACACGGATCGATTCGCTCCGCATACGTATACAAATGAGATAGTGACTAAAAAGCGGCATATTTATATTATCGAGGTGAAAATTTCACAAAATGTGAGCAGCGCCCATCTATTTCCGCTATGGGCAGAGCCCTATTTACCAAAAACGGGCTGAGAGCCCTATATACAAAATCCTAAATTTAACACCCTCTACTCTGGGTTGGGGAGCGTAGTGATCACGAAGGATATGGTACCGGTTTGTGCTTTCGGGGTCCCAGTAGCGGGTGAATCACCACCTCCATCCCGTTGGTGTGGGGATCGGGATGCTCAGCCATCCCCCGGCACCACCCATCCATGGCAATGCCACGGTTGTGGCACCTCCACAGGTCCAAGCAGTCCATCTTGCATGTTATTCACTCAAGGCAGTTCGAAGGCATGGTGCAATTGTCGTGAAGTCCTGCAACAGACATACTGAGCGCCATCGGGTGTCTCAGCTTCACCCACTGTTTGTCTTATATAGCCAACCGAGGACCTCCCTGTCGACGTGGACCAATCAGAAAATTCGCCAACGTGTTAGCAATGCAAGGCTCTTTCTAATTCCAGAATCCTTTCTCACGCCGCATATCTAGCCTTGGTACCTTCTGACAATTCCTTTTTATGATATCCCGCCTCGAGTTGCCGACATTAAATGACATTCCCTCCTTTCAAGCCCGTCAGTCATTAATATGGGTACATCTGCCACCTGTCACATCAGCTTGTTAAGTTCACGTTTCATCTCCACCGTTCATCGCTTTTTCCTTAACTGTTTGAGGGACTTAGCCATATTTTTTCCTCTCAAACGCCTCCCTTGGATCTTCCGCCACCTGGCAACATCCACGGCTGCTGTTTCCTCTTCATCACGCCTCTTCGCCATCTTTTTGTTAAAGAACATGAAAAATCAGCTTGCTAAGTTTACAGATCATAACTTTACAGCACACTGGCAGAGCAAACAGTTTAAAAGATGTGTTGAGAAACTCCCGAATAATAGTGTGTTGTCTGTTGTTGACTTTGCAGAGAACCACACATTGGAACCAGGGACAGAAGTGCAATCCGAGCATTGGAATCCTGAACAAATTAGTATTTTGGTCCATATTCCAATGATGAAAATAGAAGGTAAGCATAGATGACAGGAAGCATGACACTCATTTTGTGCAACATGGTTTTAAATTACATTTGGGGTGGTTTAAGAATAATGGAGGTGGACACATAAACCTTCATTATGTGTGATCAGATGGTTGTGCATCTCAATTCAAATCTGCACGGGCATGGTATGGAATCTGTAGATACCATGTTGAAAACAAAATTCGAGTGATATGGAATTTCTTTGGATCTGGCCATGGGAAAGGCACACATGATGGCGAGGCTGGTATAGCAAAGTTGTGGTTTGAGAGCGAGCAGAGAAAACAAAATGGCATGCCAGTGACAGGTGCAGCAACAGCTTGTGTAGTTTTAAGGACCAAGAAATCAGATTGTGAAAGGTGTGTTTTGGGAGGTTGGAAAAACAGATGTGAACAGGCAGCAAGCATTCAATTGCAAGACTTTACCTGGTACTCAGCAGATACATTCTGTGTCAATTATAAACCCAGCAGATCCAACAAAGTTGCTATGCAGACCACTCTCGTGCTTTTGTGATGCTTGCATGAACTTCAATTGGTTGAATTGTGAGAACATTAAACATTGTGGAGAATGGTCTCTAAAAAGTTTGGAGCCCACAGATCATATTGCCTCTCGTGGTGAAGCTGAAAATGATGTGGATGTTTTGTATATAGAAGACGAGGCTGGTTTAGATGACATTGTAGGAGTTTCAGATGTATTTGTGGCTTTTGCAGCACCAGACAATGGGGAAGGTGTTTCATACTATGTGCACCAGGGAAAAGCATGCATTGGAAGAAGATTCAATTGATGACTATGGAAATGAATACTCTGCTGGCACTAGTGTCATTGAAGGATAACATTATGAACTAATCCCAGGCTACCACAATAAGTATAAACTGCTTTCTACTAAGATTGTTTTGGTACCTGCAGAATCTGTGATTGGGGTTCGAATCCCATTCAAGAAAGTAAATCATAAGCTGAAGGGGGCAAGCACAGCATTTCACTTGCCAGATGAAGTCCATGAGTCATTGTTATCACAACTTCCAGCAATTGTAGATGACATGGACTAAGTCAGATCTATGGTACTTTCCAGAAATATTGTAATACTTTGTTCATATAAAAGATAAAAAATGAACATATTTTCATTGTACATGACATGGACTACTTCAGAAGTGCATTAGGTACGTCAATGTACATAAGATGTACAACAGATGTACATATTATGTACATCTGTTGTACATTCCCCAACCCTATGTACTTGCAGCTTGTGTTGGTTTGTATTACCTCTGGGTGCAGCAGAACTCTATCTCGTAGTTTCTTAATAGTCTTTTGTGTATTAGTCCATTCATCTACAAAGCAAATGAAGATCACTTAATTATGTATACACACTCATAATTGTACCAATAAGAAAGACAGTAAAAGCAGAGTACTCAAGTGCAATGAACAAAAACTGTGATACATATATTCATAACTAGAGAATTTTTACATCAGTCAAAGTCTGTACCAACAATGGGCCACTCGAGAGGCCAATAACATGATGGCAGTTTCTCCATTCCTTGCTCCATATATTGACTAAATTTAGGCAGCATAGCACCCAAGTTGCTGCCATAGTTTGCCAGCAAAATCTGTTCCACCTGCTATGATATGCTATCTGCTGCATTAGTCATTGGATGCTCTTTCACATAAACTATACCATCTTCAGCCATTTTGAATACACTAAGCCATGGAATGAGCTCCATGACACGCAATCTGTCGCCAGCTAATATTGGTGTCCAAGAGAAAGGACATATGTAGCTTCCTGCAAGATTCAGAATGGATTTGTCTCTTTCATCGTCGATCAGAACTGTATTTCCATAGTACTCTGGGTACTCTTTCCATACCACAGTTAATGGTTTCACAAACAACCCCTTTTGAGGTTCAATAAGGTGTTTGTGTGGCAGAGTCCAACACTGCTCCTGGCTGTAAATAAACTTCAGCGTTATGAAAAAAACATCACAAATATGATCCACAATTGGTTGAAGATTTTTAGAAGTGAGTGAAGACCAGATGGCAACATCAAACCCTTCTCTTACAAATGCTAACAGTGATGCTAACCCTGGCCTACAGTAAAAAAACCTGTATCCTAAATTGAATTGAAGCTCATCTTTCTGGATCTGTTGGTATCTTGAGTTAATATTTTCATTCTTGTGCACACTCTTGCCCAACACAGAATTTAAGTCAAAGATAATGAGTTTTCTCCCTGACTTAGATGATTCACCTGTCAGCAAGAAAACACTTGAGAGTCTATTCACAATTGATAATTACATTTCAGATTACACAATTGAGAAAACACCTTGATAATTACACAATTGTTATTTGCACAGGTGTAAATGAGACAAAAAAAATCATTTTTAGCACGCCAGCCTAACCAAGCGTGCAACCCTCCTTGCAATTCTAGGCTATCCACGTGGAGCCTCCACCTCACCAAATACTAACGTGGCATTGACTACCACCATTAGATCTCTATTTTATAAGATCTAGGGCTATGAAAATTAGAAAAAGGCAAAAAAAATACACGGAGATGTGAATGGGTTTAGCAACTTCCTGCCGTTTCTCTCCCCTGCTTCGCTTCCTTTACCAGAAAGAAATCCTGGCTTTCATGAAATATGTTTCCAACGTTTGCTCCCTCTTCTCATCGAATGGCTATTTGCATGTGTATTGTTGTTGCATGGGAGGTCTCATGCATGCCCCCCCCCCCGTTTAAAAAGCTCGATTCTTCCACTTTTGAAGCTCCAGCTATGGCGTTTGTACATGAGGATATTGCGGCTATGGCGGATAAGGTCATTTGTGGCTTAGCTTTATTTATCCGACACTCTTTTTAAGGCCCTATCGATATTTTCTCTTGCGGGGATCGAAATTTGCCATCCGTGATTTGTTCTCGAGGATATCATATTTTCTCGATTCGCATTGTACAATGACGCTTTTCAAAGATTAATCAGAAGGTAGACTCATTTTTTATCATTCAAAGGCAGTTTATTTCTTCGTGATAATCCGTGTATTCCCTATTTTAAGCAAAGATCTTGCTTCAATCCTTCCACAAGATAATCACGATTTACACTTGAAGTAGGATTTAGGGTTCGAGAAAGTAAAGCTTGTATGCTTAACATAAGTGGTGATGGCATATAAGAAACATATGCTTTGTTTCATTTGACTTTCCCACCCTTGAAATAATTTCAGTCTAACAATATCGCACACAATATGTTCTAGGTATTCCAATGGAATCTTCAAAGTAAGGCTCCTTCAAAATACATCCAATGCCAAAATGTGGTGGGAAATCTTAAATCTTTCGTCATTGATTCCTAACTATTGTAGCTGAAAGGAATCACATTATCACCCAAATTTTAGTTTTCTTAGTGGAATTAACCATTTGGAATACGTGGGACTTGGAAAAGCTTGTAGAAAGAAGGAATCAATTCCAAATTCTGCTCCTCATGAGATACTAAGCTAAGACAAGAGAGGACAACATTATAGTTAGTGCACTGTGGACTACTCTATTTGTGCACATCCGATTTTTCGTGAGTGGGATGCACAGTTTGTATGAACTTGATTCCATTTTAGACCAATCATCACTTACTTGTTTGCTCCAACTTCTTGCTTTTGTTCTTGATGACAAGCAGCGTACCTGCTATATTTGCGGTGTCTTGATCGAGTACGCAAAAGTCGAGACTTAAAATGCAAATCCAAAAGATGTGCGATTTGACGGCAACACATTTGACATCATTACCAATGCAGTAACTACTGGTCTCTCATGGTCATGCTTAGAAGAACTGCATTATTTTTATTTATGCATTTAATTCAACTGCCATTATTGTTGTCCTTGTTGTCCCGGTATTATGGTGCCCTCGCTTGGAACTCATAGTATCCGGTGTCTGACCTCTCATTGTAGTCTAAAAATAGCCATATTCTATGCCCCTGTGTAGGTTTTATACCTTTATGCGAGAAGTTAGAAAAATTGCCACAATTCATCATAGTGCAAAAAAAAGGAAGAAATGATGATATAGATAAATCAAGAGCTCAACTGACAACTTCAAGCCTGCGAATCCAAAATCTGTTTAGCCATCGCAGTTGAAGAGATAAAGAGATTGTAAGATCTTTATTCTTGTCAACATCAGTAATGCATATATGGGGGATCGGTGGTGCATATAAGAATTTCATACAAATGCTGTCATCTGGCTGCACAGACCATCTTATGCCTTTGAGCTTGCTTACTTCCGGCATGCTAAACTTTAGAGTTCTTGCAGGTAGCATTCTACAGATCTATAACCACTGTTGGAACTACATCTGCCGCTAGACCAGGATGTTGGTGAAGCTAAAGCATTGCATGTTGATGTTAAGGGAACACTTAGGCCAAAAGTCTGCTTCAAGTAGCCGAAAGGTGCAACATTCCTCATTCTAGATAAATTTTGTTATTATTCCTTAGGAATAAGTATATCTGAAGTATATGTTCAGTTTTACAATATGGACTAAATGGTGAAATATCCAGAGACTTTAGGTGAAATGCAATGTCATATCATTATGGAAACACATTCGGAGCTTGTGATTTGCATTGAAAAACATTATATTAGTCCATTTGTGATATATATATATTTCTGGTAGAAAAGCATATACGCTTACTAACGTAAAGTATTACTTGTTCCGACTGCATAGATGATGGTACATGTTCTCTTTGGCGCATCATCACCCGAAAACCCAATGGCCCTCAATGTATCGCGGTTTGTAAGAGAGTGGCCACTCTACAAGCAAACTCCATACATCATGCACGGACATGAGACTCGTTGGCAAACCGATAATGCATCAACATTGTAAATGTGATGATGAAAAGGTTCTAAATAATGGGTGTTATAAAAATATACAACGTACATTATACTTTTATTGATTACTAGTTAAAGGAATACCAGAAATGTTTCTGCCTGAAAAAAAAAAGAAATACCTACAGAAAAATACTTCTTCATGAAGTATTTTACAACAATTAACAATCACATGCCTAACAAAAAATTGATCATTCTAACCTTGATTCTGAACATGGAACATGTCTCTGATGTTCTTGGGTGGTACCATTAATCGGATGTTATAAGTTCTGAGCCCAAGTTCTTGTTCGTGGCTTGGCTTGTAAATTCTTTGTTGCGGACTAAATATTCTAAATGTTGCAGACTAAATATTCTAAATGGTGTCTTCTATTAGAAGTTGTGTCTAGGGATCTTCTGTGACCCAGATAGACTAAATATTCTAAATGGTGTCTTCTATTAGAAGTTGTGTCTAGGGATCTTCTGTGACCCAGATAATGAACTGGAAGGCTATCTTCTCCTCCAACACCAGGTTTGAAACATCAAGATATGCCATTTTTTTGCTAGTTGGGTTGGTTCTTTCATACATTTTGGCTTTGCTACCTTGTAATGCTTTTAGACCTATCATGGTCTGTCAAGTGCTCAATATCCAGAGACTTTAGGTGAAATGTCATATCATTATGGAAATACATTCGGAGCTTTTAAGATGGCTGTTGATTACCTATGTTTTCCTTTATTCTAAATGCTAGTTCTCAGTGCACTACTTTCTTTAAATTGTTGCTAAATACCAAGCTCTATAAGAAAAAACTAAGAAATATGGATACCTTAAATGGAGGGGCATCATCTAAACTATCTAAACAACATATGCTATTTCAACCATGAACAATAAATTTCAATATAATTTTTCCCTAATTATGCTTTCAAATGGTTTGAAAAAACGTAAAAGACAATTCAATTATCTTTTCCTATCCAATTACCTTGCCCTAATTTTCATGCGCCTATATTTTCTATGGCCTCTGGCGTGCCTTTTTGCTAGTTCCATTATTTATTGAATACAAAGAAGCTCGGAGCATGGCTCATACAAAACTGTAATTTATAAACAAGTCAAAGAGACTATCTACCCTGTGTAGGAACAACTGTTTGTATATTCATCTCGCCTTCTCCAATTAATGCCTCCATTAGATGATCCCTCCGTGACTTGGCATAGGCATCAGTGAACCAACTGGGTGTCGTCTGCATGGTGCACAAATATTAGAGGACTATATCAACAAACAACTAATAGGAAAATAACATGTTCTACTTACAAAAATGGAGCTTGGTTGTGCAGCAACCATGGCATCTATGAATTTGTGCATGTAAGCCACAATGTACATGCAAGGGTTGCTGGTACTAGTTTCTGGCACTTTAGGACAGAAGACAGCAGCATCAAAGTTCTTCCTACCATGGCTTAAGCTGTTGGATCCCAGTATCATGTTATTGATCACAAGCTTATGAAACCTGCAAAATTGCAATGTGAGAATAAACAAAGCATAAGAAATTGCAATATGAGAATAATCAAATCATAAAAAACAAAACAGAAATTCATACTTACTTCTGGACCACTTTAGCATCGGGTACATAGCCTTTGACAGGAGAGAGAATCTGTATACTTGGGCTAGCTATAGATGGAAGAGTGCTTTTCAATGGACCAGCAAGCACAAGTATTGCCAATGCCACATTTGGGCCTTGCAGAATTGGAACAAATATGTATTGGCATCTTGCAATCAAAATGCCATCCAGCCCTTCCTTTATGTGAGTGTTCTGTACATCTGCCCTTCCCCCCTCTCCCTTCCCCTCCCCCTCCCCCCCCCTCCGTTCTTGAGGGAATTCACAAAATTCTGGAAGCTGTCCGATCGGAACATAAAAAACTTGTGTTTCCAATCAGATGAAAGACAGCTACAAAGGTACCTGCACACAAATCCAAAATACATATTAATACATAAGATGAGTGACTTAGGGAATGAAATAACATAAATATGTTTAAATGCTATCCTACCTCCCATAGACATCTACCATCTTAGAGGTCAAGTCCAGCTTCCAGCGGAACTCGTCAACATCACTTTGAAAGACAGAGGGTGCAGGCTTAGGAGGACAGTCCCTATAACGAGTGAATGGAACCAACCTTTTCAGTCGATCCACTAAACTGTACAAGGAAACAATAGCATTAGCAAAAGAATATATCTATTGTAATCAATTGTATATTACTCACCTTGTTTTTTCATCACCTGCTTCAGCATCTTCTGTGGACTGCTGCACCTTCTTTGTTATCACATCAATATCTGCTTGTAGGTCCTCCTCTTCATCTTCCGGTTCTGGCTCAGCAGGATCATTTTCCTTCAGGGCCTGTGATCGTGTCTTATGTACAAAACAAATGTGGTTAATTATCATAAATCTAAGATGTTTAACAAAATTAGCTCATCTTACACATACCTCTTTCTTGGTGGTGGTGGCCCTTTTTTGCCTGGAGATTTTCTTTTCGGAGGACGTTTTTTTGTTGTTGGAGATTTTGCCTGTTTTTTGCCTCTTGGAGTTACATCACCAGCATTCTTTTGCCTCCTCTTTGGAGTGGACTCAACAACCAACTCAACTTCCTCTTCCCTGCACTCTCTTGGGTTAAAATCTAGATCTGTGTCCATTGTAGCTTCTGTAATAGGTCCAGAACTGGCATCTGCAGATGATGCTGAGACAGAAGCTGAATCTTTCTTAGGAGCTTCTCCAATTAGTAATTTAGCACTTGGTGATGAAAGTGTTTCTGTTGGAGCAGTCAATGAAGGCTCTGCACCTACAACTGCTTTAGCTTTCTCAACTTCCATCCTCTCTATTTCCTCAACTTCACTTTGCCATGTTCGAAGAGGCACTTTGCAGATGGTTCTATTACCAGCACTGTAAATGTCATTGGTGATCCGAACCGAAAGGTTTGGTCTGATTGATTCACCGCTTATGGTCAATAAAATCTGTAAAGAGATTCGATGCAGATGGCTCAAGAACATCACCCATGAAAGGTGCTTCTGGGATAGGAACAGCCTCATCTGCAAACAAATGATCTAAATTTCAATAGACATAAAAGAAATGAAAACAGAACTTAAACAATGAGAAATATCAGGTACATTCTGGTACATTCAGCTTCAACATGTACATTTCATGTACAGAAAATGTACCAAATGTACGTAACTACATTTAACTGTAGCCAAATGTACATGTAATGTACCTCAATGTACCTTATGTACATTTAAGGTACCTAGAATTACCTAGAAGTGCCTAGATGTACCTAGAATTACCTTGAATTACCTAGATGTACCTAGATGTACCCAGGTATACAGTTAGGGAATGTAGATCTATGCCCAAAAAATGCACATACTTATGAATCCATCTACAGATGACTCTAAAAATAAATGCATGTACATCTATTTGCAGATGTAGACTCCATTAGATACATGTGCAACTGATACTTCTACAGTCCAAGCTAAAAAATAAAAGCATCAATAAACAAGCAAATATATGCCTATGTACCTCTGCTTACAGATGTACACTAAAAGTTATACATGTACAAGGAATAGCAATGCACTGAAAGCCATACATGTAGAACTATGCAGATTACAATAACAAATATGAATTAAGAGAAATATAAGTTTAAATTTTGAGAGTAATGCATACCTCTCATAGCAGGGAAACCAAGCTGAATTCGAATGCCCTCATCCCAGATGCAACCTTTTATGCAATTCTGTTTTTTATGGACCAGATAACACAAGCAGAAGAGGCAATAAGCATCTCTGCATGGAGCTAGCAGCAACAAACCAGATTTGCCAAAGCCTTGGCCACAACAGGTACATGAACTGAATGTGATGAACTGCTCTATAGAAGTAGCTCCTACAGGGTAGGGCCTCGGGTGCAGAACAATAGGTCCTGCTCTCCCCATGAAATCCAAAATCTGTGAATGCCTTTGCTGAACCAATGCAATGCAATTAAGTTCTTCCTTTGCTTGTTCAATTGAGATTTCAAGATAGAATGGCAAGTATGATGTCAAATATAGTGTGTTGTAGCAAGGTTGGTATGATGAAAAACATGATGGCAAATATGATGTGTGGTGTTGTGTTGTGTGCTGATATGTGGTGTTGTTATTGTATGATGGCAAATGTGATGTATATCAAGTTGTGCTATGATACAACTCACTAACACATGTCTCCCTAATTGCACACTTTCACAACTTATTAAATACATAGCATCAATCTACAGAACAGGCTTTAACGGCTGCTAAAGCCAAACTTCAGTATGGAAAAGAGAATCAGCAAAAACTCGAAAGGCAAATTGAACTTCTTGAACTTGAAAAGAGAAAGGTCAAGCTTGAAATCAAGAAAAATGAAGATGTCATGAATAAGCAACCTGAAACTATAGCAGGTATCATGTACATTAACAGGTTGAGGGAGAAGGATCTTAATGAAAGAATCTTACCTGGCATTAGATTTTTGAAGAAGGAGATGGCTGATGTGGGCTTTGAAACAAAGCTAGCCATTGAGAACATATATGAGCTAGAGCCTAGATTTCAGAGATTTTAGCTGTACATGGAGGGGGATGAAAGTCCTTGTCCTTTTGATCCAGTATTACCACCTCTACCACTAGCAACAGAAGTAGAAGGAGACACAAACTGTCTCTATTGTGGATGGTCCTTTCAGTGGCAGGGGTGGCCTTTGCCTATTGTGTTAGTCAAATGCAGTCACCGGTATAATATCCCATATTTGAGCCATCATTTGAGGTAATCATTAGGCTGTTGTAGTTTGTAACGGTCCTAGCCACCTAATGGGTCAATATACCTATTTATGTATGTATATACATATTCATGGCATATATGCAGCATGATATTAGGGTTTTATCTCTTTGGAGAAAGGATTGTTGCAGAGCATGAAGGTAGGGAGCAATTCTGGGCAGTTTTGGAGCCCAAAATTTGAAGCATCATATCTCGGCAACCCGAGATCCTTTTCGTGTGATTTTTCTTTTTGTTGGAAAGGTCTTTAAGTAAGCTTTCCGGAATGGGTCTGATCAAGCCAAAACTCATCCGTATGCAAAAGTTATGACAGAAATAGTGATGCTGAGTCAGAATTGACTGCACTATGCCTATTCTTCTGCAGTTTGCTTCTTGGAGCTAGAAGACGATCTTTGGAGGCGCAATCAATTACAAGGGGTCCAGAGGTCTATGTGGAAAGAAATTATCAGGTGGGGTTTTTCTTTTGATCAATTGAGATGTGCTATGAGCTGCCATGATTAGTCTACTGTAACGGGCCCATGGTAGACCGCTCGAGTATTCGAACCTTGAATGTGCCTGTGGGGCGTTCCCGAGACACCGGCATAAATGGGTAGAAGCGACTACTCATAAACGTCTAGACGGTTTCGCCCAGTTGGTTAAGGGCATGTCGGTTAGGAACGTTACATAGTTCAAGATCTCCTTTCAATTTTGAAATTACACAGTTATTCATGTGCTGTTGCAGGCATACAAGGAAGTGTTGTTATTGCAGATGTCAACACATGATGTCCTCCCCATGGTTGCGTGCTTTTGGTGGCAATGAGTTTGCACAAGAAAATGAAAAAAAGTATGAAGAAGTATCCAAGTATGTGACAGCAGCAGAAAAGGAAGAATAACCCAGGGGTAAAACAGTCAAGTTACAGCTTTGCTATTTTACTTACACACTAGCTTGATGACTGCTGAATTTGCAGTTGACTCAGAAGCAATAGAAGCAGATGTGAAGGAGAAGATACTAACTTATGACCATGTATCTAAAGATGGTACTATTTTGATCCATGATTAATGTTGTCTGGCAATGATGTGGAGCTTCAATTGCCATAGTCTAATCAATATTGGCCAATATCATGTTAGAACCATGAATATATCCATGGTATGTTCTGGTATCTCCATTGCATATTCTGTTAAAACCAGTGCCTTTTATAAAAACACACTAAATACGTTTATACCAGGTTCGTGCCATAATAAGAGGAATAGCTATTTGCTTTTGTGACACGTTTCTATTTTGCTAGATGAAGAAAGATATCTTCACGTTTAATCCAAAAGCCGGGAATCGGTGTTGGTTCAATGGCGAGCATCGCTCTGAAATTGTGCTATGGTATTGAAAATCGAGGCGATTTTTGTTGCAATTCGCAGTTTAGTGCAAGATTCTGTAGTGCGCGACCTTTGGGCCGTAGCTGCCCTGCATTTGTAAAATTGAGCGGAAATAGGAGTTCCCTTTTGAGCAGAGCTGAGAAGTCCGGCAATGAAGATAAGAGTAGCGATGGCGAAGCCAAAGAAGATGAGATAGGTAATTTTAAATTGCTCTTTTCCTTCCATTGCTCTGTTTTTTTAGCCCCTTTCATTTTTAGGGTTGTGACTTGCAAGTTACGTTCTCACACCATATCCGGTTAGATTTTTTCTGCTGTCGTATGAACTTTAATCCGGAAATGCCTATCAGCCATTTTTTCCTTACCTGATATGTGGCGTTTTGCATCTTCTGATGAATCTGGAAAACATCCAAAAGGTTTTCATATTCATATAGAATGATAATCTCTTGATATCTCTATATTTAATTTGAAAATGCATAGCTGTATTGTTAGAACAGAGCACATATACTAATGCTGCCTTTGTCATAATCTGCATGTTTGCAGGCATGTTTCAGCGCATAACCACCTCTGCTCAGATATTTGTTGCAGCCCTGTTTTGGATTATACTGTTTTTTGGCTCAACTGCATGGGAAGGAAGATCCAAAACACCAAAAGGTGGAGGCAGATCCAAATGAAATGTAATTTCTTAGAGCTCATGCCTGTATCTACTTACAACCTTGTCCAGTTTGCTGCATCAAATTCTGCAGCAAAGAGTAACATGCTTGGATTGTAAAAACACAATTTGAAGCATGACATCGGAGCATGTTCCCAGGTTATTCTACACTTAGCTCCATGAAATTGGTATATTTGAATGGTTGCTAACATATACAATATACAGAAATGAATAATTAACTATCTTTGTAATATATTAGATTGTTATGTATGCATCTATGTAACTTGCACGATGTATTAAAGATGTAATACTTGAAGCATGTCAATGTTCACTATAATTCTTATATATGGTTCAATTGGTCACGAGGAGTTTGGTGTAAAAAAATTAATGGATTTTGTTTCAGCCTTTCAATTCAAGTGTTTGGACGATCTCCAGGGAAACAAAACAGATTTATATGCTGGCAAGAATAACACAACATCCACCTTTGTCAATACATATCTTGAAAATTTAAAGATTGGAAGTAGAAAAGCAATTTAATTCAATCCAATTACATGTCAAACATCTTGAAAATTTAATATTTAAATTGTATGTGCTTTAAAAAATGTCTTTTCTATTTTCTTGATTGGTTTCATTCTATATGTCATTTATGTAAGCCACAAAATTCTGCAAATATCACTTTTAACTATTTATCTTCCACCATGGAATACATTTCCATTTATATATACAACAAAAAAAATCCCTAGACATGTATATAATTCTTAACTAGGCATCTTCTACTTCAATATGGAGCTTCCCAAAATGAGATGAATCAGCATCAACCTTAGATAGAATAACATAATCGTCGGTGGACCCGTTGGAGCTAAATACATCCCAAATTGCAGATCCAAATGAGTCATCTAAAGGTACAAGCTCGATCTCTATAACACTGCAAGTACTTTGTCCGAGGCTGAGCTTAGCTTCATTTATACCCTTAGCAACCAAGACCTTTGTTTCTTTTGCCGATACCTCATAATACAACTTAGTAATCTCCAGTTCAAATGTGTTGTCATTACTTAAGGCCAAATGAAGCTTTACCAATGGCGATCCATCTTCTTTGTATTCAAAAGATAGCCTTTGTATTTTGGCACGTAATTGACGAGGTATTGGCATCTCCCCTGTTGATTCAACCAATGTCTTGTATGTTCCATATATTGGAAAATATTCTTTGAATAAAGATTCCACTTTCAAAGTAAATGGATGCAATCTTCCTGGCACAACTTCATGGGATTCCCCTATAATATCTTTGCTGTAAATTGTAAGAGGGAACTGCAATGACTTCAAACTATTTCGTCTTATTAATGTATTGTTGCTAATGTCCAATGTTAAAGGTACACACCCTTGTATACCAAACAAAATCTTGGATCGAAGAAGCTCAAGTGGAAAAACATTCACGTTCTTTACACCAATCTCAATCATGAGTTCTGCTTTTTCAATAGAGATAAATGAAAAGTGAATGCTATTGATCCCAACAATAGGCTCTTTTAGTCCAAATGCCCTCCGGCCATTCCTCTGGCTTATGTCTTGTAACTTTTTAAAGAAATTGGTTATTTTCTGTAAGCATAGATGGAAGAACTCATAAATACTATTCCTACTAGAGCTTGAAGGCTTCACTTGATCTATTCTATTTGTAGACGTAGCAGTACGAGGAATTGGACGAAATGGTAACTTCTTGGCTGGGTAGACAAACGACGTAGTTTGGCTCTTTGCCATTGGAACCCGATTGTTTGATTCAGTAGAGGACAATAATTGCACTCGCACACGATGAACTAGCTTTGAGTCACAACCTTCAACCTTCAAATCAACTTTCACTTTGTTTTTTGGATTTGCTGTGGAAATTTGGGACATGATAATGTGGCAAAAATTACAACTTCTACAACTGTTTAAAAACTCAAATCTTACCCCTAAAGCTGATCCTTTTTCCTTCTTTCAAATGATTTGCTTAGCTCACTCTAGCGTTCACTTGATTTTATGAACATAATGGCTTTGATTTATAAGAAGTATTGTCTTATGGTAATTGCCAAAGTATCAACATACTTGACGTTATTGGTCTCTAAGAATGACATGTTAAAGAAAGCATCTTACATCTCAACATTCTAATAAGAATTTTGATGAGTGAATATGACATCTCCAAAAAGATTACTTTACGTAGCTATGCTTTATGTACCTCCCATCTCGAAAGTTTGCTTGCTTTTAGTGACATTCCAAACTTGAAAATGAAGAAACAATCATCAATGTTCCCGTTAGGTTATACATGTGTGGATGGAGTATAGTGTTGTGCATGAATTTTAATTTAATCTTTAGTTCCCACGAACAAAGGGAAACAATTAGTAAACTACTATAATGCCAAAGAAATGTTTGTATTGGTATTTATAAAAGTATTAAAATATAGTAGGTAAGATATGGCATCTCCAAATTTTTCCTTGCATATTTAATCATCTTACCAACAAATAACAGGGAAGAAGGGGTATCGCTCAAAAAATGGTATGACATAAACAAATGCACTTCATGTTATTTTCCATAACATTAAAATATCTCTAGCGAGGTATTGGTTCAAGCCTCACTAGATCCAAGATAAGGATTTTCTTTCTTTGTGTGTTATGGAGGAACCCCCCTAAAACCCCAAAGATTGGTTAGCAAAACAACCCCCTAAAACTATATCAAAATTTCTTTCTTGTGCATAATCCCCCAAAAAAAAAAAAAAAAAAAAGGAGGCTATAGGGAAAAAAAAGGTTTATGGAAATTAGGGCAAAGTAGTATAATTCGAATTCAATTGGATATAAAAGATAATTGAAATGTCATTTATGTCTTCTTTAAACCATTTCAAATCCTAATTACGACATAATGATATAAATTGAATTGAGTTTTACTGCCCATGATATCATGCTGCGAACTATTTCAAATTACAAATGGCATAGATTGTTTGAATACTTTAGATGATGCCCCTGCGTTTAAGGTACCATTATTTCTTAGTTTTGGAAGGGCATGATTTGAGGTTGTTGTAGCCCTCTTTGGTAGTGTTATAAAGGTTTATGTAATGTTTTTCGATTTTATTTGCCCTTTTTTTTTTGCATTTGGTTTCTTTTAAAAGGTTGATGCGTGGTTTTTTTTTTCTTTGTATGGTTGTGCTTGCCAACGTCGACGTTTGGTTTTACTTTGTGCTATTTATACGTGGTTGATAGATTTGTTATTTGTCATATATATTTCTTGTTGCTCTTATTGAATCTTAGGCAATACAACTTTATGGTTGGTTTTTTTGTTTACCTATGCAATTGTTAGTTGCATTAGAGTTGTTTTGATGTGTATATGTTTTGCGTTGCCCTTAGGAGGGCAAACCCTTGCTCATATGGTTTCTGGCATATTCTAAGTATATGCTGGAATATGTTTAGGATATGCGAGAAACTGCTCCAAACTTACTGTGGCCTGTAAACTGGCGGTCACCCATGTTGCTGGGTCGCCAGTATGCAAATTGACTAACTGGTACCATGGCTCTTGATCACCTTGCAATTGCCCTCAAATCCATCCATGTTATATCGGAATGGATATGGTTAGAGGTGCCTCGTTCTTCAAAAGCTTTTGCAATTGTGATCAAAATAGGCATTGGAGATGGAGAGGTTATCACAGCAGTAGAATGGCTCGTTTGGGATGGATGGAGCGCCCTCGCGGTAGGAAGCTCCACGAGAGCCTTGCGATTCTATTTTGAGAAGGGTAATCTGCACTGTGCTTTTAATTTCTGCAGTCTTGCCAAAGGGCAATGGTTCATTTTTTGCACATCACATTTCCTTTGCTTACCTTTACTTGAACGATGTTTTATCTGCATTTGTTATTCGGGCTAAACTGCATCCAATTGATTGCATTCTTAGAGCTCTGTTCTTTGAGATTAACTGCATTAACTGCATTCTGTAGCTTTCATGCTTCGAACTTGGTAACAATTGATTTTTTAATGACATTTTAGTATGATTAATCCAATTTTGATATGCTGCTTGGAGTGCCATAGACTTTAAGAATGATCATTCCTCATATTTGTAGCATATTGTGAGATTGTGCCTCTAATTGCCATGTTATTTATAGGATATTTGGTTGTAGTTTCGTAGTGGATGTGGCATCAGTTATGTCAGAGGTCAGAGGTGAGCATGGCTAGGATTCGCAGTTGCAGGCTGCTAAAGTGTTCCAAGTGTCCTTTACAGCATAGAAAATAGTCTGATATATGGTACACACATCATAACCTACCATTTCTAGAGGCATTAAACGGTAGCATTAGGTTTGGCTTCCCCCTAGCTTTATAAAAATTGTAAGCCATGACCTGCATGCTGCTGCAGAGATGGTCTTGAAATGAATGGAGCAATGCGTATGCACCACGTGTTATAGGTTTTATGGTAGATAATTTACTGGATATCTTGCAGTTGGAGCATATATTTGATTGTTTCTTTATCATTGTGTTTTTCTTTTTGCAGCCCATAGGCTTGTGCTGTAAACGCTATTGTTAGTATGCAGATACATTGTTGTGCAACAACAACTCTAAAGCAGATACCAATGAGGTCTTTGTCTTGGTAGATGTTGTTTGCAATGATCTAACCTGCAGAAGCTTGTGTACTCGAGATATTGCAACTATTACCATGGAGAAAGCAGGCTTTTGTGTCTGCTTTATACACTACTAGTAATGGTGCCCAGCGTTGCTGGGCATAAATTGAGAGCCTTAAATGTTGTGGTCCGCAATGAGAAAAGTGCGCCCAAAATATGTTCGCTCTATAATTCTTGTTTTTGTAAGGGAGGCACCCTGTTATAGTATAGTTTATTACACTCTGTGACAGTATAATCTGATATTTTAGATATGCACAGTTGTATACGATTTGCCTATTATACTTGATATATTTGGATCTTACATTCAATATCGATATAACTTAGTAGGAACAATGCCCAGCATTGCTGGGCAATGTTTGGGCATCAAATACAAATACATCTATATGAACCTTAGGAATGTTGTTGTTGCCTCTAATAACTTGTTACCCACCCTATATGAACCTCACAAATGTTCTCTTTGCCTCTAAGAGTTGGTTGCCCACATCTATATGACTTTTGTATATGGGTTGCATTGTTTGGTTGCCCACACCTATATGACTTTTGTATATGGGTTGCATTGTTGTGCAAGACTGCAGCAATTAGGAACGCAACATGGAAAGACACACCTGGGAAATTCAATTAGTTAAAATCTCCAGCTTGACATTTCACAAAGACTTAACATCTCCAAGTATAAGTTTGAGCGCAATTGCTTTACGAAGACTTAACATCTCCAAGTATAAGTTTGAGTGCACTCACACCCTTGGAAAAACTACATTGGATTAAGTTATTTAGAATTTCAACTATAAGTTAAGTGCAAACTCGTACTATTAGAGTGCAAATGTAACATTTATTACGCATAATAGACTCAGTTGCAATGACATTGCTTAAATCTTTATTTGATGAAAAGTTATAACGTTTCATAAAATAGAATATAATAGAAAATTGAGTGAGCATTAAAATTGGAGGGAACAATTGATATATAGAATCAAGCACTCTTATGCTAATCAAGAGATTACAACGTGTGGTAAATTTCTCAAGTGCGAACACGTGGAATCCTATACTATATTTCTCAATAAAAAACTGGAAAGTGAAGCCTATATGGCTTAGTTATAAAGAACCAAAGCCTTATTTACCACAGTAAATGAGAACATGTGGAATCTTGTAGTAAATTTCCCAATTGCAAACATGTGGGCAACGTATCAATGTAGCAGCACATACTTAGTAGCAGTCTAGAACACATATTTAGTAGCATCCTTGTTGCTCTTCCAAAGATCAAATGTTGATTCAGATGCTAGATCACATGGGGCCAGAACTGCAGGGAAAAATAATATACAATCAGTAGGAACAATCCTTCGAAAGAAATGGAGAAGGTTAACATATTACCTGGTCATGGCATGCTTGAGCCCAGTACATGCAATGCAGAAAAATTATTAGCTCTGTTTGCTAATGAATAAATGAAAGAGTAATGTAGAGATCTCTACCAGATGTGCAAGTTACATGGTCGGAATGGGGGATATCACCTGCATAAGTAAAACAGGAGGAAGTAAATCAATTAAGTTAGAATGGGATGGCATCTCGCTTGAGTAAAATATATCATTGAACATGAGGCAAGTCCAGAAGTTTTACCAGTCCACAATGTATTACTTTATTTTAGCAACAACCTAACTATACTCCTGCTGGTCCATTCTGTAACATATAGAGAAATAGAGGGAAAGAAAAATGCTGGCTATAAAGGATGTCACCACATTGTAGTTTTCTTCCAAGAACATTGTTCCTCAAAATCACAATTTTAGATGCTCTGATTCATCTTCCTCCATAAGAAAATTTCATCCACTTAAAGCTTCTCTGGCTTTCTGAACCCACACCATGAACCTCTTCTTCAAGACCATCATGAAGCAATATATCATGGATTTAGCCTGCTTATTTATAGCATATCTCAATCACAGACATGGTTCAAAATCATTACAATAGTCATCATTGCTGTAAAAGAGAAACCTAAGCTTTTTATCGACCTCTCTCCACAAAATTTTTTGATCTGAGCCTGCTCAGAGTTTGAACATGAGATGCAAAAGAGCTCCTCGATACGAATCTAGCCACTTTCCAGTGTTTATTTTCTAAACCCCTTCATGCCAACAAAAGAAGACGATATTCGAGTGCTCATGGAAAATGGGCATGCTTTGATTCAGCATATCCAAACTGTGATAGATGTTGGATGCTTGTAAAACCCATTTCAAAACAGAGCTTTCCATTTTCGAGGCCCTAAGATTGGATGAGTAGCAAACAAAAATATATTGTTTGGGCCGCTAGACCATTCTACAGCATGCACAGAACAGTATGTAGATCCGGGCATGCATCTAGTCGAGGCAGTAAACCTAATACATTGTCTAACTGGCCCTCCGTTTCCAGTCATGGCTCCATATCCAACCTGTTGTAGTTTCCAATTCCCAAAAGCTCACGACCCATCAAAGGGCCCTGTGTTCCCATCTTCAAACTAAACCCACTTTGTTTCTCTGGCTCCTCCCCGAACTGTAAAAAGTAAGAAAAGAAATGCATGCTTCACGACATAGCCATAACCGTCAGATCTGTAGGATTTGCAGCCCTAGATCTCAACCGCACGATCTAGGGCGACACACAAAACAGACATACGGGATAATTTTATTATATAGGATATTCATCTACTGTTGCACCAAGCCTTAAGATCTATGAACTTAAAGTACTGACAAAATTAGGACTTAATGCTGTTATACATGAATATAGAGGTGTCTATAGTCATGCTAGCTATAGCTCGACAGGAACCTGTCCCATCTCGCTAGATTTTTAAAACTGTCCCATCTCCCTATGCCAATGACTCGCCCAATCTTTTATCTTCTCAGCTTTGGTGAGGTCCATTAACGGTGCTGCTACCTTTGCAAAGTTCTTGAAGAACTTGTTGTAATACCCTGCTAAGCCAAGGAAGCTCCTCACTTCATGGATGTTCTTTGGTGCTGGCCAATCAATTACCGCTTCAATCTTTGCAGGGTCGGTGGAAATCCCTTTCACTGTAATTACATGCCCCAAGTACTCTACTCTTTCGGTTGCGAAGTGACACTTGGATAGCTTTGTATAAAGTTGATGTCTCCTCAACTTTTCAAGTACCTTCCTTAAGTGTTGGGCATGCTCCTCCAAGAATTTGTTGTAGACTAGAATGTCATCAAAGAAAACTATAATGAACGTGTCTAGAAATTCACGGAAAACGTCGTTCATGAGTCTTATGAATTTTGTTGGGGCATTGGACAACCCAAATGGCATCACTATGCAATTGATCCATCAAATCATCTGATCGAGGCACGTATACTTGTTCTTGATAGTGTGCTTGTTCAATTGACGATAGCCAATGCACATTCTGAGACTTCCATCTTTCTTCTTGACAAATAGGATTGATGCCCCGAATGGAGAGACACTAGGTCTTATAAATTCTAGGTCTAGCAACTTCTGCAATTGCTTCTTCAATTTTGTCAACTCCTGAGGTGACATTCTGTAAGGTGCCTTACTTGTTGGCTTAGTCCCTACTTCAAGTGCTATTTCTTCGCTTTTCGACTCCCCTGTAAGGTGGAAGTTGCTTGATCTCATCGGGGAACAAATCATGGAATTTCTTCACTAGCTTGGCTATTGGTTGACAAACTTGTTCAATACTTTGCTTTTGTCTTCCCTCTTTTTGGCTGCTCAACCCCGAGCTTAAAGATGTAGGCCACTTGATCCTTCTTTATGCATCTAAGAAACTTCTTACAAGACATGCATTGCATGATTGGGGTGACTTTTTTACCTGTTATCTCAATGACTTTGCCATTTGGTATCATGAAGGTGACCTTCTGCTTCCCACAATCAATCACAGCTCCAACCTGGCCAAAGTATTCCATGCCTATGATCAAATCATACTTGCCGATGTTCATGACTTCTACTCCAATTCCAATGTTGATACCTGGCAAGTCTATGTCGAAGTTGATCCTCTTTCCTGCTGTGTGTCGGGTTGTTCCACTTACCAACATAATAGGTATGGGCTTGGATTTCAAAGACTTCAGCTTCAACAACTCTACCATCCTTGGCGAAGCAAAATTATGGGTGCTCTAGCTGCATACACATTAGATTGCACTCTTATGATTAGCTTTTGTTTGTTGTTGCATTGGTTGTTTGATGATATAGTTGTGGGGACAAAACATATCAAAAAACATTCATAATACCAACAAATATATTCATGAGATATAATATTATTAAAATAATTAATAGATTTTTTTTTTTTGGTCTATTTATAGAATCTTCGATATGCCGGGTCGTCTTCCAAGAACTTCTTCACTTGGGCTATACCAACCGTACGTCCCAAGTTCCTGAGAATATTGGTGGGCGTACCACCTTGTAATGCCGTTACCAAATCTTCCACTCTTCGATACGACGTATAGGCTGCAGTGACGACTAATCTGCCATGACGTCTGTATGGGACTGCGAAGTCGAAGATGCTCAGGGCTATTGTCATCTTCATCACTATGGCATGGTCGATGTTTGGAGGCATCCGAGCATGTCTACCTAATCCCGAGAGGGCAATGAACATGAACACCCCTTCTTCTCCCCGTGGGCTGAACTGCTGGTGTATCACTGCAATCCTTCCGTCGGTGAGGAGTGGAGGGTAGAACCTGAGGGCCTTGTCATGTCCTCTCTCTCTCTTGCCTCTTCTCCGGTTCTGATGCCAACATGTGCCTTCTGGAGTACTCTCCACCGGTATTGCTGTCAGATCCTTGTAATCTGCGAACATAGACCTGGAGGAGGTCAAGTTGATCCTGTCTTTTTCGACCATGGTTGACGCCGCTGATGAAGAATTGGACATGAGTGCGCTCATCTTCTTGCCTCGAATGCCCATCCGTTCTTGGATGGCGATAAATTCTTCCTCCGAAGGCAACTCTTGTTGTGTCATCATCTGTCGAATATTGCTGTAGGCTTCGATGTTAGATGATGACTGTCCGGTATAGGTGTGAGCTTCCCTGATGCTGATAGGGAAGTCTTGCATTTCCCGGTCGATAAAGTCGTCGAGATTAGGTTGTTGGCGTAGGAGGTGTAGGAGCTCGTCCATTCTGTACCCTTTGTCTCTGCACTCTGAGAGGTTCTTTATGCCGTGCAGCAGGAAGTACTCTTGGCCTTCAATGATGGCCGGGGTTAAGCTGGTGATGCCTAACCCGAGCGGGGGAGCTGTCCTTGTCATCCTCAAGCCTTCGTCGAAGCCCTGAAGATATTGTTCTGCTTGCTGCCATTCTTCAATAGGGTCAACGTCGATGAGGTCTTCGACATTGTAGCCTTGTCCGCCTTCCTCCTATTCCGACCCTTTGTATTCTAAGGGCAACCGCTGCTCTTCGCCCTTGCGCAGGCCGTGGGTTCTATGTCCATTGGATGGTTCTCCTATTTGAGTTTGGGCTCCATGGGACAAGAAGATGGCTACAACAGCAGTTTACCAAAAGTATCTCTTCATGTTTATTGATATAGTCATATAATCAGCCATGCGAGCAGCTCTATTTTCTAAGTACTTGTCGATGTTTGGAACATTGCTTTCAGTCTTTTGCTCGAAGGCTATTCTAGGTGCAAAATACCCTATGCATGGGGAAGTTCTACCAATGAAGGGCCTATCTTGGCTTGGAACTCTCTCATGATGTCTTAATAAAATGGTGTGGCATTTATGGTAGCATCGCATCAATCTCCTTACGGAAGGCGGTGAGACAAAATTGATGTCGGCCTACGCCACATGAATCATACCATCACTTGAATGAAGAAGTGGCCATTGCGTTGATATGGATGGAGTTAACAAGCGGATATGCAAGCGTCTCGTGAGAAGGGAAAATCACCTTGGAGTTGAGATTATGGGATGCAAATGAGGGGCGTGGTTATATTTATTGACAGAACCCTAATTTGTGGATTTTTTTTGGATTTGGATATGTCTATCACTTCAAGGTCCTACTAGGTATTTGACAGGTAGTCTAAGTTTATGAGTATCTAAAGGACTTCCTAATGATCCTATTGCAATAAATTTCATCTAATTTAGAGGTAGTTTGAGTGAGTTATGGCGATTTAATTGAACACTCACACAAAGTCTTGTGACAGAACACGTTCTAACTTTTTGAAAAGGGCCTGAGCGCACTCTATGAGGGGTGGGCTCCTGTTTGGGTCCTAGATGACTTCAAATTTTGGTATGAGGATAGAATAATGCTTATCTCACGGAGTTAAGCCGGGCTATATCTTTAGTTTCTAGTTTTGGACTTGTCTAGATATAGATTAGTGGCCAAACACTTACATAGTGCGCGAGAGTCCCGTTCAAAATTTCTGAAAGCGGTCTTACGCACAGTGAGGGGTGGGAATTTATTCGATCACTTTATGGGATTCTTGCCTCTTCAGAGGTCGGCCCTTGATCGCCACATTGTCTATTTTCAGAAGATGGTCAATATAGACGATGCTCGTCTCCCTAACCTAGCTTATATCATGGCAATGGGGCCCCAACGCCTCAAGGCCTGTTGGAGGGAAAAAAGAGCTCAATGGTTGGTTAGATGGAACGTATAGGAACACAGGTGCATACATGTGCAAACAGAGGCAGATCGCCATAGCTTGAGGCCATATCTTGACGCTTGCTTCCTCAGAAAGCTTTGGAATGCCAGTGCCCTTGAACAAGTCAAGACAACACACTACCAGCACCACATAAATCCCATATTGGAGCGAGCCTGCAATGCTACCTGCGTGCCCAATTGTCTATGAAAAGGCGCAGACTCATTGCCTCCATTCACATAGGAGCACACCATCTTCGAATTGAGACAGGGAGATGGATTGGTGAGCCATGCTAGAACAGGCTCTGTCAATGCTGCCAAATGGGAGTCATTGAGGATGAATCTCATACTCTTCAAAGCTGCCCAGCATGTGATCGAATCCAGACGCGCTATGCTGTGTTGGTCAGGCCTGGCCAGCTGCTATATGTGACATTGAGCACGACTTCCGTACGGGTGCTGGGATCATACCTTCAAGAGGTTATGGACATGCGAGATCAGCTATGTCCTCGGGCACACACTTGACATGTATATGTACATTTATTTCATGATGATGTATACATCATTCTTATTACTGCCACAGTTTTTCCTCGAAAACCCTTCGGGGCGGGGGTTTTTTAACCCGGCCAGTAATAAGTTTGCTGCGCTCTTTCTGGGTCCCATAGGTCGATTGGTCTCAGTGGATGATAAAAATCATTCTTTCTTTCTTTCTGTGACGTCCCCTACTCATATATGGTGCTCTCACCGTATACAAATAGGAGTTCATCCCCTATACCAGCTCCACACTGATACAGGGCCCTCCACGTATCACTGCAACCTTGATGAGTTCCAGTGGAAAGAATGAAGGGGTCATTTGCCCTGTCTCCCTCAGGGCCGACCTAGCTGCGGAAGCGTAAACATACATGTTAGTATACAACATCAATATCATCTACCACCTCGAAGGGTGGCACATCACATATCTGCATAGACAGAGATCAATACATCACATGGGAAATCCTACCCAAGGCTCAGACTCAAGGGGATGACTGACGGCTTGGGTCTCCAGAGGTCATTGCAGACAGAATTCATGGCAATGGATTTGGCTGGCATAAGAGCATGGGTAAGGGTAGTCCACTCCATCCGCCCCTCCTGTGCACACTTTGCAGGGTAGGTTGAAAAGTGTTGGGACCTGACTGTAGCCCGCCGGATGCATAGCCAAAGGGGCTATTCCTGGGTTGCATCTCCCGATTCCGATGGGGGGCGGTAGGGATCACTCCCTCCGAGGAGATCGCATCTTTGAATCAAAGGCGACTAGAGGGCCCTTTGCCCTTATTCGACTTGAACCCAATGGAGAGTGACACATCACTCCACGGTGTCGAGCCCATGCCTACCGCCCACCTTGATGGCAAGCCATTAGACCTAGTCCACGGGGGATCCCGGTAGGCCTTACACACGGAGGATCATTCTCATGAGCAGGGTAATAAAGAGTGGCTAAAATTCGCCAAATGGCGATTTTTTAGACCTTTAGTCAAATTTCATGGCTAAAGTTTATAAAGGCAATTTTTTTAGAAAAAGCATAATTTAGCCACTCCAAAAGGGGGTAAATTTTGAGCAGCTTAGAGTTTAGCTAGGAATTGTTTCTTTGCATGGTGTACTGAATCGCCTTCTCTAAAGTTGATTAGGGGAACCCTGATCAATTCAAATAGCCATGCCAATTCTATTGAGGGGCCTCTTTCATTTAGGAATTGCCATTAGCTAATTCAATTATATTTTGAATTTGTATCTATGAGTTGTTTAGGTTAAATGCTATGAAGAATGTTATATGATACGCATTCTAAGCTTTAAATAGTAGTGATCTCTTCTTGCAATTGTTGACTCTAAAGGGCTTCATCACCAAATTCACCATTTGGATGCATTTGACCCCAACTTAAATATGCATGTTCCTTCAAACGATATTGTTTGTTCCTTATGAATTGTACTTTGAACGACTTTGTTACCATTTTAAAGTTAAATATTGAATCAATGTCATTCATGTACTAATCAGTGCTCAACGTTTGAAGTTATATAGTTGCACTTTAGCTGGGGACCAAGAAAAATTCGCCAACATCAGAATTTCATGTCATATAAATTTTACATTTTAGCCAAGTGGGAAGATAATTAAAGGGCTTTATTTTATCAAATTTTGCCAAGAAATAAATCTGAGACTTTTGTTTTTCATAGGTTTAGCCAATCTTAATTTGAATATAAAAATATTTAGGGCCGTTAAAATTTACCCTGCTCATGAGTCAGGACATGAACCTCCTTATGAGCCAGTCTGGCCCCTTCACCCACAACCAGGTGTGGCTCCTGTACACAGGCCGAATTTATAGTGCACTAAAGAGGCTAACTAGGAGCATCAACTACCAGGCTTTAAGGTCTCTACCCCCCTTCCCAATACAATGAGTTCACAGAGATACATCGTCATACATATCACAGAAAACTAAAGAGCAAGATCTAATCTATATCATAGAGTAGGTTCTTTAGTTAAAGCTTGGTATCTGGGGATCTAAATGGCTGCTATGGGCAATTTAATAGGCTAAACCTACTGATTCAATGACTGGGAGACGGTTTAGGCTATTAAATTGACAAAATCTGATCCTTGGCTCGCACCCTCACATTACGAACTTCGACCATCCTCTTTGAGCTGCTAGAAGATGAAGCCCGGAAGGGGAAGCCCGATGAGCTAGATCGCTCGAGAGAGTGCGGGAGGTGGGTTTGGCTCTGGAGCAAGTGAAGCTTGAGAGTCCTAGAATGCTAATGGGACGAAAATAGCAAGTTAGGGTTTCCTCTACCTAAATAGGCAAAGGGTTAGGGCTAGGGTTTCCCATTATCCCTCTAAGCATGTGGGATAATTGGTGTGGCCCACTTGCCTTTATTAACTAGGTGGCATAAAGTGTCCACATGGGTAAGTGTGTGCACTTGGATAAATGTGCACATGGGTAAATGTGCACATTTATAAATGTACACACCTAGCAAGTTGCCCCCTAGGGTGCTACCTTGGCTACGTCGCGTACCGTCGGTCGGGATGGCGTGTCTGGCGTGAGAAAAGCGATTACAATATATGTCACGGGGACCGGGTATCTTTTGTCTTTGGAGCGTCACATTCTCCCCACCTTGAAATGATGCATCGTGGGTCTCCCCACCTTGGGATCTTCCTAACCTGCAATCAACTTGATGTATACAATCTATTACTATTATATTTACACAATTATTAGGATTATCTACGTCGTTACATTATCAAATAATTTATCAACTCGTAACTTCATTAAAACAAGGTATTTATTAGTCTCAATTATCTCAATATTTAGTTTATCAAAATTTAACACTTTCATATACAATTATTGTTCAAGGTACTCTTCATTCCTTGCAACACATTTCAACAAAATTTGTGTTGCAAGTCTTAGTAACTTCGACCTCCTTGCCCTCGGGGCTCTCTTGCGGCTGTGGGTCGACACTACGTTAGTACCATTTTAATTATTAATAAAATTATAGTTATAAGGGAACCACCCCATCTATCTACATGAATGCATGACTAATCTCCCGGCGTAAGAAGAGGATGCTTCTTCCATCGTGGCCGAGAAGACAGCGCCCTATAATGCCTATATGGCGCTCATGCCTACACCTTTAGTTGCCCAAAGCGTGGAGGATAGGGTCCTTGGTAGGCATTGACTAGAGGTGCTTTTCTATCAATGCATTCTGAATGACCTCTTATCTCTCGAGGGGTCTGCCCGTGGAGCAGTAGACTTTTTAATCTACCTTCCGGCTCATTCAAGCGGAACCCATGGTCATGCCTACATTGACATTACACCCGTCCTAGAGATCCGTAGCGGTCTCATCGCCGGTATGCGCATGCAACCCATACCTAGTATAGGTTGCATCGATTATTTATAACTATACATGAAATTAATCTACACAAATCGACAAACGAGGCGATTTCTTGAGGAGATGACCTTGCCGTCCCATTTTGCTCCATGAGCGTAGGTGCTTGCTTTATTAGATCCTTCTTAAGTACCCATGTCGCGTCTTCCACTGGCAAGTGTTTCCACTTGACTAAATATTGGAGAAACTCTGATCTCCTTGTTTTCTTGAAAGTTTTATCAAGAATCAATTCTGGAACTATCTCCAGCTGCTCTTCAGTCATTTCCAACAACGTTGGAGTGTTCGTCTGGATTTGGAGTGTGCTTCTTCAACAAACTCACGTGGAAGACTTTATGAATCTTTAGGTGTGCTGGTAGATCCAACTTGTAGGATTGATTACCTACTCTCCTGACTATTCTGAAGGGTCCAGCCCACCTTGGAGCAAGCTTCTTACAATTTCCGATGCAGAGCTTCGCCTACTTCACTTTGATCTTGAGCCACACGTCGTCGCCAACTTGGAACTCTCTGACTGTCCGATGCTTGTCGGCGATGCTCTTTTGTCGACTCCTTGCTGCGAGAAGATATCCTCGAACCTCCTCCACCAGCTGCATTTGCTGCGAAACCTCTACTTTTGACACGGGATTGTGCCAAGTGTCTGGAGTTAGACATTGGTAGCCGTAGTTGATCATGAACGGTGACATTTGGGATGATTCCTGCTTGGTGCTATTATACGCAAACTCCACCAAGTGAATATACTCTTCCCACATACTCTGCTTGTTCCAGACATAGTTTCGTAGTATATCCTTCAAAATTCTATTGGTCCGCTCTGTTTGCCCATCCGTCTGAGGATGATAGGCCGTGCTCATGGGCAGCTTCGTCTGAATCGTCGCAAAAAGATCTTGCCAAAAGGCACTCATGAACTTCGGGTCTTTGTCGGAGATGATCTCTCTCGGCATGCCATGAAGCCTGAAGATTTCTTTGGTGAAGAGCTTCGCTGTATCCATAGCTGTGTCGATGGTCCTGCAAGGCACAAAGTGTGCCATCTTCGACAACTTGTCGACCATAACCATCAAGGCATCTTTCCCTCTTACTGTCCTCGGGAGCCCTGTTATGAAGTCCATACTGATGACCTCCCACTTAGCGTTCGGCACCGCTAAGGGTTCCAAGGCTCCTGGAATTCGAAGCTGCTCTGCCTTCGTTTGCTGACACAGCTGGCACTCTTTGATGTAGCGAACTATCTGCTTCTTCATTCCTGGCCAATAGTAGCTACTGCGCACTTTGAAATATGTCTTCATAAATCCTGCGTGGCCAGCTATTGGACTGTTGTGGGTGTCGTGGAGAATCAACTTTCTCACCCCTGATGATTCCGGCATACACAACTTGTTCTTATGGTACAAAAGGTTACCTTCCTTCTTAAAATTTTTGAAGGTTTCCCTCTCCTTATCTGTTCTTGCTTCCTTGCACAAGCTTGCCCACACTTCCTTGAAGTCTGCATCTGATGGCAAGGATTCTTCGATCTTCTTTCCGAAGTCGTTAGTGAGCGTCGAAATTGCATTGCAGTGCACTCTTGTTGTCAGGGGATGCCTTGAAAGCGCATCTGCTACCACATTGAGCTTCCCCGGCTTATAGACTATATCAAAGTCATACTCCTCGAGGAACTCCATCCACCTTTGCTGCCTCAGGTTGAGATGTGGTTGCGTGAACAAATATTGGAGGCTCTGATGATCTGTGTCCAATTGGAACTTCCTCCCCAACAGGTATTGCCTCCAAATCCTTAGTGCTCTGACAACTGCAAGCACTTCTTGGTCGTGCGTCGGGTAGCGCGTTTCGGCGTCGTTCATCTTCCTGGAGTCGTAGGCTACTACCCGCTCTTCCTGCATGAGCATTGCACCTGTGGCTATCTTACTTGCGTCTGTCGCCACAAGCTTGTCCTTTTCTGGGTCCGGCAGGGTCAGGGCGGGGGCGGTTGTCAAAGCTTCCTTCAACAATTCAAACCCTGCTTGGGCTTTCTTGTTCCAATGATCTGCCCAATCTTTCACTTTTTCCGCCCTCGTCAAGTCCGTTAGCGGGGCCGCTATCTTTGCAAAGTTCTTCACAAACTTTCTGTAGTACCCTGCTAGGCCAAGAAAGCTTCTGACTTCATGGACATTCTTTGGTGCCGGCCACTATATGACCGCCTCAATCTTGGCAGGATCCGTCGAAATTCCTTCTGCTGAGATCACATGACCCAGGTATTCCACCTTCTCGGTTCTTGAAGTGGCGCCGACAACTTGGCGTTCTTGGTGCCTCCTTAACTTCTCGAGCACTCTCCTCAGGTGTTGTACGTGTTCTTCCAAGGATCTGCTATACACCAAAATATCGTCAAAGAATACTATCACAAAAGTATCCAAGAACTCCCTGAAGATGTCGTTCATGAGCCTCATGAATGTTGCTGGGGCATTTGATAACCCAAATGGCATTACCGTGAACTCGTAATGCCCATACCTGGTCCTGAAAGCCGTTTTGTGGACGTCTTCTTCCTTGATCCTGATTTGATGGTAGCCCGACCTTAGGTCAATTTTGGAGAAGACTTTTGCCCCTTGGAGCTGATCCATCAAGTCATCCGATCTGGGGAGCGCATACTTATTCTTGATGGTGTGCTTATTCAACTGCCTATAATCTATGCACATCCTCAAGCTGCCATCCTTCTTCTTCACAAAAAGAATGGGTGCCCCAAATGGTGAGACGCTAGATCTAATGAAGCCTAGGTCGAGCAACTCCTGCAATTGCTTCTTTAGCTCCGTCAGCTCCTGCGTCGTCATCCTGTATGGAGCCTTGCTCATCGGCTTCGTTCCTGGTTCGAGTGCTATCTCACACTCGACTCCTCTGTAAGGAGGAAGCTGCTTGATCTCATCTGGAAAGAGATCGTGAAACTCCGTGACCAACTTAGCTATCTGCTTGGGCAACTTGCTGAGCACCTTCTCTTCCTTGCTTTCTTCTGACTCGGGCTCTTTGATTTCAAGCTTGAAGATGTATGCTACCTGATCGCCCTTTATGCACTTGAGCAGCCACTTACTAGACATGCACTGCATGATGGGGACAAATTCTTTACCTGTGATCTCTATGATCTTGCTGTTGGGCGCTGTGAGGGTCACCTTTCGCTTTCCACAATCAATGAGAGCTCCTGCTGGACCAAGGTACTCCATTCCTATGATCAAGCCATATTTCCCAATATTCATCACCTCGGCCCCCATGTGGATGTTGATTCCCGGCAAGTCAATGTTGAAATTTATCCTCTTGCCTGCCGTGTGCCTTACTCCCCCGTTTGCTAACACCACGGGTCTCGGCTTTGACTTCAACGGTTTCAGCTTCAACATCTCAACCATTCTTGGGGATGCAAAGTTGTGGCTACTTCCCGAGTCTATCAGGATTACGAATGACTTGGCCTTGGCCTTCCCTATTGTGGAGATTACGATCACCGATTTTACGCATTACGTATCTATGGCGGCAAAATGTGACACTCACCACGAATGAAGTCGGCTTTGGCTCATTTGTCGTCGTCGACGGAGTGTCCCATCCACTCAACTCCGCTAATGCTGCACTCATGGCGAAAGGCGGATTATTTGATTGTGTGGCCCGGCTGGAAGCACCTGAAGCAAAGCTGCTTCTCTATGCACTCCTGCCTCTTCTCCTTGGGCATTGCACCAAAAGGGACCGCCTTTGCTTTGGAGTAATTTGACCCTTCCTGCTTGTCCTTGAAGGACACCTGCTTCTTCTCATGCTGCTTCCCATAGTTGCCACTATATGGGGCCTTTGCTAGACCCGGGCTAGCTGATCTAGGGCTATAGCTTCCTGTTCCCCTATCGATAGTCTTCTTTTTTACGCCCTTTGTCTTGAGGCCAGTCCCTTGCAAGCTTACTTGCCTTGGATTACGCCTCGACCTTTGTCTTAGGGTTTATTGCCCTCACTAGCTTTCGGATCTCTTCATTCAACCCTTCTATATATCCTTCCACTGCATGCCTTTCGCTCAACTTGGGCACATACAATCTGAGCCTCGTGAATTCCTCGGTGTATACAGCCCGATTTGTTGCCTGTTGCAGCCCGATAGAAGCTGGCTGTGTCATGTTGCACTTATGTTTCGTGGTACATAATGGCATTTGAAAGCCTTAACAAACTTTTTGAACACGCAACCATCGGCTTAAGCCATGTTATACGGCGTAGCCCTTCCACCAAATCGTCTTTGCTCCCTTGAGTTGGGTATTTGCCACCACTGCCTTTATCCTTGTCCTTCATACCATAGGCGTTACCATACTCACTCATCTCATCAAGCCAAGCCTCTGCTTCCATGCACGACACTTTGAAAATTGCTCAAGCTTTCTGGCCTTCCATACATTTCTTAATGCTGAGTCTACCTTCTTCTGGTAATCTGAGGCCTTTGTGTCTCTGTGTCTGCCGTCTCTACGGTCCTGGATCTCTTCTACCTCCTCCTCGGAATCGGAGTCCGAATTCGAGCTTGAGTCGGAGGATTCCGTGCTGGGGGACCTCCTTCTCTTGCTCCTCTTCTTGTCCTTCCTCGTCTTCTGAGGTGGTGCTTCCGGCAATTGGACGTTGTTGTCTGGGCCATCTCCCGCTTGTGCTGCCAAGAAAGCCTTTATTTGCTCAAGGTCCGTTCTCATCTGCGACCTTTTCTCCTCAGGGGTCATGGGGCCAAATGCCTCATATAGGTTCCTTGCTGGGTGCGGCCTAGGTGGAGTCTGTTCATCTCTACGGGTTCGCCGTTCCTGTTCGGCTGTTCCTGGGCCTCTAGCTGCATACACAAGTAAATCATGGCCTTACGGTTAGTTTTATTGGTTCTATTGCATTATATGTGTTTGTTGGTATAGTTGTGGAACAAAATACATCAACAAAACATATAATATCTTAAATACAAAGCCTCCGGGATCAAGAGTCTAACTATTCTTGAAATCGCCGGTAGGATGGGTTATCCTGAAGAAACTTCTTAACTTGGGCTATGGAGCGTCCCAAGTTCCTGAGGATGTTGGTTGATGTTCTGCCCTGCAAGGCTTGCACCAAGTCTTCTACCCTGCGGTCGGACGTGTAGGCCGCGGTCATTGCTAGTTTTCCCTGCCGTTGATAGGGCATATCGAAGTCGAAGATGTCAAGTGTCATCGTTCTCTTGACTAAGACGGCATAGTCGGTGTTTGGACCCGGTAGAGCATGCACGCCAAAAAGCAGAAGTGCGCGCGCATGAACACTCCTTCTTCGCCCCTTGGGCTGAATTTGCGGTGAATTACCGCTATTCTCCCATCCGTCAACAGAGAGAGATAGTACCTCGTGACTTGTCCTAGGCCGCTAGCTGTTGACTTCGTCGTCTCCTCGGACTCGATACGTGTCTCCACCGCATACTCATCGGCGTCGATCGATCTGTGAGTTCTCCATAGTCCCACGACTGCCGCATGTAATTCCCAGGTCGATCCGGGCCTCTTCTCACGAACACCCATGGGGGTTGGTGTCAAAAAAACTTCGGCATCAAAATGTTTCGTGGTTTTGCCTCGGATCCCCATTAGCTCTTGAATGGCATAAAATTCTTCTTGACGGCCAGTCTCGAGCTTCCAATCATTTGGCCCGGATGCTCTTGTATGCACGAATATCGGAAGTCGACTTCCTAGAGGTGTTCGGCTTCTCGACTGGATCGGAAAAGCCGGAAGCCCGGTCGATGAAGTCATCCAGATCGACCGTTGCCGCAGAAGATACAAAGAACTCGTCAAGTCGGTACTCCTTGTCTACGCATTCGGGGAGGTTACGGATGTCGATAAGGAGCAAGTAGTCCCTGGCCATCGATGATGATGGGGGCTAGGCTTGTGATACCTAACCCGGCGGGGGGCGATTACGTGGGTCCCACGGTCCTGTTGAAAAATTGGCATCACACATTACGCTGGATGGCACTCTTCTTTTGGGTCGAGCTCGGCGTAGTCTTCGTTAAATGCGAGTTGACCGGGTTCATCATCGCTCTTCCTTCTTGTTCCGCTTGGTACTGCGGAAGAGGCGATCATCTTTGAAGAGGCCAAGGGATCTACATCCATGGGAGGGATAGAGGTTTCACCAATGGGGTTGGGGGGTGGGAAAGGAAGATAAAAGAGGGCAGCGGTGTAGGAAAAATACTTGTTTCTATTAGGCATCAAGACCATGTAGTGCGGCAACCTAGCAGCTTTATTGGTCGGATATTTGGCAATGTTTGGGACATCACCTAAAAATTTGCTTGGAGGGAATTTGCCTAGGGACAAAATATCATGTGCAAGGGGGAGTTGTACTAGGGTCGGTCCTACCTTAGCTTGAAATTCGGACATGACTTCCATGTATGCTGGGGTTGCTTGCAACGTGGCTTGGACATCTACCTCTTTGCGGAAAACTTGAAAAATTGCATTGACATCGACCTTTTGCATAGGCCTCGGGCTTTACCACCATCGCCTAAAGTCAGCAGTTGCCATGGATCTAGAGTGGGTTGGACTAATAAACAGATGCAGAAGCGCCTCAGGGAGCTGGAAGATCGCCTAGAAGGTCGGGAGCAAACTTGTAGGATGCTAAGTGAGAAATGGGGGCCTATTTATAGACAAGGGAAAACCCTAATTTTTGGATGACCTGGAAAGCTATTGGGGTTGGGCAAATCTGACCTATTTTGAGGTCCAAATGAGGATTGGGAAGCCAATTTGATGGTTTGAGCATGAATAGGACTGCCTAATGAACCCATTGCAACAAACTAAAGGTCAATTGGGTGTAGCATGGTAGAGAAAATGTTGGAAGGTCTCACATTGTGCGCCTGGGGCTCGACCTAAAATTTAGATTAGGCCTCTGGCGCATAATGTGAGACAATTGGCTCAATTTGGTCAATACTTGTCCAATCTGGGTAAACTAAGGGTCAAAACATACTAGTCTCATCGAGTTAGGCAGGATTGACCCCTTACTTCGTCGATTTGGAGGTGTTTTGGACAACTTTTGGGCTGAAAGTCTCACATTGTGCGCCCAGGGCTCGACCTAAATTCTAGGTTGGGGCTCTGGCGCACAATGTGAGACATCTCTCACTAATCGGTCTAAATATGACCAATTTGACTGAAACAAAAGCCATTACTTGCTAATTCAACTTAATTAAGTAGATTTATACACTTATAGTTTACTCAAAAACACTTTGTATTCACAAAATTTATGATTTACAAAATTAATAAGGCTCTCCTTTAATAAGACTGGCCAAGTGCATATCCTTCTTCATTAAGGTTACCCTTTTTGCATATCTTTGTGCATCTTGGTGGGATCTTCAAAATCTGCACCAGTTTACGCTCGCTACTTCTTGCAAGGCTAAGCGACATCTCACTTGTTACTCTCATTTTGGTCTTTGTGTACTCTTGCGTTTTTTCCTTCTGAGAACTGGCGAAGCGGGCGATGGGGATAAGGAAGCGAGAAACTCCTGCGGAAGTGCGGATCTCGATTGCTCGATTCGGGATTGGGCTTTCTTTTTCCGCTTCTTTGGAGGTTTGGGATTCTCTGGCGGCTTTAGGATTACGCTTCTTTGATGGCCATCCACTGCGACAAATGTGACCTTATTCTCCTAGTAATAGGAGTTGTGGGCCTCCCATTTCTTCATGTCTTCTAGCGATGTTCCTTGACTTCCCCGATAGACCGGATAGAGTCTATCGCGTATGACTCCGACCACGGTCGCGGCTTCTTTTTGAGTCCTTATCCCAAGTCAGGTAAGGCGGGGGCACCTGTACTTGCTGATTCTGTCCTCCCTCCTCTCCTGCTGGCTACTTCCAAGTTTGGGTTGAAGTCGTCGTCGTCAGAATCATTAGAGGAGGCTGGCTGGTCGGCTGGCCGTTCCCTAATGACTACCTTGATGTTTGGCGTCTTCTTCAACTTCCTCTTGGGCTCCTCCACGTGTTTGCCATTTTTCTTCTTCTTTTCCTCGGCCTCGTTGGCCTCCTTCTCCTCCCTCTTCCTCTTTTTCTCCGCTTCGCTCGGCGCCGCTCTTTTGCTTCATGCATCCGGATCCACGCCTCGAGCTGCTCCTCTTCGGTTGGCTCGGGGTTTGGCTCGGGAATCGGCTCCCTCTGCTCTTCGTGTGCTTTGGCCTCTCGCTCTTGCTCCGCCTTATCTTGCTTTTCCTTCTCCATCTGCTCGAGGACTCTCTGGATTTGCTCGTCTCCTTCTTCCTTGAGCACTTCGGCTGGGGCATCCGAGTGCACCTCTGCCTCCTGGTCTACCTCCTGGTCGATGATGTTGGCCAGGCCATCTTGTGCTCCCTGCTGGGATCCTCCCCCTTGGTGCTCCTCTGAGACTGTCCCATCGCTCAATGAAGGTTGGTCTCTTCTTGCAAGAAGACAGTCCCGAAGCATCTGTTGAAGTTGGGCGCTGGCCGTTCTGTCTCCTCGAGGAACCCGAGCAGTCTGTTTAGTTCTCGCCATGTCTTACGGCTTGCCGATCGGAGGCCGGGCGCCCAAAAATTGCCTCAAAAAGCGGGAGCAATTTTCTAAAGAGGGAGGGGGTCTAGGTCTATTTATAGCTTGGGCAATTTTAGGTCAAAATTTAAGTTGCTCTTTTTTAATGTGCCAGGGCACCTATTGACTTAAAACATATACTTATTTCAGAATTTTCTAAGCTACTTGTCTCACATTGTGCGCTGGAGCCCCCAGCTAATAATTAGATCGAGCCTCTGGCGCATAGTGTGAGACATTGTGCATTTTAGACTAAATTTTGTGATTTCTAGGCATATTCTTAGGGATCTAATATACAAATCTAACTAATTCCTACCTAAAAACTCGATTTAGCATCTTACCTTATTAAAATTCATCAAGTTCTGAGGTGATTATGGCCAATGTCTCGCATTGTGCGCTCAGGGCTCGACCTAAATTTTAGGTTGGTGCTCTGGCGCACAGTGTGAGACATTTCTACTTTTGGTCAAATTTTAGTTGAACTTTTTAGTTTACTTGGTTTTCAGTTCTACTAACTGTTACTAGCTTAGTATATACTACAAAAATGAGAAAAAAATTTCCCACTTTTTCGAGGTTTGAGGATCCTATCAAGTTAGTACTACTGGGAGCATGGCCAGTGCTTTGCTCTTGGTCACCAAGAACATTGCTCTGATACCACTGTGACGTCCCCTACTCATATACGGTGCTCTCACCGTATACAAACAAGAGTTCATCTCCCATACCAGCTCCACACTGATACAGGGCCCTCCACGTATCACTGCAACCTTGATGAGTTCCAGTGGGAAGAATGAAGGGGTCATTTGCCCTGTCTCCCTCAGGGCCGACCTAGCTGCGGAAGCGTAAACATACATGTCAGTATACAACATCAATATCACCTACCACCTCGAAGGGTGGCACATCACATATCTGCATAGACAGAGATCAGTACATCACATGGGGAATCCTACCCAAGGCTCAGACTCAAGGGGATGACTGATGGCTTGGGTCTCCAGAGGTCATTGCATGCAATTCATGGCAATGGATTTGGGCATAAGAGCATGGGTAAGGGTAGTCCACTCCATCCGCCCCCTCCATTGCACACTTTGCGAGTAGGTTGAAACGTGTTGGGACTCTGACCAGAAGCCACGGATGCATAGCCAAAGGGGCTATTCACGGGTTGCATCTCCCGATTCAGATGGGGCGTAGGGATCACTCCCTCCGAGAGATGCGCATGTCGACTCAAGGCGACTAGAGGGCCACTGCCCTTATTCGACTTGAACCCAATGGAGAGTGACGCATCACTCCACGGGTGTCGAGCCCATGCCTCGCCCACACGCAGTGGCAAGCCATTAGACCTAGTCCATAGGGATCCCCGGTAGGCCTTACACACCAGAGGGATCATTCTCATGAGTCAGGACATGAACCTCCTTATGAGCCAGTCTGGCCCCTTCACCCACAACCAGGTGTGGCTCCTGTACACAGGCCGAATTTATAGTGCACTAAAGAGGCTAACTAGGAGCATCAACTACCAGGCTTTAAGGTCTCTACCCCCCTTCCCAATACAATGAGTTCACAGAGATACATCGTCATACATATCACAGAAAATTAAAGAGCAAGATCTAATCTATATCATAGAGTTAGGTTCTTTAGTTAGAGCTTGGTATCTGGGGATCTAAATGGCTGCTATGGGCAATTTAATAGGCTAAACCTACTGATTCAATGACTCGAAGACGGTTTAGGCTATTAAAATGACAAAATACCTGATCCTTGGCTCGCTCCTCCTGTTCTGAACTCGATCATCCTGCTGAACTGCTAGAAGATGAAGCTAGAAGGGGAAACTGATGAGCTAGATCGCTCAGACAGAGTCTGGGAGGTGGGTTTGGCTCCTGGAGCAAGTGAAACAGAGTCCTAGAATGCTAATGGACGAAAATAGCAAGTTAGGGTTTGCTCTACCTAAATAGACAAAGGGTTAGGGCTAGGGTTTCTCATTATCCCTCTAAGCATGTGGGATAATTGGTGTGGCCCACTTGCCTTTATTAACTAGGTGGCATAAAGTGTCCACATGGGTAAGTGTGTACACTTGGATAAATGTGCACATGGGTAAATGTGCACATTTATAAATGGACACACCTAGCAAGTTGCCCCCTAGGGTGCTACCTGCAGCTACTGCGTCGGGATTACGCGTCGGTCGGGATGGCGTGTATGCGTGGTGGTAACGATACAATATCGCCTTTGGGGACATTATCTTGTCTTTGGAGCGTCACACTTTCTTTGTTTGCCCTCCTCCTTCCACGTACGTCACCTTGTTTTTTTCGTAATGAGTATGCCTCGTACATCTTCATGTTTGTACTCCCTCAGCTTCTTCTTGTACTCTCACTCGTGCTTGAGTATATATGGCTCTCATGATGGCTTGGCCATCTTAGGATCTGCAGTTGCTTTTGGCCATGTCGGGTAGGGAGGTGGTGCTGCAACTTCTTAGTTGTCGGGATTGGAGGGTCCCGATCCTTTCGTCTGGCAGGGAATCCTCCAAGCATCATCATCCGACTCTGTTTCTAATGAGGACGATGCTGGCCTATCGGGCTCCCTCTCTGTTATTTTCACCCCTTTGCTGGGTGTGCTCTTGGTTTTCCTCTGGTGTTTCTTTGAGTGAGCTGATTCTTCCCCTCGCCCTCCCTCTGCTTTAAGAGTTTTGCCTTCTTTACAAGTTTCCTTCTTTTGGCTTCCCTCTTCTTCTTGCCGACTTTCTTGATGCGACGGGCCAACTCTTCTGTTGTTGGGCGGTCCTCCTCATTATCGTCCTTCTCGTCCCCATGCTCCTGGTTCTCCGGGTTCTCTTGCTGATCATGATTCTGTTGGTGCTCTTGTTGATCCTAATCTTGCTCGTTCCTCTCCTGGTTCTCGGGGTTTGGATTTGACTGGTCTGGGTTTGGGAGTCTCTTCATTTCTGGCTCGCTCTCGAGCCTTTCTCGCCTTCTGTTCGGCGGCAAGTACGCGGACGCTTATCGATCCGTCTTCCATAACCACTCGAGCGATCTGATTGGTGCGGGCCATGTTTTGAAATATCGCAACCGCCTTTCGAGCACCTAAAAATCGCCTTCTTGGTCAGAGAGCTGCAAGCTGGAGAAGTATGGTGAGAATGAAGAACCCTAAGGGTCTATTCATAGGTCTGGAAATTTTAGGATTCCGACCTGCAATTTTCATGTTATACCATTATTTAAAACATTAGTTATCTGCTGGATTAAGACATTAGGTTTTTTTAGACAAAAAGTATTGCTACCACTCATGCAGTGTGCAAGAGGCCTGTTCAAAATTTTTGAAAAGGCTCTGGGCGCACTTTGTGACGGGTTACTCTTTTTTTGGCTCTATTTTAGGTTTTTTAAGCATTGTCTTAGTGTTGTAACATATTTTTCTGGTTTAAATATAAATTCTAAGCTGCCCTGAGCTATTAGATTACTCTAAAATGCATCTTTCTGGGTCAATAATGGTCAAACACTCACACAGTGCGCGAGAGCCTCAAGCTAAAATTTTGCTAAGGGTTCTGGCGCACTCTGTGAGGGATTACTCCCTAATGGCTAAAATTTTTAGGTCTCAAATATTCTTAATTTTTACTTTTTCTAATTAACATTATCTTAGCTTATTGTTCTAAAAGATGGGAAAATTTTTCTTCAATTTTTGAAGTTCATGCTTGGGTTGATAATCCCCAAGACTGAAGCTCTACTGCTAGTCCTATCAGGGAATTGGTCAGTGCTCGATCTTGGTCTATCAAGATCATAGCTCTGAGTCCCTTACTTCGTCTACGATGCTCCCATCATATCAGAAGCCGGAGTTCATCCCTCTGGCAATCAAGTTGACAGAGGACGTCTATCTGACACCAATCCCTTGGCAAGGAATCGGTGAGGAAGAATGGACATGTCATTCATCCCGTCTTCCCTCGGGACCGTCCTAGCTGCGGAAGCATAAATAAACATGAGCACATGACATCAAATATAAATATCTCCACCTCGAAGGGCGACTCACCATAGCATATATGTGTAAACACGTCATCAACATCATCATGGGGGAGATCCTACCCAAGGCTCAGACTCAAGGGGTATGGACTGATGGCTTGGGTCTCTAGAAGTCATTGCAGACAAAATTCATGTCAATGGATTGGGCTGGCATAAGAACATGGCTTGTTGGGTAGTTCTCTCATCTGCCCCTCTTGTGCATACTTTGCAGAATAGGCTGATAAGTGCCGAGTGCATAGCCAAGGGGGCTACTCCTGGGTTTCATCTCCCAAGTCCTGATGAGGCAGGAGGGGATCACTCCCTCCAGGAGGTATACATGCCCATCACCACGGCGGCTAGAGGGCCCTTTGCCGTCCCACGACACACGATGGCAAGCCATTAGCCCTAGCCCGCTAAGCTCCCGGGTAGGCTTTACACACCCGGAGGATCGACCGCAATGGAACATATCCTTATCCACGGTCTAGCTCCGCCACCCACTGACCTAGTGGGCTCTTATCCATAGGCCTCATTAATTGGGAATTAATGAGGCTATCTAGATACATCCACTCTTTGAAGCTTTGGTCTCTACCCCCTACCCAATACAGGAGTGCACATAGAATAGATCTATAAGGCTGCTAAGGCTAATCTAACATGCTAACCCAACTCATTACCGGACTAAAAGTCAACATTGCACAAAGAATCATTGTTTACCTGATCCATGGCTTGCTCCCCGCACTCGAATCAAGCGTCCATGCATTTGCTTGGGTTGAAGGCAATTTGAACACGGAGGATCTGTTGTACCTGCAAAAGCGGCTTAATGACATCGGCAATGCAAATTAGTAGCTTGGCTTGGCGGAATGGGGGAATGGCCCACGGAAGCCGAAATGTGAAAATGGAAAAGGTTTAGGGTTTCCCCATTTGTTCCCTTTACATGACCTTTTAGGGTTAGGGCTAAAAGGACATATGGGGTGCCATGTGGCAAAAGGGTTATACACATATGTTTATAGACATGTGCAACATAAGAGGTTGCCCCCTAGGGTGCAACCTTTACGGTTTCCAAGTACATGTCATCAAGGTGACATGTACGAGTGGCGTGGCAGTATAATATACATATTTCGTACCGTATATTATGCTGGAAAGTCATAATATTCCAGTATTTGATGGAGGAGGTACCAGCTGGTGCATTATACCCTCGCTATCCTAATATGTGGTAGAGGTTTAACGTCCCTGTCCCATAATTTAGCATGTCCTTCTTTCATCTGGTGTATCCAATTGCTTGCGCATTATCAACCCCTATCATCAATGCAGAAGGTATTCCAGTATATTTCAAGGAGTAGGTACCAACTAGTGGGTTGTACCATATGGCCAAGGTTTAGCATCTCTGTCCCATAACGTAGCATGTCCTCCTTTTATCTGGTGTATCCATGATGCATTCCCTTTGGTGAGAGGATATGTGTCTTCTCAACTATGTGTTTTTTATCATTCCCGTACCTTACCTGTATATTAATGTAAGAGAGAATAGAATAGAATAGAATAGAGTAGAGTAGAGTAGAGTAGAGTAGAGTAGAGTAGAGTAGAGTAGAGTAGAGTAGAGTAGGATAGGATGTATTTTTATCCCTAAGACCAGAAGGCCATTAGACCTGCGTAGCATTTGTGAGCTCCTCTCAAAGAGATGCTATTAGCATACAATGCTGGAATTATTGTAGCCATCTTATAGGCTTCACTTATTTCTTTATATACATGTACACCGCTTTTGATTGGCTTCCTAGCTATGCATGTGAACATCGTTATCTCCAGCTTTCGGTCGTGCTTTGTGGGCTCCCGTTTGATCCGCATCACGTGCATCTCAAATTATGAACCCATTGTTTTTTGATGCACCCCTCGATGTCTGGTCTCCCTGATGAAATTAGCAACATCTACTAATTTGCTATATTGGGTCATCAATCTTGGGATTGGGCAGTCCCAAACGTCTTGGATTTCAGTCCTTATCCATTATGTCTACATATATCAGTCCTTCTCTGTTCGTATAGATTTCATCTGGGATGCAAATTTGTCCCTTATTTACCATGATTGGCTATGTTTCAAGGTGTATCAACAAATTATAATACATACTAGAAAAAGTGCCCAGCGTTGCTGGGCTTTTCGTCAAGCATAAATTGAAGGCAAATGCTGGATTGGTATTAAAATATTAAGGAATGTTAACGTTGGAATTTGTGCAAATGTTTCTGAGCCTGGATTATATGCGAATGTTTCTGAGCATGGATTATATGCAAATGTTTCTCAGCGTGGATTATGTCAAAGTGCCCATAAGCTCAAGTTCAGCATTTCTAATCAAAATGCATGAAAGTATCCATGGAATGAGAAGTAAATGAGTAGCTACATTGCATTCTATCATTTTACAATGTTTAATCACTTTCCCTACGAACTGATATGAGGGCAAGGAGTGGATTTTTAGGGAGCCAACATCCAAAAAAAAAATTGGAGCCATCTCCACCATCATATTAGAGCAAGCATATCTTGGCCTTCCAAAATTTAATTTACAACCGACGGATTTTGTGTTTTATGGCTAGCGCCTTGAATGTCTAGAAATATATATGCGGCATTGCCGGACATGTTATGGCTAGTGCCTCAAATATCTAGGAACAATTGCAATGGTGTTAACAAACTAACAGAATGGTCGGTGAATATCCACCTATGGATGGCGATGTTGGACATAACTGTAGCAACATCCAAGAAAATTCAGATTAAGATTGCATCAAATAAAAACTCTATAACTTATCCAAGTTTGGCAGAAATAGGTCCTCTTAAAATTCATGCATACCAGAAGGAATCGAGTTGGATAAATATCTTTTATTACTACTCTCTATCTTTGATGATTGCAAGCAGAAAACATTAGTGCAGCATTTGTCAGTGTAGAAACATTGGTTTTAGGCAACCATCATGTAACAATAATTTATGTTTCATTAGTTTGAAAATTAAGTTGTAGATAATTTGCTCCTCTTTGGAACAACTATCAGTTATGCAATCATTCAGCCTTGGCATATGTTGTTAGGTTCAGCTGTTCTTCCCCAAATAAAAGAACAAAACCAACAGGAACCAAATCTTGTTGTGTATCGTTTGTTCTAATCGATGCTCTTTATTTGTGTATTTTGTGCGAGTTCAAGTGCATGAGATAAAGCTTTTTTCCATTGCATGTTCCTTAAAGTATACAAAGAATGTTGCTTCTGAAAAAACGTCTACTATAATTACTAATTGATAATTTTTATGTGCTATTACTTGTTTGACGATTAGGTCATTTGTTTGACATCCCTAAAGATTGAGAAGTCAGAATCAAGGAATGGTGAGCATCGGACATTATTCTTGCAAGGAAGTTTACAATGTATCAAGCTGGCAAATTGGAAAGGCTAGGAATATACACTACCATCAGCAGCTCAAACGTTATACATGTTGTTTTATGTTATAAATTTCTCGTTTTATGTCCCTATTGCTATTCTTAGAAACTTGAGTAGATTTTGGGGATCGTGGTTTAAACAGCAGAATGATAGCAGCACTTTTGTTGGTTCACATTGTGCTTTTGCAGCAAAACATGCTCTTGGAGGTACCAGAGGTTGGAAATGTGGACTACAATACATGCAGAACTTCACAGTGGGAGAATAGACTGAGCAAGTAATATGTCCATATATAGACCAACTTAGAAGCACAACCTAGGTTTAGACTACAATACATGCTGAACTTTACAGTGGAGATTACACTGCGCAAGTACTCTGTCCATGCATAGACCAACTTCCACTCCATGCGGTAAATAGGTTCTTCCTGTGGTAACTATACGACATTGTTACACATTTTACAAGAGATTGAACTTGTCTACCTTCCCCATGCGGATTTTCTCTATGCATTTTTGCAATCACCATTTCGCATCTTGTACACTTCTATCCCATGCTGTTTGAGATCAATGCGGGGCTTTTTCACAATGCCCATTCTCGATAAAGCCGCAAACATGGCATTCCATAATACCAGATTTCTTCATGGCATTCCTCTCGCATATTCTAAACATAACATCCGCCACATGTGGAAAACAAAGCACTACTTGTATGCAAAAGATCTTCGAGATCCGGATAATAATATCTTTTTGCTCATAACCAGATTTCTAACCATTTGTTCTTTTTCCTATACTTAGCTCTTCTTGCACAGCTTGAGAATATCATAACCATCTACAATGAAGAATTGGTTATAGTACATGCAACCTACTAATTTATATCGTCAAGATTCAAAGGAAGCAGAAATCATTTAAATTTTCCACAAACTTATATACATGCCATCAGCTCAAACAATTTCCAAACTCGAAGCATATGCAAGGTAGCTTAGATGGATTGAAGAATCAGGTCCAACAGAAGTACACTTGCCGCAATTACAAACCTAAGTGGCTAAGCGCAATAAGCAAGCGAGGATGTTCTTGATGAGAACCTCTGGCCGAAAGGACACTTCAGAAATCAATATTCGGTTTTCCAAAATCTAAAATCATCTTGTACCTGGGAAAAACAATGGAGGCTGTGATGGTGGGTTGTCATATGTGGTAAAATAGCTGGAAGAATTTCGGACAACATAGACTCCTGCAGACAATCTGAAGTAACATGCAAGAGCACCTTCGCTGATATGAAAACATATGAGGACAGAGCCTGCACATATTACACTATTAGAATTGTTCCAAAGTAGTTACAAAAACTATACTAAAATAAGACCTGTGGCTTGAGATTATGGTTGTGCAGGAACATTAGCAAATGCTCAGTTACCTGCAACAAGATAACAATAGTACTTCCAAGATTGTTCCTCTGCCAAAAGAGAGAAGAAAGCTATTGTGGCCGCATGACTAAATATAAAGCTCACAGGATAATTTCTCAATTTCTCATATTTTGTGCCTCGTTTTGGCTTGCTAGGATACAAGCATGTACTAACCTTTTGACTACCTTCATGTGCCTCTTTTCATCAACTTGACAATAATTCCTGTGTTCCAGAGCTAGAGGTTCTCCTGAATTTGCATTGTTAATTTTTAATAGACACATCCCTCCAAATGCTGAGATGCATTCGCTTTCTCCTTTGCCATAAAACCTAAATGCCAGAAATATTCGCTCCCATTCTGGATGATCGATGTTATCTCGCATTCTGGATGATCGATGCTACCTAAGTGTGAAAAAAAGATCCGACTTACCATTTGTCTGCCATTTCCTTTTCTGTAATCCTGAAGTGCATCAATCAAATAACTAAAATAGAAAGAAAGATCCGACTTACCATTTGTCTGCCATTTTGTTTTCCTTAGATCGCCATTATCTGCCAAATTTAACTGCATATATCTGCCATAGCCACCATTTTTTGTTCATCCACTGGCCATAGCCTGGTAGTTTGGCTAAAAGCCATTTCCTGCATGTCCATATTGAAACTTGAATACCCTTCATTTTCGAAACCTAAACTGCACAAGGTAGCCATAGCTGCATTTGTTGCACCCGAAAGACAAAAAAGAACTTGGGACAGCTTATGGATGAGCAAGAATGCTCATTGGAATACTCATGCGATCAATGCATATGATGAGCAATAAATGGAAATTCATCATAGAGACCAGACCACTGTAAGGATGAATGAAGCTTGAAAACAGGTGATTAATGGAGGCAAATCTGCTTTTGGATCTGGAAAGACACAACAATAGTTGTATGTCTGTTTGTACTAAATTGGGAAGCTCTTTTGGAGGACTTAATATAAACCGCTTCTCTGAAGCTCTATATGGTGTATTTAATCATTCATACAACTCGCATACATGGTTCAACTGATCTAAATGTTTTAAATTTGGAATTAAATCTGAGTTCTACAAAGCAAAGACAGATGTAAGATAACTAATTAATTGAGTTAAAAACTAACCGTCAAGATGTACTGCATTTTTGAAGATGAAACCTTGGGCGGAATTAAATACAAAGTTCTACAAACAGCACAGATGTAAGATAACTAATTAATTAAGTTAAAAACTAACCGTCAAGATGTACTGCATTTTTGAAGATGAAACCTTGGGCGTGCCCCTGCCGCATCCCGTTTTGCAAAAAAATCATCCTCAAGGCACTGGGATAAAATAAATTAGTCTTATTAGGTTGCGAAGAGCCTCCTTGGCAAACCAGTTGCTCCTATGAACCCAGGCACGGCTCTGGACGAAATTGGCATCTAGGAAAACATGAACTTGCAGAAAAAATAGCGAAATTGGCATCTAACAAAAAAATGAACTTGCAGAAAAAATAGCATGCTTTCGGCATAGAGGGATCTGCCGTAGATGAGAATGCCATAGATGTTTCTCGATCTCAAAGCCATTAACAAAAAGGCGTGCAAAAATGTGCTCTTCCGGTGACACAAAACTGTAAATCCAACGAATCAAAATAAAAGAAAAAGATTTTAGGGCTCCATGAAAGACCCAAGAACCCCATTCTGGCATTCAGGAACATGAAATGGAAAGGGAAGACGCCCAGATTTGTGGGAAGAAGAGAGCCAGAACCGTCGTATCAAACAAAACCGCCAAAAGCCAAAATCAAGGGATGAAAATAAGTTAAAAAATTCAACGTGCAAGATTGCGCACAAACTATCATAAAACGCCTTTATTATTATATATATAGATAGATTTTCTACAACCCCCCACATAGACTCACTTTTAGTATATGCTTTTTATATCTTACAATACTACTGATTTATTTATTATTGTATTTGTCATGTGACGTCAGTTAACTCATCCATAGGTTAGCTGTCTATTGTCTTATAGACCAGCATTATCTATTCTAACTTTATGCATCATATCTATCAACCTAGTTCCTTGTGTTCATGCAATACAGCTTAGAAGATAATGACTGTTGAGTCCAAGACATGATTCATTAACTTAGTGCAAAATTTACGAAATGTTACAATGCAGGTCTTCGAACACTACATTATTAACCGGTGGATTTGATCTAAAAGGTTATCAATATGAACACAACCAGAAGAAGGAAACCAAAATTGAAATCTAAATATCTAAGATCTGCAACAGAAATTTTTACCATAAGGTAGATAGAACAATTGAAGCAAATTGCTGGTGGAGTAAACAACAAGCTGTTGGTGTAGATGCCATAAGTAGAGAAGATGAAGTAGCGCCCGATGTATGATTCAAATCAGAAAATAATAAAGACGGTAGATGGAACTAGTAATCATGGTTCTTTAACCCTTTTTGCCAAGCTTTGTCCAAATCATTTCCTTGATCTTTTCATTGCTCCTGACAACTAGTGTTTTGCACTTATAATCAATGGAATTCTTCTCACAACAGTTGATGCAGACCTTGGCGGTACCTTCAACAATTAAATCATGGTCACCAATCATCTGCAATATATTATAGCATCTACGAGCTTTCATCACATCATTAAAAATTGTTGCGACATTCCTTTCTGCTAAAACTCTCATGATTTTTAAAATATAAGGATTGTGCCCAGCGTCCTTCATGAGTTGAATATGGTAAAATTGATTGCATATGAGTTAAAATGGACCCTCCCATAGATTATGTATGAAGTTTTTTCCTTCTCCAAGCACATGCCATCCTCACAGATACATCACGATCCAATTCTCTCCAACTTCGTGTTGAATGGAACGATCTAAATGCATGGAGTATCTGATTTGTTTCATCTTTTCTTGCAGTGGCTTCCTCGACTGTTTTTCCTCATTCTCTTGCTCTTATCCATGTCCATATGAAGACGCAATATTAGAAATCTTAGAAGCAAGAAGGGTGGTGTAGGGAATGAGGGCAGCTGATATAATAAATAGTAAATGGATCGACCAAAATCAGAGCAGGTATGAGAGCAAAGACGCTAGTGATTGGATAGCAGGATTGATTGAAAAACTGAAGAGCGTGGTATAGATCTTCAACGGCTTCCATCTGGAAATATTCACATATCCATTTTCATGCTTTTCATGACAATAGATACTGCTGGGAGACACAGACAATTGTGGAATTAATTTGGTTTTTAAGGTGTATTGTTTTGACAATTTTTAAAGCATTGGCATTCAAAGCTTACCATTGGATCAAGATACCGTGTCATTTGAGTGCGATGTTCGCGATTCTACACCGGCACATATCCCTACTCCTGAAAATTCCATCTGAAGAATCAACATTTTTGCTTTTCCTTCCAAGAGACTTTCAGACATTGTGGAACCATGGCGAGTGTATAAGTCTGGTGTATCCCATTTTCACCACCTTCCAGCAATAAAGTATATGCCACTCCAAAATGCCTTTTAGAGCGACATGCTATAGAGGCAAGAATCCTATTTCTTGGAGGAGAATTAGGTACAAAACCATAGACTTGACCCAAGTCTAAAAGGCTTTTTGGCCAATTCCAAATCTTCTCAAGTGGCAAGAGATATCACTAACCTCCTTTTCCACTGTCTATTAAAGAACTAGTTCCATTAAATCATGAATAAGCGTGCCTAATAGAACCAATTATAGAGCTCTTCTTTATGTCAATTATTCTACATGGCATAGAGGGCCTTTCCAACATGTTGTTACTTGTTATTGAATACAAGTGTACTAACATGTGGTGGTAGTGAACTGTACTCTAAAATATTTGTATGTTTATATAACCTCTAAGTCTTGACCCTAATAAGTGAAGTGAGATTGTCTAGAAGATGATATGAGGAGTACCTTGGTCGTTTTGGGTTGGCGTGCATTCCATTTTCCCGACAAAAGTGCTCAATGCGACTAGATGTTGCTGCATATTTGCTAAGGTGTGGACTAACTTGTCCATGCCATTTGGATATGTCAATTATCTTGATGTAATTAGTGAATCAAGCCCCCCTGCTCCATGTAGAGCAAGCCATCGCTTTAGTTGTGATCAATATACAGTCCAAATAGCCTGGGGGACAGTGGACGCCCCGACGCATAGGTCTTGTATATTGTATTCACTACGACCCTCCAAAGAGGTCCATATTTGAAACAATAGAAAAAAAAGGATCATATGTCGTTTTTGCGAAGACATAAAAAAAGATCTAGGCATGGTTTTGGAGGTGTGGTTAATTCAAGAGACACTAATTGTTTTTGCCTAAGCGGCCTTTTTTTTTGTTTGTTTGGCGGGGATGATGGTTATTAAAGAATAAGTGTGTGTTTTTTTTATTGTTTTTGAAGCTGTTGTTCTTTAGAAGATGTGGTTTTTTGTGTGTGATTTATAAGTGTAGTTTTTAAGATGATGTGTGCGTGTGCGTTTCTTTTTAAGAAGTATGGTTTTCTTAATCTGATGTGATTTTTTAAGTATTCTTACAACTAATTATGTAAGCGCCATTATCCATCATAGCCTACTCATCCATATGACTCATCATGTTGCATCCACGTTGTCATCACATGGCACCTGTCGGTATGCCATTATCTCATCTTCTACCCCACTACCCCACACTCACATCCAAGCTCCTATATGAAGCAGAATCTGCTTCTATATGAAGCAGAATCCATTGGTTTAAATAGCACATGATTCGGGAATGCCCCACAACCTTATAGCAACATTGTGTATGTTAATGGTAGATGAATAAAAGCCATCATTGACATGTTGCACATGCACTGTTTGTGAACACAAGGAAATGCTCTAGCATTGATGAAATTTGATGTGTAAACATGAAACATGTCTATTAGTTTTATCTAAGGTGTGAATGTCATATGCTTTTGCACGAGAATGCATTTTCTAATTACTCTTAACATATCAAACGCCAAGAGTATCTTAGTATTTTAACTTTTATTAATAAAATCTATACTGGCAATGAGATTAGAAAAGGCATTCATAATTGTTCTTTGGTGTCTTGCAATTATACAAACATCATGTTTGTGCATTGTTTCTATTAGGGCTGGTTGCACGAAAACAAAGTAGTCTAACAAATCACAATATTTGTTTGATGAAGGATAAGTCTTCCAAAGTAGTTACCACAATAGTTTTGGTGAAGGATAAGCCTTTCAATTAATAGAAGAGATCCCCAACTTTAACATCAGTGTTACCATATTAATGCTTGTAGATCAAGGATGTCATTTCAAGAAGTGGTACGTTCACATTTCCTAACATGTCTTTGGCTTCCCACAATTTGCCTCATATACACATTCTCCTTAACAGATCTTTGATTTACCACCTTCATTACATTCTAAGTAGTTTATTCAATATAAGTGAAGTTCTACATTGGACAATCATGACTTCACTTAAACATATTAAATGTCGTATGTATCTATGTTTGAAGCACATGTATATAGATAGCTATTAAAACAAAATAGACCAAATTCAACACAAATGTATTGACATTTAGCCACCAAGTTCCATGTTAGAACATTTTTCTAGATGGCTATATTTATAATTGGATGTTATCTAGGCTTAAGGCAAAATTTATATATATATGCCCAGTTCTAGAGCAAGTCACCACAAAACATACATTCATGCCCCTCTTTTAGTGTCATGTCCAAAGTCCAATGCGAAAAAAAATACGTGTCCAAAAAAATGGGACTATCCAAAAGTAATGCACTTCCTCTCATTTGTAAGATTAGAAGATCTCATTTTATTATCCTACTAGAAAAAGTGCCCAGCGTTGCTGGGCTTTTCTTTGGGGATAAGGTCAAAAGGTAATGAAGATGTAAAGTTGTAGTTAATATTTATTTCTAGACCCTAGCAAAAGTTAAAAGTATATTTTGGTAATATTTGATTCAAAACTATCAAAATTATTTGTGATGGCGTTGTAAATGGTGTTAATTTAAGATTTGATTGAATTGGTTTGAAGAAGACCCATGAGTTTAGAGCTGCAATTTTCAATGGTTGTAAAAATACTTAATTGATGGAGTGTTGTATTGTTTACAGTATTAAAGTTGATTTAGTTGGTTATGTTTCACCTATAACGATGATTCATAAGTTTGATTAAGTATTTACCATATGGAATTAGTATTAGTTAGAATTTTAATTTGTTGAAATAGACGTTGAGCTAGGCACAACATCACGGTGAGATGAGCATATGTATGTGTATTTAATTGGTTACCATAGATGTGCATTATACATGGACAGGGCCACCATAGATGTGTAGTTAAAAATGGGCAATGCCAATTCATAGAAAGAAAAATACATTGCTCATGATTTAATCTGCAATATCATATCATATTGCAACAATGAGCATTTCATCTAAGCATACAATGCCATATTTGTCCAACATAATGTCGTCAACGTATTCAAATAAATATACAATCACAATGGATAGAAAGAACATAAATAACTCACTTTGCAATACTTTATCACGCTAGCAACAACCATGATATCACCATTTAGATGTATATAGCAAATCCAAGATGAACAAGGAGCATATGCATGCTTTGTATTGCTCATATTGATGGCCCATGTACATCGTCGTTATAAATTATCCAGTTGTCGCAAAATGTTAATTGAAATTCTCGCCATAATCGATGAACGACTTTACCGTATTGCAATGTCTTTGTCTTACAGGTTTCATAGTAAAAAATTGGTGAGATATTATGACATTATATCTTTTGACACTACATGCATGCAGGTATGGAGGCGTTTGGTCTAGTGGTAACACACTAGTTCCTTAGCAATGTGGTCTCGAGTTCGAGACTGCCGAAATCGCTTTTCGATGCTTGTTGGGGGTCAAATCCCAACAGGCCTTAGCGTAAAAGGTGGTTGGGGGCCCCAACCGAGCAATGTAGTGTGGTGTGTGGTCACATGTCCAGTTGGATGCTGCCTAGTGGCGTGACGTTAAAACTACTATCTATCTATCTATCTATCTATCTATCTATCTATCTATATTAGAAAGGAGCTATAATGGATCTTTGGGCCTAGAAAGCAATGTAGTGTGGTGTGTGGTCACATGTGTCGGTTGGATCTTTGCCTAGTGGCGTGACGTTAAAACTACTATCTATATTAGAAAGGAGCTATAATGGATGCTGGGGCCCGAGCAATGTAGTGTGGTGTGTGGTCACATGTCCAGTTGGATGCTGCCTAGTGGCGTGACGTTAAAACTACTATCTATCTATCTATATTAGAAAGGAGCTATAATGGATGTGTGCTCAGCATAAAGGATAAATGACAATGAATAAAGCGCACAAACTATCCTTTTTTAAATTGGATCTTATACCTTTTCGTTTGATCTTTTGTTCAATTATGTTCCACCATCAAATAATGATTGCAAGAGGAGCGTGTTCCTACAATCAAACCAATTTTCCCCTCAAATTCCTAAATTATTTTGCTACATATCCGATCCTTATACACTCTTCTTCTTGATTGAGATATGAAAAGTTTAAGATCTTCCTCCAATTAAATGCTTCCTCCATGTTAAATGCTCTTGCATGGCTAGTGTACAAATGCAATACCATGATACATTTTTAGACCATAGTATACATATTGTTCTTAGAACCAATCAACAAATGCAATAATAAAGCAAAACCTTGCTAAATAAAAACCTTTGCAATCTGAATGTTATTATAAGCACCATTGAGGTAAATAACACCTCATAAACGCAACTCCTTCCAAGTGCCAATCGCATGGTTTTTCAAGCTTAGATTTATTCCATATTTCCTTTCGCATTAGCATTTACAAATATTAACACTTACAAAAGCTTGGAAGTACTTCTTATCTAGGGTATATTGGTCATCGTGCCCAAGATTACAAACAATGCTTAAGTTGCATAACTGAATATAAGAACTAAAAAAAAGTGCAAGAATATGACACTTAGAGCAGCTCTAAGATGAAAAAAACTAATAACACAGATTACATTGCAATAAAAAATAAAGTCCCTCCTCATGCCAAGACAACACACGTTTCACAATTTCACTGATGGAAAAGCTTGTTTTGAACGTTTTGCAATGACAAGAACACTACTTCCCTTATTGTAAAGCATTGCATGTGCCAATCGACACCAAAAGAGCCCGGTTGTTGTGTGTGTCATGTTATTTCTGAGCATATAGCAGGTATAATAACGGTCAACAAAATGAAGGATCATGTTACACAAAAATTAAGGTTTAAACATTACCTCCATTCCTTGAAAAGAGTGTTGCTAGCAAATTCCTCAAATTCATAAAATAATAATGTCTTGTGAATCATATAAATCCAATGATTGATCTGAAGGTCAATCAAAAAGTTACAACCCTTCAAGGGTATTTCACTTCTCTACCTCGATGGTAATTTAGTAAGAAGCATTACCATCATCCCCTTACCGCAAATGTCCATATGATGTGGTATTTGGGGCGCTCTTCAATAATTTCAATAGCTTCATCATGTGCGAAAGCAACTATTTTTTCTTTCTAAGCGAAGGGGTAAAAATAGAGATCGTTCTCATTGTGCATGGATTGCACCATGCACTTACTGAACTCAAGTGTCTAATATTTTACCTTTTCCCTTTTCAATTTTTTTATCTTTGTCTCATCATATCATCCTGAGGTCTTTTCCGGGTAGCGTTCTTATGAGTATATACAGGCAATAATTTGACCTTTTGTTTTATCAATTTTTTATCTTTGTCTCATTATATCATCCCGAGAGGTCTTTACCATCGAATTCTTATGAGTATATCTGAGGCAAAGACATACGCATGAATTCTTGATAAACATTTAGATACACCATTAAACTCATTTGTTTCTAAGAATATTCACTCCAATGGCGGAGGGGCCACATTCATTTGGAAAGGTGAGGTGAGTAAAACCGGGGAAAGACAAATAGAAGATCATAGAAAACATGACACCAACATTGGTGAAGGTTAGCTGAAAATTTGAAGGGAACAAACAATGCCAAAGTCTTTTTTCGAATAAGGTTGAGGAGCAAGAAAGATGTTCAAGATAAAAGTAAATTATGGCATAAGTAAAAACTGACTCCCCATCTCTCGAACCAAATCGTTGTACCAACACGGTGCCATATTACTGAGAGATTATGTGGCCAAGTATATAATAAAGCTTCCACTTTGACTTTGTAATCTCATGCCCGTAAACTCACTACACTTTCGACAAAGCATTGCGGTGAGACCTTTGTAATCAAGAAGAATCCGCATGCAGATGTCCCTGTGCTTGACAATTTGTGGGCCTGCGATGCATGTAGAAGGAATAGTTACGCCACTAAATTATATGATCAAAAAATACACAGAAATATCTAGCATACACAAAATCAAGAACAAGATCTAGTGATACATGTTCTGCAGGTTTAATCCTACTATAATCGACAAGAATAAGACACAATGGCGGTTTTCACTTATGGCATCACAGTTCTGTAATCTCACAGATTTGTGACATCAGATTCTTCTTGTTGTCATAGAAAACATAACACCAACACTGTTGTGCATAAAATGTGGCACAACATCATATCCACAACAAGACTGTGCTACTAGGACCAAAAGTTAGGAATCCCTATCTTTTGTTTTCTGAATCTGAGAGCATACCAGCGGCCACGCGAAGTTGTTTTCCAGCTTCGCGGTAGCTTGGACATTGAATCAATAAGCGAATCATATTTTGCAGAGTGTTGATGCCACTGGAACACTCCTTTCCATGCTGCAGTATGCACATTTTGTTTCCTTAGATGTGATTGAAAACAAAGAAAAGACGGAACCATGATTGTGAAGACAACCTCAATAGGTACCATATGCTTTTTCAGATTGATGAAAAACCTTCTTTCTGATGGCGATATGCTTTTCCGTACAACTCCATTATCTTTCACAGCATAAAAAGTAATCTTAACTTCTCTACCCTTCAGGGTTTTCCATTTCTATTGTGCTTCAGATTGCAATCAATCTGCCCTTTGCTCAACCAAAGCTGGCCAACTTTTAACTGCTACCCTTCAACATCCTTCTAGTGTATGCTCTTGGGATTTGTCACCATTCAACCCTTTCTCAGGTTCTTTCCCTGCTAGAACCAATCAATAACCATATTTGATCATGTTTTCTTGAATAATTACATTTCATCTGTTACCACAGTAGAATCCTTGCTAATAGTCTGAAAACAGCAGCCAGAGACCTAATGTTATAACATCTGTTGGACCAAAACAACAGATTTTGTTATGGCTATTGGGCACTTCAAAGCACTGACACGTAACCATCTTTTATGCAATATAGTATGCAGTGGTTAATTACATTGCATCTTGTTACTATAACAAATAGGACTAAAGCTAAGCTTGTGGTCCTCCCAAACAGAGTCCCAATGAAAGAATGAAATACATAGAAGCATAATTATTGCGGGAATATGGGCATAAGCCTAACTCCTACCTGCAAGAACCTTTTGGCAAAGGATCAGGATGCACAAATGAGCTGGAGGATTGATTGGGCTCACATGGGAACTCGTATAAATTTAAATAAAGGATAGAGGTGACCTGTTGAACAAATCGTTGAAATGCAGATAATCGAGAATGCCAGTATCGGTAGGAAGAGATGGCCATTCAATATCTTTGGCTCAAGATCCCCATTTGGAGGATCATTGAAAGCTATTTCTTCTGCATGTGTAACAATCCTGCGAATGACGTTTCGCATAACATGGTTTCATAGTCTTGACATAAATTTTGAAATTTGGGGTCAAAAGCTAAACCTCTGATGCACATTTCAAAAATTTCCCGATAGGGCTGCTTCTTGTGCAGTCATTAACGCCAAAGGTGGGCTTATAGACCGCAAAAATATGGAACAGAACAAGAAATATATAGAAACTGGCCTTTGTACCTGCAGGGATTTGCACTGGGTCTTAGCATTGCACAGACAAACAGAGTTCTTCATTTAAAGAAGTTACCCTATCGTTTTAGCCAGTGTGCATGTAAAAAGAACGATATCAAGTACAGGCTTGAAAGTGCATAAATACAGCTCCCTAATGCCGTCCCCGCCATACTAAACCACGCAAGCTGTGCCCCAAAATACATCAACCGACTCAAAATAGACTAAGAAATATCAATCGTTTTAATCCAAGAACGTTCCTGCTTAGACCCAAGAACCCCATTCCGGCATTCAAGAACTGGAAAGGGGAGATGCGCGGATTTGCAGAAGAAGAGGCATCAAACAAAACCGCTAAAATCAACGAATGAAAATAAGTTAAAAAAATTCAAAGGCCAAGATCGCGCACAGACTATCACAAAACGCCTTTATTATTATATATAGATTATCTACCCCTATATTTATACAACTCAAAGTAAGATAACCATCCAAATGCAACAAGAGGCATCATCATTTACAAGTGTAGGGAATTAAGTTCAATTTATGCAATAGAACTGTATTTATGCCCAGCAACGCCGGGTACCCTTTACTACTATAATATTATTACAACAATTAGGCATGTTAGTTAGACTATTGCTACAACAATTAGATATGGAAGTTAAAGTGCCTATCTCATGAAAAGAGAATCTTCTTTGATAATTAAATAGATCAGTAATAATTATCCCAAAATTCACCATTTGTGACATGATCTTTGACATAGCATTTATTAGGCATTATATCCCAAAGTACAATGCTGCATCACATGAACTCTCTCATGTTAGTCCTATTATGGCTGATGTATTCTTACATGCCTTGACAATGAGACAATGAGCCTGTCTAGTAAAGAGATCGGGAATATTTATCAGGCCTATTCTGGCTGCTGTATTCTTGCATGTCTTAAACTCTCCCATGTCAGGCATATTATGGCTGATGTATTCTTACATCGTCGACCAATGGATACAATGAACTTGTCAAGTAAAGAGATCAGGGGAATATTTATTAGGCCTATTATCGTCTTGCAGATTTTTGTTCTTTGCTGCGGTGGGTACTATGGCCCCATCAAGTAAGGACATCAGGATTGTATAGTTGACACAAATATATCTTACAACTTATAAATGCTACCAAATGCTCCCACTTACTTGGCTAATCTTTATTCCTTTTATGTAATTATGTTTTCTCTACTAGTCATTTTGCAGTGTCACCAAGTGTAACAAATTATTATCTGCTAGAGAGGTCATCAACATCTTTTGTAGCACTTAGACCAAAATTACTATAACATGCAAATTATCTGCTAGAGAGGTCATCAACATCTTTTGTAGCACCTAGACCAAAATTACTATAACATGCAAAGCAGCTCCTGGCGTATCGCGCCTAGATAGTGGATTGGCTTTCATGTGATATGTAGAATTGAATTGAATTGAATTGATTTTTATCATCTGCGGAGACCAATTGGCCTATGGAATCCAAACAAGGAATACAGCAAGGCATATCACTGCTAAGATTAAAAAACCCCCGCCCTGGAGGGTTTTCAAGGGAAAAACCTGTGCAGTAATAGGTATGTTGAGAAACTGTACAATGACATGACGTGTCTCCGTGCCTCATTCGAGGATATAACTGAGTGCGGGCATCCATGATGTCCGAAAGATAAGATCCTAGCGAGCCATCGGCGTTGTATCGGCCGGTGCATGCATTTCTTTGGGTAGGGCGAGATCAACTAAGCATAGTTGGTGCGAATGTGTTGAATCTTTGGACAATGTTGTAGAGTGTGGCTTTCATCTTCAATAGCACCTGTTGGTATACGGAACCACGATCTATCCTCACGTGCTTCCCGAGCCCATCTGCCTGTCTCAATTCGCAAGTGATATGCACCTGTGCGAATGGAAGCTATCAATCTATGCCTTTTCAATAGCAAATGTGCACGGAGGTAGTGCTATGGACCATGTGCAAGTGTGGGACTGATCTGGACCTTATAGTGCATTGTCTTAACATGTTCAAGGACACCAGTATCCCAAAGCTTGTTGAGAAAGCAAGCATCTAGGTATTGCTACAGCTAATGGTGGTCATCTTCAGTTTCAACTTGGATGCACCTATGCTCTTGTATGCCCCATCTGGAGAACCACTGTGCTCGCCTCTCCTTCCAGCATGCCTTGAGGCGCTGCGGGCCCATGGCCACAGTACAAGCCAGGTTGGGGAGACGTTCATTGCCTATACCCACCACCTTCTGAAAGTAAATAATGTGGCGGTCAAGTGCGGCCCGTTGTAGAGGTAAGAAACCGGTCTCCTGCAGGAGGATCTGATATGGAACAATAGATTTCTCCCCGAGCGCCCGGGCCAAAAAGGCTTTTTGTACCAGCTCTATTTCATTCTATGTGGTTGGGGATATGACCGGACCCCAGACTTCAACCCCATATAAAAGAACAGGTCCACCAAAACCCCGAACAAGTGGGACAGATGGGGCCAGTCATACAGCTCTGCTTTTTGCATTGCATAAAGTGCCTTCCAACCGGCCGTCATTCGCAATCGAATGGAATAAAAAATATTATTCTTTTTTATTCTATTCTATAATGTTATTCTATTTTATTTCTATAATTAATGTTGTAGATAACAAGATTGTAGAAAAATGAGCACTTCTTAAGGTCTTGGAACTTTGTATCTTGATTAAGGCTTTTGCATGCCATTCTACATTCATATAAATCATAAATGTTCTATCCCATTCATAAACATCATCTCTTCTTTTATGTTCACTGTACATACAATTCCTTTGTTCTGTTTTCCGGTTCATATCAATAAGGATAATCTAATTTTGTCTATAAAAATATAATCGGCAAGATGTAACAAAGGAGCGACTTTATCTTGCTCAAAAATAGCAAAGGTGCTTCTTGGCCCTTTCATTTAACTCTTTAGCAACTGCCTAGACTTTGCTAGGCCTAGGAGCTTGGGATAAGTTGCTTTATCGTGACAATATCTTTACCGGCCAGTTTTCCCAAGTTCTTGGAAGATTTGGTAACATCAAGAATATCATCAACAACTTGAAAAAGAAGTCAGACATGCGAGCATATTTCCGCAACCTCTCAACCTCCTCCTCATTAGCCCTCCTAGTATAGCCCGGAGACCACGGATGCTTCAAGGAGAGAGGCGGTCTTATGAAGATGGACATACTCAAGGGTCTCGAGGGTAACATTAGGGTCACCCTCGGAGGCAAGGTCAACGACTTGACCGCCCGATGAGACCCGAGGAACCAACAGCGACCGAGTTCGCCACTGAGCCGGAGAGGATACGCTTCGGCGAGGGACACGGTGGAGTCCACGGTGAAAGCGGACTTCGAAAAGCGAGGGTAAGAAGGGCGTCGCCGGGAGGGGGGCGGTGGACTCGGGCCGAAGACCTTGTGGTTAGTGGGTTGCCTTGGCGGAGGTCATCGTTGTCCATGCAAGGGAGGTCATCATGGATGAGGGACATGGTGTGCAACATTTCAAGGGAACATCACGGCCGGGCATGGCAATGGTTTGGGAGCCGCGAAAAGCTCACATGCGGCAATACAAAGGGCCTGGCCTAACGCTTACCTCCGACCAATGGCAGTGGCGCATTGCTTCATGGATGATCTCGAGATGCTGCGGCTGGCACCGGGCGGCTAGCGCGGCGTTCCGGCCATGGCCTTCGACATCATGTAAGTCTTGAAACTGAAACTAGTTGCCTCTTCAATCCCCTCTTCAATCCCGCTTCAATCGCCCGCTTCTTCCACCACAGATACAGGCGCCGCGCCGGCTATGGCGGATAAAGCCCTAAATCCGCCATTGCTCCATTTCCCTCCCACACCCTAAATGAGCAGCGCTCCTTCTTGTTGAGATTTTTGTTGAGACTTGAGGAATTTGAGAAAACAGTCCACGGATTAGTGCTGCTGCAGACTCGCTGGCGATCCGAGGCGGTTCGGCATCCCAATGGATGCCGCCATAGCTACTTCTTGCTTGTAAGTATAGCTCTGTTTTTTGCCCTTGTGCTTCTTTGTATCCTTTACGTGGGCTCTTTTTAGGGCCGCGATATATCCTTATTGCGCTAGGGTCCACATCGCCTTGTGTTTATCTTTGGATTTCGAGGATCGCTATTGGACAAAGAACTTATCTTATTGTATCTCTTCAAGACCCAACTTGTTAGGCTATAGGCCTATTTGAGATTAAGCGTTTGCTTTCTGGCTGGACTATAAGGTGTAAGCAAGCTGTACTTGTATAATTAGATTTTATTCTAGCTTAGCCTCTACGAGCAGTCTGAAGATAAGGAATCGGTCTTAATTAAAAGCATTATCTGTTTTAACCAAATGTCTTAACGGAAGATAGGAATGCATCGCGAAAAAAAACACTTAAGCATCATTACGCCGTGATCCGCCAATAGAAGCATGCCATGCGTGGCGGTGTTTCAAAACAAGAATGCAAGTAAAAAATTTTGCTGAAAGAACGGAGCTACTACGGCGGGCTGCTGCAACGTTTCTACTTGCATTCTGAGGATCTACCCCACATTCCGGCCCTTTTACCCTGCATTCCAAGAACTTAACTGAAGATTTTTACTGGGCGCAGAATGATGCTTAAGATGATGCTTAAGTGTTTTCCACGTAACAAGAAAGGCAACTAGATTGCCTTTCCTGTATACAGAATATGCAATGGAGATACCAGAACATACCATGGATATATTCATGGTTCTAACATGATATTGGCCAATATTGATTAGACTATGGCAATTGAAGCTCCACATCATTGCCAGACAACATTAATCATGGATCAAAATAGTACCATCTTTAGATACATGGTCATAAGTTAGTATCTTCTCCTTCACATCTGCTTCTATTGCTTCTGAGTCAACTGCAAATTCAGCAGTCATCAAGCTAGTGTGTAAGTAAAATAGCAAAGCTGTAACTTGACTGTTTTACCCCTGGGTTATTCTTCCTTTTCTGCTGCTGTCACATACTTGGATACTTCTTCATACTTTTTTTCATTTTCTTGCAAACTCATTGCCACCAAAAGCACGCAACCATGGGGAGGACATCATGTGTTGACATCTGCAATAACAACACTTCCTTGTATGCCTGCAACAGCACATGAATAACTGTGTAATTTCAAAATTGAAAGGAGATCTTGAACTATGTAACGTTCCTAACCGACATGCCCTTAACCAACTGGGCGAAACCGTCTAGACGTTTATGAGTAGTCGCTTCTACCCATTTATGCGGTGTCTCGAGGGCATACGAGGCACATTCAAGGTTCGAATACTCGAGCGGTCTACCATGGGCCCGTTACAGTCTCTCCCACTAGAACTATGCTCGTCCTCGAGCATCCAGCGTGGTGGGCCCATAACCCACAGGTCCCAAGATCGAAACTTGGCTCTGATACCAACTGTAACGTTCCTAACCGACATGCCCTTAACCAACTGGGCGAAACCGTCTAGACGTTTATGAGTAGTCGCTTCTACCCATTTATGCGGTGTCTGAACGCCCCTACAGGCACATTCAAGGTTGAATACTTTCGGCGGTCTACCATGGGCCCCCGCGATGGAGACTAATCATGGCAGCTCATAGCACATCTCAATTGATCAAAAGAAAAACCCCACCTGATAATTTCTTTCCAGATAGACCTCTGGACCCCTTGTAATTGATTGCGCCTCCAAAGATCGTCTTCTAGCTCCAAGAAGCAAACTGCAGAAGAATAGGCATAGTGCAGTCAATTCTGACTCAGCATCACTATTTCTGTCATAACTTTTGCATACGGATGAGTTTTGGCTTGATCAGACCCATTCCGGAAAGCTTACTTAAAAACCTTTCCAACAAAAGAAAAATCACCTGAAAAGGATCTCGGGTTGCCGAGATATGATGCTTCAAATTTTGGGCTCCAAAACTGCCCAGAATTGCTCCCTACCTTCATGCTTTGCAACAATCCTTTCTCCAAAGAGATAAAACCCTAATATCATGCTGCATATATGCCATGAATATGTATATACATACATAAATAGGTATATTGACCCATTAGGTGGCCAGGACCGTTACAAACTACAACAGCCTAATGATTACCTCAAATGATGGCTCAAATATGGGATATTATACCGGTGACTGCATTTGACTAACACAATAGGCAAAGGCCACCCCTGCCACTGAAAGGACCATCCACAATAGAGACAGTTTGTGTCTCCTTCTACTTCTGTTGCTAGTGGTAGAGGTGGTAATACTGGATCAAAAGGACAAGGACTTTCATCCCCCTCCATGTACAGCTAAAATCTCTGAAATCTAGGCTCTAGCTCATATATGTTCTCAATGGCTAGCTTTGTTTCAAAGCCCACATCAGCCATCTCCTTCTTCAAAAATCTAATGCCAGGTAAGATTCTTTCATTAAGATCCTTCTCCCTCAACCTGTTAATGTACATGATACCTGCTATAGTTTCAGGTTGCTTATTCATGACATCTTCATTTTTCTTGATTTCAAGCTTGACCTTTCTCTTTTCAAGTTCAAGAAGTTCAATTTGCCTTTCGAGTTTTTGCTGATTCTCTTTTCCATACTGAAGTTTGGCTTTAGCAGCCGTTAAAGCCTGTTCTGTAGATTGATGCTATGTATTTAATAAGTTGTGAAAGTGTGCAATTAGGGAGACATGTGTTAGTGAGTTGTATCATAGCACAACTTGATATACATCACATTTGCCATCATACAATAACAACACCACATATCAGCACACAACACAACACCACACATCATATTTGCCATCATGTTTTTCATCATACCAACCTTGCTACAACACACTATATTTGACATCATACTTGCCATTCTATCTTGAAATCTCAATTGAACAAGCAAAGGAAGAACTTAATTGCATTGCATTGGTTCAGCAAAGGCATTCACAGATTTTGGATTTCATGGGGAGAGCAGGACCTATTGTTCTACACCCGAGGCCCTACCCTGTAGGAGCTACTTCTATAGAGCAGTTCATCACATTCAGTTCATGTACCTGTTGTGGCCAAGGCTTTGGCAAATCTGGTTTGTTGCTGCTAGCTCCATGCAGAGATGCTTATTGCCTCTTCTGCTTGTGTTATCTGGTCCATGAAAAACAGAATTGCATAAAAGGTTGCATCTGGGATGAGGGCATCCGAATTCAGCTTGGTTTCCCTACTATGAAAGGTATGCATTACTCTCAAAATTTAAACTTATATTTCTCTTAATTCATATTTGTTATTGTAATCTGCATAGTTCTACATGTATGGCTTTCAGTGCATTGCTATTCCTTGTACATGTATAACTTTTAGTGTACATCTGTAAGCAGAGGTACATAGGCATATATTTGCTTGTTTATTGATGCTTTTATTTTTGAGCTTGGACTGTAGAAGTATCAGTTGCACATGTATCTAATGGAGTCTACATCTGCAAATAGATGTACATGCATTTATTTTTAGAGTCATCTGTAGATGGATTCATAAGTATGTGCATTTTTTACATATATGTGCATTTTTTGGGCATAGATCTACATTCCCTAACTGTATACCTGGGTACATCTAGGTACATCTAGGTAATTCAAGGTAATTCTAGGTACATCTAGGCACTTCTAGGTAATTCTAGGTACCTTAAATGTACATAAGGTACATTGAGGTACATTACATGTACATTTGGCTACAGTTAAATGTAGTTACGTACATTTGGTACATTTTTTGTACATGAAATGTACATGTTGAAGCTGAATGTACCAGAATGTACCTGATATTTCTCATTGTTTAAGTTCTGTTTTCATTTCTTTTATGTCTATTGAAATTTAGATCATTTGTTTGCAGATGAGGCTGTTCCTATCCCAGAAGCACCTTTCATGGGTGATGTTCTTGAGCCATCGCATCGAATCTCTTCTGATTTTATTGACCATAAGCATGAATCAGACCGAAACCTTCGATTCGGATCACCAATGACATTTACAGTGCTGGTAATAGAACCATCTGCAAAGTGCCTCTTCGAACATGGCAAAGTGAAGTTGAGGAAATAGAGAGGATGGAAGTTGAGAAAGCTAAAGCAGTTGTAGGTGCAGAGCCTTCATTGACTGCTCCAACAGAAACACTTTCATCACCAAGTGCTAAATTACTAATTGGAGAAGCTCCTAAGAAAGATTCAGCTTCTGTCTCAGCATCATCTGCAGATGCCAGTTCTGGACCTATTACAGAAGCTACAATGGACACAGATCTAGATTTTAACCCAAGAGAGTGCAGGGAAGAGGAAGTTGAGTTGGTTGTTGAGTCCACTCCAAAGAGGAGGCAAAAGAATGCTGGTGATGTAACTCCAAGAGGCAAAAAACAGGCAAAATCTCCAACAACAAAAAAACGTCCTCCGAAAAGAAAATCTCCAGGCAAAAAAGGGCCACCACCACCAAGAAAGAGGTATGTGTAAGATGAGCTAATTTTGTTAAACATCTTAGATTTATGATAATTAACCACATTTGTTTTGTACATAAGACACGATCCACGGGCCACGAAGGAAAATGATCCTCACGAGTCGAACAGGAAGATGAAGAGGAGGACCTACAAGCAGATATTGATGTGATAACAAAGAAGGTGCAGCAGTCCACAGAAGATGCTGAAGCAGGTGATGAAAAAACAAGGTGAGTGATATACAATTGATTACAATAGATATATTCTTTTGCTAATGCTATTGTTTCCTTATGCGATTTAGTGGATCATTGAAAAGGTTGGTTCCATTCACTCGTTATAGGGAATTTGTCCTCCCAAGCCCTGCACCCTCTGTCTTTCAAAGTGATGTTGTGAGTTCCATTTGGAAGCTGGACTTGACCTCTAAGATGGTAGATGTCTATGGGAGGTAGGATAGCATTTAAACATATTTATGTTATTTCATTCCCTAAGTCACTCATCTTATGTATTAATATGTATTTTGGATTTGTGTGACGGTACCTTTGTAGCCGTCTTTCATCGATTGGAAACACAAGTTTTTATGTTCGTCGGACAGACTTCCAGAATTTTGTGAATTCCCTCAAGAGCGGAGGGGAGGGGGAGGGGGAGAGGGGGGAAGGGGGGATGTCGATGAACACTCATAAAAGGGAAATTTGGATGGCATTTTGATTGCAAGATGCCAATACATATTTGTTCCATTGCAAGGCCCAAATGTGGCATTGGCAATACTTGTGCTTTTTGGTCCATTGAAAAGCACTCTTCCATCTATAGCTAGCCCAAGTATCTGATTCTCTCTCTGTCAAAGGCTATGTACCCGATGCTAAAGTGGTCCGAGTAAGTATGAATTTCTTTTTGTTTTTATGATTTGATTATTCTCATATTGCAATTTCTTATGCTTTGTTTATTCTCACATTGCAATTTTGCAGGTTTCATAAGCTTGTGATCAATAACATGATACTGGGATCCAACAGCTTAAGCCATGGTAGGAAGAACTTTGATGCTGCTATCTTACGTCCTAAAGTGCGGAAACTAGTACCGGCCAACCCTTGCATGTACATTGTGGCTTACATGCACAAATTCATAGATGCCATGGTTCTTTGCACAACCAAAGCTCCATTTTGTAAGTAGAACATGTTATTTTCCTATTAGTTGTTTGTTGATATAGTCCTCTAATATTTGTGCACCATGCAGACGACACCCAGTTGGTTCACTGATGCCTATGCCAAGTCACGGAGGGATCATCTAATGGAGGCATTAATTGGAGAAGGCGAGATGAATATACAAACAGTTGTTCCTACACAGGGTAGATAGTCTCTTTGACTTGTTTATAAATTACAGTTTTGTATGAGCCATGCTCCGAGCTTCTTTGTATTCAATAAATAATGGAAAAATGATTTTTTTTGTCTCATTTACACCTGTGCAAATAACAATTGTGTAATTATCAAGGTGTTTTCTCAATTGTGTAATCTGAAATGTAATTATCAATTGTGAATAGACTCTCAAGTGTTTTCTTGCTGACAGGTGAATCATCTAAGTCAGGGAGAAAACTCATTATCTTTGACTTAAATTCTGTGTTGGGCAAGAGTGTGCACAAGAATGAAAATATTAACTCAAGATACCAACAGATCCAGAAAGATGAGCTTCAATTCAATTTAGGAAACAGGTTTTTTTACTGTAGGCCAGGGTTAGCATCACTGTTAGCATTTGTAAGAGAAGGGTTTGATGTTGCCATCTGGTCTTCACTCACTTCTAAAAATCTTCAACCAATGTCCGCGTGTCGGGAATTCCGGCCAGAAAATTGGCCTCATTCAAGGCTGGCGTCGGTATTTTCTAATTTTGGGAATCCCCCACCGCGGACATTCCTATATACAGAAAAACTGGAGGAACCTTTGAAAAACTCCCAAGAACTTTAATTTTGTGTCAATGGCGCCAAGCAAAGATGTTCGAATCCGCTCTCTTCACGGTAGACATCTAGGTCGTGGAAGATCCGGCGGCGGAAGGATATGGGCTCGAGAATCGGTTCTGAGTTTCATTACAAGCAACTTTTGTAGTTACGAGGTCTTTCCAAGAATCGGCCTTGAGAAAATGTAAGCCTCGGACAAGCGAGAAAATGTCGCCTCCGTAAAGAAAATCGTTGTGAAAATGTAAGCCTCTGTTTGCCACCGCTCTGAGGTTTCTTTTGCATCGGCAGGTTAGGTATCTTTGAAGATTCAGGAGAGAATGACCCGAGGGGGTTAAATCCGGTGAAGAAATAGGAAGATGATTACGGACTCATAAATTGGAGCGCATGATTTGGGCTTTCCATCATATAATCGAGAAATAGTTGCTCGAGAAAGCGGCTATCTTGGGACATTTTGGCATAAACCAAGAAACTTCCTTTGAAGAAATCAGGATATTATTATATGCCATAAAATTGTCTCTCTGGGTTCGTCTTTCCTCTTTTGTGGCGGACCGATAAGCCAAAGCAAATCAACCAAATGTTAGATGACAGAAAAATCATCCCTCATTCATGCGCTAATTTCATCTTGCCCCTCTACTCGGTTTGGGAAAAGAAGAGCCCAAGAACCTGCGAACATGCCCGATTTACAAGTTGAATTGCTTGCAGGGGGGCAGATCTGCTCTGTTATGCCGGATTCTAGCAGGGGGAAGTCCGTTTCGAGCAGGTCGGTTCCATGGATTTGTTTCAGAAATTTTTACCATGGAAAATGAAGTCTACAAAACTAGCAAAAAAGCACGCCAAGGGGGCTGTGGCCGAGCAAGATCAAGCTAACAAGGTGCTGCGCACGAGGGGTTGCCCTCCGATGTCGGGGAATGTGTTTTCATGGTTTCTGTTTCGCCCTTGCATACTAGGTCTTTTGGTTTTGTATGAAGCCTTGTAAATACTATGAATATAGGGTGTCGTTTTCTTAATGTAGGAGTTCTGAGTTTTGTTTGTGAAGCTGTGCAGATCAATTCATACAACTAAGGAAGGAAAGAGAAAGTATTGATAACTTTATACTGGTCGTTCCAGTAGCAGTGACCTTTTTGGTTATGACCTTTTCATTGTGGGCTTTTGGATGTCCAAACCCTTTTCTTTTAAGCTCCATAAGAGAGAATTTAATTAAAAAGAGGGAACTATTTTGACTTAATCTATTAGAGAGAATTGATTTGAATTGAACTTTATAGTCCATGCAGACCAAAAGGACCACATAAAGAAAATATCAAGTCTATTATTGTCCAGGATTAAAAAACCTCGCCCAAAAGCTATTGAAGGGAAAAACTTACAAACCTAAGTAGTAATAAGCTTACTGATAGATAGTTCGTATCCAATCAAATTGCCACAATTTTGCAGATGGTTGATTTAGGCGGGCGCTATGTGGTGCCGGGGCTTTGTGATGCCCATGTACATGTCACTCCTGTGACATCTAATCTTCATGACCTCTCTCTTCTTCCACCATCTCTTATCACTGCAAGGGCAACCAAAGTTCTGAAGGATATGTTAATGTGTGGTTTTACTACAGTTAGAGATGCTACAGTTAGAGATGCTGGTGGGTGTGACTAGGGCCTTGCAAAGGTGACCAAAAGAATATTTCTGTGAATTGTATGGAAGAAGAACCTTATAACTCCCATGTTGCTCTTTTGAATGCATGAATTAAATAAACACTGACCTTAACAAAAACTTAAAAAAGCTTTGTTGAATGATCACAGATATGGTCATTCAGATACAGCTCAAGTAACGCAAGCGAGAAGGGAATGCAAGCTGTACAAGGTAACCTTCTTCCATGGGGCTGTATCTTATGCAAGGTCTACAAAGTACAGTTATTCCATGGAGTAAAAAATGAAGATATATTAGGTTAATTATTCTGAATATACTAAATTTAATAGGTTCTCATTGGGACCACATTGCAGATATACTATGCCACTATCCATGAAGCGAGTGAGAATTTCAAAGTTGGGTGTATAATTGCCGAGGAGAATTTTGCTTCATAAGTCGCTTCAAAAGTTCTCATTGTTGAAGTTCAAGCTTGCATCCACACTAAACAATACGATGGTCACATGAGACAATTAAGTCTAGAAATAAAGGCTTGAGGTTTAAAGGAAATTTTGACATGTTACAATGATGCAACGGATCTATGTTATTGTATGTTAGGGTGAAGGCTACAAACCACATAATAATCAAAACCATACTTCTAGCAAGTTCTAAAATAGACATTACATGTTAATGTGCTCCAAGATTTGCCCCCTCCCCCCCCACTCCCCACCGAAGGTCTACGACATTCCTTCAATTGCATTTATCTTTTTTCTATTTTCTATGCTTCCAAAGTCTTAACCACGTGCCCTTGCAGATTAAATTAATCCAGCCGTTGCCCACCTCCGATCCAAGAAGGTTATATTGCATAACCTTCAGAATATTCGCTTTTTCAAGAATATTGAGTGATTATTGCAATAACTTTTCGAATATGTCATAATGATCGAATATTCTGTTGCTCCATTGCGATGGGGATGGATTCTCTGCAGCGATGGGGTTCTGCTGCGATGGGGTTTAGGAGTTCCGGCAGTGCAAACCTTCTCCACCACCACCAGAAGCAGGCCGGAATTTCTGCAAAAGCCATTCTGCCAGTTTCTTCCATGCTTAAATCGCAGGAAAATGTCGAAATATAGGGCAAAAACCATAGCCGGAGCTCTGTTTGGTGCTTTAGCTAATTCTTCTTCTTCGCAGGCTTTGCAGCATATCGTGGATGCCGGATCTGAAGTAAGAAAGTCTGGATTAGTCTGAAGTAAGAAAGCCTGCACTGAATCAGCTGAACTAAATGAGGTCTTCCAAAGGACTGATTGCCGGAATTGGAATTGGGGCTACTGAGGAATCATCTTTTCTGCTAGATTCTTCTTCTGCACAGGCTGCCGAGGAGATTGTTAGCATTGCACCACAGCAGCTGCAGATTCATCAAAAATCATTCATGGCATAGAGCAGAGCAAATGGTATTGCCTGCTATGGCCTTTCTCTTCTTCTTCTTCTTCTTTGAAATTTTCCACTTAATCTGCTCGGGCACGTGGTTAAGGGAGGCCAACCCCTCCCTTTCGTGGGCTATGCAAAATAACCCACTTTGCATAACCCACTCAAGGGAGGGGTTATCCTCCTCTTAATCATAAGACAATGTGATAAAAAAGTATTATAGACATCACGTTCCACTAAGTCTCTTAGGATAATTCAAATTTGGAAACAATTACAATATCAATGCATACCAAATTCAGAATATGAATATAACACACATACCAATTTCTTTCTAATATAATCTAGCATCGTCTACCTTAGGTAACATTAGGGAGATGTTGAACAAAGCATCAAATCATGTTGTTTAATAAGATACATCTCTCATATTTTTGATCTCAAGATCCACTCGGGTAGCCCATTAAGGTAAAGTGCGGACTTCTTTGTTGTTACTTAGTCCTACTCCTAAATCAATAACAATTACCATTGTAGACCATGCAAATTCCATAATGGCAATTGCTCTACATTACCCTCGCCCCCACCAGGGCACATTGTCTATTCCGGCCGACAATAAAACAACCGCCTCTTCAAGTTATTAGTAAAGCCCGGCAACGCTGGGCACCATAACTAGTTATACAAAAAATGTCAATTTTTTTAACAAATCAAAAAGCAAATTACAATGTTAAAAGTTCCACCTATGATAAAATCTCACTATATATAATAGTGAATAGATGACAGTAAGTGTTTATCAAAAGTCTTAAATAAAAAGTCGATTTTGTTATAGTTATTTATAGAGGAGAGTGATTTCAATTTCTGTTATGTTTGTGGATATGCCCATGTTGCTTTAGGTGGATTCACCACCATCATTGCAAATATGATACAAAACCCCGAAAAAATCTAATTTCTTCAAAGCAAATTCTAGATGCTATCTACTCATTTACAGCAATTTTTGTTGACTATAACAACACCTTGTGTCTAGGTAACAAACAATGATCTACATAAAACATACCTAAATTCCTCCTAGAATACTTTAACTCAATATATACAACATATACGTACAAATCTTGAGATCCAATCTCTTCATCGGAACACAACATGTGGAACTCTTGCTGGAAATATGTCCTCCCATTCTTTTATGCACATGTATATGAGGCTACAATGCAACCCTAAGTTGTGCATGATCTGATGTAATAGTTGTCTCGTAGATCCAAGCAATCTCCCACAGGCATTATTACTTTCTTTGTTTCTTTGTTTATTCTTTCTTGCATAGAGCCCTGGGTAAGTCAAGTAAAAAAAGCCAGCTTAATGCAAAGATATGAGACAGATTTGAAAGCTCATGATAGATAGTTAATTCGGCCAAGGATACTGGACTATTGATGGGAAGAGCAATCCTGCAACTCCTGACTTCGGCAATTACTAATTATTTGAACAAATTTGCTAAAGGTTATATAAGAATATCTTATTGAACTAAATGCAACTGACACCCAAGACCTCTTGCTTGCAAGCTCTGGCTCTAGACCTTTTTGAGGCCACACATATACTCCAACTCTCTGCATAATGGGACAAATCTCACAATTGATAATACAATTGATAGATAGATCCCAAGATTTAATAAGCTAAAATCATAGAGAAGAAAGATGCACCATGCACATTCTTATAAAGTGTGGTATGCCCTAATGCATTTGGATCCTGGATTTATTCATTGAAATTGTTCTTTCTTGCATCACAAACAATATTACATTAAAATCAATAATTGGACTACCCCTATGGTGTCAAGAGATGACTGTGCCTACTATGCACATGGAGCTATAGTGCTTAACAACATATTGCTTTTTCCTGCCATCCAAAACAATTCCTACCTGCCATAATGGTTGCTTAAGATCAGATTCAAGTATGTGCATAAACTTTTGGACTGACAAATTACCATGGCTTGTCTGTTATGAAGATTGCCAACTGCAACATAATAATCGACATCCTTAATTGCATGAAATTTTATCTGGCCATTTCCTTGAATACATATAGACGTGCTTGAAATAATGTATTCCAAATAATTTGTATCGTAATGAAAATATCTCAAAGAGGAAAGCACTTTAAAAACCAAAATTAATCCTAATGACGTGATGCAATGGCATGGCATAATGTCATCTAAAACCACATAGGATTCTCCATTATGTACGTGGTATTAATCTAATTGGTGAAATCTTAAACTACATACAAATCTTGAGATCCAATCTTCTCATCGGAAGACAACATGCGGAACTCTTGCTGGAAATGTATATCTTCTCCTTTTCTTTTACGCACATGTATATGAGGCTATAATGCACCCCTAACTGTACATGATCGGATGTAATAATTGATCTCGTAGATCCAAGCAATCCGCTAGAGATATTATTACCTTCTTTATTTTCTTTCTTTCTTTCGTCCATGGAGCCCTCAACAGGTTAAGTTAAAGGCCAACTTAATGCAAACTCTAAGGTTATAGGTTGAAGAGTGGCAGATCTGAAAGCTCTTGATAGACAATTAATTTGGCCAAGATACTGAACTATTCATGGGAAGGGCACTCCTATAACTCTTGAGTTCGGCAATTACTAATTATTTGAACAAATGCACTAAAGGTTATGTAAGAAAATCTTATTGGACTAAATACGATTTGTACCCAGGACCACTTGCTTGCAAGCTCTGGCTCTAAGCGTTTGTTTGAGGCCATATCATGCCCACCACATATACTCCAATATTATTCTTAATTAGCTTTATCCTTACTTGCATCTCAATGAGGGATATGAACTAGCAAACTTTGTTACTATGATAGAAGCCAAAGTGCTCTACCATTAAGCCATCCTCCTTAAATATTGTGTTGACCCATTACATAACAGTCCCAACATGTAGTTAGCATTGCATGTGCCAAAAAATGTTCCACCAGCTAGCATTTAACTTCTCATCTCTCTGCATAATGGGACAAATCCCATAACTGATAATACAATTGACAAAGATCCCTAGATTTGATAAGCTAAAATCATAGAGAAGAAAGATGCATCACGCACATTCTTATAAAGTGTGGTCAGATGCATTTGGAACTTGGACCCATTTTATCACCCAGCCATATAAAAAGCTGATGTTTCAGGCAGCAACATTTGAGCACATAAAGCTAGAGACACATAACATAAAAAGTTTACCTTCTACAACAATCACCAAAATGTTCATACTAGGGTCTTGGATATCATATCTTAAAGTCATAGTAAAACCCTTATTCAACCACAATGCCCACTCCTAAAACAACCAAAAAATCGATTGCACATATTGCTTTAACTCATGCCTTATGATATCGAGGTTACAAAGTAATATCATAAATTAGTCCATTATATTTCCATGGCTTTTATATATGGCGACATATAACTCTGCAAGGTGTGTACATTTCCAACTTAAAAAAGCTAGTAACGAGTGCCCGGCATTGCCGGACATAAGTACGGTTCTATGCGGCACGAAGTTTTAGACTAACTTTTATTAGCTAGCTATACTTGAGATGGAAGGAAGAGAGAAATAGGTGTTGGGAGATAGTACCAGTTGCCTAGTATTGTTGGGCAAGACTATGCTATGTTGGGTTTGGTATCTAGATGCCGGTGTCATAGCTAGGCTTTAATAATAATGTATGGCCTATGTTGTAGCTGGAAAGAAAGGTGTAGAAAGTATTCATATAAACATGGATATTAAGCATCTCACTAATACATCATCTATGGCTCAATATATATGCATATATAAAACAATCTGCTAATAAATACTTAGAGATTGATGACCCCCAGGGAACTTAAAGAGGGAGAAAGGTGGAGGGGCTTTCCTAAGGGTCTCTGATGATATTGTAACTATGGTATATTTAGGGGATATTAAAATATCGTGTATCTACTTATTTATCTATTTATCCAATATTGTATATAGGCAATCGATAAGCCCCGTTATGAAATGGCAAGTGGTTGTTGACATGCTGAACACCCCCATGGTCGAATAAGGTCATCACATTGAAACGGCGACCTCAAAAAATGCCAAGTAGTTCCAACAACTCTCTCAAGTAGTTTTGCATTCAACATTTAAAATGTATAAGAAAGCCTACTAAGACCGTCACAAATGAGAGCATGGCTTAACCTTGAAAATTCCTTTTTGCTTATTCGTGAAATACAGGTTTTGCAGGTCTTATTTATAATAGATGCTTTATGTTTGCTTATGACGTAACAAATCATCATGTTCGTCTTGTTGTTGAATGCATGATGTCCTTGTAATTAATAAAAGACATGATGTTTTTGTTCATGGTACTAAGAAGCCTTTGTGCTCTCTAATATTTTCTGGAACGGTTCAGTAATACTCCAGTTTCTAGGAAAACTACATTAACAATTTTTAGAATGGCATGTGTCAATAATTGGCCGTAATAGTACAATTTATTTGTTGCTCGTGGTTATATCATTGTTCTTTTTTGAAATCCTGGATTCATAAAAGGTTTATTTACATGGATTTGTACGTGTTATTACAAAAAAGTAGGTATATTTACATTCATAAATACTAAAAGGTTGGACATGGATAACAAGCGGTTCTTTGCTCGACACACTGCAATACGGATTGCAACTAACTTCGTTTGTTTGCTTTCTATGGATGCGGTAAGTAAACAAAGGCCTTGACCTTTGATGTATTTGGACAAGAAGTTGCCTTCATAGAAGGGAGTAAATTGTTTTGCTTTTGTCACGAATGTTTATTGTTAGTTTACTCACGAAGGGATATTTTACGGTCATATCGTAACACTATCTTACATTTATTTAGTTAAGATTTGGTTTTGTTGGGTTTAGCTTTTTTGCTAAGGTGTTCTACTCTCTCTCTCTCTCTCTCTCTCTCTCTCTCTCTCTCTCTCTCTCTCTCTCTCTCTCTCTCTCTCTCTCTCTCTCTCTCTCTCTCTCTCTCTCTCTCTCTCTCTCTCTCTCTCTCTCTCTCTCTCTCTCTCTCTCTCTCTCTCTCTCTCTCTCTCTCTCTCTCTCTCTTAGGTTTCCCACATGCATGCAAATATTTTTATCTCTCGTGCTATCGGTAGAGATAAAATTTATCGTATTTCATGAGAGAGGCATGAGAGATAATAATCTCTAATAATCTCTCGGGCTTAACCCCCTTAGTTAGCATTTTATTTCTGGGGCAGACGTGTCTTTAGGCGGTAAGGGGCGGGCTTAAGAAGGGGGAAAATAAGGGACAAGCAGGGAAAAATAAGGGACAAGCGTGTTGCCTTTTGATCCGATGACCAGAGCTCTGTTAATCATGCCTTAGCTCTGTTATTGGTATCCGATCTAAATCCATATTCAAGCTCTGTTTTCAAGCTCTAAATTTATATCCGAGCTTTTCAAGCTCTGTCATTCTATTCGAACTGAAAGCAGAGGATCCTTGTTGCTGCATCAATTCATATAAGAAAACATATAGCTGATTGAAATAAGAAACTTTTTGTGGGTTTAATCTCATCTATGCATCACAGGCATCCTCTCTTTGTAGCCCATTTCTCTATGATTAGAGCTTGAATCCCACGTTTTCCAAGTTTTCACATCAAATAAGAAGCAACCCGGATTTGGATATGGTAGAAGCTTAATATCCTTGTATGGGCCTCTGTTGAAGCCTTGATTCCGCAGTTGTGTGAGCATCAGCCTACTTGCTTAAGAGCTGAGGTCCTGTTTCTGCAACTCTATAGCCTCGAAGCCGTTTCCACGATTTGCAGCCTTGAAGCCCATCTAAAAGAATCATAAATCATGTAAGAAGTCTGATACTCAAGAACCCCCCAACAGTTTGATCGAAGGAGGCCACCTTGAAGAGGGCAAAAGAGTGTCGTTATGTTTTACTCCACTGTGATTCAAAAACGATACTCTGCTGGGAAAAAGCTGGGCGTGATCCGACAAGCTTGCAGGAAAAAGTTCCTGGCTTATAGAAGCCAAATCTGCAATAGAAGCCAAATTCGGAAGCCATAGATTTAGCTATATCAGGGCGTGGCCAAGCGGGCGAGCCATATATCATAAGCCCACTGTTGGAGATCGTGGCTTCAGCCCTCTTCTTCAAGATTTATTTTATGTAGAACTTTCAATTGAGAACGGTCTGTGAATACAATGCCATGCTCGCTTGCTCTACCATGCCCTCAAATTGTCGGATTCTACCTTCAAATTGCCGGATTCTCTGTACCAGATTGCACAATACCTGGGTTCATGTGTTTACTGCTCCATACATATCCATAGCCGTAGCCGCCGTAGTTGCCCAGTGCCGCCATACTCTTGCGAATTTTCATATCCATAGCCGTAGCCGCCGTAGTTGCCCAGTGCCCTGCCCTGCCCAGATGTGCTCGAAATGCCATGGCCTCCTTTGCAAAAAATAGAAGGGACCCTGCCCGCAAAAAATAGAAGGGAAAAGGGCTTAACTGGTGTCGGTCAATGGGAAATGGTCTGTGGCCCAGTTAAGCCATAAATCCTCTCTCACACACGAAAAGGTGAGAGTGGGTTTTTCCCACTCTCACCTCTCTCTCCCCCCTCTCGCCCTCTCTCATGCTCTCTCCAAAAATTTTTTGGAGCATGTGCTCTCTCTCTCTCTCTCTCTCTCTCTCTCTCTCTCTCTCTCTCTCTCTCTCTCTCTCTCTCTCTCTCTCTCTCTCTCTCTCTCTCTCTCTCTCTCTCTCTCTCTCTCTATAAATTTAATGCAAACATGGATACATGAATTGGTAGTAGTGCACTTATTGCAAACCATGGTATGGATGTCGCTGGATATTTAAATGGCATACACCACTATAATAAGCAGTCTACTATGCCCATTTCAAATAATAGGGAATTATTATGGAAATACTATTGATCATATTTAGGTGCTCCTTATGGAGAGGGTATAATGGAGGTTGTTTCAATAAGAAAATTGAGGAAGGGCCCTTGCTCCAGAGTCACTTTAAGAGGAATACCCAATGTAGAAAATTAGAAGGGACCAGTAAAACATGTAGGCAAAAAAAGCCCTTTGGGGTAATGGCTGTGTAGAAACGTATTCCATAGAAATGGACACTTGAGCTTCAAACTGTACACTGACCGAACCCTACACGGGTGGAATACAACAGCGAACTACCACAGGGCAGTAGATCTCTGGAAGAAATCTGAGGACTTTACTCTCACGCTTGACCGTCGTTTTCTGTTCCAGATTTATGGTAAGCATATTCCCTGCCTGGTCTTTGATCCATTACATGAGAGTCGACCTCAGTACCAGATTTGAGATAAGTATACTGTATATGCTAAGTTTGAGTTAAAATCTAGGTCAAAACCTATGCATGCCGTGTAAACTCGTTAGGGTTTGCACTTGAGATATCAAATCGACACGAGACGCGACTGAATGAAAGAGAGCTGGATGATTGCAAAGATCCCTGACATATATTCCTGGTCTTATAGTTCATATGGTGTGGAAATCGCAGTGTGAAGACTTACCCATTAATTCTGATTCCGAAGAAGAAGTCGCGAGAAAAGTTACAGTAGAATGAGTCCTTTGCTTATTTATCTCTATCCGAGTGGCTACAATACTCCCATGCCATGAATGATGTGAATATGAAAAGGATGCTTGCTCCTCAACAAATATTATGGCAACAAAGGGCAGTAACGGTGCTAAAAATTTGCATCCTGGGGCAGATATTTCCATGTCTGATTACCTTGAATGCGTCTCATAATGGGAAGAGCAAAAAGTGGCTGCTAGTCATTGTGTGTTCAGACATCAAGCCCATGTACTAGGCATTCATGGTTGCTTTTGACTCCTAGTCTTCTTCAAATTGCACTTCCATGTTGATGGCATAGAGCAGATCAAGAACATTATACTCAGACCAAGCGAATTCCAGGTATATCTCTGTTTAAATTGGAAAGAACCAGACATCAATAAGGCTCTAAATTGTGCTGATCTGACTTTACAAAATATGACATTAATCAGGGTGGAAGTGCAAGGTAGTATCTCCACTTAGCTGTCAAATTTGTCAAATATATCTACTGTTTAATTGTCTACTACAGATCTAGTTTATTCTGCTAACTGGGCAAAAGGATAGAAAGGCTGATCGGCTATAAGCCGAGAGGCTCCATTGTACCTTTTGGCCCTTCATGCATTACCAATTTGTTGCTAATGTCATGATGTTTGGCTGCAGGTACCGGACCTCTCCTGCCTTTGTCTCTTCTTTGCTTGGGTTTTATGAATGTACTAGGATCTGGACATAGAATCAAGCACAACTTCTTTTGAAAAGCGTTAAAGATGGACACACGGCCACAAGTATAACAGTGTTAGCTATCGGACGCAATGTTCCAGGTTGTATAAGTCATGTGAAGTTTTGAATAATCAGTAGACAAATTATTTGGCTCAAAATATGGGCATGAAATGGGCTGTCTGCGTGCTTTCTATTAAGTACATAAACATGGAAAACTTGGATTCGGTCTAAGAAAATGGAAAATCTGGAATGCTAAGTATGTTATGATGGTATAATCAGTCCATTTTTCTTACAATACAAGCTTGTGGTAAACCAGTGTCTTAGTTATGTGTACTATGAAAATGATTATTCTGAGTTTTTCATGTAACAATTTAAAGTGCTAAAAATATGATTTGATAAGCAGATGTGCTATTAATAAATATGATATGGTAGAGCTTAAACAAGTTATCTTCTGAAAAATTGAAGCTAGGATTAAGGTGCATTGTCCCACTTATTAAATTACTGATGTATGGCTACATAGATAAGAAAGAATGAAAGTAAAATCCTATGAAAATTCTGTAATTCAGTGAAATAGTTGCTGGTTGTTTCAGTCTGGCATAAAGACTGGTGGCCTTTCTTATAGTATTCTAAGCAGTGAAAATAATGCGGCAAAAAAAAAGGCATATAGATGCAGAATTACAAGGGTCATCTGCTGACTGGGACATGGACTTCAATAAGGTTATGGATATGGCAAACAAGTGCCAAAGCTATATGTTGTGTGGGAAAATGTCATGTAGAGTTTTGCATTTGGCCTCTGAAGTACTGAAATATAAATAGGCTGGCAGGAAAATAAATATAGCATGGTAGTGCTAAAACATGTCTCCTCTTTGAAATAATAAAACCATTGGATTTTATTCCTGAAAGGTTTGGCTTATTGGCTTATGTAACTATGGTCTTTTTGGAAAGTTTGTTTATTAATTTTGGTATTTACAATACTTAATTACAAATTGGGGTGCTAGAGGCTAAAGGATAATGAGTACCGGTTTCATACGTAATTACGTATCCGGATTGATAATACAGTTACTGGGATTGACCAGGACTGATGTTCGACCTAGGGATCTAGGTTTGACCGGGTTTTTTTTTTTTTGAGGAACGTGGACCTTTATTACTCAAAAGAATATAAAGAGTACATGGGGGGCTCAAAACCCGGTGGAGAAGATATTCACTAGAGCAACACTACTCACCACATACATAACATATAAAAGCAGAGAACACAGATCACCATGAGAACAACTGTTTGCTATGAGTAGGTGTGAATCTAAAGATATTGCTCCCAAATGACACTTTTGATGTCATCCTTTAAGGAAGAACACTTGTACGCCTTCACAATGCGACTACGGGCATCGCTAAGCACCCTATGATCCGAAAAAAGAGTCGTCCCTTGAAGATTTCTTATTTGGGGATGCAACTATGATGTTGATACGTAAGGGCATTTGAGTTTATTTTAGAAATGTGGAATTAATGATGTGATAGGCAATATTATACTATCGGGGGTGTTTGTACACATATTTGGTTGTAAAGGTAGATGATAGGTGTGTTACAAAACCGTCGATTAGCATTTGAAGTACTTGAGTACAACCCTCACTATGTGGTGTGAATTTATGTCATTTGAAATCTAAGTACATAATGTTACAAATGTTTTAAGGACTTGTAGAAGATGATTTCATGGTATTGAAGTACAATTAGGGTTGCGTGATGGTGTGAGCAAGCTCTCATAAGCAAATTGACTTTTCCATTTCAAAATAGACCAGATATTTTATGCTCAAAGGTACTAATAACTATTTTCTATGGAACATTTTTAAAAAGATATTCCAATATTTTCAGGCTTTAACAACCTTCATTAATGTCAAATCTTGTTTGTAGGCTAGAGAAAAATAAATTCTTTTATTCAAAAGCATGTCTATATGTAAGTGTATTTTGCATCAGCTCTCTGACAATTAATGTTGGTATATACTACAACATTTGACATTTAATGTTGCGGCATTAAACATTTAATAATTTTCAGCAAGTCGTGTCAATCCAGGACGGATCCACTCTATCAATTTTAAAGCCTCAAAGCATACAACATTCGCAAAGCCATGGCCCATCAAGCAAAGTACCCAAGGCTTGTACTACAGGAATATTATTTAAATACAGAACCATGTTGTTGAATCTAAGCAAACTCAAAGCATAGATGATGTCTGTTGCTCGTGAGATCAACACATTGAGCAACCCACTACAACAATCATTACTTCCGCAAAATTAATATGGATGTCCATGTGATATGAAGTGTTATTACAATACATTGCATATTCGGATATTTAAGCATGGACTGGATTTCCCATATGAAGGCATCCCTACATAGCGGATGCATGAAGCCATAGCCGATATGCCAAAGATGCTTAGAGCTGTTAGAAGCTCGCCCGTATTCTTGTAGAGCATCGGAGCGTATTAAATACGGTTTGTACCGAGGCGGGGAAGGGAGAAAAAAAACTCTCTCAGAAACCATGTCTCCATGGTATCTACAGGATACCTAGCACCAGCTCGATTAAACTGCTTCTATTGTACCTCATTTTCATCTCTAGAACGTGTATGAATCCTAAAAGATACGAACTCGTTCCTTAGGATGATGTGGTGGTGCAGGTTTGGAAGGTTCATCCGGATGTTGTGTCTTCTTGTTTTGTGCGGTCTTGTTACCGGGTGTTGGCTATTCATGACACTCTGCCCCCTTCAGGCAAGTGGTCTCGCAGCTTAGGGTTCTCGATGGCGCTCGGTTTGGGACGTGGACATGGAGCTCACTTCCCCAATCAAGGTTAGGGTGCTACATGGCGGTGGTGCACCGCCAGTATCGGGGTGAATGTCCTTGTGAGTCAGTTTAGGCTGGGTGTAAGCCCTCTTTGCCCTTGTTGTGGCCTTCATCGTGAGACTGTGGAGCATTGTCTGGTTTTATGCCCTCACTTGCAGGCTGCCTGGGATTGGGTCAGGGCTCTATTTCAGGTGAGATTGACTAGCCGCCATTCTTTGCTTCATGTGTATCCTAGTGCTTGGCCGCTCTTGCGGCAGCAAGCCTTGCATCTGTGCGTGGCTTGGTTGGTGTGGTTGATTTGGAAGTGACGGCGGTTGTGGATCTTTCAGCGGATTCAGCAGCCTGCAGCCTCTCTGATTCCTCGACTCAGGTACAAGCTATTTCAAAGCTTTCTGGTGTTCTCGGGATTAGTAGAGCGGAAGTTTGCCATTTGGCGGGACTTCTTGGGTGTTGTAGATGGTGATGGTCGGTTTGTACAACATTAGAGTTGCAGTTTTTTTGTGAGTTTGTTGTGGAGTGTCGAGGTATCGCTGTCTCTTTGGGGCAGTTCTCCTTCCTCCTCACTTGCGTTGTAACATTACCATTCTTTTAATATATTGATGACACAGTTCTTCAAAAAAAAAAAAAACATGGAAATAAGAAATTAATACGCCTCTTTGTTTTGAACTGTAAACTTTACTAAATGGAGAGAGAAACTTAAAGGAATAGATTTCCGAGGAACCTCATAAAGCAGCTTCTCTTTTTTAAGAAAATACACAGATTATAACTTAAAAGTTTAGCAGGAGAAAATTTACCAAATACCATTTTGGTGGGTTTGGCTGCAAATTTTTTTAGATAGCCTCATTTCTACAAGTAACTTCGAGATTAAGCCTCATTTCTACAAGTAACTTCTAGATTAAGGTCACATGCTGGAGCACGTGCCATGGATAATTAGAAAATAATACAGAAGTACTGTAACATGTTAGTTTATGCATAAAAGTGTAGCATAATAATCTAGCTTCGAAATTGGCAAGTGCAGCAGGCAGGCAGCAGGTTGCAACTTGCATGTAATGGTGTACTGCATTATGAGGATATGATGTTGGTTCTTCCTCAATAACATGGATTTGCTGTAACTTTCTATAGAGAAATGAAGACAGAGTCAACTGTGAGAATTAAGCTTGGCAATTAGTAAGGGAAACCTGTCAAGAGTGAATAGGAAAGAAAGATGAGAAATGAAATGCACATAAGCGAAAGAGATAAATCTAGTAAAATTTAATATCTACCTATCTAAAATCTAAAAATATGGCTTATCCTTCAACATTCTCCTTTAAGGCATATTTGGATAGATATATGCAGTTTAGCACCGTATGAAGGCATTGCATCTGATCATGAACATGATATTCTAATTATATCCAATATCAGATAATTGAATGATGGCATAGAGAAAGCACAATGGAGTTTCTAGAGCATATGGCAACCTCTAAAAACATCCCCAAGGCTAAGAGTTTGGCCAATGATTGCTGGCTTGCAATTGATTATTGCAGTTTCTACTTCTCTTTATCTACATTGCTGTTAAGCATCTATAGAGATGGAGAAAAATAATGAGAATTATTTTGTACGTAGGATACACATTGCCTAGGATTTTCATTGTTAAATTTTTTAACCTGTGAATCGGCTAAATTGGCCAGTCAAGCCTGAATTTTCATTGCTAAATGTTTAAGTTGTGAATCAGCTAGTTGGCTAATCAAACTAGTATCATTCCTAGGATGGGTCCTATGATACCAACAAGTGTTCTCATTGAGCTTTGTAAAACCTTGAGTACAAATGGATCCCTCACTAGGAATAGATAAATTTGGAAATATGAACTTTAAATGCTCTGAAACTAGACAATCATCGAGAGCATGATGAAACTGAAGAATACAACATAAAAGATGGTTTTATTCGCCACTCGGTCGATGCAAAGGTGAGAAGACCCGGTGACTGCTCCTCATCGGGAAGAAGAACCACGCCTTCTTAGGTTTTTGAGGAAACCCAAGCAAATAGTTGAAGCACGACCCCACACACTATGGCAACCACAAGACCTTAAACAATCCTGCAGAATCAAGGCTGAAAGAAAAATAACCCGTCAATGAGTTAGATGCCATAGGCAAGAAAAACTCGGAGGCCCCAGGGCCACGCCGAGAAAGAAATAACAGCCGACCAATCGGGAACCGTCCGCGAAATGACCATCGCGGGAACAAACAACCGATTAGTGCTGCCTCGGAGGCTACAGCGCCACGCCGAGAAAAAACAATAAATATGATCTCAGAGGCAACAGCGCCACGCCGAGAGAAAACATGAATAATAAACATTGACTCAGAGGCTACAATGCCACACCGAGATAAAACATTAATGAATAAATAAAAAACTAGTGCCATGCCGAGAAAGAGTAAACCACTAAATATTGCCCCGAAGGCTACAGAGCCATGTCGAGAAAAGAGACTACGCACAAAAAAATGGGAGGCCACGGAACCACAACATAAAAATGAATCATAACAAAAACACCAGATACCGAAAACTGCAGATACAAACAAGCCAAGAATATGAGAGAGGGAGAGGTGGGTGGGAAACTTATGGAGGCAAAAAAGAAATAATGGAAAGGAGCTCAAGAGAACGCCGATGATTGGAAAAGAAGAATGAAGCAGTATAAATAGGAGAGGCGAGGAAAGGCGTCCCCATCCAAGGAATGTCGGTTCTATTGCTAACGCAATAGAACCGTGGCATTGCTAAAAGCTAAATTGGTAAGCCAAGCCAGGTTGACTACAATTGTGAAGAAAATTTACTCATTCTTTCTAAGTATGAATGCATACCTGACAACTACTGAGAGATACAATGCAAGCATCAGATCCAATAAAATCCAATGAAGAGTTATCTACAGAGTACATCAATGTGTTAAAGGAATAGTTAGACCATCTAAAGAGATAAAGAAATTGAGTGCATCTATTGTGGTCGAGTACCCTCAATCTCTATAGCCATGTCGCTCAAGTGGCAACCTACCTTGTAGCTTTTCCAAATGCTTAATCTCTTCCTCTCAAATTGAGGCTTCTTAGATGGTGGATCTCTAGTGGAAGTTCGACTAATGTTTCACACTCTTCATATTTTTATGAAAAGTTAATAAGTACACGTCCAAGCAACGTTTGAAATTGTGCAGTTGAGTGTCGCAAATTGGATTATCCTACAAGAGCTCTTGCTGATATTGCATTTGGAACTCTAACTATATCACCCACCATGTACATTGCCCATTCTACTCCTTGTTGATTGTCCTATACCATGTACAACCATCATTCAATTAAATTGGGATTATGTCTTAATTTTGGGATAAATTTTATATTGCACTTTTTTAGTAACTTTGTTAAATTCACTTTTTTAGTAACTTTGTTGCCCTTAGACTAGAATAGACGTTAACATATAATCACACACGAGAATATAAACTCACACCTTAACTTCAAATTATAAAATCATATATCATGGAACTCAAGTAGTACACAACTTTTATTAACTGTAGAAAAGATACATAGTAATTGTTTTTCATTTTTCCACTAGCATCCCCAAGGATATGAGAACCTTATTCCTTACATCCTGAGGTATTGTAACTCTCGCTGTTTTACTAGGAATAGTTTTTGGAGTCCACGAGTACAATACGGTTTCAACGTCTAGCCAAAGATCAGGATCACTTGGATTTCTCCTCCACCTCTTTGTCCAACAATCTGAATATCTTTCTTTATCGGTGACATTACTCAACTGATGTACTGGACACCACCATTCCACGCGCACATTATTGAAGTTAACATCACCTTCTTCTTTGCAAATATCCGAGATAGTCCATCCCAACCACACTGGATAGGTCTCTAGATCTGCTGGTTTTACTACTACAAATTGGTGGCACTCCACGTCAGTAGAAGGTTCATAACAATCCATGCCTAGATATTTTGGCCTATCCTTCTTAGGACCAACATAGTGTTTATCGATTGAGGAGGAGCATATGCCTTCACAATGCTACTAATGGTACCATCATCTTCGTCAGCACCAGCTAATGTTTTCCACTTACTTTTAGGGAACCACCCTTCTTTCAGCTCTTCTGAGGATGTGTCTACCTCATCCAACAAGTTGATCACCTTCTTCCAATAATCTATCAATGCACGATTAGTCTCATCTGAATTAGTTTGCCAATGCTTGATGTAGTCATTGATGCCATCCTTAGTCAATCCCAATTGCTTGACTTCTTGGTTGGTTTTAGAGCTTTTGGTTGACGGGGAGGTATCATAGGCTTGCCATTTGCATCCCCGTGCCAAATTTCTGCCCCACCTCTCCACTTCTCCTCCGAAGGTCTCATTTTCCATTGCATGATTGGAATCCCTTCTCTCACCCAAAAGTGAATTGAAGAGGTCTAGAATGACCTTCCATGTCGAGAGCATAACCATCCACAAAACTCTTCCAATCAGGCACTTCTTCTATGATAGATCCTATAGGAGATGGATTTGTACATCCATGAAATATTTCCAATAGCCTGGGAAAGTTGGTAACTGGGTCATTGTCTCAATACATGACTATATTTTCCAAACAACGCATCCACATCCTCATGAGTATGTCCGGGCATTAGGAACCCCAAATTGACTCTTTCAAAAAATACCCACATTTTGTTAAGTAGGATAGGAAAGAAAAACATCCACTGTTCTTATTTTGACCAAGACAATTATCTAGTTGCAAGAGGGAGCTGGGCAGATCTCGAGGTTTAGCACGAGATGTTGAAGCTCCAACATGTTCATTAGGTCCATTCCTCCTAAATCTTGCCTTGCTAAACTTTTCAATACTATTAGGGATTCCATCCAACAATGCACTATGTAGTGCCTGGCTAGCTGTAGGATCTTGTAGGTTACCATTGTAACCCTTCTCATAGTTTCTTAAACACCTCATGATACTCCCAATGTGAAAATCTGGACCATCACTCCACAACTCTAAACTGAAATGGCCATAATAGGTCTGAGCACGCCCATGCAATATTGCCCCGGCCATTGAAATCGCAAAGGATATGATCTTCCACATGACTTAGGAATGTACTTGAATTGTGGAAGACAAGTCTTCTGTTGGTCCATTTTATCATGTATAATACATAGATAGTTATTAGGTTCCATTGCAGATAAGGTCCTCCACATCCAATAAGTTGATCTACATGATAGTTGATCCTGGTCATATGGTCCTTCATATGTTCCCTTATCTTTGCCCTTAGACTTGGTTGCACAGCCTTATCTAGTGTCTCCTTCAACTTAGCACATAAATTGCACTTGGCAAAGTTGTTTGAAGTTGCTATGGTCACATGCTTGAAATGCTTATTCCATAGCCTACTAAAAACTGGCTGGGATATAGAGGCTACTCCAAGTTCAATAAGCAATGCATTTATTTCCTCTAATATGCTCTTCTCGGGTACAATGGGATGGCAATCTCTTTTCAACAATAACTCTACCCCTGTTCATCCTTCTTACTCTTATGTGGCATGTTTTTCGCGATTGAAATCCACATATCTTTCAAATATTTCCCTTGCAGCTATAGTTCTTGAGGTAGGCCTTACTGTGCCGGTGTTTCCATGCAATGCAATTTTACTACCATTTTCATGTCTCTTTTGCCGGTTGTGCCAAGAAGAGGTTGGAATTCCATGTATAGCCATCCATGATTTTGAACATATCCACTTTCCATTCAATGGGAATCTTTTCTTCTTTGATCTTTCATCCCGAATTGCATAGCCAAATATGGTGTACATGAAATTCCTCCCCGCTATCACACTTATGTTCCCGATATGTAGCTCTTGCTCCCACCAACTCCTCTATTGTGAACATTCTAACACAAGAAAAACAACAACATTCACCTCCTCTAACCTTCATCATAGCTTCAGAGAACAATCATAACTGACTTGCATCTTTTGGTGGGATAATGTTTGAAAGTTGGAAGTGGCCTCTTGTTACTAATTGTGGTGAACATTGTTGACAATGGTTCTACATCTAAAGGAAACGTAGTAGTTCCCCTCCGCTTGAATATCGCCCCTAGGCCATGCAACAATAGTTGGAACCTCTAGTTGCTTCACACAAGCTAGGCATTCTTGTTTGCCCGAACCCTTTTCCTTCCAATTGTCATATAATTTTGAGATTGCCACACCTAACCCGCCCTCCCCTAATCTTTCATCATTCATTGCATTGATAGGATCTGCTAGAACAATAATCCCTTCTCCCATCGCCTCTGTTGCATGCATGCAGGATCTTGACCTTTTTGTTTTTCCAATCGACCGAAAGTATAAAGGACAATTTCCTTTCCTTTGCCATCATCCTTTTCATTTGAGGTCTTTTTCCTTTCCTTTGCCATCATCAACATCATTTGGAGTCTTTTCCTTTCCTTTGCCATCATCAACATCATTTGAGGTATTTTCCTTTCCTTGGACATCATGTTCATTAGTTGGGAATTTCTCCTTGCCTTGATTAGCATCATTGGGTTTTTTTTTTTTTTTTTTTAGCATTTTGCATGCCATTGACCTAGAATGCATAAGAATATATAGTAAGTTAGCATATCCAAATAACCTCTAACTAACATGTTCATAAATGAAAGCCTCATATGTCTTATTCTATTTGATCATTCTATTTATATAATGGGATTCCCCAAGTTATTTTCCTCAACATTATATAAAAATAAAACCCTCTACTTGTAACCTTCAAACTTGTATCCTATAATAACCTTAGAAACAACTTTTAAGGTTATTATAGGTTTGCAGTTTTAAGGTTAAGAAGTTTATTATAGGTTAGAAAATTTAAGGTTGGAAAGTTATTGTAGGTTAAAAGTTTTAAGGTTAGAAGTCTAATTCATGAACTTTTAAACTTATAACTTAACTATTAACTTAAAACTATTTTAAAAACTTATAAGTCATAACTTTTAAACTTAATAACCCTTAAAACAATTGTCCTTAAAACAATTAACCCTTGTAATAAATTTTCGCGGAAGTTATAATGGCGCGGTACGAAATTTTAAAAGCAGTTATTATTTCAAGTTAGCCTTCCTTTTCAAACTTTTCTCTCACACTTTCGAACATTAGCGCTTCTGCTTCCAATTTCGCATTCCAGCGCTTCGCTTCCAATTTCGCATTCCAATTTCGGCATTCAGCGCTTTTCTTATCCGCTTCTAGATCATCAATCTACCTTCAATCTATCTTCTCGCTTGCTCGGCATCAATCTATCTCGCCGCATGACCTAAGGAATCAATCTATCTCGGCCTGCATGACCTAAGGAATCGCTAATCTATCTTTTTCGGCTTCTAACTGCTTCCGAAGCTTTTATCATTTTTCTAGCTTTTCGAAGCTTTTATCCGCTTTTTATCTGTTTTCGAGCTTTTGGGTTTCGGCTTCTATCCGCTTCTAGGCTTCTATGCATCAATCTCGACTTCTATCCGCTTCTCGGCTTCTATCTGCATCAATCTCGACTTCTATCTGCTTCTCGGCTTCTATCTGCTTTAGGGTTTTCGGCTCAAAGGTTTTTTCGGCTCAAAGGTTTGTAGGCTCTATACAATGTCTCCGGTTTTTTGGTTTTTGGCTCTCTACAATCTCTCCGACTTTGAATAACTTTGGTTTTTGTGTTAAAGCTTCGGCTTCTCGTTTAGAAGGCTCAATTCTCTGCATGAACACAAGTAGGTTAGTATTTCCCGTTATATACATAAAGTAGTTATTTTACATAAAGCGGTTCCTCATGTGATTGGTTTCCGTGATCCGCCTATATGATCCGCTTCTTATTCTATTTCAATAGGTCTTCCTCTATCCGTTTCTAAGCCATGATCTAAAATAATGAAGTAAATAATGATCTATGATCTATCTCGCTTTATGATCTTGATCTTGCTCTATGATCTATGAGCTATGATCTATGATCTATCCGCTTTATGATCTATGATCTATGATCTATCTCGCTTCTATGATCTATCTATCCTTCTATGATCTATGATCTATGACCTATCTATGATCTATGATCTATAATGTATTCATTGAATTAATGCATTATGCATTCGTTAGAATAATATGTTAGAATGGGAGAAATCGCGCTTTGGCGATTTCTATTTTTGGTTTCGATTTTCCATTAGGTTAATCAAAAAGCGCCAGCGCCGTTTTTAGTTTCTATACAAATCGCGTAAAAGCGCGTGTAAAATAGATCCGTGAAAAAATATAGCAAACGCTACCGGGCGTTTTGCTTTTGAATTATGTATGTTCGAATCGCTTTTATGGGGAGAGTAATATATCATTTGCTAATGACTTAATTTCTCTCGCTCTAGTGCCATGGATTTTCCTTATGCATGGACACTAGCTGATCCCCAGAGACCGGATGGTTCTAGTTCAAATACACTTTCCCCGACGACCATCAACTCGACCCCGTGACAAGATATTACTTGAGTGTGCTGTTCAAAACGCTCAAAGAGAGTTGGAGAATCCAATAGACACCAGATCGGGGCCATGGGTACACTTCCATCGCATCTATGGACATATCAGACTCCTCATGCTCTTAGTAAGGCTCATGCCAACAAATAAGTACGAGGATTTGCTTTATAGTATCAAGGATCGATACAACACTCTGGTTTGGAGACTCGACATCCGCAGGGAAGATGAGGATCCTGTCATATCAGGGTGGTTCAGGTGGGACTTTTTGCGGGATTGGGCCGATGAAGTGGGGCTATGTGACATATTGTAGAGATAGAAAGAATTCGCTACCGGGCGATTTTTGCGTAAGAAGAAATGTACATACACTTTTTGAATATGAATACAAACTCGCTACCGCTAATTTTGCACTATATTTTTATGTCATTTAGTTTATTATGTTTTTTTATATGCAACAAAAAATATTGAATCCTTTGATGCCCTCCAGCCAGTATGACCAACCCCAAGAAACTACATATTTTCATTAATGTGTAGTTTCATGGGGTTGATATGACTGGCTAAAGAACATCAAAGAATCCAAAATTCACAACATCACGCAGATGTTATGATATATTCATTTTTTTTTGAATATCCAAATATACATACCTTTTTTTCGTGACGGTCTTTTGGCCATGCTACAAATGTGCCCACGCCACCAAATCAGATCGCCACCGGATGTCTTCTTGGAAGAGCCTCATCTTCGTGAATTGCAGTTTATAATGGAAATCTTACGTAAACCGTTTCCAAGAGGAACACCATGACACATGGAACTTGATTCAGATCTTCGATTTTACATAAGCCTACTTCGGCTTCAAGTTTGTTGTTAAAAGATAGCATTCTTCTCCGATTAATCGATGAAGAACCGTAATGCATTGGAAAAAAATAGAGGACGAAAAATAGAGAACAAGAGAATGCATTCGGAATGGAATCACACTCACCATAGCTCAGCAGACATCGAATGGGATTGAAGGCGGCTCGATCGAATAGGATTGAAGGCGTTGTAGACGGATCTTGGGCGCTCTGATAGTAGGAATGATCTTGGGCCTGAAAAGTAGGAATGATCTTGGGCGCTCTGATAGTAGGTGGCCGATTAGGTGGTAGTAGATTGCCACATATGCGTTTCTTGAAATTAATAATTAATTGTTCTTGAAATTGCACTAAAAAGAAAAACACAATTTAAATTTGTAAATGAGCGGGACGGGCGGTTAATTAAGGCAGTATAAATTTAAAAGGACGCGAATTTGAATTTACGGTTGTAATCGGACGCCAAGATTATGAACGATACATATAAGTTTAAACCAAAATCCCGGGCCTCATATTATCCGCGACTTGCGCTTCTATGGCGCCTAGAGGATTCGCCGCCGCCGAGGCGCCGGTAGAGGTGGGCGATACAGCCCAAAGCACAAATCCCATGCCCGAGGTCTGCCGAACAAGCGTAAAGCACAAATCCAACAAGCCTCGTAATTGATCCGCTTTTTTGTTCTCAGAATTGATTTTCGCGGTCCCTTTTTTGTTAGGGTTTTAGGATGTTTTTCTCGTAATAATATAGTTATTATCCAATAAGAAGCATGTGTCCTCTAATGTTTGAGTTCATATGTCCCAAAAATGTATGGAAACAAATGCTTAATGTGTACATGTTGGTTTCTCTTTAATGTCAGATGTGCCGCTTTTGAAGCTTGTATACTTAGTGAACAAAGATTCAAAGAGCTAGTTGTGTTTTTTATAGTTAGTTGTGTCCTCCGATGAAGATTCAACTCTTTAAGTTGCATTTTTATAGTTAGTTGTGTCCCCGAGCATTTTGATTCGGACGAAAACGCCGGGCGCAGCTTTTAATTAGGGCATTACATTAGTTTCTTTATCTTTCGTGTCATTTTTAAACGCCGCCAAGCGCCAGATTTGTTGCATTTTGATCGGGACAAAACGCTACCGCCCCCCCGACCCCAATAAACTAAATGAACTTGTCGTGGTATTCATTTTCAAATCGCGCCAAGCGCCGCTTTTTTGTTGCATATGTGTCGACAAAGATTTATTTGAGCATAAAAAGATTAACCCATGTGTCGTAATTTCACAGATCACAAAAGACAATCAAAAGAGGGAGGACCAAGCAAGGCGAGACCCTACAGCCCGTAAAAAGCAAAGGACGTAAGAAGATGTTACCATTATGCACTGCAAAGATGTATTGACGTTAGAAGATACATCCGAATAATAAAGGCTCGTAGAACCTCCATGTCCGTAAGAAGATCTTATAGAGGGGTCGAATGGTATGTGGAGATATTCAAAACCGGTGGGAAGACAGACTTCATATTCATGTCAAGGTTAAGAGAGACCGATCAAATGAAGAAGCTGTGGAATTCTTATTACATGTGAAGTATGTGACGATTCTTTTCGCTCGCGGCTAGTTGAAGTGGGCCAAAACATAAGAAAAGCCTAAAGAAGATCAATCGATGCAAAGGCGAAGCTCTTTTAAAGAAACCGCTTTTAAGATCGACGACATGGCCGATAACCTCTTCAAATTTGGTGGACAAATATGGCAGCCATTGACTCCTAGAAGAATATGCGAGGGCTTACAAATTGCTCGACGAGCCATTAGCACGAGGCCCCTGGGCAAAGGTCTACTTACGTGCGCTGAAGGACAAGGAAGAAGCTAGCTCTAGAAGCGTGGAAACTGTAAGTGACAAAGCAGGCCTTACAAGTGACGCATGACAAGGCCGTGCAGCTTGGAGGCAATGAGCAAACCGAAGAAATATGCCGACAAGTATCCACTGGCCTCAAACTTCACACATCCAAATAACGGGATGTGCTTTTCAGTCCACTAAAGCTATTTATATCGCCAGAAGGTATGACAAGCAAAGACTCTTGGAGATATTAAACAAAGATGATCGAAAATCCGTGGTGTGTGCCAATGCCCGCAGATGTAGTGCCTTACGATACCGTAACAAAAAGGTAATCATCCGGAGCAAGCCGGAGGACTTCATCGAGAACCCGCATATACATTTTATGATAATAGATGGCCAAAGATTCAATAGAGGCCCGTAAGATTCTCATCAAGAAGGCACAAAGATACCGGGAATCGCTTGTTCTATAAAGTATTCTCGTCGTAAACCGCCGGTCCTCGAGCTGGTCAACAACACCGCCGAACTAGCGAAAAATAAGCGACTCCTAAATGACATGGGAAAAACTTTCTTATACAAAAGGTAATTCTCTTCCCACATTTTTATTTTTTCAGATATTAAATCGCAAGCGATTTCATAATAGAAGGCACGCCAGCGCGATTTGCCTTCTAAATAGCAAAGGGTTCTCGGATGGTAGACGCTTCCCCCGTCAATAAGCAAATCGCTACCGGGGCGCGGTTTTATATTAGAATACAAGTTGAGCCACGCCGCGATTTCCCTAGCTCGAGGAGACATGGTCTGTCCTTGAAGATAGCCTTTTTTTTCAAAGTAGGCAAATCGCGGGCTTAATTTGTATTCTAATATGAAAATCGCCAGCGCCGATTTGCTTATACGACTAGAACCATCTACTATTTCAAAACCCTTTGTTATTTAGAGAAGGCAAATCGCTACCGGCGCGATTTGTTTTAATATGAAATCGCTGGCGGGCGCGATTTTGAACTAGAAGGATTGTTTGAATTCACGATTATAAAGCTAACGGTTATTCCTTGCAGTCCCTATATAGAGCAACTTCGCATGCTCGAACCGCTGGATTGAATATGGGAAGCCAATGCCTACCGCATTGGCCACCCAAAAGCCAATTCAAGTTGCCGGAAAGGACACTTAGTCAAACTATAATACAGGACAAGACCAAGAGCACCAGATCAAAGAAAAAAAAAGGAGATGAAAAGGGTGATGTTGCCGAAGAACCAACTGTACCCAAGGATGCCTGCAAGATAGTTTTTGCTTCAGATCCCGCTTTGGGAGAAATGGAATGAATTCGGGACGCCACGCGGGAGAAGAAGTTGCCGATTCACAAGGAAGATTTCCTCCCGTTGACACATCAATTTTTGATATCCATATAACGTAGATGAGGAAGGCCTGTGGATTGGAAGATCAAGAACTCATCTCACCCGGATAGGTTAATCAAAAAGGAAATCCTTTACAAGAAAAACCTCAAAGAACAAAGGCTATGGAATCCTTTGAAGATGCATGACGAAATGAAGAATATTAGAGTGCTCAAGAAGGCGCTTGGTGAGGAATTGCAAAGGCTTACATCAGAGTGGTCATTGTCGGAGTTAGGACTAATGCAAAAGTATAACGCTCCAATCCATCCACCTAAAGAAGTATGTATTTTGGTCCAAGGACTTTGTCAAGCAAAGCCAGGTTGAAGAACGTTGCAAAGATCGCTGGGATTCACACAAAAGTTGCATCCGACTTGAAACGAAAAGTCGCGTTGGTGAAGCAAACCCCGGAGATGGAATCCACATTTTTTATCAAGTGTCCACTGGTTTCAAGTGTGCCTTGCCGTAAGTGGGTGAAGGTCCTCATGATATCACACTTCTTCGCTTGATAGCCGAGGCGCCGATGGTCACTTGAAGACTATAATACATTCTTCAACATATGCAAAGTGGTTGCACGACGTAAAATGAATTACACAATCGCCACTATATGTCCCTCCGACATGTCCTATGCATATGCTCTAAGTGCTGCAAATGACTTAGAATGCGGAAAGTCATAATGACAAAGCGATCCTCATAGATGAAAACAAGGACAATGACTTCAGCACAGCAAGTAAAATTTCTCATGTGCTTATTATTATGATAGCCATGATGGATGATAAGGAATATGAAAGGCTTAAGGGAAAAGCAGATGGAGAGAAACTAGCATGGCAAAGGTTATCGCTAGATGAACGATCTCGCTAAAACGCCTTCTATCCGGAGCAAGAAGACAAGGGAAGGTCTGTCAAGGTCGTGGAAGAGTTAGAGGAGGAAGAGGAGGATGAGGAAGAAAAACGAGGATCTCCACCCAGTTCTTGTGGGCCACATTAAGTATGAGCTCCTAACTTCACATAAGGGGAAGCTAAACAAGAACGGGTTCTCTATGGATCTTTCCCAGTATCTCATTGAAGCATTTTGTCCATTGGGAACAACTTGCTGGGAACTTCACGTTGGAGGTTACATCGGTAGAGAAGCTTTGAAGTTAGCAAGGAAATGCCAGAGCGCCGCCTCCGATGATCGAGCCGTAAATTTTTGGACCTCTTCTTTGAGAAAGTACTAGAGGAAGCCCCTAGGGGACCAATCGGCAGTGCAAAAAACAAAGCTTCTAGCTCTAAGGCCGAAATACCTTCAGATTTGCTTAAGGAACGGGAGATTCTGAGACAGGCATTGCGTGGCTCCAACTTCATGGATGACATGGACGAAAGCAAAAGCAGATCTCCAAGTACCTATCGACATGCCCGCGGAACATTCTTGGCCCCGAAAAATATAGACCAAGATGACAATGCCAAGGATGATGATAATAACAATCTTGATGATGAAGCAGACTCCAAATCTGATAACACTAGCCAGGTTAGCGTAAAGAGTAATGAACTATCAAGCGTAGTTCACACCGCATGCATCTCAACCGATGTGGTTGGTGCTTCTAGCGACCGGAGGCAAGTCAATAAAGATGCAAGGGATGAAGAGAACACGGGAATGATGAAGACTTAAAGGTATCGCGGACAATATTCCTTTTTGATATCCATGCATTTTTCAAACTAGAAGTTTATAGAAATCGCTACCGGGCGCGATTTGGAGTTTCCTAGAGCATACTTTTGAATTATGTTGACATGCATCATTCATGAAATCGCTACCGGGCGCGCTTTTTGTTTTCCATTTCTTTCATCTCATAACGCTATTGTTCTCCTTACGTAAATGATTTGGCTTCCCCAAAAGTACCGGTCTTTGATTTGAATGGTGTGTTATGTAGAACGCTACCTAAAGCAACGCTTTGAAAAGTCATGGTATGCGCAACAACCATTTGAGACACGCATCAAATATGTTTACCCGCGCCCTTATCCGGAAGGAGATGTTGGACCAGGCCTTCACCTGTTTCTTGTTGTGCAATTTGGTCATCCATGGAGCATAGAAATATACGGGATGTTTTGAAAGTAGTGCCCGAAGCTAAATAGAAATTAAGGCCCATCCGGGATCAAATCAAATGTGCTTCATTCACAAACCCTAAAGAACCCATTGTGTAAAAAGATATTTGTGAAATGCTTGCGCAACATGATGGATGCCCTAGGTGTTGAGGATAAGGAAGGCATAATCATTGTGGATGATGACGCTTCTAAAGTGTTGCTTCAATCAGGCCACAGCCATTGAATCCGCCATCCTATCATCCTCAAGATTTTGACAAAGATGACTTCCTCGCTTTGTTAGTGTCCCGCAAGAAATAGCCGGGTGAAAAACGGTCGAAGAGATACACACACTATACCCACACCTTGATCGGACAGGGAAATTGACAGGAGGAACTTGAGAAAATCGCCCCTAGAAAGGGAACTTTTTTGATATATATGTATACAGAAATACACTTTCCAAAAAGTTTTGAATATGAAATATACTTTATAATAAAGGTTTTGAATATATATTGTGTTCTTTTATCAAAGATTATTGGTTCTGTGGTAATGATTATTTTTTTATATTATGTGTACGGTTTGTTATACTTGCAATAATTTGTAGGTATATACCGGCCAATAATTTTGGTGTGTATAAATAGGTATGCATGAAATAGCCCCTAAATCAGCTTCGGTCTCCGCTTCTCCTTGTTATTATGGCACATTCTATTACCCGCAAGATGAACCATGCGGACCTCTGCAGTGCCGCGAGCTAGAAATAGAACTTCGTGGATGGCTTGATGTCGCTTGTTATGAATCCCGGCCCGCTTCTATCCTGATCCCTTTGATGTTGTAATCCATCTTATATGGAATCCGAGCATGGTTTGTTCATGATCGACGTGATCTCGTGGACTGCGGCAATACCGAGAGGACGATGAATCGATTAGTTTTTGTAGTTTATGTTCTATTGTAATGCGTTATTTATGCCAAGCAAATCGCGCCACGCGCGATTTGAACCACTTAAAATCTCGCTTTGTAGCAACTTGCTTGTTGTTATTTACTCGTAAAAGCTTTACAATTTCATTGTTTAGATTTCGTTGTCGTCCGTGAATGTGCTAATTAATAGGCAATTTCCTCGCTTTTTCAACCGCCTACATTCTGTCATAATATGGGTCATTTGCATCGAATATTTGAATGCCTTTGCATTTTCACATAAAATGCATATTCCCAGCCCAAAATGAACACAAAGGCAAAAAGTGTGGTTAATTCAATATAATGGTCAATAAAATGCTTATACTACAGCGATTTTGGAATAGACATAATCCCAATTTAATTGAATGATGGTTGTACCTTCCTAGTGGCTTTTTCACTACCCTCTTTTAGTGCATTCGACATTATACTTAGGGTTTAGAATTCTCTCTATAGGTAGCCTATGTCTACAATTCGTGAACTCTATGCTCTCATTGATTTTCCTTTTTAAAAGCATTTGACTTGAACCTTTTAAGAGAAGAAAAAATAACTTTTAATTCTACTTCATCATGAAGGTTTCAAGTCTCAACTTTTTTTAGCCAAGTTTATAGTGGTAGTCCCTCAACCATCATTCAATTAAATTGGGATTATGTCTATTCCAAAATCGCGCCGTATAAGCCTTTTATTGACCATTATATTGAATTAACCACACTTTTGCACTGAGTTTATTTTCGGGCTAGGAAGATGCATTTTGTGTTGAAATGGAAAGGCCTTCAAATATTCGATGCAAATCACCCATATTATGACAGAATGTTGGCAATATAAAAAGTAGGAAATTGCTTATTATTTTGTACCATCACAGACGACAACGAAATCTATAGATTGAAATTTTAGTGCTTTACGAATAAATAACGGCAAGCAAGTTGTTTTCGTGGTTCAAATCGCGAGTGGCGCAATTTCATTGGCATAAATATAGCATTATAATAGAATATAAACGAAAAAAACTAATCCGATCCATCGTCGACAGGCGCTCCGGAGGTAATAGAATGTGCCATAATAACAAGAAGCAGGCGGAGGTCGAAGCCGATGGTTTGGCAATTTCATGCATATCTATTTATACACACCTGACGGTATATACATACAAATTATTGCAAGTATAGCAAACCATACACATAATATAATAATACAATACGTACACAGTACCAATAATGCTGCTACAAGAACACAATATATATTCAAAACCTTTCGTATAAAGTATATTTCATATTCAAAACTTTTATGGAAAGTATATTTCCGGTATACATATATATCAAAAGAGTTCCCTTTCTAGAACAATTTTCTCAAGATCCCTGTCAATTTCCCCTGTCCGATCAAGTTGCGGGTATAGTGTTTGTATCTCTTCTACCGTTTTCCCTGAAGCTATTTCTTGCATGACACCAATGAAACTTAGCAGAAAATCATCTGTGGTAACCATATCAGGATGATAGGATGGTGGATTTAGTGACTGTGACTGATTGAAGCAACACTTCAAGGCGTCATCATCAACTATAATGATGCCTTCCTTCTCCTGAACGCCCAAGTCATCCATCACGTCGCTCAAGCATTTCACAAATATATTTTTACCTCTCAGATCCTTCGAGTTTTTAAATGACTTACATTTGCTCTGATCCCAAACAGATGCCCAATCTTTATGTAATTCAGGAACTACTCTCAAAACTTCCTGTATATTTCTATTCTCCATCGACGACCAAATTGCACAACGAAATAAAGTGAAAGCTTGGTCTAACATCTCCTTCAGATACGGCCGCGGATATACCCATTTCGTACGTGTCTCAAATGGTTTCTGTGCATACCATGATAGGTCGAATGTTGCTTTAGGTAACGTTTTGCAGAGCACTCCATTCAAATCGAACACAAGAATTTTGGAGGAAACCGGTTTAGGTTTCTAATAAGAAAGCACACACTTGTGAGACAAGGAAAAAGAAAATTGAAATCGCCACCGGGCGGCGATTTTCATTTCTGATTGAAGAACATACCGATTCGGTTCTGTTCAACTTCCGCAATGATGAGCTTACTCTCGGTTGTCTTCGGTCTGCCAGAAGTGTCAACCAGATCACTTAGTGTTTGAACTATGGTTGATACTTCATTACTCTTTATGCTAACCTGACTAGAGCTTTCCGATTCCACTGTATCATCTTGGATTTTGTCTTCTTGGTTTGTGTTCTCTACATCCCCTTCCGTCAGATTTTCATATGTGATTGGAAGTATAGGCACGATCTCGGCCAAGATAGTTAGCCTATTTGGTTGTCGAAATTCATCTTTATCTGCTCTATCTGCTTTCTCATGTCCTCCCGCTCTTTAGCCAGGTCTGGAGTTAATTCGGCCTTAGAGGTGGAAGCATTATTTCTTGCACTACCTATCGGACCCCTAGGTGCCAACTCTAGCACTTTTTCGAAAAAAAAATCAAGGAAGTCCTTGGTTTGACTATCAGATACCACACTTTGGCATTTCCTAGCTAGCTTCAGAGCTTCCCGACCGACATAACCTCCAACATGAAACTCCCAACACGTGGACTCTAAAGGGCAGAAGGCTTCAATCAGAAAACTCGAAAGGACCAAAGAAAACCCGCACTTATTCAGCCTTTCCTTATGCGCCGTCAGTAGCTCATACTTGATTGGTGAATTAAGGACATGGTCGACCCAGTTTTCTTCTTCCTCTTCCTCTTCGTCCTCTATAAGACCCACATCCACATCTGCAATCCCTTTCCCTTTGTCTTCAGCATTGGATTCGACATAAAAAACATTCTTCACTAGGGGTTCATCTAGCCAATAGCACTGCCAAGCAATCTTCTCACCTTCTAGTTTCCCCCTGAGTCTTTCATATTCTTTATCATCCATAATGGCTATCATAAGGACTAGCACATGTGAGATCTTAGTTTCGGTACTGAACTCACTATCTTTGTTTTCATCTATCATTACTGCTTGCCTCATCACTTTAATGCATTCGAGATCATTTGCAGCAGATAGTGCATATGCGTAGGACATGTCGGAGTGGCAAACTGTCACAATAGTATAATGCATCTCAGCCGTAAAACCACCGCATGTGTTGACGAAGGTGCTGTAATCATCTTGTGTCCATCTCGTGCCACGGCTATCAAGAACAAATAGAGTGATGTCAGTTGGCCCATCACCCATGTCTGGTATGACACACTTATAACCAGTGGACACCTTATAGAAAAAAGGAGACTCCTCTTCTGGCGTCTGTTTCACCAACGCAACTTTTCTTTTTAGGTCAGACGCCACTTTCGTGTGAATCCCCTTTAGAGTTGCCACATTCTTCACCTTTTGCTGCTTCACAAAATCTTTTGACCAAAACACATATTTCTTAATATCATCATTAGATACGTTGTACTTTTGCATTAAGCCTATCTCTGATAACATGAAGTCTCCTGTAAGCCTTTGCAGTTTTTCGTCAACAGCCTTTTTCAGGACTTTCGCCAACAGCTAGATGTCTACCAGAAGAGAGCAGGATTCGAATATCTTGCTTGCTTTTGGAGGCCCTATTCTGATACCAATGGTCTGACTATCATAGCCCCCTGCCATTGACACAAAATTAAAGTTCTTGGGCTGCTTACAGTGTAATTCCACTGTTAGCCCTTTGGGCTAAACATATGTATGAGTGGCATAGGCCACATGTATTTATCACATTGGACCACTTGATCTAGGGCACAGATTTAGCCCACATATGTGGTAGGTGGCATAGGCCACATGTCTTTGTCATATTGGACCCCACGATCTATGGCCCAGATTTAGCCTAGATCTGTGGACGGTGAGATGTCAGTTAGGGTTAGGGTTTTGCTCTACTATTTAGAGAGAGCATTTCCTCTCATTGTTTAGGCTTTTGCTCACGTTTTGGAGCACCTCCTTTTGGAGCATCAATATGATTCTGTTTTGTTCATTCTTTCTTTTGTTCTTGTTCTTGGAGTTTCTTCCCATCTTCTTTTGTTGATCCATGAGCATTTGTGGCAGCCTTGTGGCATTCGGCAGTCATGGACTGCTGCTGCAAGGTGATGCCAAGAACCCCAAACATCAACACTGGCGCCTCATGCCGGGGTTTCTTTGGCTCATGATCATCCTCTTGTTTTCTTTTCAAGCATCTCCAAAAGTTATTCAGCAAAAAATTTGTTTCTACGTCGACACATCTTTCGTTTCTTTATCTCTGATATCTGCCCATGTTTCAGAAAGGGGCAAAATTGCTCTGTGGCAAAATAAGGTCTTTTTATTTGTCAGTTTTGGATTATCATCGATACTTTTCATCGATACTTTTTTGGCTACCCATACTCTGTTCTGCGTATATATTCAGGAAGGAAATTATATCAGTTCCTTCGGGACTCAGGTAATCCATGTTTCTATTGTGAGTGACATTTTTGTGCTGGAGATGCCCGTTGGATCTCCAGTACGAGACCCATCATTTCTTCCTCGAATCAATTCTGAGCACTCTTCCTGGTAATTGTTGGGCAAGCACAAGCAAGCCACCAAAAGAGAAGCAAAGCAACAGGGCCCGAGGTGCTCTGCTATTTTTTATGCTCGAAGAGAAGTCAAATCCGGGAATGGTTCTTTGGCTGCCGACCTTCTCATCGAAGTCATTCATTTTGAAAACAAGCATGACCCATTGTTCTGCAAATCAAGCAAGCATGACCCATTGTTCTGCCCAGGGCCTCCATACAAACAACAGACGAATCAAGTTCTTCAAGGATAGAGAGCATTTTCTGCCACATCTGATGAGCCAGCCCCAAGCATGCCGAAATTTCCGGCGCAACTCTCTAATTCTATTATGCCAGAACTTATTGAGGTAACACAAAAGGATTTTTCTGCCATATCCACTCTGTTTCTAAGAAACCCAGCCCACATTCGTCAGACCTCCCAGGGGATTTTTTCCTTATGAAGATTTGGGTCCACATTGGCATCGAAATAATTGGCTCTGGCACCTTCCTGAGAACCGACAGAAGGAATCCTCTGACTCAAAGTCCAGCAGCAACTGCTCGCTCTCACTAAGCTAAGGTAAGGATAGTTGATGCCTTTCTCATTCCTCTGCCGCACAGCTCCACTAGCAGCAGGACCAGAGGCCATCATCTAAGGAGTCTTTCAAAACTTTCTGCATCGAACTGTAGCTTGTCGTTTAAAGGAATCACGCTCATTGCTGACTTCTTGAAGCAACTCCACACTGGCAACAGGGGATCATCAATTCCTTTCTGTATCCACTTTTCGACCTTTCCAATCTGCCTTCATCGACCTTGTCAAAGCAGACCAAAGCAAACTAATCTCTTGCATTTTGGCAAGCATTTTGCACATCTCGCGGCACTAATCATCAGCAAGGGTTTCTTCAGTTCCTTCCAGCAGACTATCAGACAACCATATGTGCAGGCCTTGAGAACTTCCACGACAAAGAAGCAAATAACACCACGGCATGGAGACTCATGCCACGGCATCTCGGCCACGGCCCATCACGCCTGGCTTCTCTGACCTTCATCGCATCACTTTGCCTTATGAAAACAGAGCAAGTTATGCAGTAGTTTTCCCGCCCACTACATACAGAAGAATCGATCTGATCCTGATGGTAAAATTCAAGTCTTCTGCACCTCAACATCTGTCACGGCACCCACGGCATCTGAATCTCCACCTCTCCAGGGCCATATTTTCTCACAGCCATCTTTCATAACGGCTTGGCTTCCCAGAGTCTCACCACGGCCCTGTAAGTCCGTCCACGGGCCTGTCACTCAGCATGTCCACGGCCTCCCACGGCGTGGGTCCAGACCAGCGCCCACGGGCCATCACGGGCGTGGCACCATTTAACTGCGTGGGACGCGTGAGGCCCATCACGGCGTGGCCTTCCGCCCTCAGAACCCCACGGCCCATCACGACGTGGCCACGGCACCTTCAGCGCCCACGGCCCCTCACGGGCGTGGCACCAATTTCAGCGTGAGACCCACCTACCATTGAAAAGAAAAAAAAAAAAACAACAACAAAGAAAAGGGAAAATTTTCAATTGTCCACAGTTATTGGCGGGGCAATTGTCAATCAACAGAAATATCTTCAACGACTCAACTCTTCTCTTTTATGGCGACACTTGGCACTCACACCATTCAAGATGGGCAACAATCTTTGATGGCATGCCTCTAAACAAATGGTGCACCCTTTCTTACATCAATCTTACATGGCCCAACGACATGTTAAGACCATTCTTGAGCACTTGGTTGCAAACTCAGTAACGGCCCCTTGGTGTGATTTTTTTAATGGTGACTTCTTGCCTCTTGTCCACTTTTTGAGGCATCATGCCTTTGGAAGTACAACCTTCATCAATCCATAATTCCAGCAGCATCCTTCTTCAACAACAAAATCACGGCCCAAAGGCGTGAGTTCATCAAAATTGTCACGGCCCCTCACGGCGTGACTTTGAGCACAACTTTCAATCCTCTTTTCATGCAAGAAGTCTTTGGAGCATATTTTTGGCACATTTTGGGGGACGCTTCATCTTTTGCCGCATTCTTGGAGATCTTCTTTGCACCTTTGTACCAACAAATTTCAAGTTCCTGCAATAGCGTGAAGATGAATTCTGCCTTCCGCCCCTTCGTACATCAACCTCACATGGCCACATGGCGTGTGCAGGCCAATTTCAGCAATTCCTCACAAAAAAAGCTCAACTCTTTGGTGTCAACTTTTTCAAGTTCAACATTTTGATCAACCTCATCCGTCCATAATACATGGCGGTTGAGCCTCTTTCAAGTTCAACACATGGCGTGAAGATGACTTATGGCCTTCCGCCCCTTCAACAATTTTTGTTTCCTCATTTTTGTTCAACTCATTCCAAGACACTTTGATTGGCGCATATATTCGGAGCTAAGTGGCACGCTCTATGAGAAGTGGTGACAGCCTTCTCAACCTTAGATTTGACTTCTATGGAATTAAAGGAGCTTGTGGCAAGCTCAAGAGAAGTGGCGACAGCCTTCTCAACCTCTCATGATTTCTGTACTTCATCGACATTTGCAATTTTTTCAAGACTTTTCGGCGACATTATCATTATTTCCCCTCACTTTGGCCACTGTTGTAAATGTTTAACCTGATGTTATAAAGGTTCTACATAGTTTGGTGTGGTGGGGGGGAGTGTTAGCCCTTTGGGCTAAACATATGTATGAGTGGCATAGGCCACATGTATTTATCACATTGGACCACTTGATCTAGGGCACAGATCTAGGGCACAGATCTAGGGCACAGATCTAGGGCTCATGGATCAACAAAAGAAGATGGGAAGAAACTCCAAGAACAAGAACAAAAGAAAGAATGAACAAAACAGAATCATATTGATGCTCCAAAAGGAGGTGCTCCAAAACGTGAGCAAAAGCCTAAACAATGAGAGGAAATGCTCTCTCTAAATAGTAGAGCAAAACCCTAACCCTAACTGACATCTCACCGTCCACAGATCTAGGCTAAATCTGGGCCATAGATCGTGGGGTCCAATATGACAAAGACATGTGGCCTATGCCATCTACCACATATGTGGGCTAAATCTGTGCCCTAGATCAAGTGGTCCAATGTGATAAATACATGTGGCCTATGCCACTCATACATATGTTTAGCCCAAAGGGCTAACATCCACCCTTAACTTCATTGAATAAAACAGAGACGACAAAGGTTCCTCCAGTTTAATTCATATGTTTAATTTCTGTAGTTTTCTTCTATGCTTTCTGTTCTGTTTCTGGTGTTTTACCCAACAATCCCTGTGCTTGATCCATAAAAACACTTTGCCTTTTTGGTTTGCTTAGCTAGCTGTCATTGTAAACAAATTTAACGTCTCATTTTCAAGTTCTAACAAGGCATCTGAATAATTCTGCCAAGCTTTTAACTTTATGGTGACAGATTCCTATCTTCTGGTTAAGACTTTTGGTTAAGACAGATAATGCTTTTGGTTAAGACCGAATCCTATCTTCTGTACTATGTTCTGTAGGCTTAAAGCTAGAATAAAATCTAACCAATTACAAGTACAATTGCTTACACCTTATGGTCCAGCAGAAGTAAGTAAAACGCTTACCCGAGATAGGCCTATAGCTTAACAAGTTGGGTCTTGACGACATACAATAAGATAAGTTGCTGGCCAATAGCTATTCTCAGAAATCCAGTGATAAACACAAGGCGATGTGGACCGTAACGCAATAAGGGACATGCGGCCCTAAAAGAGCCCACGTAGCAGATTGTATTTAAGAGGATACAAAGAAGCAAAGGCCTGGGTAAAAACAGAGCTACACTTACAAGCAAGAAGCGGCTATGGCGGCATCCATATTGGGATGCCGAACTGCCTTGGATCAGCAGCAGTACAGAGCACTAATCCGGCGGAGCTGTTTTCTCAAATTCCTCAAGTCTCAACAAAAATCTCAACAAGGAGGAGCATTCATTTAGGCTGGGCAGTGAAATGGAGCAATGGCGCCAGATTTAGGGCTTTATCCGCCATAGCCGATGCGACGTCTGTGTCTGTGCTGGAAGAAGCGGCGATTGAAGCGGGGATTGAAGAGGGGACTAGTTTCAGTTTTGTGACATCCCCTACTCGTATACGGTGCACTCACCGTATACAAACAGGAGTTCATCCCCTATACCAGCTCCATACTGATACAGGGCCCTCCACATATCACTGCACCCGTAAGGAGTCCCCGTGGGAAGAGTGAATGGGTCATTTTACCCTGTCTCCCTCAGGGCCTACCTAGCTGCGGAAGCGTAAACATACACGTCAGTATACAACATAACCACATATCCACCTCGAAGGGTGGTCCATCAACATCTGCATAGACAAAGATCAGCACAATACATATGGGGAATCCTACCCAAGGCTCAGACTCGAAGGGATGACTGACGGCTTGGGTCCCCAGAGTTCATTGCAGACAGAATTCATGGCAATGGATTTGGCTGGCATAAGAACATGGCTTAGGGTTGTCCACTCCATCCGCCCCTCCTATGCACACTTTGCAGAGTAGGTTGAAAAGTGTTGGGACCTGACTGTAGCCCCCAGTTCCGATAGGGATCACTCCCTCCAGAGGTCTACATGCTGACTCAAGGTGACTAGAGGGCCACTGCCCTTATTCGACTGAACCCACTGGAAGGTGAACACCACCCCACGGGTGTCGAGCCCATGCCTTGCCCGCACTCAGTGGCAAGCCATTAGACCTAGTCACAATGATCCCCGGTAGGCCTTACACACCAGAGGGATCGTTCAAGAGTCAGAACACGAACCTCCTTCTTAGCCAGTCTGGCCCCTTCACCCACAACCAGGTGTGGATCTTGTACACATGCCGAATCTACAGTGTGCTAGAGAGGCTAATCTAGGAGCATCTACTACCAAGCTTCAGGTCTCTACCCCCCCTTCCCAATACAAGGAGTTCACAGAGGTACATCATCCATATACATCACAGAGAACTAAAGAACTAGATCTAATCTATATCATAGAGTTAGGTTCTTTAGTTAGCGTCTGGTATCTGAGAATCTAAATGGCTACTATGGGCAATTTAATAGGCTAAACCTACTGATACAATGACTGAAAGACGGTTTAGGCTATTAAATTGACTAAATACCTGATCCTTGGGTGGCTCCTCCTGACCTGAGTTCGACCATCCTGCTGAACTGCTTGAAGATGGAGCTAACAAGGAAAACTAATGGTGCAATTCGCTCAGACAGAGTCTGGGAGGCAGTTTTGACCCATTGAGTGAGCAAAACAGAGCTCTAAAACCCTATGGACGAAAAATGGCAAGTTAGGGTTTCCCTAACCTAAATAGACAAGGGGTTAGGGCTAGGGTTTCCAATTATCCCTTAAGCATGTGGGATAATTGGGTATGGCCCACTTGCCTTTAATGGCTAGGTGGCATAAAGGTGTGCACATGGGAAAATGTGCACCTAGATAAATGTGCACATTAGTAAATGTGCACATTAATAAATGCACATACCTTGCAAGTTGCCCCCCTAGGGGCTACCCGCCTAGCTACACGTCGGCGTACACGTCAGTCGGGGTGGCGTGTACGCGTGACGAGGCAGTACAGTATACGTCTTGGGAACGTCACATTCTCCCCACCTTGAAATGATGCTGTCCGCAGCATCGTGGGTCTCCCCACCTTGGAATCTTCCTAACCTGCAGTCAACTTGATGCATCCAATATGTTACTATTATACTTATTTAATTATTAGGATTACCTTTAGGTAATATTTTTAGAACATTATTATGCCATTATTTTACGAAATAACTTATCAATTCGTCACATCATTAAAACAAGTTACTCCATAATTTCACTTATCACGACATTTTAGTTTATCAAAATTTTAATATTTCATACATATAATTATCCTTCGAGGTACTCTTCATTCCTTGCAACACATTCCAACAAAATTTGTGTTGCAAGTCTTCGTAGCTCGACCTCCTTGCCTTCCGGAGCGCTCTATTGGCCTGCAGGTCGACACTACGTTAGTACCATTTTAATTAATTAATAAATTTTCATTATATGGTGACCACCCCACCTATCTACATGAATGCATGGCTAATCTCCCGGCGTAGGAAGAGGATGATTCTTCCATCGTGGCCGTGGAGACAGTGCCTATAATGCCTATATGCCGCTCATGTCTACACCTTTAGTTGCCCAACGTGGAGGATAGGGTCCTTCCCGTATATGGGGCGTGAAGGACAGATTCCTCCTATTAAAGCATATATGGGGCTAGAGGTGCTTTTCCTATCAATGCATCCCTCATTGACCTCCTTTCTCTCGAGGTCGTCTACTTCCGTGGAACAGAAGTAGACTTTCTAAGGGGCAGATTCCATTAACGTCAATAAAGTTAAATTGAGTATCGTCTAGCAATAGGAAATGGCCACATCACCAACTAACCTTTACGTTGATATTCCACTATGCCTGGAAGTTGTGCTCCAATCGCTGATGTGGAATTGCCAAAACGTAACCTTATTGACGACCTCTCTTGCCCGGCAGTTTAACTGCCGAGTGATGATACGAAGCCACGTTTCCCTACCCGCCAAAATTCTCCCGGCAAATCTAGTTCGTCTTGCTAGTTCTTCCTTTCAGCGTCCAGGCTGATCAACAATTGCTAGCCGGTTTGTAGACGATGGCACCGTTTCCTCTAGAAGAAAGCTTGGGAGCCAACGAACCTGTAAGATTTCTTCTGCCTTTTCCATTCTCATACCAATTCATAGGCTAAAGTAGCATTTTTGATGTTGTGCAATGAAGTTGCAGATTGAAATCGTTCATGAGACTCAAGAAGATCAACAGTCCTTTGTACTTCCTGTACAACAAGGGTTTGCTGGTCCTCAAAAGCTTCCTTTGAGAAGATTCCCGCCAACCAATCCAGCCAATGCACCCTTCCATGGATTTCAGCAGCCACATCCAAGCTATCCAACCCAGTCTGCTCCTTATAATTTCCATCCAATTTTCTTCAGCCAGCCTGTTCAAGCTGATAAGGCTTATCGATCAAACATGCCTCTTGCTAACTTTCCTACTGCTCACCAAGCAACTCCCGTTAATCCATTGCCAAACCAACTAGAAATTGCTAGTAACAAATCAAAAAAACGTGCAGTGCCAAATGCCACAAAACCTGCAGATAAGGTTCCAAAGGCAGAAAGCAGGAAAGGTTGTTCCAAGGCTTCCAAGAAGGAGGATAAAGATAAGTGGGCTAGATGGGATGATAAGTGGACTGTGCAGCTTATTCATGCTAGAGCTGAACTTCTTGATGACTTCAACAGGCCAAAACAAGGGAACCTGCGTGAATTGTGGACGAGAGTCCATAGGCGTGTTGTTGTGTGACGCTCCCTGCTAAACATACGGCAGGCGCCGTACACTCTGCGCAGAAATCCCCCGCCCCGCTCAACAACCGCGACGGGGCCCTCCGTCTATCCCGCGACACGGGATCTCCGTAGTGCGGGAAGGGGACACGAAGGTGTCTTGCGCGCCCTTCCCCTATGGGCTCCTATCACAGCGGAAGCATAAACACGTCAGAACTAGCAATACAATACAATATGCTACCTCGAGGGTAGCTCAACTGCACATCCATAGATGCAAAGAACATAATCATATACCATAAAACATGAGAGCTCCTACCCGTGGCTCTGACACATAGGGTAGTCGACTGACTGGATAGGCCTCAAGATAGAGCAGACCGAGTCATAACAATGGCGGGGCTGGCATAAGACAATGGCTAGGGTTGACCACTCCATCCGCCCCTCCTGTGCATACTTTGCAGATGGGCTAGATCAAGCTGTGGCATGACTCTAACCTTCCGGATACGTAATCCCATGGCATCACCCATCGGGACTACTCCAGGTTGCATCTCCCTGGTCCGACGAGGTAGGAAGGGTTGCATCTCCCCTTCCCGGGGTCTAGAGGCTCCATGGGCGGCTAGAGAATCGTGACGACACACGATTCGTACCCGACTGAACCCCCCAAAACAAGAGCCAAGCTGACACTTGCAACTCTTGAGAGGCAGGGCAGCACCATTGCCCCAGGAGGTGTCGGACCCATGCTCGGCCCACACGAAGTGACCGACCATAAGCCTAGCCTACTGTGGGATCCCCCGAAGCCCCCACTCGGCAGGGATCCACCCTCCATCTTGCCTCTAGCCCCGTTGTGTAGTGCTGAGTCACATCATAGCTTCCATAGCCCGGTGGGTTCCTATGCACAGGCCGCACTAATAGGAACTAAGGGATCTACACTAGGAGCATACTACCTATGGCCCTAGGTCTCTACCCCCCTTCCCAATACAAGAGGAGCAACATGATCAACCAATATCACATACATCACATCATGATCAATATCAACATCATATGAACATCTTAACCTAATCATACATAGCTAACTAACAGTTAGGGTTCCTTGATTAGGGTTCAAGATGTTCAACAAAGGATCTAGGGTGGCTCTACTCTAGACACGAATCACTAACCCATCTGGAGTGCTAACTTCCAGAGGAACTAACATGAACTCTACTCAACCTACCTCCTCCAGAAGCGCTTCCTCCCATTCCTGGCATCTCCATGCTCCTAGACGTGGTTCGAAGGTTTGCTCCCTCTACGATCATACACACCTTCCAGAGGCTGCTGCTCCAGGCGAGACTATGACGAACGGTGCTCGAAACGGGGTTTCGGGCACGTGGATGAGAGTTCAGGTGCTAGGTCAGAGGAAAAGGGTCTAGGGTAAAGGTTAGAGCTCATATAGGTGTGGGTCCACGTGGGATGCCACGTGGCACCACTAAGATGAGGCCGTGTGGCGGTTGCCCAATAGGATAAGGTCATGTGGAAATGGGCCTTATCCTAAGGTTATCTAAGTTAAACAATTAACTTAGATGTGCACCCCTTGCCACTTTATCCAAGGCACAAGGCTACCTAGGTAGACTTGTATGGTGACGGATCCAGGAATGTACGTATTTATGGCATATATTCCCCTGGAACGTCACATTCTCCCCCCTTAGGACAATGCTGTCCTCAGCATTGCGCTAAGGTGACGATCCTAACTATCCTGCAAAACAACATCCGAACATACACTTAAGTTAAGTTTAAACGATCAACTTCCTATTAAAAAGTTAAATGTCAAAATTTAGGCTATATTTGTACTTATACAAAATTATATAGCCTTAACAAGGTTACTTCTTACAATAATCCAAAACATTATTATAAAAGTTATTAGGGTTCATAATCTAAGTTATGGTTCCCCCATCTTCTCGTAATGCGCCCCACCTCGAAGCTCCTTCTCACTTGCCTGCACATGGAGCACATTACGTTAGTTTAATTAATAAGTTTGTGGTTTTAGGGGACCACCCCCCTTACCAATACCTTGCACTCGATCATGGCCCTTTCGGATTTGAGCTTAAGGACCATTTAAGATGATCCCATCATCGCCCATGATCAAGTGCTACCTTGTACTTTCGGTTATTCCGGTCGCGAAAGTACCCCTAGTGCATCATGCCCCAAGGGTTTTAAGCTAGGGAACGTCTCACGATCCCATCATCGCACATGATCACTTTGACCTTCACCATGACCCCCCTATGGCCAGGTGTGCGAACCCCACATCGTGGCATAGAGAGCATCCGACCGATGTCCCATCATCGCACACCATGCCTTTCCTCTCTCTCTCGCGATGACCCTATTGGTCATGCGCTACCTCTGGTGCATGTTGGCCTAGAGAACGCCTTTAAAGGCTTATCTCATCATCGCCCACATGTTCCAAGATTTCCGCATATGTATTCCACTAGCTAGAATACATCCGCTTGGAGCTAGAGGCTAACTAAGAACATACTAAGCTAACCTCCCGGCAAGTCGGGTCGACCAAGTCGGAGAGGCCACTCGCCCATCAAACTCCTTCATAAATTACGGGTATTGCTTCTCCAAATCCCCGCCAATACCCATGTCGCGTCTTCCACGGGCAAGTGTTTCCACTTGACCAAATCTTTGGAGGAACTGAGACCTCCTAGTCTTCTTGAATGACTTATCAAGAAGTAACTCAGGCACGATTTCAACTTGCTCCTCCGTCATTTCCAACAAGGTTGGAGTATCCAAGACCTCCTCAGGGTTAGGATTGTGCCTTTTCAACAAACTTACATGGAAAACCTTGTGAACTTTGAGATGGGCCGGAAGATCCAACTTGTAGGCTTGGGAGCCCACTCTCTCCAAAATCTTGAACAGACCAGCCCATCGAGGGGCAAGCTTCTTGCAACTCCCAATCCGAAGCTTAGCTTGCTTAACCTTGATCTTCAACCACACGCTATCGCCTACCTTGAACTCTCTTACGGTCCTGTGCTTGTCGGCTACACTCTTCTGCCGACTTCTTGCTGCTAGGAGGTAACCCCTCACTTCTTCCACCAACTGCTGCATATCTCCTAGCATCTGCTGGGACACTTCAACCTTTGACACGGGATTGTGCCAAGTGTCCGGGGTTAAGCACTGGTACCCGTAATTTACCATGAAAGGAGACATCCGAGATGACTCACATTTTGGCACTATTGTAGGCGAATTCCACCAAGTGGATGTACTCATCCCACTTGACCGCTTATTCCACACAAAGCTCGAGCATGTCTTCCAAGATTCAATTCGTCCTCTCCGTCGACCATCTGTTTGGGGATGATATGCCATGCTCATGGAGAGCTTAGATGAATGGTGCTAAAGAGGTCCTGCCAAAAAGCACTCATAAACTTAGAATCTCTATCAGATATTATCTCCGAGGCATGCCATGGAGCCTAAAAATCTCCTTCACAAATAGCTTGGCAGTATCTAATCTTTGTGGTCGGTAGTTCTACAAGGCACAAAATGTGCCATCTTAGATAATTTGTCTACTACGACCATCAATGCATCCTTGCCTCGAAGAGTCTTGGGAAGTCCTGTGATAAAATCCATACTTACCACTTCCCACCGCATTCGCAAGACGCTAGAGGTTCCAAGGCTCACGGAATTAAGCTGCTCCACTTTGGTTTCTTGACACAACCGGCACTCCACGAATATATCTTGCTATCTGCTTCTTCATTCCCGGCCAGAAGTAGCTACTTCGAATCTTGAAGTAGGTCTTCATAAAACCTGCATGCCCTGCTATTGGGCTGTTGTGTGTGTCATGAAGGATTAGCTTCCTTATACCTGACGATTCGGGCACACACAACTTATCTTTATGGTACAACAAGTTGCCTTCCTTCTTATAATGCTTGAAGGCTTTTCGTTCCTTATCTGTTCTAGCCTCCCTGGAGAGGCTTTCCCATACCTCCTTGAAATCACCATCAAATGGTAATGTCTCCTCAATTTTCTTGCCATACCCACTCGAAAGAGTTGATATAGCATTACAATGAGTTCTCGTCTCAAGGGGTCTTCTAGAAAGAGCATCAGCGACCACATTCAACTTACCTGGCTTATAAGCAATCTCAAAATCATACTCTTCTAGGAATTCCATCCACCTCCTTTGCCTTAGATTAAGGAGTGGTTGGGTAAAGATGTATTGGAGGCTCTGGTGATCAGTATCTAACTGAAACTTCCTCCCAAGCAAGTAATGCCTCCAAATACGAAGAGCTCTGACAATAGCTAGAAGTTCCTGATCATGGGTTGGATAGCGCTGCTCGGTGTCGTTCAACTTCTTGGAATCATAATCCTTCTTGCATAAGGACTCCACCTGTCGCTATCTTACTTGCATCTGTTGCTACTATCTTGTCCTTGTCTGGATCTGGCAGAACTAGCACTGGTGCTGTTGTTAAGGCCTCCTTAAGCTTTTCAAATGAAGCTTGGACATTTTCTAACCAATGTGTTCTCCAATCTTTCACCTTAACACTCTTAGTGAGGTCCGTCAAAGGGGACACCCACTTAGCGAACACGAACTTTTCGTAATAACCCCGCTGGACCTAGAAAGCTTCTTACTTCCGCCACATTCTTGAGCTGGCCAATCTACTCGCCCCGATCTTTATGGAATTCGGTGGAGATCCCTTCCGCTGATATGACATGGCCCAAGTACTCCACTCTTTTCGGTAGCAAAGTGGCATTTGGAGAGCTTTCCATACAAGCGATGCCGCCTCAACTTTTCTAACACCCTTCTCAAATCTTCGACTATGATCTTCAATGGACTTCTTGTAGACTAGAATGTCGTCGAAGAAGACAATGACAAACTCATCTAGAAAATCCCCAAGACGTCGTTCATAAGGCGCATAAAAGTTCTTTGGAGCATTCGACAATCCAAAGGGCATTCTTCAGTAAACTCAAAATGACCATCTGCAGCGTTCCGAAGGCGGTCTTATGGATATCTTCTTCCTTTATCCTTATTTGGTGGTATCGACCTTAAGTCAATTTTAGAGAATACCTTTGCTCCTTGGAGCCTGGTCCATCAAATCATCTCTGTTCTTGGCAATGCATACTTATTCTTTACCTGTCCGCTTGTTGAGTCGGGCGATAGTCTATGCACATTCTTAAACTGCCATCTTTCTTCTTCACGAAGAGTATGGGTGCTCCAAAAGGAGACACACTTGCTCTAATAAAACCAAGCTCAAGCAATTCCTGGAGTTGCTTCTTGAGCTCTGTCAACTCTGGTATGCTCATCCTGTATGGTGCCTTGCTGGTAGGCTTAGCATCTGGTGCCAATGTGATCTCACATTCCACACCCCTATAAGGTGGTAGCCACGGTTGGGCAAATTAGGGTAGAGAGGGGTAAATTCGGTGAGTTGGCAATTCCGGATCAAAGATGGCAAGTAGGCGGATGTGCTCCCGCCCAAAAAAATGAACTTTCCGGAATGTGGCCGGCAGCTTCTCTACCATCCGGAACTTGTAGGTATGAAATTTCAAAGGGAAGAGCCGCCAATGCCATTACCTTGCTAACGACTTGGCTCCATTCAAAGAAAGAAGGTAAGAAAAAAAATCTCTTACTTATACGGCAAAAAGCAAAACTAGAAATAGGTTGCTTGCTAGTAAAAACTTGCATGGAATCAACGTACAAAATTAACTAAGTTGTTTGAGATTTCTTTGAATGATTTGATGTGACATGTTATGTATGTATGTTTTATGCTTATCATTCGAATTTTCAAGCATGTGTGTTACGTACTTCACATTCCCCCTTTCTAAATTGCTTTTGATTTTTGCTAAGCAGCTCCTTCAATTTGCACGATGATGGGCCTATTACTTATTATTACATAAGGTAAGAAACATGTCATTTTCAGTGATTTCACTGTTATACCTGCTGTAATATTTCATTGTCAATGTACTATTCTAATATAAAACATTATTATAATCTCACTGTTATATCTATAAACAGTGTTGGGCAATATAATATTATTATATTCTCATTGTGATCTTTCGTACCATTTATATTCTTTATATTACATAACAGTAACTTCAATTCACTTATTTTATATTATTATTTGTGCTTGTGTGAGGTATTTTCCTTCATATCCATGACTTTATGTTGTATTTTTTCTTTTAGGAATTTGATGGGGTACAAAGCATAGCTAATATGAGGAAAGGGAAGGAGAAACAAATCAGGGGCAAAGGCAATGATGGCCAAATCAGTCTTTTCTCGATGCGTGGATTTAGAAAGGATGTGCCACCTTCCGATGAAGATACAACAATTGCACAAAGTGACTTGCATGTGGAGCTTGAAGAACACACCAAAGAACTAGCAGTGGAAATGGGCCGTGTCAACAAAGCCAAACGTCTCTATCAAAGTGATTGGCATGAGAAATTTATGTGGCTTGTGGAGGACTTAGAAGCTGGTCTTTTATGGTGTAGTATTTGCAAGAAAGATCCTTATTGTAAGTCATTATTTGGTACATCAGGATCAAAGAATTTTAAGACATCTGCATTGGAGGATCATCAAAAAAGCCAAGCCCATAGGGATGCAATTGTATTGCAAGAGCGCGATAAAGATGGGCTTCAAAAATGTGGTAAAAAACGGAAAGCAAGTGTCGATGCAGCACTGGAGAAGTTGTTTAAGTGTGCTTACTTCATAGCAAAGGAGGATTTGGCATTTCGAAAACTTGTAAACTTATTGAAATTGCTACGTGAGTGTGGTGTGCAAGATTTACCATTCATGTATAATGATAACAAAGCTTGTGCAAGTTTTGTGATTCACATTGGTAAGGCTCTTGAGATTGAAATCTATGATAGAGTCAGAAAGAGCCCATGGTTTGGTCTCATGGTGGATGAATCCACGGATGTCGATATTACAAAGAATTTAATTTGTATGTCACATTTGTGGAAGATAGAAAAGTACGAACCTCTTATTTGGGGCTGCTAGTAGTGAAGGATGGCACATCAAACACGATCACTAATTGCATCCTTGAGCTTTTGAGCCGATGGAATTTAGACATTGGGAAGATGATGGGCTTTGGAAGCGATGGAGCTTCAGTTATGGTAGGTGCAAGCAATGGAGTTGCTAGCAAATTGAAGGTACTTAATCCATTCTTGACCACTTTGCATTGTTGTGCGCATCGTACTAATTTGTGTGTGCAAGAGGCCTCAAAGAAAGCGGAAACTAAAGCTACATGTAAAATGATGGATGAGATTGTTAACCGAGTGGCTACATACTTCTCCAAGAGTACTCTACGGCAAGGACGGTTACGTGAGATGCAAGAGGCATTGGAGTACTCACACTTGAATGTTTTAGGAATTGTAAAGACACGTTGGCTTAGCCGACATGGAGCTATTGCACGGATTTGTGATGCATACGAGCCTCTAATGTCTACTCTACGTGAAGAAAGAGATGCCACCTCTATCTATGTAAGTCTAAAACCGTTTAAAGTGGTTTACATTCTTCACTTTCTTGCGGATATTCTTCAAATCACGTCCTCTTTAAGTTTGGAATTTCAAAAAGATTTTGTAGATGTAACTATGGTGGGAGGTTTGACAACAGTGCGCATTATGGAAATAGAGGAGAATTTTTTGCAGCATGCTACTGTTGATTTAAATGGTTTTGAAAGGGATAGCAAGAACTATCCCATCATTCCTGACTATGGTGGAAATAAAGGGATGCTTGCAGCATTAAGAGGTGCCGTAAAAGGAGATATGTATCGCAGCGTGCAAATGGAAAGAGACATTAATGGTGAGGATCTAATTGAGGCTATTGATTTTCAAAGTTTATTTGCACGTGCTTTGATAAAAACATTGAAGGAAAGGCTTCAAGATAGTGCAACTCTTTCTGCTATGAAAATGTTGGTTCCTGCTAGTATACCTGTTGGATCTATTGCTGAACGCAAGCTTGCGGGTTTGGAGGAAGTAAGAACTCTAGGAGAGTTCTATGGAGTTGAGAAAAAAGTTGGCGATAAAGTTTTTGCTCCAATAGTGAATAAAGAAAAGTTGCTTGAGGAATATGGGATGTTTAAGAGACAGGCTACTACTGAATGGTTGGGACGAGGTTTCTTGGACACTTGGAGCATGGTAAATTGCAATGATGTTTGGAAAGGTAAGTTTCCTGAGCTCTTAAAAATTGCTATGATTGGGTTGGTTCAATGTTCTTCTACTGCAGCATGTGAAAGAGGCTTCAGTCGTCTTAATATCATAAAGAACAAGTACAGAAATAGACTCAAACGGGATGGCGTTGATGCATTGATCCGTGTAGCTCTAGAGGGCCCTGAACTGGAGGATTATGATTTCAATTCAAGTATTTTGATGTGGAAAGAAAGCAAGGACTATCGGCATATCTACACAGGCATCCCTCGTGAGGAGCGAGAAGTACTTGTTGATGAGGATATTGATATTGACATGGAAAAAGACTCTACATAACAAGGTCTCTTGCTTCAAACTTATTTATCATGTAATTCATGATTTAAATTTGCATTAAGTTTTTAAATGGCATAACTATTTCTTTTATGATATGCTCAATGCATTAAGTGTTTTATGATATGCTCAATGCATTAAGTGTTTTATGCTCAATGCTAAAAGTACTAGTTTGTAATGTGTACACATTCGGTTTAATGGAAAAAATGTAATAGATTCCGATTACAAAATGTAGTAGCAGGAACTTGCCGGATCAAAATTACAAATTCCGGTTCATTGCAGATATAGTAGGAAAATTTCCGACCAAGATAAAAAACTTTGCCCAACACTGGTGGTAGCTGCCGGATTTCATCCGGAAATACATCCTTGAATTCCGAAATAAGCCTTGCTACTGGCTTGGGCAACTGCTTCCCCTTTTGGTCGTTTCCATCCTGTTTATTGGGCTCAATTGCCTCTAATCTCAAAACGTAATCCACCTTATTTCTTTCTATACTTTTCCTTAGCTGCTTCAAAGAAATACACTGCCTAGAAGAAGCTGCCTTCTTACCTTTCACTATGAATTTGGTGCCGTCCGGTGCTGTCATGGCGACTTCATTGCGGTCGCAGTCGATCATGGCTTTTGCTGGTTTTAGGAACTCCATTCCTACTATAAGGTCATACCTTCCAATTTCCATGACCTCTGCCCCCATCGGCCACTTACTTCCACTAAGGTCTATGTCGAATGTAATCCTCCTCCCCTTAGTGTGCGAATGGCGTTTGGTTTGCCAACAACCGGCCTTGGCTTAGACTTCAATACCTTGTTCTTCATTAGGGCAGCCAGCCTAGGGAGAGGAAGTTGTGAGAGCTACCTGTGTCTATGAGGACTACATATGGGTTGCTATCTATGATTCCATCAGCCCAATGATTTGTCGGTGATTTTCTATATCACCGGAGCTCAATATTTGCACGGATATGGCACTCACCATCTATGAAGTCCACGGGCCTCATCTTTGGTCGTCGTCTTCATCACATACGTCGGTGAATCCCAATCCCCAAAATACGCCAAAGGCTTTTGCATGACGAATGGGCAATCATGTGTTGGTTGCCACGGGTGGAAGCACCACAAACATAGCTTCTTCTCAATACATTCTGTCTCTTCTCTTTCGTCGGGCTGTCTAGAATACGCTTTAACACGCTGCCCCGATGCATTCTCAAACTACGGTCCCCAAAGTTCTTACCACGAGCTCTTCCTTCTTTGTTGGCCTCGATGGCGTAGTTGTTGATTGCTTACTACGGTGCTGCCCTTGGTACTGCCAGTTGACTTTCCTTTGAAGGCCATTGTCTCTCTCCTGGCGTTGCTGGGCTTCTTCCAAACTTATGGCTTTATCCTCATTACGCCCTTTGACTTAGGGTTGATTGCTCGGACTAGCCTTTTGATATTCTTTGTTCAATCCCTCAATGTAAGTTTCAACAGCTTGCCTTTTCCAGACACTCGGGGAACATGGAGTCTAAGTCGCATAAATTCCTGCCGTATACTTTACTCTACCGACAATGTACCTGGTTCAATCTGTAGAACTGCTTTGGATGCGCTCGCTAGTATGTGACCTAGGCACATAATGTGCGAAAGGCCTTGGTGAAGGTCTTGAATCTGAATTGTTCCTTTTGAGCTTGTTGGACTTTGCATAGCCTTTCCACCAGATTCTAGCTGCCCTATCAAGTTCTTTGTAGCAACCTTCCCTATATCCTTGTCCTTCATGCCATAAGAGTTGCGAACTCTTCCATTTAAATCAAGCTGGGGCTTCGCCTCCATACCCGACTTTGTCCTTCCCCGAGAACTAACCCAACTTCCTAGTCTTCCACACATTGCTCATAGCACTTTATCAACTTTCTTTTGATAATCATCTTCCTTCCTTGCCACGGCTCTTACCGGGAGTGTCGGACTCACTTTCTGAGCTAGAACTGTCTTGACTGTCTGAAGTGTCTGATGAACTGGAGCTAGGTGGTGTTGGACTCCTTCTGTTTCTCCTTTTCCTCTTCCTGTCTCTGGCATTTCCGTGATTGTCCTGCCCCTCCGGCTGTGGACCTTCCTCGATGCCTTGCTGAGGTAGCGGTGGGGGTGGTGGTGGAGCAGGTGCATATTCTTGGGCATTCATCAATGGGGTGACCCAGTGGATCAGCTGATGCATCTGGGTCCTCATCTGGACGAGCCTTGCGTTGATTGCTTCCGGCGTCATTTCATCGTTGTTGTCATCTTGATCACGTCCAAATAGGTTTCTGGGTACCCATTGGTGATGTCGGCCCTGGCCTTGAGAACCTGAGCCTGTGTTCCTTGCTGCAAGGATTAATCATCAATGCTTGTTATTAAGTTACACAGTAGTCATTTTTGCTTATAATTAAATTGCTGTTAGGTACAAAAGAAATCATATGGAAATTCCACTTACAAGTCAAGATCATGGTAGACATTAATTAGTATATAAAAATACATTTCATGAATTACATGATAATACTGAAGAGAGAGTTACAATACACTTTAATTAATTAACAAAACAAGTTTTTCCATCAACGATGTCGCTTCATAGACTTGAAGAAGTTCTTGACATTCTTGAATCCTATGCCCTTGCCCATGTTCTGTAGGATTCTTGCCACCGATCCTCCCTCCAATGCTCTTGCCATCTGTGGTGCCAGAAGTTCTGGTGCAGTTGCCGCCACTACTGACAAGTGCGCATCCCTGAGGTGGCCCCTTGCGAAGTCGAGGGCATGAAGGGCTACGGATCTTTTGAAGAGGATAACATGGTCCATTCCGTAATCTATCTTGGCATGTTGTCCAAAGCCTGAGAGTGCTATGAGGAGCGCCACGGATTCTTCACCCCTTGGGCTGAACTCCTTGTGGAAGACTATCATCTGTCCTTGGCTAAGGGCCGGAAGATAGTACCTGAGTGATTTACCCCTGTTCGGCCCCGTGGCTCCCGTACTTCTCCTTCGAGCCGCCTCGCCGAAAACATCTATTGCAGTAAGATCTTCGTGGTCCCTCCACATTGTTGTTGCGTTCTCCAGATTGATGCTGCTAGATGCTTCACGCATGCTCATGGAGCGCACTGGTCGGCTTGAGCTTGGGCCTCTTCCCGGCTTGTACAACCTGCTTTGGATCTCCTGGAATTCTTCTTCTGGAATGACGGGTTGCTGCTGCTGAAACATCTGCCTTATCTGTTGGTACGCCTGGATGTCCGACATAGTTTCCCCTGCGTAGGCGTGTCGCTCGGCTACCTCCCTTGGGATCTCTTGGTAGGAGTAGTTGATAAAGTCACTGCCCTACTCTTGTGCAATTAGGCCTAGGAGCTCATCGATCCTGAGGCCCTCTTCTTGACAATAGGGAAGGTTGAGGATATCGGTGGCGAATATGTACTCCTCGCCGTCAATGATCACCGGGGTGAGGGCCGTGATACCTATTGGCGGCTCGAAGTCCCGCCTTAGTACTTCCTGTTGCCGAGCTAGACGCCTCTCCATCCTTCTTGCCTCCCTCATCTCCCAACTTGGGTTCTCTTCCTCTTCCTCTTCGTAGTCCTGCTCAATCTGCAACATAGGTGTTTCTGATGTCGAGCCGTAATATTCATACTCCGCAGTCTCGATCTCGTGAATGCCTATCTGTGTCGTCCGAGTGTCGAGAGGTGCCAAATCCAAAGGTTGAATTGACGGCTCCCCTAGTTGGTTAACTGCCCTATACTGCATGAACAAAGCTAAGGCTGCTTGGTTTGAGATGTACCTATGCCTATGATGCTTACAGGTCATGTAGTCTGGCATGTTTCTGGTTCTATCCCACAGCTTACTCTTGCCCCTGGATCCCCCACCTATGGCTTGGGTAAGAGAGTCTAAGGAAACCCATTTCCCTCCCCTAGGTGGCAAGCTAACTTCCCAGGGTAGAATGTGCGGATCATATTGACAAATGATGTCAGTGTAGTAGGGAGTTCTGGTCAAGGTGGCATGAAGATCAAAGAGATGATGGCTTGCTCAGCAGGGAATTCACGGATGTGATTGATGTCATTGCTTGAGAAGATGAGTAGAGAGCTGGGAAATCGCCTGAAGGACTGAAAGCAGTTTTGATGGGGAGAAAATGACAAATGAGGCCCCCTTTTATAGACTAGGGCTGCCTCGGGTTCCGTGCACAAGGGTTCCTGATGGGGAAGACTTCAAATCTATGGCCATGGGTGTCCAAATGAGCTACCTTGAAATGCAATTCTAAGCAAAGCAAAGCAAGAAATACTACATGGCAGTTTGTTGGATGAAAATTGGTCAATCTAGGCAAAAACGGGCTAAAATTGGGTTCGGTTTGATTTAATTCTAGCGTTGCTTAACGCAGCAAGATCCATGTGATGCAACCCGATTTCGGGTCATTTCTATTTCTATGAAGAGTTTCGGGGAATTTAAAGATCCTAATATGACTTTATAGCATGATTCTAACCTAACTAGCAACTTTTGTTACTCAAATTGGACATCGATTAATGACAGAATGCCGAAATCGGGTGGCATCGCGTAGAATGGCTCTGCGTCGCGGGCGCAGATGGGTTTTGCGCGATGCGACCCGGTTTCGACAATTTTTGCAATTTTTTGACTAATTAAGCTAGGATATTTAACTAATTAATTTTTCTTTAAACATCCCAATTTTAATGGTCAAAACTAAAGTAAAATTTGAGCTACTTAAGCACATTTTCATACAAGAATTAAGGTCAGTTTGCAACAAAATTTTATATTTATAGGGGGGAAACTTAGCAATTACATTAATTTACACAAAATTGTATCCTCAAGGGTACTCCTTGTGGATACGGCGCGCCAAGTATAAGTCCTTGGGCATCAGCGTTACCCTCTTCGCATGGATTGCGCAGAGGTTTGATTCCTCGAAGAGCTGGGTGAGCTCAGCCGGGCCACCGCAGCACCCACGGTTGTGGCGGCGTCACCCTATAGTGGGTGACAAACTCCCGCATCACTTCATGATGAGCCGAATGGTGCCTTCCTAATCGGAAGATTAGTGCTTGTTGAAAGTGCCTAATCTCGGGAAAACACGGGTGTCGCGGAGAGTTAGGCCCATGATGGACCTTCTTCGGCTTCTCCGTCGGCCGCGGGCGGGCGGGTTGGGCTGGTTCTTGTTTGGCCGGCCGCCCTTCGTGGCGCTGCACGCGGCGGTAGTACCGGTCATTATACCTCGTCCCAGGCGGGTATTCTGAGTGCGCTTTGGTGGCGTCGAGAGAGCTCCTCCGAGGCTGACGATTGGCTCGCGCGCACGCTTCTTAACCACCTTGGGTGGCAGGCCACCGGGGTGGGTGGTCTAAGCGTCGGGGTTTGAGGGTTCCCCCGGCTCGTCTTCCTAGATCCTCTGCTTCTACCTCCTCTTCTTCCTCCTCTGCTTCCTCCTCTTGGTGGGGTTCTTCAATAAAGCCGGTCCGTGAGGCGTCGTTCTTCTCTTCGTCCTTCTTTCTGTTTCCCTCGGCTCCGCTCGTGCTCCCTCTTCTTCCTCGCATGACCCTCTCTTCCGGCCACTCTGCAACCTTCTCCTTGCCCTTCTTCTTGAGCCTTTGAAGGGGCCGCCTCTTCAACACGCTCCTCAATCTGCTCCTCCACCTCTGTGTCCGGGTGGGCCCAAAGTGGCGGGGACTTCGCCCGGGTTCTCCGGGTGCCCGCCCGGCGAAGAGCTGCTGCTGCTAGGCTCCTCCTCCCAAAGCATCGTGATAGGTTTCGTCGCTGCTGCTGGAGGGAAACTCCTCTTCCCCCTTCTTAGGTCGAAGGTGCTCCGGAATTTTCTTCGTATGTCGTCCCGCTGCTACATGCGCCATCGAGAGCGTGGGTCGCTCGTTGTACTTCCTTGCTGTCTGTTTGGTTCGAGCCATACTTGACGGTCTAGAAAACGGGTGACGTAAGGCTGAGCAAGAGAGAGATGGTGGAGGAAAGGGTTGGAGGGAAAATGAGGTGTTAGGGGTATTTAAAAAGGAGGGTCCCTGGGAATATTCTCCTACCATAAATAGGCCTACTTATTAGCCCCCCTTATTAATTACAACCTAGTACCCTTATTATTAATATATGTTTAATTTCTAATACATATACCAAAATTCGTATTATACCTTTAGAATTTCAAATTTCCTAATAGTTTGAAGTATTAATTATGGATTTGCGCCATTTTTCACCCAGGTCTCCGATTGGCATGATTCTTCGACCCATTTTAGGTGAAATTTGATGCAGATGCATAATTTTCACTCCAATTTTACTAGAAGGTGAATTTGACTCATTCACTTCTTAACCTAATTTCGGACCCACTACCTAGGAGAAAAATTTCCCCTATTTTCGAGGTTCGATGGTGGAAATTTTTATTTCACACCCATATAGGCCTGTTAGACTACTTTCATGGTTATGGTCAGTGCTAGTTCTTGGTCAACCAAGAACATCGCTCTGATACCATTGTGACGCTCCCTGCTAAACATACGGTGCAGGCCAGGTACACTTTTGCAGAAATCCCGTCCGGCTCAACAAACGCGCGACAGCCCTCCGTCTATCCCGCACTCTGGGATCTCCGTAGTGCGGGAAGGGGACACGAAGGTGTCTTGGCGCCGCCCTTCCCTATGGGCTCCTATCTGGCGGAAGCATAAACACGTCAGAACTAGCAATACAATACAATATGCTACCTCGAGGGTAGCTCAACTGCACATTCATAGATACAAAGAACATAATCATATACCATAAAACATGAGAGCTCCTACCCGTGGCTCTGACACATAGGGTAGTCGACTGACTGGATAGGCCTCAAGATAGAGCAGACCGAGTCATAACAATGGCGGGGCTGGCATAAGACAATGGCTAGGGTTGACCACTCCATCCGCCCCTCCTGTGCATACTTTGCAGATGGGCTAGATCAAGCTGTGGCATGACTCTAACCTTCCGGATACGTAATCCCATGGCATCACCCATCGGGACTACTCCAGGTTGCATCTCTCTGGTCCGACGAGGTAGGAAGGGTTGCATCTCCCCTTCCCGGGGTCTAGAGGCTCCATGGGCGGCTAGAGAATCGTGACGACACACACGATCGCACCTGATCAAACCCCCAAAACAAGAGCCAAGCCGACACTTGCAACTCTTGAGAGGCGGGGCAGCACCATTGCCCCGTGAGGTGTGGGACCCATGCTCGGCCCACACCTAAGTGACCCACCATAAGCCTAGCCTCTTTGTGGGATCCCCCGAAGCCCCCACACGGCAGGGATCCACCCTCCATCTTGCCTCTAGCCCCGTTGTGTAGTGCTGAGTCACATCATAGCTTCCATAGCCCGGTGGGTTCCTATGCACAGGCCGCACTAATAGGAACTAAGGGATCTACACTAGGAGCATACTACCTATGGCCCTAGGTCTCTACCCCCCTTCCCAATACAAGAGGAGCAACATGATCAACCAATATCACATACATCACATCATGATCAATATCAACATCATATGAACATCTTAACCTAATCATACATAGCTAACTAACAGTTAGGGTTCCTTGATTAGGGTTCAAGATGTTCAACAAAGGATCTAGGGTGGCTCTACTCTAGACACGAATCACTAACCCATCTGGAGTGCTAACTTCCAGAGGAACTAACATGAACTCTACTCAACCTACCTCCTCCAGAAGCGCTTCCTCCCATTCCTGGCGTCTCCATGCTCCTAGATGTGGTTCGAAGGTTTGCTCCCTCTACGATCATACACACCTTCTAGGGGCTGCTGCTCCAGGCTAGACTATGACGAATGGTGCTCGAAACGGGGTTTCGGGCACGTGGATGAGAGTTCAGGTGCTAGGTCAAAGGAAAAGGGTCTAGGGTTAGGGTTAGAGCTCATATAGGTGTGGGTCCATGTGGGATGCCACGTGGCACCACTAAGATGAGGCCGTGTGGCGGTTGCCCAATAGGATAAGGTCATGTGGAAATGGGCCTTATCCTAAGGTTATCTAAGTTAAACAATTAACTTAGATGTACACCCCTTGCCACTTTATCCAAGGCACAAGGCTACCTAGGTAGACTTGTATGGTGACGGATCCAGGAATGTACGTATTTATGGCGTATATTCCCCTGGAACGTCACATGTTGCTCGTTGTCCTGACTTTGACAAGGATGTAGAGGCCTGCAGGAAAAAATGGATGTCCATCTATGCTGAGTACAAGGCTGATAACCATCATAATAGCATTTCTGGGAACGATAGAGCAAACACATGTGAGTGGTTTGACATTATTGACGAGTTCATGGGCACGAGAGCAAATGTGTCCAAGGCCATACATGGTGCAGCTATAGAGGTGGATTCTGATTCTGATAATGAAGCAAACAATGGAAATGGTAGTTCATTACCTAGTAAGCTAGATGATGCACCCAAAGAAGCTATGGATGAAGAAGGAATGGATAAGAAACTTGAACCCAATGTAGAGAAGGCACGTGATACCAAGAACAAGAAGATGGCGAAGGTTGAGGTCAAGGTAGAGAAGACAATTGATCCAAGAAACAACAACAAAGATCTGAAACGCCAATTGCTGCAAGAACTCAAGGAAGGGCGTAGGGAGTTCATTGACAAGATGGAAAAGATTGAGGAACGCAAACTCAAGTTGGAAAGAGCGCCTCGAATTGTTGCGAAGCTTCGACTCCTATTTTGGAATGCTAGTGAAGAAGCTCTGAAGACAATGTTAGGTACATTTCCTTTAGTCTATCTTACTTTTTCATTTTACGATATGAGTGCTGACATTCCTCATCTTTGGATCACAGGTTTGTCAAGCTGGAGTTTCACAGTTTCAGATTGTACTCTCTTTCATAATAGTTCAAACTACTTGTTGAACCACTTACTTATTTACGTCATTGCTTCTAATTTATTGTTGTTCATGTTTAGTTTTCTATTGCTTAATTGAAATTGTTTGTGGGCTATCAAACAATTGTTTGTGTGTTCATATCAAACATCCAAAGGCCACAGATGTATACTGCCTCATAAGTTGTCAACTCATGTGTACTGCTGTATACTTTGATGTGGTCTGCTGTATACTTTGAGCATGTATACTGCATGTATACTTTGGTCTGCTGTATACCACATATATGAGCATGTTAACAGCATGCAGCGGCATAGCATGGCCCGAATATGGAAAGCGCATTCATGCAGCTGTGTTGAACTCTGGATATATTTCAGATGTGAGTGTTGCTTCCATGCTGATTGAAATGTACGTGCAGGTGAAGTGGATTATGGAAGCCCATTTATTGTTTAGAACTGTACCCACAGTGAATGCATACACCTGGACACTAATGTTAGGAGAATTTGCACAGAGTCAGCATAATAAGACAGCTTTAAAGCTTTTCATGCAGATGCAAGTGGAAGATCTAAACCCAAGCAAGACAGATTTCATCAATGCTCTACCTGCTTATGCAAACATGCCATCATTTGAAGCTGGAAAACAAGTTCATAGTAACATGTTGAAGAGAGGTTGTGAGTTTGATCTATTTGTTGGAAGTTCACTTGTTAATATGTATGCTAAATGTTGTAGTTTAGAAGATTCGTGCAAAGTATTTGAGCATTTGGATGACAAAAATGTGGTTGTATGGAATGCGTTGATTTGGGGGTATTTCCAACATGGGAATGCAAAGAAAGCTCTGGATCTGTACAGGAAAATGTAGATCGTGGGGGTGAAACGGTTTCTTATCAAATCTGGAAGATGGAAGAAAAATTCACCATCACATGTTATTTTTGGTCGTGTGGTTATTTTTGGTGCTGGAACTGGAAACCCATTTTTTTACCACTGATACAGCTGCTGCTCTCCGGGCTGCTGAAAGTTAGTTCTTCCCTATGCCATTGTTGGTAAATTAATACTGAGATTACATATTCACAGTTAATGCAGGGGTACTAATAAATGCAGAGGTCATGTAAATGAGCTCCCATGATTATTACACACTTTTACAGACGTGATCAGCAAATTACAGCTTGTTAAATTAACTTAAATGGTCTGCAATTTATCTTTAATGTCTTGGGGGCAGCAAACAAGGCCATTTTTCAAAAACATCATGCTTGAAAGCATATCTAATTTCCTGGAATAAACACAATAAGTAGCAGTCCATAATCACCATGCTTGCCAAATCTCAAACTGTCACAAACTGACTCCAATAGAAAAGACTGATCACAATATCAAATTCCGCCCAACAATGCCCAACAATGCTGGAAATTACGCCCAACAATGCTGCAACTTACGCCCAACATTGCTGCTATGATGGAGATATTATGTACAGTAGTGTAAGATTTTGGAAGTTACGGAATAAAGAGGACGGCAAACGTCTCTTGCAATCTATAAACAGAATGTCCATGATTCTGGAGCCAGCAACAAGGTTTTGCAAGATAACAAATAAGTATCATATCGATATGATAACAAGAACTTGAACTCCATTTGCTGCATGTTAGAATTCAAATTTGCCTGCCAACAGATCAGAATTTATGTTAAAGATTAAACAACTTTATCAATATCTTCAGGAAGTACAAAGTAGCACAAAGGAGAACTAACTTTAATTATGTCACAAAGGAGAACTAACTTTAATTATGTCATCAGGAGCTTGCATCCCTATCGTCCTCGTCACCAGCACCATATGTTTGAAGATATAGAGCCCTGGCCAATGCGTTGCACCTAGCAGCATTACTTGCATTTGCATCCTTTTGGCTTTGCGGACCATTTATTGAAACTGCTACCACATCCTGTACATCTTCCTCCAGAGCTCTTGCAAGGGCCTCGAGAGGATCCATGTCAACACCTCTCACACTATGAATACCATAAGCTGCAGCATTTGCAATATCGCCACCTGAGATTTTCAATCTCTTCAATCTACGTTCTGCTCGTTTAGAAGTCTCCTCAGATGCAATTGATCTTTCCAATTCCTTCGTCGCTTCAGTTATCCAATCATCATCAAACTTATCTCGATGAAAGATGCACAAGTTATGCAAAATCAAACATGCAGTCACAATAGCAGGAACAAATTCTAATCTGACATCCATTCTTTTCAATAAAATTCTGAACCTGGACTTTAGCATCCCAAATGCGCACTCAACAGGCATCCTAGTGCTAGACTGGAGGTAATTCCAGTTGTATTCCATCCTGTTCAAACCATCTTTGTGACCTTTGAAAGGCGATAACATCCATGGCCTGGGAGGATACGCTGCATCACCCACAAGACAATATTTCTTTAATCTTCCATTGTTCATAATTCTTCTCCCTGCATTCAAACACTTTCCAATCATGCAAACTAGGCCAGCCCATGTCATAGTCCCAAATCAAGCAGCTTGAGGACACAATTATCTAAAGAATGATAGAATAAAACCCTTTTCGATTGTAATAGTCTTCTCTGCTTTCAACTGGGGCAATAATGGGGATATGTGAACCATCAATCGCACCAACAACATATGGAATGCCTTTCAATTTCTCAAATTCTTGTGCAAGTGTTTGAAATCGTTCAGTTGATGGCCATTTGATGCATAATCTGTGCAATTTCTCTTTGAGAGCAAAACAAAAATCCAAAATAGCACGCTGGGCTGTGGTGTAGCCCTCGCATAATTATGCGCAATCTCTCAGAATTGTATTACCCGTGAGCGTAGTCTAGATAGTGCAATGCACACCTTAGTTTCTCTGTAAATCTTTGAGGCATATTTTTGTATCCTCACGCTTTAATAGAGGCCCTAATTCTTGGCAAATGTACTCAAAAGTTTGTTTACACAACCTCAATCTTTTCTTGAACATACCATCACTGTAAGATTACATCAAGGTACGTTCCATGAATGTTGCTGGCCTATCGTAACACCATATATTAGGGCTTCTCCTGGCAGACCTTCCATCTGAACCTCTAAGCACTAGATAGCACTGATCAAGCCATAACTGATAGCTTCTGTGGATATGTGTTGATGAGTTATCTCCTTGGAAAAGTAGCATCATAAACTGCATATAGCAAGCGAGGGCAAAAACAATCAGCTGTTTTCTCATAATAAGGCTATTTACCCTCTAATTTGATTCATCATCCACATGATTTAGTGCACAGCTATCTATAGCAACATCAACCTCTTCTACACATTCTTCTTGCACAGAACTAGGACCTGTGGAATGATTTTCTGATGAATTGAGACTGGAGACTTGTGGTGTCAAAAGATTGGCAATTGCATGTTCCTCTGAAGTTCTTCTTTCCATATTCACCTAATTTTCTACGTTCAACCAAGTTTATCTATTTTAGCAACAATAAGGAACAATAAGGAACGTGAATTTATGGAAATGAATAGTGAATAAAAAATCTGATTGCTTATCTGATAAGCGTTTCATCTTCGAGCATGCAGGAGCTAACGAATGCACGGCTTCTCTCACGAAGATTGTTGGCGCCAAGCACGGCTCCTCTCACGAAGATTGTTGGCGCCAATTTGTTGAAGATGTTGGCGACGTGGACGCTGAGTCAGGCGGTAGTTTTAGCCCTGTGGAATCTATCTCGACGGAAGGGCAAATTGCGGCCTGGAAGTTGCTGAAAAAATTGAAATTACCGGTAAACGTAGTGGAATCTGCCCCTAATATACCTTCCACTCATCCAAGCAAAAACGCGGTCATGCCTATATTGACATTACACCACGCCCTAGAGATCACCATAGTGGTCTCATCATCGGTAACAACACATGCAACCCATACCTAGCATAGGTTGCATGCGCAGATTAATCTACACATAGAATTAATCTACACAAATCGACATGCCTGAGCCGATTACTTCGGAGATGACCCTGCCGTCCCATTGCTCCATAAACTGTGGGTACTGCTTCAATAGATCCTTCTTATGTACCCACGTCGCGTCTTCCACCGGCAAGTGCTTCCACTTGACCAAATACTGGAGGAACTCCGATCTCCTCGTTTTCTTGAAGGCTTTATCAAGAATCAACTCTGGAACTATTTCCAACTGCTCCTCCATCATTTCCAACAACGTTGGAGTGTCCAAGACTTCGTCTAGATTTGGGGTGTGCTTCTTCAATAAACTCACGTGGAAGACTTTATGAATCTTTAGGTGTGCTGGCAAGTCTAACTTGTAGGATTGATTACCTACTCTTTTGACTATTCTGAAAGGTCCAGCCCATCTTGGAGCAAGCTTCTTACAATTTCCGATGCGGAGCTTCGCCTGCTTCACTTTAATCTTGAGCCACACGTTGTCGCCAACTTCGAACTCCCTGACTGTTCGATGCTTGTCGGCGATGCTCTTTTGTCGACTCCTTGCAAGATATCCTCGAACTTCTTCCACCAGCTGCTGCATGTCGGCTAACATCTGCTGCGAAACCTCTACTTTTGACACGGGATTGTGCCAAGTGTCTAGAGTTAGGCATTGATAGCCGTAGTTGATCATAAACGGCGACATTTGGGATGATTCCTGCTTGGTGCTATTATACGCAAACTCCATCAAGTGAATAAATTCTTCCCACATACCTTGCTTGTTCCAGACATAGTTTCGTAGCATGTCCTCCAAAATCCTGTTGGTCCGCTCCATTTGGCCATCCGTTTGAGGATGATAAGCTTCGTCTGAATTGTCGCAAAGAGGTCTTGCCAAAAGGCACTCCCGAACTTCGGATCCCTGTCGGAGATAATCTCCCTTGACATGCCATGAAGCCTGAAGATTTCTTTGGTGAAGAGCTTCGCTGTATCCATAGCGGTGTCTGTGGTCCTGCAAGGCACAAAATGTGCCATCTTCGACAACTTGTCGACCACTACCATCAAGGCATCCTTCCCTCTTACTGTCCTTGGAAGCCCTGTTATAAAGTCCATGCTGATGACCTCCCACTTAGCGTTTGGCACCTCTAATGGCTCCAATGCCCCTGGAATTCGAAGCTGCTCTGCCTTCGTCTGCTGACATAGCTGACATTCCTTGATGTAGCGAGCCACCTGCTTCTTCATTCCTGGCCAATAATAGCTGCTGCGCACTTTGAAATATGTCTTCATGAATCCCGCATGGCCAGCTATTGGACTGTTGTGCGTGTCGTGGAGGATCAATTTCCTTACACCTGACGATTCGGGCGCGCACAACTTGTCTTTATGGTATAACAGGTTGCCTTCCTTCTTATAATGTTTGAAGGCTTCTCGCTCTTTATCTGTTCTAGCCTCCTTGCTTAAGCTTGCCCATACTTCCTTGAAGTCCACATCCGTTGGCAATGACTCTTCAATCTTCTTACCAAAGTCGCTGGAGAGCGTCGAAATTGCATTGCAATGCACTCTAGTTGTCAGGGGATGCCTTGAAAGCGCATCCGCTACCACGTTGAGCTTCCCCGGCTTGTAGACTATATCAAAGTCATATTCCTCGAGGAACTCCATCCACCTTCGCTGCCTCAGGTTAAGGTGTGGTTGCGTGAATACATATTGGAGGCTTTGGTGGTCTGTATCTAATTGGAACTTTCTTCCCAAGAGATAGTGCCTCCAAATTCTTAATGCCCTGACAACTGCAAGCAATTCTTGATCGTGCGTCGGGTAGCGCGTCTCTGCGTCGTTCATCTTCCTGGAATCATACGCTACCACACGCTCTTCCTGCATGAGCACTGCACCTGTGGCTATCTTACTTGCGTCTGTCGCCACCAACTTGTCTTTCTCTGGATCTGGCAGGGTTAAGACGGGGGCGGTTGTCAAAGCTTCTTTCAGCAATTCAAACCCTGCTTGGGCTTTCTTGTGCCAATGGTCTGCCCAATCTTTCACCTTCTCCGCCCTCGTCAAGTCTGTTAGCGGGGCCGCTATCTTAGCAAAGTTCTTCACGAACTTCCTGTAGTACCCTGCTAGGCCAAGGAAACTTCTGACCTCATGCACATTCTTCGGTGCCGGCCACTGAATGACGGCTTCAATCTTGGCGGAATCCATCGAGATTCCTTCTGCTGAGATCACATGACCCAGGTATTCCACCCTCTCCATTGCGAAGTGGCACTTCGACAACTTGGCGTACAACTGGTGCCTCTTCAACTTCTCCAGCACCCTCCTTAAGTGTTGTACGTGTTCCTCCAGGGATCTGCTATATACCAAAATGTCATCAAAGAATACTATCACAAAGGTGTCTAAGAACTCCCTGAAGATGTCGTTCATGAGCCTCATGAACGTTGCTGGGGCATTCGATAAGCCGAAAGGCATTACTGTGAATTCATAGTGCCCATACCTGGTTCTGAAAGCTGTTTTATGAATATCTTCTTCCTTTATCCGGATCTGATGATAACCTGACCTTAAGTCAATTTTGGAGAAGACTTTTGCCCCTTGGAGTTGATCCATCAAGTCATCTGATCTGGGGAGCGCATACTTATTCTTAATGGTGTGCTTGTTCAACTGCCTATAGTCTATGCACATCCTCAAACTGCCATCCTTCTTCTTGACAAAAAGAATGGGCGCTCCAAATGGCGAGACACTAGGTCTAATGAAGCCTAGGTCGAGCAACTCCTGCAATTGCTTCTTTAGCTCCGTCAACTCCTGCGTCGTCATTCTATATGGGGCCTTGCTCGTCGGCTTTGTTCCTGGTTCGAGTGCTATCTCACACTCGACTCCCCTATAAGGAGGGAGCTGCTTGATCTCATCTGGAAAGAGATCGTGGAACTCCGTGATCAACTTAGCTACTTGCTTGGGCAACTCGCTGAGCCCCTTATCTTCCTTACCTTCTTCTGATTCGGGCTCTTGGATCTCGAGCTTGAAGATATATGCTACCTGCTCACTCTTTATGCACCTGAACAACTGCTTACTAGACATGCACTGCATAATGGGAACAACTTCTTTACCTGTGATCTCTATGATCTTTCCATTGGGTGTTGTGAGGGTCACCTTGCGCTTTCCACAATCAATGAGGGCTCCTGCTGGACCAAGATATTCCATTCCAATGATCAAGTCATACTTGCCAATGCCCATTACCTCTGCCCCCATCTGGATATTAATCCCCGGCAAGTCTCTTGCCTGTCGTCTGCCTTATTGCTCCACTTGCTAAGACGACGGGCCTCGGCTTCGAATTCAGTGGTTTCAACTTCAACATCTCGACCATTCTGGGGGATGCAAAGTTATGGCTACTTCCCGAGTCTATCAGGACTATGAAAGACTTGGCCTTGGCCTTCCCTACTGTGGAAATTACCTTATACTGGCTCTCTGCTTGTTCTGTATCTATTGCGGCAAAGATATGACACTCACCCTGAATATAGTCGCGGGCTACCTCGCCATCGTCGTCAGACAGAGTATCCCAATCTCCCAACTCCGCTAGCACTGCACTCATGACGTAGGGGCAGTTCGCTGTCCTGTGGCCTGGCTGGAAACACCTGAAGCAAAGCTGCTTTTCTATGCACTCCTGCCTCTTTTCCTTGGGCATTGCCTGCTTTGGAGTAGTTTGACCCCTCCTGCTTGTCCTTGAAGGACACCTGCTTCTTCTCCTGCTGCTTCCCCTGGTTGCCAACATATGGGGCTCTAGCTGGACCTGGACTAGCTGCTCTAGGGCTATAACTCCCTGTTGCCTTGCCTTTATCCTGGTAATACTGCTGCCTCTGCCCGCTATTCTGAGGCCCCGTCCCTTGCAAGCTTATTGCCTTAGACTCTGCTTCTGATACTGTCTTAGGGTTTATTGCCTTTACAAGCTTGCGGATCTCATTATTCAGCCCCTCAATATAGCTCTCCACTGCATGCTTTTCACCCAACTTTGGCACATATAGCCTTAGCCTCATGAATTCCTCTGTATATTTCTGGACTGATTTGTTGCCTTGCTGCAACCTGTAGAATTGCTGCATCATGCTGGACTTATGTTCCCTTGGGACGTAATGGCGCTTGAAAGCTTTAGCAAACTTTCTGAACCTGCAAGCATCCCTGCTTAAGCCATGGGCCTTGGCATACCCTTTCCACCAAATGCGTGCTGCTCCCTTCAGGTTGGTTGTTGCCACCCTGCCTTTATCCTTGTCCTTCATACCATAGGCGTTGCCATATTCACTCATCTCATCGAGCCAAGCCTCTGCCTCCATGCCTGATCTGTTCTCACCTGAGAATTGCTCGAGCTTCCTGGCCTTCCATACGTTTCCCAATGCTGAATCAACCTTCTTCTGGTAATCAGAGGCTTTTGTGTCCCTTTGCCGTCCATCTGTGGCGTCCCTTTGCCTTCCATCCCTACGGTCCCGTGCCTGCTCTTCCTCTTCCTCGGAGTCGGAGTCTGAGTTCGAGCTTGAGTCGGAGGATTCCGTGCTGGTGGACCTCCTTCTCTTGCTCCTCCTCTTGTCCTTCCCCGTCTTCCTAGGTGGTGCCTCTGGCAACTGGACATTGTTGTTTGGGCCACTCTCTGATTGTGCTGCCAACAAAGCCTTTATCTGCTCGAGGTCCGTTCTCATCTGCGACATTTCTTCCTCTGGGGACATTGCACCGAATGCTTCATACAGGCTCCTTGTCGGGGGTGGTCTGGGCAGAGTCTGTTCTTCCCTATGGTCTCGGCGTTGTCGTTCCCCTGAGCTTGGGCCTCTGGCTGTACGGTTAGTTTTATTCATTCTCTTGCATTATATGTGTTGTTGGTATAGTTGTGGAACAAAATACATCAACAAAACATTTAACGTGCAAAAGAAATTATACTTATATTATATAATATCTTAATACAAAGCCTCCGGGATCAAGAGTTTAACTATTCTTGAAATCGCCGGTAGGATGGGTTATCTTCGAGGAACTTCTTAACTTGGGCCGTTCCTACCGAGTGTCCCAAGTTCCTGAGGACGTTGGTTGATGACCCGCCCTGCAAAGCTCTCGCTAATTCCTCTACCCTACGATTTGAGGTGTACGCTGCGGTCACTGCCAGTCTTCCCTGCCGTCGGTAAGGTATGGCGAAGTCGAAGATGTCGAGTGCCACCGCTCTCTTGACTAAGACGGCATAGTCGGTGTTGGCAGCTAGCCGAGCATGCCGGCCAAAGCCTGAGAGCGCGATGAGCATGAATACTCCTTCCTCGCCCCTAGGAGTAAATTTGCGGTGGATTACCGCTATTCTCCTGTCCCGCAGCAGGGGGAGATAGTATCGCAGCGACCTGTCGTTGTGCGTCGTTGATGATTCTTCGCCTCCTCGGCCACCAGCTCTGTGTCTCCCGGCTTATTCGTCGACTTCCACCTCGATGAGCTCTCTGTAATCCCTAACTGTTGCTGAAGCTCGCCGGAGGTCGAACTCGCCTCTTCTCTCTGTGGGGGCTGGTGTCGAAGAGCTCGGCATTAAAATGTTTGAGCTCTTGCTGCGGATTCCCATCTGTTCCTGGATGGCATAAAACTCCTCTTCAGTCGGCAGTTCTCGAGCTTCCATCATCTGCCTGATGTTGCTGTAGGCTTGGATGTCGGAAGTCGACTCTCCTGTGTAAGTGTCGGATTCTCTTACTTGAAGTGGGAAGTCGGAAGCTCCCCGGACGACGAAGTCATCCAGGTCTGATTGCCGCAATTGGTGCAGCAACTCGTCGAGTCGGTATTCCCGTTCCCTGCATTCGGGAAGGTTCTGGATGTCGCTGAGGAGCAGGTACTCCTCGCCGTCGATGATGATGGGGGCTAGGCTTGTAATACCTAGCCCAAGGGGTGGGGCGATCCTGAGGGTTTGCCGGCTCCATTCGAATTCCTGCAATTGCTGCTCTGCTAACCGCTGCTTTTCTACTGGATCGAGCTCGACGTAGTCCTCCTCTTCTGATTCTTCGTCTCCTGCTCTTCCTTCTTGCTCCTGTTGGTACTGCAAAAGGAGCTGCTCTGCTGCTGAGGAGGCTAAGGGGTCCACATCCATGGGAGGGATAGAGGTTTCCCCCATGGGGTTTTCGGCACGGTGGGAGAGAAAAATTGCTAAGGCGGCAGTGTAGGAGAAATACTTGGCCCTGTCAATTGTCAGGACCATGTAGTCTGGCAATCTCTGAGCCTTGTTGGTCAAGTACTTGGCAATGTTCGGAACATCACCCAAGGCTGCTTGAAGGGATTGCCTGGGAACAAAGTAGCCTGTGCAAGGGGGGAGCTGCACTAAGGATGGTCCTACCCTAGCTTGAAACTCGGACAGAACTTGTCTATAGGCTGGGGTTGCGTGCAGTGTGGCTTGGACATCTATTTCTCTCCGGAAGACTCAGAAAATGTCATTGACATCGGCCTCGGCAGCGTGGGCACTGGCGCTGTACCATCTCCTGAAGTCAGCAGTGACCATTGATCTATGGAAGATGAGACTAGCAAACGGATGCAAAAGCACCTCAGGGAGCTGGAAAATCGCCTAAAAGGTCAAGAGCAAACTTGTAGGGTGCTATGTGAGAAATGGGGACCTATTTATAGAGAAGGGGCAAAACCCTAATTTTTTGGGTGACTTGAAAAACTCTTGGAGTTGGGCGATTCTAGCCTATGTTGAGGTCCAAATTGGAATTGGGAGACTAATTTGAGGGTTTGAGAATGACTGGATTACCTAAGGAATCTATTGCAACAAGCTAGAGATCAATTGGATATGCTATGGTGGCAAAATTGCTAGGAGGTCTCACATGTTGCGCCTCGTTCAAAAACTGGAGTTTTGTTTTTAAACCAGGCGCGACGTGTGAGACATCTGCTCTATTTTGGTCAAAACTTATCCAATTTAGTTGATCTAAGGGTCTAAACATGCTAGGCTCGTCGAGTTAGGCAGAATTGACCCCTTACTTGGTCGATTTGGAGGAGATTTGGACAACTTTGTGCAAGGTCTCACACGTTGCGCCTCGTTCAAAAACTGGAGTTTTGTTTTTAGACCAGGCGCGACGTATGAGACATCTCACTATTTGCTCTATCCTATTTTAGTAAAACGAAAGCTATTACATGCTAACTCCACTTGTTTAAGCAAGATTACACATATAATCTATTCAAAATTCTTTTGTATTAACAAAAATTTTCATTATTTACAGAATCTCTAATGGGGCTCTCCCTTGATTATACTGGCTAACTGCATGTCCTTCCTCATCAGAGTTACTCGCTTGGCATGCACGGTGCAGGCTGTAGAGTCTTCAAAATGCCGCACTATCTTCTCGCTCAATCGCTTTCTGAAGTGCCGTAAAGATTCGCGTCTTACCCTCATGCCGGTGTTAAAGTCCTGCATCACTTCTCTGACTAGGCGGGCAAAGGGGGCACGGGGGATTAAGAGGCCGTAGCTGCGCTGGAAGTATCTGATCTCCCTCAATGCTCTTCTCTCGGTCTCCTTCCTGCTGGCTTTCTTCTTGGTTGGCTTCTTGGGGAGCTTGGGCTTCTGTGGTGGCGGCCTTAAGGTCTGTTGCTTTGTTGGGCGTCCACCCTCGACAATCGACCCATTCTCCGGTAGTAGGAGTTGTAAGCCTCCCACTTCTTTATGTAAGCCTCATGTTCCCTCATCTTTCTCTAGTAGATCTTGACGGGGTCCGTGACATAGGATTCTGGGGCAGGCCGTGGCTGTTTCTTCCTGTCCCAAGTCGGATATAAAGGGGCTTCACCGCGACTTGATTCGGCTGCTCTAGGTGGGGTGCTCTGGTGGGTATTGGCTGCTCATCACGGGGGTTTAGAAGAACTTCCACCTGCCGGTGTTGGGGTTGAAGTCTTAAATCTTGAGTCATCGAGGAGGGCGGAGGCTGGTCAGCTGACCTTTCGGTGATGACGACTTTGGGGTTGGGGTTCTTTGTTCGCGGAACTTCCTTGAGTTTCCTTGGGCCCACCACAAACTTCCCCTTCTTCTTCTTCAGTTCCTCGGCTGCTTTCGCCTCCTCCTCTTCCCTCTTCCTCTTCTTTTCTTCCCTCTTCCTTTCTCGGCGTTCTTTTTTGCCCGTGCTTTTTTGATCCCGCCGAGGTCTGTGCCGCTTGGCACCAGTATTGGCTCCCTTTGCTCTTCTTGCTCCTCGCCTCTTTCGCGAATCGGGGCTTGACTTGTTCGTCTATGGTCGGCTCGGGAGTCGGCAGTCTCTTTTCTTCACGAGCCTTGGTTCTCCTTTCTCCCTTCGCTGCCTCCTTTTCCTCTTCCTCTTCGAGCAGCTCTGTCCCTACATCCGAGTGCCCCTCCCCTTCTCTCTCCTGTTCCTGTATTTCTTGCTCTATTTCTTCGTAGACGTCCTTAATCTCCTCATCTGAGATGCTCTCCTCATTTCGAGATAATCGACCTCCTCCCTCTCGCGACGAGCCTCTCGAAGCACCTCGTGGATTAGTTAAATTTGGGGTTCGCTGGGAGGCGAGCCTTCTGCGATCTGTTTGGTTCTCGCCATGTTCGACAGCTCGTCAATCCAATGTCGGGCGCCAAAGATCGCCTTAGGGAGCGGGAGCAGATTTCCAAGGCGGGAATGTACAAATAAGGGGGGGTCTACATCTATTTATAGCTTGGGCAATTTTAGGTCAAAATTCAAGTTGCTCTATTTAACGTGCCAAGGCACCTATTGAGTTAAAACATACACTTATTTCAGAGTTTTTATAAGCACTGGTCTCACACGTTGCGCCTCGTTCAAAAACTAGAGTTTTGTTTTTAGACCAGGCGCGACGTGTGAGACATTGTACATTTTTGATTAATTTACATGATTGAAACATACTATTCTAACTAAATCTTACCTTAGAACTCGATTTACCATGTTACTTTTCTAAAATTCATGAAGTTTTAAGGTGTTCTTGGCCCAATGTCTCACACGTTGCGCCTCGCTCAAAAACTGGAGTTTTGTTTTTAGACCAGGCGCGACGTGTGAGACCACCTTGACTTAGAAGGTTTTGGCTCACTGTTTTAAGTCTTATTACGTTCCAATTCACTTAACTGTTACTAGCTTAGCATAAACTACAAAAATGAGAAAAAAAATTTCCCACTTTTCGAGGTTTGAGGATCCTATCAAGTTAGTACTACTGGGAGCATGGTCAGTGCTTTGCTCTTGGTCTCCAAGAACATTGCTCTGATACCACTGTGACGTCCCCTACTCGTATACAGTGCACTCACCATATACGAACAGGAGTTCATCCCCCATACCAGCTCCATACTGATATAGGGCCCTCCACATATCACTGCACCCGTAACGAGTCCCAGTGGGAAGAGTCACTACAAGAGAAGGGGTCCATTAGTGTCATTGATTGTGTCGATATTTGGCCTAAAATGGCAACTTGAATTTTTTTAATAACCGACGCTATGGATGAGGCAACCCGGTGACACAAATGTGGCAATGAGAACGTCATATATAATGTCAGCACATTTGTCACTTATAACGTCATAATGTTTGTCACTTATAACGTTAGAGACAATGTCACCTTTAACGTCAAATATAGTGTCGGAACTTTTGTCACCTACATTGCCACCTTTTATGTCAAATATAGTGTCGTAAGATTTTGTTACGCATAACGCGTCGGTGGCTACGTCACCGTTACGTCAAAACGGTGTCACCTAGAAGCCAACTATAATGTCAAGCATAATGCCACTATTAACGTCATTGGTGAAGTTAAATATAGAGTCGTATGTAGCGTCATCTATAGTTCCACTTACAACTTCACATATACAGTCGCACACCACTCATAATGCTAAATTATGTCAAACCTAGTGTCACCTCTAATAGCATCTTTAATGACACTTATAAGACATCTATTTCCTCAATACTAATGTCACCTATGTTGCCAATATCAATGTCATTTATTATATCGTCTATATTGTCAATAATAATGTCATTTCTTGATCCATTGTTGCGATATAATTAGTTTTTCTTGTGGCACTAGTAGCTTTTTTACTAGGCCAGCAATTGGGACAATATTAATGTTACGTATTGTGTCACTTCTATCATTGGATGATATAGATGTCATTGTTTATGTCGTGGTTAAGGTCATAGATAGTGACATCTAGAGAGCCAATTATGCTTTAACAAAATCATTACAAGTGACCATTCAATGTCAAAACAATGGATTTTGTAATACAATCTTATAAATTCGCTTAGCCAGATGCATAAATTCAAGAATTGCTTTGTAATGTTTTTGTGATACAAAGCTCCCACAGCTTTTATCTACTCCATATGTGTATAACATGCAAGTTTTCAAGGCGTACGGTACTGGATGAAAAGGCGTGCTTCAATTTCTGCCCATCTATAGGCTTCAAACAGGAACCTAAATTGCTGAAAGCTTTTTGCATAGCAGATGTGTGCAGCTGCTACTTCAAAGACATTAGGAGCATATTGAACCTTGATATATTATCTTTGAGTGTCTTGTTGTTCCCCAATACAATGCCCAAATCTGCATCTGAATCCTGTTTCCAACCATTCAAATTGGGCAAGCTCTTTTAGCCATATACATGTGATTATTTTAGCATTTACAGAAAAATTTGAAGAGCATTTTTGAAACCTAATTTTAAGAGTTTTACTTACCGACAGAGGCCATGTAAAAATATCAATATCCTGTGATAGAGTTTAGAGAAACAGGGCAGTGATACTCGTCTAACAATACCGGAGCCAACTGAACATCTTCTTCTCTTGCATTTCGGTTCTGAAATCATTTTGTTTCTCTTGCAGGATCCAGATTCATGAACCTGCACAGTATTGAAAGAAATAAGAAACAGGGTCAGTATATGCATTCGTCGAGCCATAGAAGCTAAATGACGGATTTTGATGTCATCTAACCCAATCTGCAAACTTGGGCTTCTGGGAACTGGCAGCATAGAACATGCAAGCGATTACAGATAGATTCGAATGCTTTGGCTTCACCATATGGCTTCCGGTGGCATCACGGCATCTCACTCCATACGAAAGCTTTTGGCCGCATTTCTTGCTCTCGGGCAGCTGCAACCCTAGCGAGCAACCCTAGCTAGCAGGGGCAGCTGGCTACCGCCAGCAACAGGGAGCCAGCAACGGGTTTCAAATCCATGTCTTCTTTTGAAACCTAGTAATTATTCATCAATGCCGTTAATGCACGTTTAAGGATTAATGACTTCACATGGAAATAGGCATAGGACAGCCAGACATGTCTATAAGAGGAACAAATAACCCTAATTTGGTTCAAAAAGCATGAGCAGATCAAGGCATATATTCACTTGTTGTAGAACAAACATCTGAAATGAGTATAAACTAGCAAAAATATGGGTAGAAGCAAGTAAAGGAAGTGAGCATCCAAGAAGCTATTACGAATGCTTGCATGGAGGTTGTCCAATTAGGGAAAAAAAATAGAGAGTTTTTATGATGGGCAAGTTATTGATATGTACAAAGGTGAATATAATCATCTGAGCCCGATGTTATGCTGGAGATCCATGTTTGCCAGAGATTTATCATGAAACGACGATCTTGGTAGATAGTGGACTGGTTTAATGGAGATTTAGAAGGCAATGACATTATAATCAGTGTAATGGACCCAGAATATGGGCTGACGGGGCAAAATTGACACATTAGCTTTAGCTCCAGTGCCTAAGAAATGGAAAGGGTTCAGGCAGTCTTTTGAGGACCAGTTGAATTCTTTTCTATAAGCATCCCAACATTTTTGCTGTAAAGAATGCAATATGTCGGTTTCCACTCTGATAAAAATCTTTTACAGGCAGAGAAAATGTGTTTCCAATCAAGAGTGCATGTACGAGCATCTAAGATTTTGCTTCAAATCTACAAAATTATACTTGTTTTAGTTATACCTCGCCTTTTATGATTGACTACAAATATTTCACAGGTAAAAAATGTGTTTTCCAATCAAGAGTGCAGATACGAGCATGTAAGTTTTTGCTTCAAATTGAGAAGTTGTTATAGTTATACCTTGCCTTTTATGATTATCTGTTGGATTGCAGGGCACTTTGTGATTGTATTATTTGACCTTGAGTTGGAATCTTGCAATGAGTGCAACATTATTTATCCGTAATATGTACTTTACATTGTACTTTACAAAACTGATGACATGTCACTCACAAGGCAATCATCATGGTGGACTAAGAAAGATTCATAAGGAAGCAATATTGGGAACATACATGGCAGGGAAATAGGCATGTTAAGCATGGGAGGCTAGAATGAAGTAAACAAGTATGGGATGTGGCTTGATCAAACTTTACCAAGGCAGAATCGTTTCATGGTTAAGGCAGACTGTTGCTTTAATGTAGCAACCATCATCCAATTAAATTGGGATTATGTCAACTCCAAAATCACGCCAACCTGCTATTGTCTTCTAGGGGGTTTTTGTTTTTTTTAATCTTTTTTTTTGGACTTCAAAAATAACATAAGGTTGCGATTCACGTGTGACTTTTCATATGCGAATTGAAATATGCAGAAATGAAGAGCAAGTTGCTAACATAGATGAGACAAATATTGCTTGCTCAATAGATGATAATATTAGGTTTGATAATAACAAATTGCATTATTTGCGAGGCAATTCCAGACTCGAAATTATCGATACATGGCACAAATATCATACAAAAATATCATATATTCCAATAAAACATTAAGGGATCAATCCATGTTTTTCCACGTATTTAACAAGGTGTGGTTCCATGTCAGCCGTTCTATCCAGTTCTGGGTACGAATCTAACACTTCACCCACCGTCATCCCCATAGCCAAATTATGCATAATAGACACAAACTTCACCAGAAAATCATCTGTCCCAAAGTTTTTTGGATCGTAAGATGGTGGATTCAGAGCCTGTGTTTGATTGTAGAAGCATTTGAGAGCATCATCATCCACTATGATTATATCATCCTTATTCTCGATACCAAGTTCGTCCATCATGTTACTCAAGTGTTTGATGAAGATAGGCTTGCCTGTTGGATCCTTGGGATTAGTGAACTTCACACATTTGTTTTGATCCCAAAGGGTCAACCAATTTCTACGCATTTCCCCCAGTGCCTCCAAAGTATCCTTGATGTTCCTTAGTTCCATGGATGACCAAATACCAACTCGAAATAACCTGAATGCCTCGCCTAGCATCTCCTTCAAGCGCGGCCGCTGATAGATCCACTTGGTGTTTGATTCTACCGTGTCCGATGAAACCGTTCTCTAGCCACTTTATTTTTCGGAAAAGTCTTGCAAAAGGACTCCGTTTAGGTTAACACCACAACCTTCTTAGAAACGCAATGGAAGCTGAAACATCAAACATGTATCCGGGTCAAGAAGATACGATAACACAAACAATACAAACGGCGCCAAGCATGATTTGAAATAGTCATAACCAAATCAAGGCCGGGTGATTTAGTTTGACAACGAAAAATAATCAAAGCACGCGCTTGGCGATTTAATTCAAAGGTAATACAAATTAAATCACGCGTGGCGCTATTTCGTCGGCAAGGCCATACCTATCATCTTCGGGCCATTTTGCCGTCATCGGCCATTCTCCCCTCCGCCACCCTTAATCTTTCGTCTTCTTCCCGATTTGTTAGAATTGTTATTTTCTATTAGTTCCACTGCGTCCTTCTAACTCGACATTATTTTACTATTGATTTGGCAAACCACGCGGAATCACTAGAGCCGCCTTTCGTTGCCTTCATTTTCGGGTTTCTGTCCAATTATTTCATTGTTAACCCGTGAATCTACTCTATTGTTGCTTGCATCACCCGCAATGTGGGCAAGGATATTCCCTAAGTTCGCCGCCATCACAAAGGTACTTTGAGCAACCGGTTTAGCGGCTATTTGTTCATTCTTGCTTTCCTTATCGTCAGTAGATTACTAGTTCCCTCTCCAGAGCAACGTCCACTTTCGAATTGGACAAGTCTACGAGACTTTTGATTGCTGATGATTTCAGGTTGCCATAAGGGCCTTTAGGAGACTTGGCAAGCACATGCATGAGGAATGGTTCAAGAAAGTCTTTGGCCTGCTCATCACTCACAAAGCAGTGACATCTTCTTGCACCCATAAGAGCCTCTCGGGCAATATAACCTCCAACATGAAGCTCCAAGCAAAAGTTGTATCAATTGGAGCAAATGCCTCGACGAGGTAAGCAGCCATAGGCGGGGAAATCCATTTTTATTTAGGGGCCCTTCTCCTTAGTTTGTAGCTCGTACTTGATTTCCCCACTTAGGAGGGGGTCCCGATCCTCATCCTCTTCTGACTCATCCTGTTCTGACTGATCCTGATCCGTATGAAAGAATATAGTTCTTAAGTCTGGATCATCTAGAAGAAAACATTCCCATGCACTGCTATTGTCACCCTTGGCCTTAGCAATATCATATTCCTCGTCTGACAGCATGGATATCATAATAAAGATCACATGTGCCATCTTCCGTTCTGTTCGCACTCATTATCCTTAACATCATATATTAGGCATCCCTCCCTAATAACTTTGAGGCACTCCAGATCATGAGCAGCAGATAGTGCATGCAGATGTGACTCACCTGAAGGACAAACGATGACAATAGTGAAGGACCTCTCAGTTGTCAATCCTATACAGCTGGTAAAGAAGCTACTGTAGTCCTTCTGGTTCATGCCCATATCTCCCTCCCCCCCCCGCCTGTCCAACACAAAGAGTGATATATTTTTAAGGCCAGAAGTTGAATCTGGCAAGAGACCTTTGTACCCAATGGAGACTGAATACTGGACAGTGTCGTCTTCTCCAGTAATCTTCTTCACAAGGGCCACTTTTCTTCTCAACTCAGCCAGTACCTTAGGGGGTAGAGTCTCCTTATGTTTTGTATTTTTAGCCTTCCAATTCTTTAGGAAGTCCTTTGACCAGAATACAAACTTCTTGATGTCATCATTACTGACCTTGTATTTGTCCAAAGAATCCACCCCTCAGATAATGCCACATCCCCCGATAGCCTTTGTAACTCAGCTCCTACAGCTGACTTCATTGTACGTACATCCTTTACATGACTGCAGCACTCAACGAAGGACATCCTATCCTTGGTGAAAGCACCCTTCTTGTATAAGACTTCCTTCTTTAAGCACTGGTCTAAAACCCAAATGGTCTCAGCGTCGTCTAGCCCCTGAGTCTTTCTCATCTCTGTCACATTCAAGTCAAAGATGCTTACATCAACAGGAGGCACCCTACCCATAGTATCTGGCAGCTTCCCTTGTGCATAAGCGTCCCAGAATTCATTCCACTTGAGCCATACTGCCTCCTTACAAAACACAATCTTATACGAGTCTGTTGGTCATGACTGCTTTGGATGAGCTTTGTAAGGATCCGCAATGTCATCACCACCTTTTTCTTTGATTTTCTTGCGGTCTTCTTCTTCTCAGATAATTGTTATGATGCGAGTCCGCCTCCGCCAGCCTTGAATGCCTCAGACTTTGACCCGCCCTGTCTGGTGGGCAATGGGCAGCCATATTCCACCCACTGTTGACGGGCGTGGCGCAGTTGTTCAACGTATGGACTGCAATAGTACAGACATTGAATCAGTATCATAGAATAGAAACACGCCGGGCGTGATTTGAATAGAATTGATGAAGAGAAAAATCACGCCGGGCGTGAAATGAATAAAGTTACTAATGCAATTCACGCTAAAGTGCGCAAATCAAACAAATTTTCGACGCCGGCGCGTTTTCAAATCGAATTCGCGCGCGTGTTTTCAAATCAATTGGTTGACTTGAAAACACGCCGGGCGCGGAATTGATTGATTTCAAAACACGCCTGGCGTGAATTGGTTTGATTTGAAAGCACGCCTGGCGTGAATACAATTTATGAAACCAGGTTGATTACCTTTTGTATAGAAATGTCTTCCCCATTTCATTCAAAGTTGCACTAATCTCAGCCAAATCTGCGGTGAAGTATTGGCATCCAAGATACTGATACCTCCTATACGCATAGTGATTGTAGAACACTTTTTGGCCTCGTTTGTTCTCGCTTCGCCCGATGATGGCCTTTTGTGCCTCAACGGAATGCTGCCCGTCGATGATGACATATTTAATATCATCACTTGATAATAGCTCACGGACGTTCGCCCACACAAAGAAGCTTGTTCGAGATCATATCCCAAGGTAGCACATCCGGCCTGGCATAGGCATTTGACTGGATTACTAATCATGCTCGAACAATCTCCATGGCATGTGCTGGATCATATCTCCGCTAACATAAATGGAGCTTGGTGAACGGATGAGGGACTTCACATGGATCTAAAAAGTTTCCTTAAGACCCAATGGATAATGGTCACTGCGTACTTATTCAAATTTTGTTCATGGCCTCTAGTCTGCGCCACTCCCTCTGTTCATTCTCAAAAAGCGAAGCCTCCATGCCTTCCGACAACCTGCAAGGGTTGAACATTCTTCCCTAGATCTAGGACCCTTTTAGAAGCTTTCAAGTCAGCTAATTCCCTAGCTTGCCGCAAATAGTGACTTGGTGTCGGTTTAGTGAACATGCCTCACGCATGTACCGTAACCCCTTGGCAAATAGATATTGGGCGAATCGCTACATTGGTTGGCCAACCATACTTAAAACATGTCTCACCGCTCACATCTGTCTTCATGAACGTATCCTTGTATGAGAGTTACAAAGTTGAGTAAGTCCGAGCAGATCTTTCTTCCGCTTCGCGGTAATCTCCAAGAGCAATTTGATGGGGTGTCATCCTCTTCCTCACAAGAGATTAGGATCCCTTGTTTGGCCATCTTGTCCGCCTTCCTTTTTCCTCGAAGAGAGTTAAGTCGAGCTTGCCATTTGTCTTGGCAAGGTCAACGCACCACTCGCACCCTCGCCCATTTCCTCTTCGTATGTGCGGTCGGGGGTGGTTGCTATAAGAATCGGCCCTTCATCATCTAAGGTGAGATCATATGGTACCGCGATTCGGGTCGCCCGCCCTTGCTTTCTTGGCGGTGATTAGAACCCAATTAGTAGGGGTTTTCTTCCTCTGAGCAATCGCAAATGAAGATGAGCACTTTTAGAGTACTTTTCAGAACAAGAGATCACGCTTGGCATGCATTTAAACCTAAATTAGTACAAATCACGCCTTGGCGTGTTGGTATCTCCTATTATTGACCATGCTATGTTAATTTGAAACTAAATTATTTTGCATCCACATTTTAAGCTACATACCCTTCATGAATCCATATTTCACACTATTTAACCTCATTGAACATTGCTATCTCCAACCTGCCTAACACCGCTATATTCTATATATAAAACAGAAAGCAAAATTATGTTCTACGTAAGCGGACAATCGAGCATTAACCGATGTTAATACTTAAAATTCATGCAAAGCATAATAACTCAAACTCATGCAAAGCATATTAAGTGAAAGGAAATATCTCAAATTCATGCAAGCATAATACTCTCCACACAAAGGTGTATTCTCAGGGCAAATTAAATACCTTGAATAGGGTTCTGGTATTACGTGGTATTCTCGATCAACGCCCTCTGAAACTTGAGAAGAGCCGGGTTTAGAGATTCCTCTTCCACCGCTTTCCTCGGCCCTGGCCCTCGACCTCGATTCGCTTTTAGAAGACATCTCCGAGTCGCTTAGTAACAGAGAGGCTCGAAGGTCGCCGGATACGCCGCCGAGCCGCCAAGAAATAGCTTTTTTAACTGCAGACGAGAAATAGAGAAATTTGAATTTCAAGAAAACACAAAATGCGGTTTGAAATATTCTTGACACATACAAATAATAATGACGTAAGACCCGTCCCCACGACTTCTTTCATTAAGTTTTTAAAATCCCGCCAAATTTATCCCCGCCTAAACGTAGTTAACCTAATCTTTTCTTCTAATTCGAATTTTCCCGCGCCAGAGTTTCCATAGCCTTCAGCTTCTCAAATCAGCTTGAGACTCAAATCAGCTTCTCAAGAATGGCTGCACTTGGTACTCATCTCATTCCAATAGCTTGAACATTAATTTCCAATAGTAGGTGTCCGAATAGCAATTTTCTCGCATCAGGTCGAAGATGAATGTTTCATGTTAACTACAAATCAGAAAAGGAAAGTAGGATTATGCAAGATCGACTCCATCGATCCGATCAGAACCGTCATGGAATTCCGCCGGGATAAGTATGTCCGAAGTTACGTTGATTAATCAAGGCGCTATGGATGAAGCTTTACTCGCAGACACCCGGTGGGGATACGGTTGGAGAAAGTGTTGGAACATTTGTTGCATGGCCAAGAAACCGCTTTTAAAAAGGTATGTAACATGTATTACATTGTAGAAATATAGAAGTAGACAAAATTTGTTGTATTCATTGGAAAAAGATTACAATTGTATATAATCTGGATAAACCGATAAAACCGCATAAAAATCCCAGACTATTGTTTCAAGCCCGGCCCATTGAGTAGCCGGGCTATCGATACTCCCATTTCCATTGCAGGGCATAGTGAATTCTTCTCGTAAAACCCCAAAGAAAAACACCTGTGCTCTAGCTCCACCACCCCGCCACCGCTCCACCTCCACCTCCCCGCCCTCCTCCCCGCTCCACCTCCTGCTCCATTGGTTGAACCTCCAATGCATCGAGATAGCGCCTGTGTAGTGGTTCCATTGGTTGAGCCATCTCCATTGCATCGTGATACCGCCTCGTGGTAGTGGTTCGTGTTGGGGCATCCGGGCATAGAGGCTAACCACTAAGAAACGCAGCCCTCATTTTGAATCTCGAAGCCGACGGATGCGTAGATTCACTCGATCAATGCATGTACTGCATTCTCAAGTGATTAGATAAGAGGGCGAGCCCCGCGGCGACAGCAAGGGCCCTGCAGCCCAGATCTATCATTGCCCTCGCTCGGCCGCCATCATCATTACTTGATCCAAGTACTCCGTGGGTTGCAAGATCGGTGCTCTCGGCCGAATCGGGTGCTCGGCCGCGGTTCAACCGACCGAGATTGGAGCCAAAACCGAGCAGGGCCGTGTGATTGCTGGCCCAAATGTAATTCCAATCCATCTTCGCCACCAACCGGGTGATTAATGTAACCCGCATCTATCAATAGGAAGTGAGTTGAGACGATTCACCGGGCGTGTTATATTTCTTTATTTATAAACTTAGAAACTAAGAGACACGCGCCGTGTTTAGCGTAAAAGTTGAAAGTAGGGATACAATTGTTTGCACGCCGTAAACCGCTATATAGGAAAACTATACACGCCATGCATTCATAAGCCGGTGCGGTAAATAATTGCCCGGCCTTTATCTATTTACTTATCTATCCATGCATGTGTTTTTTTCCCTCCTCCTCACGAATGCACGCCGGCGTGTATTCATGTTGAAGGCTAAGATTACCTAAAACACGCTTTAGCGTGTTTCAAATATTATCTTCGATTTTTCTAATGCTTTCTACTACACATTCATAATAGAAACTTGCATGCAATAGCATGATTAATTCAGAAGAGAAACTCAAGAATTTACTCGAATAAAAAGAAGCGTATGAAGTTTATAAAAACTATTCTGGTTTTCATAAACATCATCCGCTTCCTCCGCCGAAAGCAAATGCAAAAGCTTGTCTTCTTGGATTAAACCCGCCATTGAGATGATACTTAAAACTAAATGAAAACTAACCTTGAGTTCGAGGCTGGAAGGAGGATAGATGCTTGTGGTTTTAATTCGAGGCTTTTCGATTTAGCGGACCTTAGTCCTCTCGCTTTTGGTTTTAATTTCGAAGTCTCCCATGTCCTCTCGCTACGATGCTGAGAACAAAAGGCGGAGTCTTTTAGTAAGTTAGGAATTGCCAAACCAAACATCTAACATTGATAAATATAAATCTGCTCACCAAGATTTCGGACGGCGGATCCAAACACATGACAAGCGAAACCGCAAATCGTATGAAGGAAGGAAGAAAATGTAGGAACTTTGAGAGCGTAAAATGGATTTATATAGGCACAATTAGAAATAAGTTAGCGTGAATAATTGATTGCTTGAATTAACACACCGGGCGCACGGCCTTCCCTTCCCGCATATGACATGTATATGGTATATATGGAGAATATTGCATTTCATGCAATAAATTCTCACCAAGATTTTATTCCATTCATTGCATTGAAAAAAAAAAGAATTTCAAATTTTATATAGGCTAAATTAAAATAATTTTAAAGGCAAAATTATCAAGGCTAAAAATGACTTGTTGAGTTGGGGAATTGTTTTAGGTCAGATAGGAAAATTTCCTATACCGCCGTGATTGATTTATAGTGTTCCTAGACTTTGTTGACACAAAATGCGAGACAAAATTTTGGAGAAAACACTTTGGAGACAAAATGCTTGAGAAAAAAGCAGTTTGATTTCATTCAAAATATTTTTATGTACGTAAAAAACTGCTTTGAAGAAAACTGTTTGAAGAAAAAAAGTTTGTGAAGAAAACTATTTGATTTCATTCAAAATTGATATGTACAGATGCCAAGAATGGTTTTACAAAATGCAGAAGGCTTTACAAAATGCCCGGTTATTTTACAAGATGCACCGGATCTCAGATCATTGATCTTCCACGCCTGGAACAAAGAAGAAAGAAAGGTGTTAGAAAAGAAAGAAAGGTGAAAAAAAAATAAAAACAGGACATGCAAACCCCGGCTCATCTCTCACCATTCTAAAAACCGGGTCGAATTCTCGACCTTCCTCCTCATCCTCTTCCTCCCCCTCCTCCTCCTCTTCCTCCTCCTCCTCTTCTTCGGAGATTTCATTCTCTCGTTTCGTGGTCAAGCCAACCCCAAGCAGAGCGTTTCATGCTCTTGGGAGGACATCTCCTCCTCTTCCTCCAACTCCTCCTCTTCCTCCTCTTCCTCCTCTTCGTAATCGAGGAATCGAGGAGCTCAACTCCTCCTCTTCAAAATCAAAGATCATCCTCCGAATCGGAATCGAGGAGAATTTGGCAAGGAAATCGATGAGCGGGGAAGAGAGGGGTTTTTCAACCCGACGCCTCTTTGACGAGACCTCGGGTTCTTCATAAAGCGCCGAGGCTTTTAACGCTTCATGGCGGGCGTAAAAAAAAATTGGGATGAGAATGGTCTTGAGAGCGTGAACCGGATTTATATAGGGTTAATTAGCTCTTAGCGTGAATAATTAATTGCCTCAAATAGCACGCCAGCGCATTTAAATTCCCCGCCTATATTATCTAGGGTATATTATTATGGATAATAAATTCTCACGCCTATTAGTTATATGTCTTTTTCAGAATCATATATCCAAATTTTCGATAATTAAAATTTGATATATTTATATAAATGTCATTTCCTTGTTGTTGCCATGAAAATTTTGTTTTAAATGATTTCGTTTACGCCCATTGTTATTATTATATTAAACCTATTTCCAAGGAATTTCTTGCTTTTAAAAATTTTGATTTACCTCTACATATTCCATAAATGTACATTACTTTTTTTATCTTATGGTGTAATAATTTTTCTTACTCATTGACTAAAAAGGGTGCAATTTGCCTAGGTCAATGGTGCCCCTCCAACTCAAGATGGTGAAAAGAGCAATATCAATGAAAACCAACTCCTAGCAAGAATGTTGAAAAAAACAATTAGTCCTCTATAGTAGGGTGCAATGGAGGAACAAGAAGGTGAGAATCATGCACAAGTGCAACAAGGAAATAGTAGGCCAAGGAGTCATTGTGCTAGCGATCCCCGGTCAAGTCAAGTTAATGATGAAAGGCTAGGGGAAGACAATATTGGTATTGCAATTTCATGTTGGAAGACAACTGGAAAGGTAAAGGTTTGGGTGACAAGGAATGTTTTGGTTGTGTCAAGCAATTGAGGTTCCTTGCATCATGGCATGGCCTATAAGTAGTGTTCAATTTGTGGAGGATTATATTTTTCCAGAGCCCGAGGTTGTTGGGGACAATGATTGTCTTGATATTGATCCATTGGCGCTTGGAACTCTAAACCTAGGCAAAAGGGGAGAAGTATCAGTTGCCGACATTATCCTAGCAAAAGAGCCAAGTTGATTAGTGACACCAAACGTGAGACAATGGTGAAGGTTAGGGGCTCCGATTGTTGTTGGAGTGATTGTATGCAATTCTTCACAATAGAACAATTGGTGGAAGCAAGAGCCACTTTTCAAGAGTACACCGTTGATGAGAGGAGGACCTACATGTACACAATCTTCGAAAGCATGCACTTCAAGATGAAAGAAACCCAAACAGAAAAAGATACCCTTTGCTAGGCAAATGGATATGTGCAAGAGCATGGCAGAGTATCCATGCAATTCCAACTTCTTCATGGCATAATTGGCAAAAAAAACAAAAGAGGGGAACAGATTGCTTTACATGGAAATAATGGTTTGTTGAGACCAATAGCCTAGGACCCCGGCTGCCGTGGGAGATATTTGAAAAATATATTGATTTCAATGCAGAGTCTATGCCACACAAAAAGGTAAGGGATGAAAAGGGAAGAGGTTGTTGAGAAAAGGTTGCCATCACATTGTACTCAAAAGAGTATTTTGGAAGAAGTGAATTCCCTACTTCGAGAATTGGGAATTCTTCCAATATCCCAACCTAGCTTTAGTAGGTTATGGAAGAAGCATTTCAATCATGTCACCATAGCAACTTCAAACAACTTTGCAAAGTGCAATTTATGTGCTAAGTTGAAGGAGACTCTTGATAAGACCAGGCAACCTAGTCAAAGGGCTAGGATAAGGGAGCATATGAAGGACCATATGGTGACCAACTATCATGTAGATCATGTTATTGGATGTGGAGGACTTTATCCGCATTGGAACCCAATAACTATTTATGTATTATACATGACAAGATGGACCAGCAAAAGACTTGTCTTCCACAATTCAAGTACATACCAAAGTCATGTGGAAGATCATACCCTTTACAGATCTCAATGACTGGGGCAATCTTGCATGGGCGTAATCAAACCTACTATGGCCATTTTAGTTTGGAGTTGTGGAGTGATGGTCCGTGATTTTCATATTGGGAGTATCATGAGGTGTTTGAGAAACTATGAAAATGGATACAATGGTCACCTCCGGGACCTTACAACTAGCTGAGGCACTACATAGAGCATTGTTAGATGGAAACCCTAACAATATTGAAAAGTTCAAAGAAGGCAAGGTTTAGGAAGCATGGGTCTAATGAACATGTTGGAGCTTCAACTTCACGTGCTAAACCTCAAGATCTACCCAAAAGGTTTCTCTTGCAACTTGATAATTGTGTTGGCCAAAATAAGAACGGTGGATGTTTTCTTTCCTATCCTACTTAACAGTTGTGGGGATATTTGAAAGAGTTAATTTAGGGTTTTATGTAGGGCATACCCATGAGGATGTGGATGCATTATTTGGCAAATATAGTTGTATATCAAGCAGCAAACAAAGGACCAACTTTCCTAGGCTAATGGAAATCTTGCATGAATGCACTACTCCAAACCCTATAGCTTCTCTCATAGAAGAAGTGCCCGATTGGAAGAGCTTTGTGGATGGTTATACATTGGATCTTGAAGGTCATTCCAGCCTCCTGTAGTTCACTTTTTGGGTGAGAGATGGGATTCCAATCTTCCAATGGAAGATGAGACCTTCGTGAGGATGAGTGGAGAGGAGGGGAGGAAATATGGTAGAGATGAGAATGGCAAGCCTATGATACCTCTAGGTCAACCAAAAGCTTTAAAACCCATCAAGAAGTGAAGCAATTGGGATTGACTAAGGAAGGAATCCAAGACTATATAAAGCATTGGCAAACCAATCCAGATGACACCAACCGTGCCTTGGTGGCTTATGGGAAGAAGGTGATTAACCTGTTGGGGAGATAGACACATCCTCAGGATGAATTGAAAGAAGGGTGGTTGCCTAAAACTAGGTGGAAGACCTTAAAGGTGTGCTGAGGATTTTGATGACACCGTAAGTAGCATTCGCAAGCAATATGCTCCTCCTCCTTCCGACAAACACTATGTTGGTCCTAAGAACAATAGGCCAAAGTTTCTAGGCATGGATGCTTATGAACCTTCCAATCGACTTGGAATGCCACCAATTTGTGGTAGTAAAGCCAGCAGATTTAGATACATATCCAAAGGTGGTTGGGGTTCACTATCTCGATATTTGCAAAGAAGAAGGTAATATTAACTTCAACCATGTGCGGTGGTGGAATGGTGGTGTCCGGTGCATCGCCTTGACCAACGATTCGGATAAAGAAAGGTACTCAGATTGTTGGACAAAGAAATGGAGGAGAAACTGAAAGGATCCCGATCTTTGGCTAGACTATGAAAGTGTTTTGTACTCATGGACTCCAAACACTATTCCAGCTAGAAAATGCGAGAATTACAATACCTCGGGATGATGGGGAAGAAGGCTATGATATCATTGGGGGTGCTTGAAGAAAGTTGAATAACTATGTAAATTTTTGTTATCACGTTTTTATGATATGGTGCTATATTGTGAAATATTGACTATTTTGTAAATAACATGATATTACGTTTTCATAATTTTGAGGTGAAATGTGTGAATTTGAATATGCTACTAAAAACATGCAATATGAAATTTGTCCCAAAATTAAGACATAAACCCAATTTAATTGAATGATGGTTTAGCGATCACATCTAAGTTTTTTCATGGGTGTTGAAGCCCCCCGCCACGCTACAATGAACTCTTGAAACCCGCAGCCGTTCACATGCTGCTGACCTTTTTTGTGTGCAAAATTTTCTTGTATGGTCTGCTGAATTCACCCGGTTGGTTAAGCCCTTCTCAACCAGACACAAAATTCGACTTCACCAAGGAGTGGAGGGCGCGATGTTGAATGGAATTTTCTAAGTCTGTGATGAATGGCCCAAGTCTTTGTCTCAATTAAAAAAACTCTTTCATGTGAACGGCCCATAATATTCATCAGTTGAGCATAGCAGACAAGAACCAAATAAATAGAGCAGATATAGATCAAATAATAGAGCAGACAATTTATTTATTTCAACATCTTTTCTGTTATTTTGTAGTGCAATAATAGAGCTTACTTTTTTTCTCAGATTCTTACCGTCACTTTTGTATGGATGTAGAAATCTAACTTCGTTTTATTTCTTATTTGCAGATTCTACCATCAAAAGGCATAATGATATTATCCTACTTCCTCCATTTTAAGCTTGGAGGAGCACAATTTAGTGGGTGATTTTCTAGGCTTGAGCTAGGACATCTTATGTATTCATATAGATTATTCATGATATAATAATGGCCCAAAATTCAATCTTTGTAACATGATGGTTAATGACATCTCTAATGTACCGCTATCATGAGTAACTAATAACTTGCAAGATAATCGTGTATTACAGTGCATCGCTATCATGTATCTGGTCTCAATTCTGAAATTCCTAGGCGACATTTTTAAATTTGTTATGTTCTTACTCTACTTTCTTCAACAACCCGATCAGGGTCGTCCATGTCTCTGAGATTGATGGCTGAAATGAGCCTGCAAACCTTCATTTTGAGAGAATGGCCTGCCGGGGCAAATTCTGGAGTGTCAACTACGGCCTCCGCCTAATGGCCTTGGCGTCAACCCAGCGAGCCATTCCCTTATACATACAAGGGCAGTACGGTAATTACCAAAATTTGCAGGAGCATTTTGGCAGTTTCCTAAAATTATATTAGGTGGGTTGATTAGTTTTGCTCATTTATATTTGGTCTTGGAGAGGGTGAAGCCTACGGACTTTTCCACAGTTTTTAGCCATTAGACAAACCCCTTATGGCCAATATACGATCATTTTCTTTGCAATATTAATACCAAAAGAAGGTTCATAACATGTTGCGAAAATTCCCATGCATTTCAAAAACATGAGAAAACTTCTATATGGCCTCTTACTATTTGTAGCCATGGAAACCATTCAGATCCCATCTTTATAGCTTGAATCTGGAATTATCCATTACACACAATGAACATCAGTACAACCAATTAGTGCTAGTCCTTCCTTTGTGATATTCATAATATCACTATATGAACTGACACAACATTTGGACACAACTACTAGCACAATATTTGACAACATTGATGATAGTGATAGTAACATCTATTATGGAAACATTGATGGAATTTATGACACTAATGGTGCTATTATATTTAATGCCAATACCACCACCTATAATGTTAGTATTGGGCACTGACACTAATAATGATCTTATATGTGTAACTAATAACAACATCTATAACATCATTAGTGGGTACTGACATTGATACTGATGTTATATGTGTAACAACTACTGGCACTATACTTGATGCTAACACCACCTATAACGTCACTAATGGGCACTGACACTAACACTGATGCTATATATGTAACAACTGATGGCGCTATAATTGGTGCTAATAGCAACATCTATAGTGGCATAGCAAAGTTACTGACAATATTGGTGACACTAAGAGTGAGGCTATAGGTGACACAAAATGTGGCACCTGTAGCAAGATCATGTGTATATTTTCTAATGTTTAAGTGACGTTTTGATGACACTAATGAACCCATTCTCTTGTAGTGAGTGAAGGGGTCATTTTACCCTGTCTCCCTCAGGGCCTACCTAGCTGCGGAAGCGTAAACATACACGTCAGTATACAACATAACCACATATCCACCTCGAAGGGTGGTCCATCAACATCTCGCATAGACAAAGATCAAGACAATACATATGGGGAATCCTACCCAAGGCTCGGACTCGAAGGGATGACCGACGGCTTGGGTCCCCGTGAGTTCATTGCGCATGTAATTCATGGCAATGGATTTGGCCGGGCATAAGAACATGGCTTAGGGTTGTCCACTCCATCCGCCCTCCCGTGCACACTTTGCGTAATAGGTTGAAAAGTGTTGTGACACTGAATGTAGCTCACGGGATGCATAGCCAAAGGGGCTATTCCCGGGTTGCATCTCCCCCGGCCCGATGGGGGGGTAGGGATCACTCCCCCAGAGGTCTACATGCCGACTCAAGGTGACTAGAGGGCCACCGCCTTATTCGACCGAACCCACCGGAAGGTGAACACCACCCCACGGGTGTCGAGCCCATGCCTTGCCCGCACTGGCAAGCCATTAGACCTAGTCACAATGATCCCCAGTAGGGCCTTACATACCGGAGGGATCGCTCAAGAGTCGAACACCCAACCTCCTTCTTAGCCGGCCCGCCCCTTCACCCACAACCTGTGTGTGGATCTTTCAGCCGAATCTACAAAGTGTGCTAGAGAGGCTAATCTAGGAGCATCTACTACCAAGCTCGTGTCTCTACCCCCTTCCCAATACAAGGAGTTCACAGAGGTACATCATCTATATACATCATCAAAAAAAAAACTAAAGAACTAGATCTAATCTATATCATAGAGTTAGGTTCTTTAGTTAGCGTCTGGTATCTGAGAATCTAAATGGCTGCTATGGGCAATTTAATAGGCTAAACCTACTGATACAATGATTGGAAGACGGTTTAGGCTATTAAATTGACTAAATACCTGATCCTTGGGTGGCTCCTCCTGACCTGAGTTCGACCATCCTGCTGAACTGCTTGAAGATGGAGCCAACAAGGAAAACTAATGGTGCAATTCGCTCAGACAGAGTCTGGGAGGCGGTTTTGACCCATTGAGTGAGCAAAACAGAGCTCTAAAATCCTATGGACGAAAAATAGCAAGTTAGGGTTTCCCTAACCTAAATAGACAAGGGGTTAGGGCTAGGGTTTCCAATTATCCCTTAAGCATGTGGGATAATTGGGTATGGCCCACTTGCCTTTAATGGCTAGGTGGCATAAAGGTGTCCACATGGGAAAATGTGCACCTAGATAAATGTGCACATTGGTAAATGTGCACATTAATAAATGCACATACCTTGCAAGTTGCCCCCCTAGGGGCTACCCGCCTAGCTACACGTCGGCGCGCATTACGCCACGGGTGGCGGTAACGCTGCGATTTAGGGCAAGACAAAGATACGCCCCGGGGCGTGATCATCGGCCGAACGTCACAAGTTTCAAGACTTACATGATGTCGAAGGCCATGGCCGTGAATGCTGCGCTGGCCGAGGCGGTGCGGCCGCAGCATGGGAGATCATCCACGGCAATGCGCGCGCCACCTACGCCGGAGGTAAGCGTTAAGCCCGCCCTTTGCATTGCTGCATGTGAGCTTTTCGGTGGCTCCCAAACCATTGCCATGCCTGCCGCTTGTTCCCTTGAAATGTTGCACACCATGTCCCTCATCCATGATGACCTCCCTTGCATGGACAACGCTGACCTCCATCACGGTCAACCCACTAACCACAAGGTCTTCGGCGAATCCACCGCTGGCCCTTGCCGGGCGACGCCCTTCTTACCCTCGCCGAGTCCGGTTGCTCGTGACTCCATTGGTGTATCCGCCGGCGAATCCTCTCCGTGGATGCTCCCGAACTTCGGCTGCTATTTGTTGGTTCCTAAGGTCTGCCACGGTCAAGTCGTTGACCTTGCCTCTCGAGGGTGACCCTAATGTTACCCTCGAGACCCTTGAGTATATCTCTTTATAAGACCGCTGGCTCTCCTAGAAGCATCCGTGGTCTCGGGGCTATATTAGGAGGGGCTAATAAGACGGAGGTTGAGAGGTCAATCTGAAAAATATGCTCGCGATGTCGGACTTGTTTTCAAGTTGTTGATGATATTCTTGATGTTACCAAATCTTCAAGAACTTGGGAAGAGGCCGGTAAAGATATTGCCTGCCGATAAAGCAACTTACCCCAAGCTCCTAGGCCTAGCAAAGTCTAGGCGCTTTTGCTAAGGAGTTAAATGAGAGGGCCAAGAAGCACCTTGCTATTTTTGAGCAAGATAAAGCTGCTCCTTTGTTACATCTTGCCGATTATATTTTTTATAAACAAAATTAAATTATCCTTACTGATATGAAATGGAAAACAGAACAAAGAAATTGTATGTACAAATGAACATAAAAGAAGAGATGATGTTTATGAAGGGAATAGAATGGGATAGAACATTTATGATTTATGTGAATGTAGAATGGCATGCAAAACCTTTAATCAAAATACAAAGTCCCAAGACCTTAAGAAGTCCTCATTTTCCTACAATCTTGTTATCTACAACATTAATTATCTAAACATGTATAATTACGCTACAACGATGCCCGAGAACATTCGTGGTTGGGGGCATCGATCCAAGCCGGGCCGAGTTTGCAATGTGTGGATTTCCAATGGAAAGCTTTGCTTTGAAGCAAGCGAGCGATTCTTCACAGAAAACTTTGCTTTGAAGCAAAGAATGCGATGGTACTATAGCATGAATAGCAGAAATAGACAGCGGTTGCATCTAAAAACATTGACATTTATGCGGCAAATAGCTGAATCTTATTTGGATTTCTTGGCGTTCAAGTAAACCTGGATATCAAATAAGCATGGTCGGATCGAGGCTTTACCTCCAATGTCGGATTTGCGGAGCGTAAATCGTGGACATAACCATATCTAAGAGACTCTTCAAAATTTGGTAGGGTTTAAGGCATCAAAGATAGTGTAGCTAACCACGGCAACATCGTTGGATGTGAGGGCTTCAACTCCGTGTGACAAAGTTGCATGAGCTGAATCACCCAAGCATAGCCTTTACTTCCCGAATAACATTTGCATTTGCAGGTCCGATTCGTGGGAATCTATTCCACCCATCTCTTGCCATCTCTTGGCAAGGCTATTGGCTTATCACATGTAAGCTCCCTCTTTCCAGTTTTTAGAATGTAACTTAATCTCTAGTCATGGCTGTGTCTTGGCCCTTCCTCTTTTCGTAGCATGGGAGCAGATATTGGATCGAGTGCTATTGCAATTTGTTTGTGCTGGGAAAATTTTCCTGGAATATGAAGGTTTGTTTCTATGCGTCGCTATATTGAAACTTTTTAGGTTCTGGTCCACTTCTTAGTCTGTGCATAAATGTAGAGAATTGCTCAATGGAGTGCAAATGGAGTTAAAACTATCTAGCAAGCAACAACGATACTTCTCCTACATTCCAATATTTCTGAACATTTTCTCTTTTTCTTTTTACTGATCTTTTTGTTCCCTGATTTTTAACAGAGAACCAAGCACTGGCTATGGCGTTCATCTTTGATGGGGTTGCCTAACCCGAGGTGCACACTTTGCTGCAATTCTAGCTATGCCACGTGTCCTGCCACGTAAGCCAAATAAATCATGTCCATCGGATCCTTTATTTTCAGCATCTACGGTTGGAGAAATTCAAAAAACTCTAGAAAATTAGTCTGGCTCCAGAAAATTAGTCTCCTCACTCCCGCATACCGAACGCTTGCTGCATACGGCATTGTGAATAGCATCTTGGCTTTTGGTCTCCAATCTGTTGTTGTCATTTTCTTTCTTAGATTCTAAAGCATATTTCGTTTCCGAGTTTCTACCATCGCCCACCTCTTGCTTACGTTTGATGTTCCGATCATCCTTGTTTCTGGGGTTCGAGAAGCTTCTGGAGGCAGAGCCAGTTCCCTTGCGATGGTGGTCAGCAGCCATTGCGTGCAAGAAGAATACAACAAAGGTGTGAGCATTTGTGTTATCGGCATTTGAGCATGAGGCACAATAAAAGGGTTCTCTGGATAACTATGGCGGTAACTATGAGGCGATGGTGGCGCCCTTTTCCATCATCAGAGAAATGAGTTAGCTCGCAACGGACTTCAAGGCACTTACCGGATGCCAACCAGCGGAATCTGCCTCCCTTAATCTTGCATCTATTTCTTCTTTAAAATGTTCATCCCAAAGAGGGCAAATACCCGATTGCGTTGGTCAAAGATAAGAGAGTTTTGCCTCGCTTACATTCTTTACTTGCTCTGCGTCGACGCGGTTAACTATGTGTCTTTGCTGTATTGGAGATCGTGATTGCCCAATGTGCTTCATCACGGGTAAGTGACCTCCACCACCAAATCCTAATGCTCAAAGTAATCATTAGCTTGGTGACTCCAAGCAAAAGGGAGGCAATGGAATCGATGCCCCAATTTTGCTTGGACCTCTACTTTGGCCTCACTGATCTTTGCATGATCACATATCAAGACTTTATCAAAGACGTGGAGCATTATGCGGTTTTATGCCCCTCACTTGCGGGCTGCCTAGGATTGGGTCGGGGGCTCTGTTTTGGTGAGATGGACTAGCCCGTGATTCTTTGCTTCATGTGTATCGGTGCTTGGCCGCTCTTGCGGCGCAAGCCTTGTGACCTGGCGTGGCTTGGTTGGTGTGGCTGATTTAGGAAGCGGGCGGTTGTGGATCTTCGGGGGATTCACGACTGCGGCCTCTCGATTCCTCGACTCGGTACAAGCTATTTCAAAGCTTTACGGTGTTCGGGGATTAGTAGAGCGGAAGTTTGCCATTTGGCGGGACTTTCGGGTGTTGTAGATGGTGAAGGTCGGTTTGTACAGCCAGTAGAGTTGCAGTTTTTCCGTGAGTTTGTTGTGGAGTGTCGAGGTATCATTTGTCTCTTTGGGGGGGTTCTCCTTCCTCCTCACTTGCTTTGTAACATTGCTTTGTAACTTGCTTGCCGTGTTGGTTCCCAAGGTCTCGTCACGGTCAAGTCGTTGACCTTGCCTCTCGAGGGTGACCCTAATGTTACCCTCGAGACCCTTGAGTATATCTCTCTTCATAAGACCCGGCTCTCCTAGAAGCATCTCGTGGTCTCCGGGGCTATATTAGGAGGGGCTAATGAGAAGGAGGTTGAGAGGTTGCGAAAATATGCTCGCTGATGTCGGACTTGTTTTTCAAGTTGTTGATGATATTCTTGATGTTACCAAATCTTCAAGAACTTGGGAAGAGTCTTTGGTAAAGATATTGTCTGCCGATAAAGCAACTTACCCCAAGCTCCTAGGCCTAGCAAAGTCTAGGCGGTTTGCTAAGGAGTTAAATGAGAGGGCCAAGAAGCACCTTGTTTGTTTTTGAGCAAGATAAAGTCTGCTCCTTTGTTACATCTTGTCGATTATATTTTTTATAGACAAATTTAGATTATCCTTATTGATATGAACTGGAAAACAGAACAAAGGAATTGTATGTACAGGTGAACATAAAAGAAGACATGATGTTTATGAATGGAATAGAATGGGATAGAACATTTATGATTTATGTGAATGTAGAAAGGCATGCAAAACCTTTAATCAAGATACAAAGTCCCAAGACCTTAAGAAGTGCTCATTTTCCTACAATCTTGTTATCTACAACATTAATTATAGAAATAAATTAGAATAACATTATAAAATAGAATAAAAAGAATAATATTTTTAAATGTCCTAAGATGTCAACATGTTTAACCGTACACCACATTTGACTTTACATTGCAACTTATTTGTTCGAAACTTCAACCAACAATTGAAAAAAAAGGTATAGTTGACATAGCCCCCCCTTCTTTTTTTTTTTAAATTACGTCATCATGATCTATACAATCTTATTTTGTAGGTTTATTGGGCCAAAGATGCTGATGGACCCCTTTATCCCTTATTTGAGCTCATCAAATTTGGTTGCCAACTTTTCATGATCATCCTATACCACCTTAGAAGTTTTGCTACATACAAGTCCCTTGTTCTTGTTATTTAAGGACTATATGAAGCCAACCGTTGTCTATTGAGTGAGTGCAAAGTTGTTGTAGTCCAAAATACTTCTTAGTTGTTGTAGTCCAAAATACTTCTTATGCTGTATGTGAAATATTGTCTTTGTTAGATTTATATTTCTTGAGATTCTCGTAGCGACTCTATCTAATTTAACGAATGTAGATAGTCGAGTGGGAGGCCAACCCATTAAAAAATTAACTCCAAACCAAAAGTCAACTCCAAATTGAGACTTAAACATAAAGTCAAAGTCATATGTAGGGGCTACATCAACTTGAATGTATCTATTCTAGGGAATTGCCATAGTCGCCTTTATGCAAAATCAACTGAAAAATTACAATGAAAGTCTGAAGTAAAAGCCAAAGAGAAAGCGAAAGTCGAATCTTTGTATGGGCCTACTCATGAAAATCATTTCTGAAAAATATCAAAACGAACACAAAGTTAAATCAAATGTGAAGCTAAGCTCATCAAATAAGATATGAAGGTCTTAGCGTCAAGATTTCTTCAATATTCCCTTAAATTCCCTAGAATTCCATGAATATTCCTTTAAATGTATCACATTCCACGGATTCCCTTACGTCCCGTAAGGATTTCATTAGATCTCTCAAGACTCCATTGAGACTTTCCAATATTATAGCTGATCCATTCAAATTCCTCCAGAGTTCGATAAGACGTGACATCGAGTGTAGAAGATGCTCCCTAGATTCCTTTAGCACTCCCGTAGATTCTCTTAAATTTTCATCCTCAAGCTTCCCATCGATATTCTCTAACATTTTGTCTAAGATTCCCTTAGTGTCCTCTAAAATTTCATCACGGTTCCCTTAGATTCCCTCGACATTCCACAAGATGTTTTTCATATTTTCATGATTCCTACATATTCTCTCTCATTCTTCAAGGTCTTTTTTAAATTATTAAGTTCCTTCATTATTCCCTTAGGTTGAGAAGGATCCCCTCAAGATTCTCTAAGATTCCATATAGATTCTCTTATATTTCACCAAGATTCACTTAAATTCCCCAATACTCTGTCAAGGTTCACTTACATCAAGATTCTTGAATATTCTCGTCTTTTAGTATGCTAACATTACATGGGAATAACGTATGAGTTGGAATTGTCCCTTTGTCGTCTTCATCTCTAGTTTCAAAGCAATAATATTAGGAAAATTAAGTAAGTGCATTTACATATTCCAAGCAATTATATTGAAGCATGAAGAATTGGTTGAAAATTGCAAGATTCATAAGATACCCTTATGCCCATCATGTCGGACAATCTTCATGCATAGCCAAACAACTATCAAATGCTTGCATCACATATAAGGGCACCTAAAAGGTAATAGTTACAAAATAACATCTAGAGAGTTCTTTATGGAAGTTTCTTGCAAGAGGTCTTAAAGATTCATAGCATACCCTTATGCCCATCATGTCTGACAATCTTCATGCATAGCCAAACAATTATCAAATGGTCGCATCCCATATAAGGGTACCTAAAAGGTAATACTTACAAAATAACATCTAAAGAGTTTTTTATAGAAGTTTCTTGCAAGAAGATAATCGCTCATTCCTTATAATCACTCATTCCTGACCATAGATGCAGGGAATATTCTCCAAAATATTCCCTCTCCATCATCCTGGCGCGTCCGCTGGAAAATAAATTGGGGTCAAACCCCCTTTTCCACGTCACACTATGATTTGGGGACAATGGTCCCCAAGTCCATGATTTCTAAGAGATTGACTTCCCAATTACATCACTCAGATTTAAACAGATTACATTCAATTACAAAAAAGAAAGATGCAACATGTCAAAGTGGTTATTCATTAACTAGTTATGGTGCCCAGCGTTGCTGGGCATGATTTGGAACTTGCAAATGTTGGGACGCTTACTGGACATTGCATAAAAACATCATGTAGAACGGGTTTTACTTCTTGGGCATGTAATTTAATTGTAGTATGAATGTTTTGTAGTTGTTCTCATCACGTTGTTGTTGGAATTTAATCAAAGTCATCATGTTGTTGTTTTTCTATAGTGTTCTTATTGTCAATCTTGCCAAAGAATTCATTGTTCAAATACATGATGTAATGCCAACTACTATTTGTAATAGATACCAGATCTTTGCTCATTTGTTGAGCCTTTCCTTTTCCAATAAGAAAAACCTATGAATCTTTGATGATAATTTGAAAACCAAAGCATGTGGTATCTTGTCTGTCCATGTCCTAGAGTCCATAAAAGCAAAAACATAAGTTGAATACATGTCATAGGACATTTGAATATACATCTCATATGACTCTGTGCTTAAACAGATACTACTATCGCTATCCTTGTCATTGCAACGGTTCCTTGCTAAATAAAGGCAAAGAATGTTGTACCCATCCTCCTCACTTATATCCTCCATTCTCTTTAGACATCATTTAATTTTATAAGATTTCAAAACATACAATAAGATTTCAAAACGTCAATCTAAAACACATAGAGAATTGCTTGACATGTACATTGATATCAAAACATATAGGGAACTGCTTGACAGCAGAGGTGAATATCAATTCAACTTGTACACACATACAATAAGTCTGTTGGTGATTATTCTCTGCACTTGCCAGCAAGTACCATCATTAATCACAATGATTAATCACAATGATTTGTTTACGCTATAATACACACTACAATATTAATAGATTCCTAAGCTGAGGTGCAGGTTTTTCTTTCAGGTTTTTTTTAAGCTCCTAAGCTCCACAACTGTGCCATCATCGCCGTGTTTAGACTTTTGAAGATCCAATAATTTGGCATTCTTGTTGCTGCTTTACTTTGATGCTGCTTTTGTTGTTAAGCAGACCAAAAGGGTGTCTTTGAAGATACCATAAAAACAAAGCATATACTTCTTCCATGCATCCTGCTAAGAAATAAAAAAAGGCCCCACTTACGTTCCTGCACAAATACAACGTTCCTGCCCCTCAAAGTTTTCCCAAATACAACAATTGTGCATGCATGTCAGTTTTACTTGACTTGAAGATTTGGCCATTGTGGATCTTTACAGTGATTGCCAAAATGCCTTACCTTGCAAATAAATACTTCCAGTCCTCTGAAATTAGAAGATGCTTTACAAAAATTATTCATAATCCCACACAAATTGAAAATATACAAATTCATCAAGAAGCTATGCAAGCCATTTGATACTATATTGCTGTAGCAATTTTCTCTGTTTAAAAGTGCCTCATTCAAATTGAATCCCTTTACAATCATATTGCAATGTCAAACGCCAAAATCTCTATCTTGGTTGGATCCTATTCCAGAAGAAAGCACACTACCCAAAGTCTTTATACTACTCCTAGATATCTGCATTCTAAAGGAATGCTACGTTTTCAAACCTGTAAAGTAGAAATGAACATGCTTTCCTAGTAAAGACTTGCAATACCGCTTGGAGGATTCGGGAAGAGAGTTTAGTTGTGGCAGGAATATACCCCTTGCAGAGAAAAATCTTGGATGAGAAATGGGGATATAGAGCATATGGAACCTCTGCACAGTCGTCTTTATCAGTCGTAGAATGCTTCAATGCAGCAATATTGAGATGGTCAAGAAGACACAATAAAAGAAATAGGTTCAAGAACAAAGGCAGCATTATCTTTCAGTACAAAAATCTCAAGATTGTACCTGGGTCAATTCCCCTGCTCTTGGATTGGGCTTCTGCATCATGGAGCCACTTTCTCGCATACGCTTTCTCTAAGGAAGATCCGCAGCCCGCCTCAAACCGAAAGTGTCGAGTCACAAGAGGAGCTAAGGGTTAGTTCCAAAGAACCTCTCAAAGCCCGCTGCTCTGCCGTAAAGAAACCCTAAACAACATCATCGAAACAGCTGCAGCAAAGGCATTCAAAGCAGGCCGGCACCATCCTGCTCCAACCATGGCGAAGGTGATTGCCCTAGTCCTAATCTACATCCATCCGACACATTCCCTTAGCTTCGATGGGTAGCAAAAACCCTAAGCCGGAAGAAAGATAGCGAAATTAAAACCCTAAACTGTGGGAATGAATCCTAACCCTTTGATCAATAGGTCGAACGATCTGAACCGGCCCGATCTAGGTTCAAGACATATATACATAATAAGGTTCAAACAATATATTTTATAAATATAAAATATATATATATATATATATATATATATATATATATATATATATATATATATATATATATATAATATATATATACAAGTATTTGTACTATAAGGAGTGTACGAAGTCGGATGTAGGTACATAGGTTTCCCCAAAATCTATTAAAGATTCTCTTGATATTCCCTTAAATTTCTAAAACTTATCTCAAGATTCCTCTAGATTGCCCAAGATGCTAGGTAGATTCTCCTAGATTCCATTAGATTCTATGAAGATTCCCCTGCAAGCACACCTAGTGTCAAATATTCTCTTAGATCCTCTTGGATTTTCTCCTAGATTTCCTAAGATTGCACAAAGATTCCCCTAGATTCTTAAGATTCTATAAAGATTCCCCTAAATTTTTCGAGAATTATCCCAACATGCCTCTAGATTCCCCAAGATTCTATGTAAATTCATTCAAAATTTCAAGGATTCATTCAAATTTTGTAAAGATTCCCCTATATTCTCAAAGATTTTATGAAGATTCCTTTGAATTCTCCGAAATTCTCAAAGATTTTCATGAGATTCCCATAGATTCCCCTAGCTTTCAAAAGGTTGTTTCAAGATTCACCTAGATTCCCCATGATTCTATGTAGATATCGATTTCCTTAGATTCTATGAAGATTCCTTTAGGTTCTCCAAAATTTCATCAAGATTCCCCTCGATTATTAAAGATTTTATGAAGATTCCTTTAGATCCTATGAAGTCCCTTTAGGATCTTCAAGATTTCATCAAGATTCTCCTAGATTCCCAAAGATTCTCTAAAGATTCACATAAATTCCCCAAGATTATATGTAGATTCTCATAGACTCTCTAAGATCCTAAGAAGATTTCCATAGATGCTCAAATATTCAATGAAGATTCCCTTCGATTCCCTTAGATCCTTTCGAGATTCCCCTAGATTCCTAAAGATTGCCCCAAGATTCACCTAGATTCTCCACGATTCTATGTAGATTATCTTGGATACCCTTAGATTCTATGAAGATTCCTCTAGGTTCACAAAGATATAAATTGCCTATCGATACTGCACTCTAATTTGGCTAAATGATAAAAGTTTTTAGCAAAATGAGATAACTATTTCCAAACAACCGATTTAATGGTTTCCAAACAGGTGGAAGCATTGTTAATTTGACTGATATTGCCCTCATTGAACCATATTTGTTATCCGAACATGTGCCATGTATTTGTGAACAAATCAGATTTTTATGCATGCCTTTGTCTTTGGCCCCTCTATCTTGCACCTTTATCTTCTACCACTAATGCGCCATTTTTACCACTAGCTGGGCCATTTTTCTATCATTTATTAAAAACTATTATGGGTGTATCGAGTTGAGCAAATGCATTGGTGAGTCTTTGATCCGAATCAAGATGATATCTCACAACACGTGAGACAACTCATCTCAAAGTGGGTTCAGATAATCGAATTAAATACCGCCTCAAAATGCAATAATTTGTAGACTCTAAATCCACTCCATTGCATATTTCAACACGTGTGAGATCTCCGCCACTAAAATGCCAATTCACGCAGGGCATAGTGTTATTTGCCATCTAATAAATGAGAACAAAAAGAAAAAAGAAATAGATGTTCTATGTATTAGACTCACTCTTAGAGGATTTCCCAGAGACAATATTTATCAGATATCTTGATGTGCCAACATCTATGGAAGCGTCTCCATCCTTCGATGGAATAAGTACCTTTATGCCTTAAATTCCTTCAACTCTCAATAGTTCCACATAGAATTGTCTGTGACCGTGACAAAAATCTTGATTTGGCAAATACAAAACGACCATTTGCAAGTCTTTAATATATGTTGGGCATATCTCAAATATATGTTGGACAGTGGTTGGGCATATATTGGACATATGTTGGGCAAAAATGTTGGAAATATGTTGGAGACAAATGTTACACAATCTTCATTATATGTTAGCGGACCTAGATGGCCTTGAAGCAGACGGGATGCCGAAGGCGCAAATTCGGCATTAGATAACTTGAGAAATCTGATTGCAGAGCTCGGCCATTGCGGCTTCGTCCCCTACCGAGCAACAGAGACATCGAACATGTCGGCATTTAATTTCCTCATGTATTTCAATGACTTTTATTCAATGGATGAGATCAAATCTTAAAATTAAACGGCCTGAATGTGGCCACCTTAAAATGTTTTAACGTACGTATCACTAAGATGTAAACAATGATACATTCTTCAATTTTCACATAATATTTTTGTTTACTCACGAGCAATGCGGTTAATATCAAGACCTATAGATTATGCTAAAAGAAGCTATAACCATAAACATGACATCTCAACATCACAACTCAAATCACAAAACTCCTTGATGTAGCCAAGGAGTTTCTTGCTACTGTCTTTCAAGAACACCCTATGCCGATGGAACTATTATTGTAGTTCGATAAGTGTTCCATGGAGTTGGTTCACACTTATTCCAATAAGTAGCAAAGCAAGAGCCTTCCAGTGTTTAGAGAAGCCAACATAATGAGCATGCTATGTCACAAATAAACAATTAATACCAAAGTTTAATGTTTAACTGTTTTTCTTTTCATTCAAAGAACCACCCAAAAATGCATGCATTTTTCAAACCAAGCAACTAATACATAAGGCATCCATTTTAGTTTCTGGCCTCCAGATGCTCTTGCTCCACTGTTTGAGCTTTCAAACAATGCCTACAACGAAATTCCAAGGAGGATGCTACATATCCAAAACACTGCCTTGGTAAATGAAGGACCCTTCTATTGAAAGGAATTGAAGCCAATCTGCTCATGCCCAACCATAGCCATAGCCAAATCCTTCCAGTGCCAAATGCATTTTGTTTTTCCAACTACATGATTAATCTGCATACTTCAGCGTCAATTATTTCAAACAAAAAGTTTGCATAGAATCTAAATCTCCACCATGAAGAAACCAAAATTTGTATCCGAATTATATTCATCAAAGGGCTTGTTCCCTTCTGAATCATGTTCACTTTGCTTGTAAAAAAAGAAAGAAAAAGTCGGGTAGAACTATTGTGAGAAATTATAGAGGCATCTTTTTTATCCATCACTTGTAGGTTCTTCAAGATTCTCAATTAGACTCTATGTTGGTATACAAACAAATAGATCTCACGCATCAAGATTTAAATTTGAGGCCTGACATTTGAGATGTGAACATTCCCTCACATTAAGATCCAATTAGCTTTATCATGATCTTCAAAGCTTTCTTAAAATCTTATGAATATTTTCCTTTAAATCCCCTTTCTATGAAGATCCCCTATGATTTTAATAGTATTCCACTAGGTTTCTTGAGTACTTCTTTGGCTCCCCAAGAATTGTACAAAGTTTATCATAGTTGATTGTATTTAGGGACCATGTAAAGTTAAGTGCATCTCAGATCGGGCAACCTTGTTGAAACCTTGTTAAAGCCAACAACATTAAACTTAACGACCAAACATTTCTCCTGTATTTAGGGACGATGTGAAGTTAAGATGTCTATCTATACTGGGCAACTTTGTCGAACCTCATTGAAATTTTGTTGAAACCAACAATTTTAAACAAACGGCCAAACAATTCTCCTAGAATGTCCAAAGAATGAAAAGAAGTCGTGATCAGGGCACATTCAATGTGGCCAAGTGCTTGAATAAACTATAATTTTTGCTCGAATACAAACTTGCTACTTGTTTCCTCAGATCCCCCGCTGCCGCAATAGTATTTGCTACAACCATTGAACCGGCCATTTAAATCAAATCCTACCTGCCTTCACCAATTCGCATTAATGTCATCCAACTTTGGAACACACATGGCTGTTTTATTTAACATATGAAGCTTCATCCCTGTTTTTACAGGAATCAACCACAAGTAAAACTGAACCGGCACAAAGATAGTAATTTTGTCCACTCGAATGCACCTAAAGCTCTCTCAGAACCGCAACAAAGCTATCCAAGTCATAGAAACACTGTCAAGACTTAAAACACATCGAGTTGTTTCAATTTTAGCCAACATAAACCAAATACAATCTGGATCAAACAAGTCAAAGAAGGATTCGATAAGAAAACAAAGACCCCTTTCATGCATGCATTGGTGCATTCTGCCCTGTCATTCCAAGGTGCAGATAGCATGCAATTCATCATTTTCTGAATCTATCAGGAATCCGATTCCCATCAATAAGTATGTAATCGGAACAATTCCAGCCATTTTGTTCAACTTATCCCCGCCGCATCATTTTGCATGAATATGTCAAATGCAAATGCTTCAAAAGCACCTCACTTCTTTGTCACTAGGATAACTGTGTTCTTGTTTTGCATGTATCTTCCATTTATCTGCATGTATGATTCTATTTCTAGTTCTTATTAGTGTGAACCTGTTTAAACACCTATAGTTGTTCCCATAACCAATAGATTGCCACATAATAAACCAGCATGCGTAATGCTATTAAGAACCAGACTCTTCATATCCAGCTATTATGTTAACTCTACATAAAAATTACCTGAGTCTAAGTATGAGTCTAAGTATAACGTCAGGACACAAACATGGTCAACATTGGATCCAACGATTCAAAAGACATCCCCAAATGAAAACATCTATTTTCCTTTCTTGTCTTGACATTGGACAAAGCCCGCAAAACAATACAAAGCTTCAAAGATAATAGCATGTGTGATGCAGATCTTGAAGTTTGAATTGGACGTTTGAATTAGAAGTTTTAACTACCAGAAGATAGCCAGCTGGCTTTCTATCTACATAAGGTTCCTAAGAGCAGCCGCAAGCTTCAATAATGATCCATTTAAGAACAAACACACGCGATATTGAGGGGCACGCAAAATCCCAATTCTTTGCAAGTATAGGGGCAAATGGAATGCTTGAGTTTTTAATACCGTAGTATTCATAGTGACAAAAGTCCAAAGGGCATAATGATCACCAACAGACACGTAAAAAATGTTTGGCTTGAATTATCACAAACTTGCTCATACTAGCAATAGCTAGCTTTGCCGCGGATTGGCCGCTTTTACCGGCTTTACAAAAATTTGCTTACGCCCCCACCGACATAACACATATCATCCTGTGCATTGTGACAAATCTCGATCACATGCAGAGTTCCTTGAGGCCTAAGATCTAACAGCACTTCCACATGGCTATCTAGAGTACCTACTAAATGAGAATACTGTTGGTATTATGGAATTACCAGAAATTTCCTCATCTTCGACATTGATGCCGAGGTCTCAGACCTTGAAAAAAAGGGCTTCATCGTTAGAAATGACCGCATCAGATGGCATCACGTAACGGTAAATTAAGCATCCAAAGGCACAATTATTTTCTTTAAAAGTGCACCCACAAACCCCGCCTCCAAGGCTTGTACTACCTATGCGATTGATATCGCTGGAAGAACTCACTTTTAGCATGTTCACCCGTAACCGATATTTACCTAGCAAAATAGCAAACAAAACGCCGAAAGCAAAAAAACATCGATGTTGTGCATACAAAGATTTAAAGGAGGACATACAACGAGGTAAGGGTATAATGATTCCGTGATGCCCTCCAACAACTTGCAGAGAGACCGAACTTCAAGAAAATAATCTCTCCTTTTCCCATTCAACCCATTTTCCTTTTCCCCGATGCATGGAATGGTTTCATAAAGCCCCCGCAAGTAGAGAATACCTAAGATATCATGATATTATGGTGCATGCTAATCAGGTAACTAATTATACCTTTTGGGTACTTGAAGAGAACTCTTTGAGCATGTCTTGCTAAAAAGTCAATGCCCATTACTAGACTTTATAGAGTTTGGCATGGAACAGGTTAATGCAAAATCTTAGATCAAGCATTCTCTCAATTTAACAGAGGTTTGGAAGAGTGTAAGCACTGGTCACCTCATCATCACAAGACATTTGCGCACTAGAAATGCTACCAAGCCGTTTCTCCAAATTTTTGTGCAATCCCTGCTCAAAAACAAATTTAGCTGATCCAATTTCTCAGCCATCAACTCAAAAGGTGGATACTATACCCCCTCGTGATCCCAATAATCCCTGTTATTACCAGAGGTGAATAATTCACCTTAGATTGCAAGAATTTTCTATCATCCACGCCGCACGTAAAAGCGTAACTAAATAACTTACACCCTAACATGAATAAAGCTCTGCACTGTCCTAGAAGCCCGACTGCAGAAGCACCTTGCTCATCCACTTTTTGGTATTCGATCGTGCAGAGTAACTACCTTCATCACTCAAGGTAATTATTACTCAAAGTGCTCAAATACGGAGCAGCCACCCAATTTGATTATGATTGTGATGATGAGCACTAGAAACACATTTGATATTTAGAAGCTTTTACTTTGATTGGCCTTGAAAGTTTGCAAGGCGTAACACAAATTTGCCACTCATTAATCAATAAGAACTACAGGAAAGCCAATGCCCACATATTCTAAAAAATAAATTATGTCACATATGCCATACTCCACAAAGATAACTATATATACACAAAGCTAGCCTCCAAAAGCAAAATTCAACACGCTCCCAAGTGCAAAATTAATGATGTGCTATTGACAGCTATTATTCCTTCCACTTGATAAAAAGACATACTCTCCTGGAATGGCAGGAGCAAGAACGAACTCATTATACATGAATTACTTACATTAGATGTCCTCCACAAGAGGCATTCTCAGGCTCAACCCAGTTAAAATGCATAAGGCATCCGTACCTTGCAATGGTTATTTACCAAAGAGCATCTCATTCTCCAACTCTTCTAACATTTGCCCTTTGTTCCTTCTAAGTCCGAATTCCAATACTTTGAGTAAGCTATTATTTCTTCAGTTAGCATACTGCAGAAAGAGAAGGCAAGGATTGGGTCATTCTCCGTTCACTTAGGGAAGAGAACAAATAAATCATGGCAATGAAATGACATCAAAGTCCTCTTTACAATAAGACATACCAAAGCTGCATGGCTTATATATTATGCGCTGCACATCTTGCACCTCTATAGAGCACAACAAAGCAGCGTATAATTAGTTGCATTTCTCCAGCACATCCTTTATTTTAGGCGAACTAGAGAAGAATAGTAAAAGCAATCAACCATAAAGTAGCTTTTCATGTTCACATTGCAAGAAAAAAGGAAAGCAATCAACAAATTAATGTACATGCCAAGCTACCGCAAAAGCAAATGTAACTTTGATAATGGAATGCATCCTAGCAAAACGCATGCATATCATAGAGCAAGACATACACAAATTGACAGCAAGACATACACAAATTGACGGGTGATACCTTGTGGGAGACATAGCAAGTCTCCAAGTGGGAGACGTAGCAAGTCTTAAAATCAGTGTCAGCCAATAAAAATTAAATATAGACGATGCAAGTAGTCGGAAGGCATATTAATGGCATGCTCGGGGCCAGAACACCACATCCACCACTACATCATTTCATGACAAAGAAAACAAAGAGAACATAAAAAGCTCATACAAACTTTTACTCTAAGATCCAAGTTGTGACAATTGTTATTCTACCCATCAAACTCCTCTCCGCAGACAGCTCCTATATTATCTCGCTGCCATTGAAAAATTGCCGTTTGGAAATTGTCTACGAAATTGCAATGCTATCAACGGATATAATAAGGCAAAATGAGCATTGCCTCAAGAAACCCCAAAACAAAGAAACTAAATCGAAGTTGTTTTATAATCCATATTTGAAATCCATATTCAGCCGAGCGAAATCTGGAGTAAATTACCTCGAATATCCGCTTCTTAGGGCAAGAGATAGGTGATTAAAATGGGTAACCTAAACATCAATAAATGCCAACCGGAAGTGATATTCGATATTTTTAAAAGCCTAGACAAAGTTAAATAGAGTCGATAAAGAAAAGATCCAAATTGAAATATGGCAAATGTTTCATATGACCCATCCATGTTTGAAGGCTTAGACAACAATCTCCAAAGGCTCGCAGCTTGAAAGAACCGCTTAAATAGTCAAAATCGTGAGCAAGAAAGGTGATATTAACCTTAAAGCTTTGGTTGAAAATCGACTTTAGCTCCAAAGACGACCTCCACCGCAAATCAGAATCTTCAAGTTTTTTGAGAAATATTTTTATAAGCCTAGCTGTGTTAAATAGAGTTGATAAACGACATCCAAATTGAAATATGGCAGACGCTCATATCACCCATCCCGCAAAAAAGAAGCAAAGAAAGGTTACATGTGTATGTGGCATAATATTCAAGAAAGTGGAAAAGCATTTGATGGTTCCTCAAAAAATCGGAAACCATAATGTTATCCCCGGACAATGCATTATAAAACCTTACCCTCAAGAGATCACAGAGGAAGCGCTTTCTCCAAAGACAATAGCTCGTGAAGAGTTAAACAGAATTCTCTCCTTTCATTTGATGCGACGCTTTCCTTTTCAACTTCTATTGGTAACCGTGAGACCAGCGTAAAGACAAATACAGAATTTTATAAGCAGAGATAAAGCGCTTTGGCATGCACAACATTCATTCCGAACAGCAGATCTCGTCTACCATTGAAGCTCGGAATCGAACTTATCCGCCAGAGACGCTGGATATCTTCATTTTACAGAGCAAGACATGAAAGGAAAAAGGAAAAGCTTGGCTCTGTATTTTTTTTTGGTAAATATAGCGGACAGGAGATCAATTAAAAGCAAAGGAATGGAGAAGGCAAAAGGATACGATTTTTGCCAACCGTAAAGGGGAAAGCCTTGTCACCGGATTGCCGTATGCGCCTGTGTTCCACCCGGTGCCCATCGCGCTTAACATTAGTTTGATATTCTTTCGAATACCATCGCCAAAACCATATTTGGGCTAGAACCGACCATCGTAAGGGAAAATCCGCTATTGGGAACAACAAAAGAAGCCGCCACAAAGATGTGATCCGGGTGCATTTGCACACTGGCAGCATGCCGATTCATAGCCAAACTCGTTTCTATCTCCAGATATACCCAGCCTGAGATGAATCGATGTGCAAAGAGCCGAATGCACAGAGCCGAGGGGGACGGATCTGGAACTGGACGAAGGCAGGGGATAATTTGGGGGTTTCAACGTCTCGAAAATCCCTGGACCAATTCGATGGAGAAATGGAATTGGGGCTTTTGTTGTGGGCCGTTCATCTCAGAGATGGACGGCCGAGATCAATCTGTACCAATATTTTGGTACACCAACAAGAGGGGTGCTTGGGGAGTTACGAGGTGGTGGACGATTCGGGCCGGCCCATCTCAAAAGATGGACTACGAGATCAATCTCTACCAAGATTTTGTGGCATAATCTCTACACCATTTGAGACTCTACATCATTTGTGGCACCCAATATAATTGTATATATATAGTGATATAAGGGATAAGCTAAACCCTACCTCCTACCGGGAGATAGAGCGACACCTTAAGACGTACAGGGACAGGAGGATCCCTATACGCTAAGGATCCCCCTATCACCTGTACTTTGTTGCTACCATTAATAGATAGATGAAGTAATAAGTACCTGTATGCATTAAGCTCCACAAATAAGATTGTTGGATCCAACTTAATTTCTGGAAAATTTCCATTCTTTAGCAGTTTGCAGACTATAAGCCAGATGTCATCTGCTTGAGCCCTTTTTATGATGAAGTCTTGTATCCGATTATGCAAATCCCAAGCAGCAGCAGCCGTAAATCATATGTCCCTTATGATGCGTTGTACCAAGTACATGGTTACTATGCCCATAGACATAGTCCAATTTGTGCTTCACAAATATGCCCAAAGGCGTGCTTGATTTGGCCATAGGCCATACTTTGTTAGTATAGTGATACTGAGATTGCTCTCATATATCTGCATAATTCTTTAAAAAAATTTCTGAAAAACAAACCTTTACCTAGCATACGGATGCCTCAAATGAATATTCTGTTCTGCTATACTTCGTCAGTCCTTGTTTTTATAATGTTGCACTTTGATTTTTATGCTTCAGCCGATTCCTGTTGGATTCCCATTGGTCTACTGCTTCTTGTGATATATTACAACTGCACTAAATATTTGTATCTTTGCCACATGATATAATGCTTGTATATCCTCATCCCTTTACATGATACATTATAGTATAATGCCAGTATATCCATATCCTGTGCTAATACCTTAGGATACCGGTTGCTATACCATTCTGATCTCTGCCATTCTGCTAATTCTTGCTAGTTGACAGAGTCCTCTACTCCATAAACTTAATCCTTCTTGTTTCCTTCCTGCTCAAAATAGAAGAAATGCTCAGTATGATAAGATTATTCTTTTATTTCTCCATGCAGAGAATCCATATGTTTCATGTTTTCAGGAAGTTTGGTGTGCTTCTAGAAAATCGTATTAACTAAATCATAAATTGGCCTGCCAGAAACCTGTTTATGCAAGCAGACTTTACTTAGAGCAGATGAATATACTGCTCCCTTCCTGTTATTCAGTACACTTCCATGAAGTTAGAATGTTTCACCTTAAATTCATCTTCCGTTTTAAACATATCATCATCCAACATTAGTAGAGTCTCCGTATATTTTTTAGAAAAACAGATTGGATCCCCAAGGTCCGTAACAGTTAAACTATCACCCTGAAATCAACGAATATATTTATCCTTTTCCTTTTCCAAAGCCATGAACTTTGGTCTAGGATTTATCAGTCCCCAGCCAACGGCTGGGGGAACCTTGGGGATCCTTATCCTAAACCAGAAAATTGGCTTAGGCATGTTTAAAACCTACTTCCTTCCCAGTAATTTATCCATTTTAGATCTAAGATCTTATTACAAGTTCTTGACGTTTGGCTGCTACTTATTAATTAGTAAATAACCCCTTTTCATATGCAAGTTTATTCCGTAGATACCATTACTCCTTTAACATACTTAATTTATTTTATTTACTTTTAAACTCAGGCAACTTTAAATCATTAGCCACATGGTTTCACATCTGTATCCTACTCATGTTATGTGCTTTTAATGCTTTTCCCATCAGCTATTTTGCATTTCTTTACTCCAATACACACTCATATTTTATTGATGCTATTTGTACGTTTCATCTGTATTTCCTATCTCTTTTCAGTTTACATTTTATCCAAATAAATATCTGTTTGCCAAATATCTATATCTGTTTGAGTCACATCTGTTTAAATCATATCAGAAGTTTTTTAATCCTTGTGGCCGTCCTTTTTGGAAACATGTGCTAATTCTTTCAACCTGTACTATTGTATGCATCCAACTACTCTTAGCTTTTGCATTACTGTCCATTTACAGCAGCATGCATGCTTAAATTGCTACTGTTACATTCTCCTTTTGCTTCCTTTATGTTAAAATTATTAAAAAGCTTAAACTCCTATCAAAGTAAAGCATTCCTAAGCTGCCATAAGCTATTCAAAGGATTTATAAAATTCCAGAATCAAAAAGACTTCCATTAATGCTTGTTGCATGAAATCCACTTACTTGTTTCAGTTCCACCATATTTGCCGCAATTGGCAGAGATTTTCAGACCAACAGATCATACTCAATCATCCAAAAATTATGCAAATAGAATTGTTACCTTTGCTCCACGTATAATAGTATGCAAAGGAATCCGAAAAACATTTTCTCTTAATGCTGTCCAGCAGCCCATATATCAAGATCATAGTTCTTCTTTTTTGTGCACTAGCTTCCGTGTATCCAAAACCATAAAGAGTTGGAGAAGCAGAGCTGGTTACCTGTAACCAACCAAACCCATATTAGCAATAGACTTGGTAATAGGGAAAGGGTTAACAGGTAAGCTTGGCTCTGCTTGGCTTTTCGCCCTTCACCAAACTTGTATTAGTACAGAGTAATTGACAATCCATCATATCTACGAAAATTTCTAAAGGCAAACATGCTTTAAGCATCACATTCCTAGCCTGATCTGCCTACTTTATCTTTAACGTTAACATTGTATTTGTATTATTTCCCAGCATTTTCGTTTTCACTTTAGTTCCTACCATACTGCTCATATTTTTACAGCTTCATATGTTTTTACTGCTCATGTTTTTCTGCCATATTTATTATAGCATCCTAAACTTATAACCACGTCCATCTATCATCTAATCCGGTCATTAACCAGCCTGCTACCTTTAGATATCTTTGTTACTCCTGCTTTAGCAATATATCTTAGAAATCATTCTAAAGAACCTGATTAAGCGCTAACTCCTCATCAGAGTCGTCCTTTGCTCCAATGTGCTGAAAGCCCTCCATGGAGTCTGCTACTGCCTTGTTACTTGGTCCTCCTTCTTGCATGTCACTATCCTGTGTGTTTCTGCTGATGTATTTGCCAATTCCTTCTGCTTTCTTGCTGGCTTGGGGCATTGCCAAACTGTATTTCTCCACCACATACTCCAAGAATTTCTTACTTGGCTGGGCCGGATTTTCCCCTTCTCCCTTGCACATAGCAGCCAGGTTTAACCCTGCCCCATTGATCAGATTTATCATATCCTGCCTGGTATGCTTGTTCTTGGACATCTCCAAGAATTTGGGCGCTCCTCCTCTGCTGCCTGTAAGTTTTTTCTTTTGTTACCTACTGCCGTATTTCTACTATGCATTTTTCGGCCTTCCCTGCTGGTTTCCACCAGAAATGGCCGTGTCTCCATCCGAAATGGCTTTGCCTCTATTTTATTTGCATCTGTTTGATCATTTGCTACATAATCAGCTTTGCATGCTAACCTTTTATCCATATGTGGCAGAAAATCCATTATGCTTCCAGCTCCATGCCGCTCCATCATTGCAGATATTCCCTGTTATTTGTTCTCCAGCTTGGAGCAGTACTTTCCGGATCACCGTTGCCGGATTCGGCGCCCCTATTTTTAGAACCCTAAAACCAATAAACTACTGTCTACGTTTAGGTCTAAGCCTTCATATTTTGTGTTATTCCTTTTTCATTTTACATGTATAACTTTTATTATCACAGTGACATAATACGCATACGGAAATGAATACGGGGACCCAAAAATAAATACGGAATACGAATACGTGAAATACGCATACGGAGAATACGGAATATTCTCTTAGAATATTCCATAAAATATCATATTTGTACTTGATTTTATCAGCTTAATCTCTATTTTTTAAATATGAAAACTGTAAATTCTTCTATTGCAATAATAACAACATCAAGGGAAGAAAACATAAAAGTAAACATCCTGAAAATACAAAACATAAGAATGCTCTTAACAAAAGTTACGTTGGCTGCAAGCAAACTTCTAATTCCATCTTTTATCTCAAAAAGCTTTCACTTGCCAATGTTTGAAAATTTTTAGCCGTGTATATATAAGTCAAAGAGGTAACGAGGTGTCGATACCAAATAAACAAACCTTACAGATTTGAAGGAAAATCCTCATAACTAGCAATTAAATGAAAAGTATGCCCAGAAGATGAACTCATATGCATAGTCCCGATATGCCAAAGAATTTTCAGGTCAGATTGACAACTCACGATTTTACAATCTGATGTAACCATTTGCGTCTGTGATTGGACTGTGGCATCTCCTGGAGATATCTACCTGTCATTTCCGAAAGACTTTCTCCCTAAAACTGTAATGTAAGGTCTTTCACCTGCCAATAAATGTGCCTGCATTTTGAACACTGCCAAAACTCCAAGTCTTCTTTCACTGATTCCTTATTAAGCCCTTTACTGAATGGTGCTGAAGCTAATGCTTCTTCTTTGGTAAGTCTTTTCTCCAAAATTCGCCGTTGCATTTGATGCATCTGGAGAGAAGTTGGTCTTCCAATATAGTAAGATTAAACGATTTTATAATCTGTTTCATGAAGAGACATGTTATTCTAAGCTGATAGTGGAGTTAATAATGCATAACCTTGATTGTAAATTGATTACCTCTGTAAGTTGTTCTTGCTTTTTCAAGCCTTTAACCAGATAGGCCATGTTTGCTGGGATAAGCCTCTGTCGCAGAAGCTTAATATCCCTAGTCAAAAGCACCCTCTGTTCTCTTTCAGCTTGTTCAACTAGAGATCTGGAAACAAGATTGTATTCAGCATATTACGGTTTGCAATGCAGTATTAAATAAGCTACAACCTGGAAGAAGGCGCCCGGCCATGGGGACAAGCAGTATCAATACCAGCACAACGGAGCTGCCGTGCTAAACCTTCTACCTGCACCCAGAAACACAATTACCTCAGCAATGAAAACTCATTTCTTATTTTTTCATTTGAAATGCTTCCTACATACCATAATGTCACAAAGAAACTTTGGTATTCCATCTCCACCAACAGAGAGATCCCATGGTGGAATTCCTTCCTTCCCATGGCCAGTATCACTATGTCCATTCTTTAGGGCATGCTGACTACCTCTGTTCCTCTTCCTTACCCTTGTATTATTATCTTTATGAAGCACCACAACTTCTCCAAATTCTTGCACAACAAACAAGACTCATAGCATTCTCAACCGTTTGCACTGCAGGGGGTTTACTGGACCTAGATCTCCTGAAGATGGTGTTTATCATTGTTAAAATAGTTCCAGAGAAAGATTGCCTGATAGCATGAATACATCTTTTCTAACGAATTGGGAGGCGACCTTCCTGCTCTAGACTGCCTAAAAAAAGCCAGCAATATTTCGATGCAAGCAATAACCATTTCGGTGGTTCAATGCCAGACCGTCTTCCACCTAATATGATACAGCTTTTGCTCAGAAATTAGAAATAACAGAATTGGAGGGGAGCTTCCGGTGCTGGCTTTAATTCGTCTTTACAATCTGGAAGTTCTTGATCTTAGAGGTAATCAGAATCTATCAGATATATGGCCACATTCCTTCTGCATTATTCCAGAAAGTGTAGTGGAAATAAAACAACGAAGCACCTTACCTGATCAGTTGGAGACTTGGAGTGATACCTTACCTGAGAAGGAGGCGCAGACGAATGGAGCACGGAATGGATATGGAAGACACTCTTAGGAGTCTTAATGCATTAACTTAGGGTCGTTGCAGAGTTAGCAGCAGGTCGACGTCGATAACTCGGCACAGCAGCAGATCGAGCGCCACAGACCAAAACATCGAGGTCGAAAAAAGGGAAAAAATTTTCCTTTGCGTTTTGAGTTTTTTTTTTTACTTCAAACTGAATACGGCCGTATTCTGGCCCGTATTCCTTAGAATACGGGCGTATTCTGTTTTAACATATCCTTACGGCGTATTCAATTTTAGAATACGGTTTTTTTTTTAATTTGCGTATTCGCCGTATTCTAAGAAGAATACGGCCGTATTCTGTTTCTGTGTTTATTATACCTGGGTTCCGAACCACCAGCAGATATATTTTGTTATTATTTATTGCGCCTCTTTTTCAACCAATGGCTTTGTACTACCACTTAACCTGCTCGGTGTCATTCATATCCTTTAGCTACTCCCCCGTTTAGGTAACCCTGAATAATTACCTTATATTAATGTCCCATTATTATTCTACCATTGTGCTAACTTAAAAGTTAGCATTTTGTGCCTTCGATTATTATTTTTCCACTTCCTGTAACACCAATGGTAGCTTGGTTTGGGTCTGCATTTGATACGCATGTCTTCAAGGTTACTGCTTCCGTGCTCCATTATATTAATGTTCTATTGTTCTTCCCATGTGCTAACTTATTTGTTAGCATTTTGTCCCTTTGCCTTTCCACATTTTATTTTCCTGCCACAGACTTGCTTTAATCTTGGTCACAGCCATGCATCTTGTTTGACTTCCCCATATAGGAGCTGGTTTTGTTCCATCGTACTGTCGCCATCAGTTAATTTCAACATGGCCCCTTAGATGCTTGTTCACTAAATACTCAGTTAATTTGGTCCCTTTGACTCTCTTATGTTTGGATAGCCACCCCTTCCTGTGGTGCAACCTTCTAGGCCTTTTGCTGTGCTTATGGTGTGCTTATGCTTGCAAAGTCACTTCTTACTGCGGTGACTCCCCTCTAGGCTATTGCAGTAATTATGCAGTGCTTGTTACTGCCATACTTTGTAGCTCAATGATTGCAGTGTGTTTGCAGTGCATGTTACTGCCATACTTTGTAGCTCAGCCTACCATTAGCAACACCATGCCAGGTTTTACCATGATACTTTGGTGTCCATTATGGTCCATGTGGTTAGATGTTTCCAATGGGCCCTATGGTAATTTTACATCTTTATATTCTATTCAGCCTATGTTTCTGCATTGCACATTTCCTTCTTCCATTGGCTACTTTGCCTTAACTTTACTATGTGCAGGAGATACCTTTACTATGTGCAGGGGCAGGAGGTCCCCTACACAAGTAGGGTTCCTCCTGCCAACTGTACTAGTATACTTAAAAAATTAATTAATTAAAATAAACAAATTTACCTGTGTGACCAGAGTTCTTTGAGAAGTATTGTCATGTCGAACTTTAGTCCGGGGAAGGTCCCATTCCTTATTGTTCTATTGACGGTTGTCCATACATCTCTAGCCTTAAATCCCTTTTGGACAAAGGTTTGTATCAGTTTCCATACATCTTCTGCTGCTGCTTTTGGGTCGTTGTGTACATAGAGAAACGGCATTATCTGGGAGACGATCACATTTCTGGCCATTTGGTATGGCCTGCATCCATTAGCATGTCCATATTTAGCCACCTTAAATGGTAAGTGATCCCTTTTATCATATCTAGTCATTAGATAGGTGCCGCTGACTTCGTCAGTTACTTCAATTGACATGTTAAGGAAGTTAATTTTCCTTCCCTTACCTAACTTGCCAGGGCAGTCCATCCAATATTCGGTTTCTTCTTTAATTTCCAAATAATTAAGGTTGTAGATAGTCAAGTCACTCACTTCCTGACTTCCCACTGCTAAGTATTTTCTGATACATGTACTATTGATGCCGACCAGATCATCAATGTATCTGTTTGTATTGCAGAATGTGGCCGCTTCCTCTGCCTTGCCTTGCTCTATTAATTTGAGTATAAAGTGCAGCTCATACCAGGCCAGGTACAAGTTGCACCATGCTGGGCTTGAGGAAAACCCCATGGGAATCCCATTTACCTGTCTCCATACCCTGCTTCCCATCTGCACAAAGCAGTTTCTCAACAGCCATGTGTTCATGCCAATAAATGTTTTTTTACTTATCCTTGTCCACTTCTTGCTTTCTGGATTCTTGTATTTCCATTCCATTGTGACATCACCATTATTTCTAATTTTGTACCATAAATTGAAGTTTACATTTTTAGACTGCTGAAACTTCCAAATTACTTCTGCCATTTGAGACAAAACATTGCAAATTCCATGTTCCCCTTCAATGGGGATGGCTTCATAGCATCTTGCCACATCAGCCACGAATACATCATATATTCTAGCAGGTAAGTTACAAGTTAGATCATACACAGATGCTATAATCCAACATGCTTTAATTTTCTTTTTTCTGAAAAAGTTGACTGGATTTAACTTATTCTCACATATATCAGGCCATATCTCCAGAAAGGTATTAAGTCCTTTGGCCACCAAAGCAGCTAATTGAGAAAATATGGAGTCATGTGCATTAGTGATCCATCTGAACGTATTTTTGTGTGCTTTATATACTGCTAAGAGATACGGGAGGTCATACTTCTGAATTTCCCATTCGCCTAGCATATGCCTCATTTCCCTTACTAGGTATTCTCTGATTTGTTGGGCAGATGCCTCAAGCTCCTCAAAATCGTTACTGTTTAGCCTGGTGATGGCCAGTTCCCTTATATACTTAGGACATATGAAAGACGCGTTGTTAGACGCTTTGTCTATGCCCGAGATGTACAGATTGTTCACTAACCATTCCATGTTTTTGCAAACTGCTTCATCAATAATGTGAAATTTCTTTTGCTTCTCCCTGTTTGCTTTCACGTAATCCCTGGCTATTTTCATAGCCTTACTTATGATTTCTCTCTTACATTCTGCTACAACCCTATCCTCAACTTCTTGTTTCAGTGTACGTTTGTGTATTTCAAAAAACTGATTACTTGTAATTTCTATTTCTGTCCTGAATCTTGTCATGGTGAATGGCTTGTCTGGTATGTGATTCAAACCGATTTTGAACCAGTTCCTCAAAGGCTTACTGTGTACTATGTTGAGATCAGTGGTACATATGTGTCCAGATTGTTCATTCACAAATTTTGCCAGAGTTGGATTACTGCATGGACATGGTACTTGCCTGTCCTCAAAGAAAGTTATCTTTGGTTTATACATCATGCTCTTCAGATTATCCGTATATGTCCATCCAAAAGTGGTTTTTTCCATAATTTGTACTCCAATTTCTCCCATGTTTGCAGTAATAACTTCCCGAAAGATGTTACCAATCCTTATTTTATCAATACTTTTGGAGAAGAATTTGAAGTGTACATACTTCATATCTTGTTTGCATCTGATGGTTCTGATTGCCCATCTCCCTTCGGCCACCTTGATCAATTTCCTGTCATTTTTCTGCCATAAATAGATAGATACCCTCATGTTAGCCTAATCCCCAAGGTTAAGGTATGTTATCAGGATACCGGACAGCTTGGTGCCTTTCCTATTTAGGAAATGCATACTTGGGCTTTAGTGCCCTTGGATTTTTGCCTTTTGAGGCCATGTATGTGCTGCTTTGTCAGAATTATTGCTTTTAGGATGTACCTTAGTTATTTTATTAAACTATGAACTACGGTTTATGAACATCTAGGAGCACAATCCAAGATTATGAATTGCACAAATGACAATCAGTATGCATCTAGCCCATCGCGGGGGTGGTCTAGTGGTAAGGCCTTGGATTGGGGTAATCCCCACCAGGGTTCAAAACCCACTGACTACCATCGGGTGGGAGACGTGGGTGGGTGCAAGTCCCACCAACCATGCCTTCAATAAAAAAAAAAAAAACCCTAAGAAATCCTAGCTTTAGACAAAAGCCTAGCTAGATTAACGCCCGAATAAGTCAATCCTTATTCAAGATGATCAACCCATACAAAGCCTAGGGCAGTCTCGATGGTACTCTAATTCCTTAGTTTCTTACTTAAAAATTCTTTCAAACAAACCATAGTATATCTTCCAAATTCTATACAAGCCCGAAGAAGCTCTTGACAACTCAAGATGTATATCTAATTACCAATTACACAGTATTTATTCTTTAAAATCATTGTAGAAGGAAAGATAATTTGTGGAACCAGTAGCCATAAGACTTCTAAGATACACTTGTACCAGTAGCTATAGTATATCTTCATTCTAATGGACAAGTCCAAGGAAACTCTTAATAATTCAAGATGCATGTTCAATTATCAAATATGCAAAGATTTATTCTTTAAAGTCACTATAGAAAGATAGACAATTTGTGCAGATGCGGCTTTTAAGGTTTTCTTATATACTACACAGATATTAGCCTGAATACTAATGACATGCATGTCTTGTGTGGACCCATCCCACATATGTAATACCAGGTTTTTAATTAGATCTAACTTTCTATGACATTCATAATCCTTCATAACTATTATAATATAAACCTGTTACATTAGCTATATGAGCTTTAAGATGTTACATCAAGATCTTTCTCATTGTATATTGCCATACAAATAAATCCAAGTTTTCTGATAACATGGGCAGCATTTAGATTGGTCGAATAAGTAAATATGTACATCTATAATCATTTTTCGTATTGCTATATGTAGAACCGAATTTTATTCAGAATATGAAATACAATGTGAACTTAATCTTAGCACAGTATTCACCCAATGACATACTATAAAAACCTGAAACACATGTCTATTCATTGATATGATGGATTAAATCAGCATAGAGCCTTCATTAGATGGATCCCCTGTGTTAAATATGTTATATGACTGTAGTAAAGGAAGAGTTTATGCAAAACACGGTGCTGAACCCGTGGATACAAGATATGCCTGGTTACTCAAAATCAGGCCACTATTTCTTAAGATTAACCCTGTTTAGGCAGTCTTCATATTGCATATATTATAGCAGAAATAGAGAAGACTAAAGTAACTTATAGAAATGATGGTAAAGCAAGATGTATGCTCCCTCTTTTTTTGTCATAACACATTTACTGTTCGTCCTTTTGGTAAAGTCCAGTAACTCCAGTTTGAAATCCTTCTACCAGCCAAACACCAACAAAGCAATAGAGCGACAAGGGAAGGAGAGTAATTCGTACCTGCAGCCAACCATCAAAACATTAGCAGGAAACTGGTAATGATTGAAGGGCCAAAAGGTACATGTGATTACTCTCAGTTTATCACATTTCACCCCTTGTAGCCCATTACCATTCATTAGTCCTAGCTTAAAATAGAAGGAGAAATACATACAAAATATATAGCTTAGGGTCTTAACACCCAGATCTTAGAGTAAATAACAAGCATCAAAGGTAAGAAACAGACCAAATAAGAATATGTTTATGGGCAGAGCCTATTTTGAACACAGCAGGGTCACTTGTATAAATGGAGAAACCGGAGTTTCATGTCATTTATTCCAAGTGAACAAGATATACGTGATTTTAAGCAATTATACCTGATCGTTGTCTTGTTCTGATAAAAAGCCCTCATTATCTTGTGTTTCCGGAACAGAAATGATATTAGCCCCAGGTCCTGAACCATGCTGGATCTTGTTATGGACGGTATCTCCAGAGGGTTTTTTCTTGCTAAAAGCATCAATCGATTCATCCTTACTACGTTTCTGTCCATGAGAATCATTATCCTTAGCCATCAGGTTACTACTAAGGCTGCAGTCCAGACTATCTTTGCACCACTGAATTTCCTTTTCAAGGCATTCTATGTTAAGGCGCTCAAGATCGGAGGAAGAGATAAAGTTATCAGGGTCTGAGTCTGAGTCCATTTGTGTAGCTATTAGGACAATACGAAAACAAGTGTGAAGGTCCGAAATATCTGTCAGCTCTTCATAACTTCTATGGTCTCGAGGCCATCTTATGCAGCATAAAATCTATGAATGGTAAAGCTCATGCATGTGGCACCGAAAAACCCTGCCAAGAATTCATACCTGAGATCATTGGGAATGCGGACGCCCTTAATGGTATTCGGCTGGTCATCCGGTCCTTGGATCAAATATCTGGCGTGAAAGCTTATGCTTCACAAATGCCTTTAGGGTAGAAAATAAAAAATGTTATAGTGTAACATAACCCTAAGATATCGTTAAACTAATCCTTATATCACATATTTTTTAAGTCCAACAACCATAATATGTTACTCCTTACCAATAAAGGTCCTGTTTAATTATGCTTTAGAGGATATGTTCCTAGAGGTATGTATTAGTTACCCATATGACCAGTCCACATGTTTCTAAAGAAAAAAAACCCTACCACCTCCCGAAGGAAATGTTAAGACCTCTGTACAATTCTGTAATTATAGGGAGGGCTGACCCCTACCATTACAGTTGAGGTCAGACCACTCCCTTTAGCACCTGCCTAGCCACTCGGAACCTAATAAAATTTAAAAGTATTACCCTTAATATTGTGGATAATCTCTTGCTTCAATACTTCAATGTCATACTTGATACCAGGGAAGTTGCTGCAATGGATATATTTGATCACTCTGCTTTTCAGGCCTTGGCGGTCAAAACCATTATCTATAAACTGTCGTATAGATTAGCAATATCTGAACCAGCTTTTACTGGACAAGAGTTAACATACATGAAAGGTAAGATCTGTGATAGGATAACATTACGAGCTTGATGGTATGGCCGACAACTACTCGCATGAATGTACTTCAAAGCATTAAATGGCAGAACGTCTCTCTTATCATATTTATAAGTCCAATATGACCCATTAGCTCTCCCAATAATCTCAATGCACATGTTAAGAAAGTTAGCTTTCTGACCAAATGTATATTTACTGTCTGTCCCATATAACATCCCTGTTTCTTCTTTAATTTCTATACTGTCTAGGTCATAGATCCATATACCTTTATTGGCGTCCATTGTAGCCTTATCCAGGAAGTTTCTGATGATAGGGCAGTTTACAGCTAGTAAATCATCCATATATCTGTAAACATGTTTGAATGTTTCCATTTCTTTATACCTGCCCTGTTTTGCAAGTTCCTTAATGAAACTCATTTCAAACCAAGCTAGAAAGAGGTTACACCAGCATGGACTGCATGAGAATCCCATGGGGATACCGCTGACCTGTCTCCAAGATTCATTACCCATATGGATGAAACAGTTGGTTAACAGCCAACAATTAGCATTAATAAAAGTCTGACAGCCCATTCTAGTCCAGCATTCACTAGTGGGAATATATTTAAACCACTTGGCAACATATTTGTTATCTTTAGTCTTTTTTATGGTGCTTGCTTTTGTTCCATTTCCATGCAGCCTCTATTACCAGGGTGATGATCTTGCAAATGCCCTTATCTCCAAGCAGTGGGATTGTTTCATGCAATGTTTCAACCAATGCAAATTGCCTTAGCAATGTATCAATGAGTTTAAGACACAATAATCACAATAGTCATTCTTGTCAATGGTCTCAAAGCAATTAGGTCATTAATAAAAATGAGCTACAACTCAAATCCCGATGGTGAAGTTCTTCCAGCTTGGTTCGCCCCTACTCCGATCAACTCTACCCCATACTCACATCAGAGAACCTTGCTTTTCTTAAATCCTCTGAGCCCAAGCGGCTAGCAGTCGGTTTCGGACTTCGGTGCCGGATCGGTCGGGGAAAGTCTTCAGATTCATTCGTCTCATATATCCCACATTCAATTCAGCAGAAAACAGCTTTTCAACCATTGGAGTTTTAATTTCTAATAACCTTAAATAACCTTAGACCATAGTATCATAAGGTTAAATGCTTCAAACTAATAAGGTGACCTTTGACCTAGTTTCTCATAGAGAACTGCATCTGCATCTGATAACTCTGAGTTCTAACATATATGATAATTACATGTATCACCAACATTCCTCCTTTATCATATATGTTAATGATAAAAAACTTTCCCTGTTCAACCTTTAAACTGAACTTTCAAGCTGCTGGCCATAAGTTTAGACCATTTCTAAACTTTGTAAACTTACTTTCAGTTAATGCCTTGGTGAACACATCTGCTAGTTGATCTGTGGTGCAAACATATTCCATCTGTATGTATTTCCTGCTGGCCAGATCTCTGATGAAGTGTTTGTTTAACTCTATGTGTTTGGTCCTTTCATGGTCAACAGGGTTTTTTACAATTGCCATGCAACTTTGGCTGTCAGTAAATATCTTTGTTGGTTCTGTTTGAGTGCACCCTAGCTCTTCCAACAATCTTCTGAGCCATACTACCTCCTTAGATGCAAGAGAAGCAGCTGAATATTCTGCTTCAGCAGAAGACATGGCAACAGCACCTTGTTTTTTTGTTCTCCAAGATATAGGTCCACCTGCTAACATAATGGCATATCCAGAGGTTGACTTCCTCATACTTAGATCCCCTGCCCAGTCAGCATCACTATATGCTTCCAATCTTAAATTTGAACTGTTAAATTTTATTCCAAGTTCTGTGGTCCCCTTTAAGTACCTTAGGACCCTTTTTCCTGCTATCCAATGAGACTTGCTGGGATTGTGACACCTTCTACTAAGTATGTTCACTGCATATGCTATATCTGGTCGAGTGTTGTTGGAGAGGTACAGAAGACAACCTATCAGAGCCCTGTATGGTATGTCCTGCATTTCTTTAATTTCAGAATCACTCATTTCAATTTCAGATGTTAGATTATGTCCAGGAACCATGGGAGTTTTCACAGCATTAGCTTCAACCAAGTTGAATCTAGCCAGCATATTTTCTATATGTTTGCTCTGCTTTAGACATAATTCTTGTTTGTTTCTGTTTCTCACCACTTCAATCCCTAGAAACTTTTGTAGTTCCCCTAGATCTGTCATGTGGAACCGCTTCTTTAGAATGTCTTTACAATGATCTAAAATGTTTGGACAATTTGCTCCCATGATACAATCATCAACATAAAGAGCCATGATGCAGAATTTGGAGTCATTTCTGAAAATATACATGTTCCCATCATTTCTGAGTTTTTCAAACTTTTGCTCTCTGAGAATGTTATCTATACAGAGATACCATTCTCTAGATGCTTGTTTTAGTCCATAAACAGCACGATTTAGCTTCCATATTTTGTTGTTTTCAGTTTCTATCCCAGCTGGTGGTCTCATGTAGATGTCTTCCTCTAATTTGGCATTTAGGAAGGCAGTTTTGACATCCATGTGATGCAATTCTAAATTCCAGGCTGTTCCCAAAGCCAGCAATAGTCTTACACTTGTAAGTTTGACAATAGGGGAATAGGTTTCATCATAGTCCCTCCCCTTTTTTTGAGTGAAACCTTTTGCTACTAGTCTTGCTTTGTATTTATGACTACCATCAGCACATGTTTTGATTTTGAATATCCATTTGCTTCCAATGGCAATTTTTCCATTTGGCAATTCTGCTTCCTCATAGGTTTTAGTGACCTTGAATGAGTTTAATTCCTCCTGAATTGCAGTCATCCATTTATCCTTTTCTACAGATTCTAATACCTCCTCATACGTTTGTGGAGTTGTTTTGTCTTCAAGTATTGCCATGACCTGCTCTATTTCATCTTCAATTTGCTCCTCTTCTATTCTGTCTAGTCTTTTGCTTTTTCCAAGATTATTTCTGCCATATACATTTGTATCAACTCCAGATTCTTCTAGAAGCCTTTCTGCTTGAGTCTTTCTCCTTTTTTGACCACTGCCCTCAACATTATTTGTCTCTGGCTGTTCAATCTGAGTTTGGTTTTCACTGTCTTCCTGTTCTTCATCAGAGTCCTGGTCTGGTATTTGTATTGCTTGCTCAGGATTGATTTCTTCCCTTCCTTCTGGAAAAACTGTTTTGCATGTATTCCTGTCTTTGTATAGCACCTCTTCCCTGAAAACAACATCCCTGCTAATTATTATAGACTTGTTTTCTGGGATATAGATTCTATACCCTTTAGATTCACTGTCATATCCAACCAGATATCCCATTTGGGCTTTGTCATCCAACTTTTTCCTTATTTCAGTGGGAACATGGACAAAGGCTAAACATCCATATGTTTTAAACATATTGAAATCTAGTTTGCCATTATAATTTAACCATAAAAGTTCAGGTACATTACCTTTTAGACTTGCTGTAGGGAGCTTGTTTTGGATCAATATGGCAGTCTTGAGAGCTTCTTCCCAAAGAAAGTTTGGTAGGCCAGAGTGTTTAATCATGGATCTCACTGCATCCATAACTGTTCTATTTTTCCGTTCAGCAACTCCATTTTGTTGGGGGCTGTACCTGCAAGTCATTTGCCTTTTTATGCCATTAGCAACACAATACAACTTAAATTTAGTTGAGAGATATTCTCCCCCTCTATCAGATCTGACACATTTCACCTTTTTTCCAGTTTGTCTTTCAACCTCATTAACATATTGCTTAAATGCTATGAGAGCTTGAGATTTCTTCTCCAAACAGTAGACCTTGCAAAATCTGCTATAGTCATCTATAAAAGAGATGAAATATCTCTTATTTGTTCTTCCCCTGATGTTCATAGGTCCACATAAGTCCGTGTGTATTAACTCTAGTGGTTCCTTTGCTCTTTTTTTGCTTTTTGAGAATGGGAATCTATTCAATTTCCCAAGTAGGCATCCCTCACACATGAATTTTTCTGGATTTATTTCTTGGCATTCCAGCCATCCCTTTTTAACCATGAAGTTGATATTGTTGCAATGAGTATGTGCTAACCGATTGTGCCAAACTTCCATTTCTAGTATATGCAAGTCATTAATGCTTTGACATTGCTCTTTATCCATTTGAAACAAATTCCCAACACGTTTGGCATAAAACTTCAATTCATTTCCAAGAAAGATAGTACATGCTTTAGAATCAAAAGTGATTCTATATCCTAGGTCTACAAGCTGGCTAACTGATATGAGATTCTTGATGATTGTGGGTACACACAATACATTTTCAATGTCTACAACTTGACCTTGAAGATCAATTAATTGCAGGAGTCCTTTGCCTTCAATTTTCTGGAGTTCTCCATTTCCTACTTGGATATTTTTGGAATTTGTGCCTCCAATGTTCTTGAACAGATCAGTAGTTTGAACTACTGATCTTTCAGCTCCACTATCAACTATAAGTGCATTAGACTTGTGATTAGCTTCATTTCTATCAAGTATTGCAAAAGCAAATTTTACCTCATCTTCATCTTCTGATTCTTCCTTTTCAGATTCTTTTGCCACAAATGTGCCTGCTGGTTTTTTTTCTCCTCGACCCTTATTTGATTTTCCTCCTCTGTTAGAACCCCCAGATCCTCTTGTTTTATTGTAATCCTTTGGAGTTGGACATTTGGCTGCCATGTGTCCCTTTCCTCCACATGTATAGCAGTTGAACTCTTTGCCTAACTTTGGACAGTTGCTTTTGTAGTGCCCTGGTTCTTGGCAATGAAAGCATACACCTTTTTCATTTCTTTTGTTTTTCCCAGCAAATAATATTTCAGAGGTTTCAGAGTCATCTCCTTTTGTCAATTTCCTTTGTTCAGCCTCTGTTCTCAAGATATTTTCTGCTTCTTCTCTATTTTTGGCCATGTTTCTAATAAACATGGCTAGCTGCTCATTTTCTCCTATAGACCTTGCTATTGCAAGCACTTGGTACCTTTCTGTTAGATTGACACCAGCACCACTAAGGTCTGCTACTATATTGTCAAAGGTGTTGAAGTATTCAGAGACATCCTTGTCTTCTCTCAGCTTAAGGTTTCTCAGTTCATTTTCTAGAAGGTCTATTTGAGACGAGCTCTTCTCTTCATAGTGTTTAAGTAGAAACCTCCACATCTCTCTGGGATTCATATTTCTCAATTTTAATCTAATGGTAGGACTAACCTTGCATGTGATTATCCCTTGTGCCTCTTTGGTCCTAGCATAGATTGATCTTCCACTACTCACAGCCACATTGGTTCCCCCAGAGTTTGTGCTGCCTGAGCTTCCTAAGCCTGCAGCCACAACATAAGATTGGGTAGTACCTCTACCTGTAGCAGACCTTGCAGGAGTGCTGCTATCTGCACCAGTCTGAGCATAAGCTCCTTCATTTGGATCCACCAGATCCCATAGTTCTTCCACTTCCAGGATGTGTTTAACAGCATCCTTCCAAACTTGAAAACCAGGTCCCCCTTTGTAGACCTCCACTGTGCTAAGTAGATTTGCTCCAAACCTACTAGCCATTATGCCTGCTCTGATACCAAATGTTAGTTTTAAAACAACTTGATTCAACCAATGCAAATTGCCTTAGCAATGTTTCAACCAATGCAAATTGCCTTAGCAATGTATCAATGAGTTTAAGACACAATAATCACAATAGTCATTCTTGTCAATGGTCTCAAAGCAATTAGGTCATTAATAAAAATGAGCTACAACTCAAATCCCGATGGTGAAGTTCTTCCAGCTTGGTTCGCCCCTACTCCGATCAACTCTACCCCATACTCACATCAGAGAACCTTGCTTTTCTTAAATCCTCTGAGCCCAAGCGGCTAGCAGTCGGTTTCGGACTTCGGTGCCGGATCGGTCGGGGAAAGTCTTCAGATTCATTCGTCTCATATATCCCACATTCAATTCAGCAGAAAACGGCTTTTCAACCATTGGAGTTTTAATTTCTAATAACCTTAAATAACCTTAGACCATAGTATCATAAGGTTAAATGCTTCAAACTAATAAGGTGACCTTTGACCTAGTTTCTCATAGAGAACTGCATCTGCATCTGATAACTCTGAGTTCTAACATATATGATAATTACATGTATCACCAACATCTTACATGGGCATGCAGTTTCATCATTTTGGGCAAATGTCAGATAAGGTTTGTAGCATAAGTCCCTAAGTGTCTCCATATATCTCCATGAAAACATGATGTCTGCCATCATGAGTTCCCCATTGCCATGGAAGATCTCGGTCATAACTTCATCAAAAATCTGTGGGATACATATTTTATCTAATATCTTGGAGAAAAAAGTACAATGTATGATTTTCTTTTTGTTTTTATCGGCACATGTAGCTATGTGCAATCTGCCCTGACAATCCCTCACCATCTTCTTAATAATCTGAAAAAATTACTAAACCAAGTTATTTAAAACACATACTTAAGATCAAAAGAACCTCGCTACATTCTGGTAGGATAGAAGGTAGTAATGGGCCAAGTGGCATATTTATGGATAGCTCCTTTATTTTCGTAACATTGTTCTGTTTCCATCATATGTACAACATTTAAGGCGTAATATGTAATCATGTACACAAGCATTTCACACCTAATTCCTTGTATGCATTCATAAATGAAATGAATTTAACTTACCCGCTTTTACTTGTGGTGCGTGAAGTTTTTGTTGTCGCCCCGCCCTTGTAGTTGTCCATCCCACGGTTTGTCGCCCTTAGTAACAGAGTGTCCTGCATTGGTAGGAGTATTTAACCCTTCCACGCTTTCACTATCTCGAGCCACAAGTAATAGCTTTTATAGGTGCCATGGTGATCCTAGGTGGTCCAATCGATCATGTCGCCGTGGCTAGTACGATTCTTAGGGGCCGCTTTTCCATATTTATTGACTCTTCCACTACTAGTGTCAAGAACCTTCATTTGACTTAAGGAAAGGCGGGGTTTAATACTCTTCTCACATATGTCAACTAACATGCACTTAGGCCTGCTCGGTTTAAAAATCTGTGGGTCTCATTTGCCAATTGGAGTGCCATATCTATAAGCATCGTCGGCTACTAAATAGGAAAGAAAGGCCATGACACCGATTTCGAGTAGTTTTGATGCGTGTCCTGAATGCAACCATTTGGCCAAAGAAATGATCATATCCGTAAATTTCATCAAGATTATTAAACATATACCAGATTGCTTGATCAAGCCAGGTCATGTTATCCTTACATTTTTTGGTATTGACATTACCCCTAGTAGGCTCGCAGATGCATTTGAAATATGGGGCGTAAAGTTCTCCGCATTCGCTTCGTGATAAAAGTCTCCTCTTGTCTCGCTTTGGGTATGCCATGTGCCCTTTCTTCGATTAATGTATATAAACTCTGTTTTTATCACATGTCTTGTCAAAAACACATGGTCTATCCGAAATTTGACTCTCTCTTGTTTGACAAGTTTTTCCATCTTGTAGGCAGCAGCCCTAGCAGCAGCTAATTGAGCAGGAGTAATATTTCCAAGGGTAATCCATGCTTCTTCTGTAATGGGTGCCAATGCTCCAAAATTCTTGGATCTCCAAATGCCTTGATTGTATAACACTGAATAGCTTTCCACTATCCTTTGTGGTATGATAGGGAACCTGTGACAGTTAGCCAGATTAAAGCTAAAATCATCTTTATCAATCTTATTACCTCCTGTGGTCCTGCTTTTAAGAGTTTCTTTGTCCTTTTCTGAGAGCAGGTTTTCTCCAAATGGGTCTTCTTCTTCCTCCACGTCAACATTTAGACTCTCTTCAAATGTTAATTTTTTAATTTCATTGGCTTTTTCAGTCTTGTCGCCAAACAATAAACTGCTTATTGCTTTTATCTTCCTCTTGAGTCCATTTGTATATGAGGTCTGGTAGGGCTTCATACATGTTGTCAATACAGTTGACAATGTTCTCCAAGGTGTCCTTTGTTTACGTTAATGTGGGGACCACATTTTTAACCATTCACTGAAACCCATGTGTGAGATGCATGAGAATTCACCAGGACCCCTCAGGCTTTCTCGAACTTGTATGTGTTCGTGTACCCTTTTATCTTTAATGCAACATATCAGGGTTTGTACGGCGTTGCATGGGCATTCCATGTTACCATCGGCATATCCAAGAGCACTGAGTTCTTTGTTCCATAAGGGCAGAACCATTTTAAACCCTTCATCATCTGAAAGTTCTGTGTAATCCTGTTACATGAACATTTAGAATATCAGATTAGTAATGGTTAGTTCCAGAAATTCACATTAATATAGCCTAGAATCCCCTGTTTACTGAAGGAAAAGAGCATCACCAGTAAAACCAGTGAGTTCAAGTATCAAGAAAAAAACCCGGCAAATCCTAGCTTTAGACAAAAGCCTAGCTAGAATTAACGTCTGAATAAGTCAATCCTTATTCAGCATGATCAACCCATACAAAGCCTAGGCAGTCTTCGATGGTACTCTAATTCCTTAGTTTCTTACGAAAATTCTTTCAAACAAACCATAGTATATCTTCCAAATTCTATACAAGCCCGAAGAAGCTCTTGACAACTCAAGATGTATATCTAATTACCAATTACACAGTATTTATTCTTTAAAATCATTGTAGAAGGAAAGATAATTTGTGGAACCAGTAGCCATAAGACTTCTAAGATACACTTGTACCAGTAGCTATAGTATATCTTCATTCTAATGGACAAGTCCAAGGAAACTCTTAATAATTCAAGATGCATGTTCAATTATCAAATATGCAGCATTTATTCTTTAAAGTCACTATAGAAAGATAGACAATTTGTGCAGCATGCAGCTTTAAGGTTTTCTTATATACTACACAGATATTAGCCTGAATACTAATGACATGCATGTCTTGTGTGGACCCATCCCACATATGTAATACCAGGTTTTTAATTAGATCTAACTTTCTATGACATTCATAATCCTTCATAACTATTATAATATAAACCTGTTACATTAGCTATATGAGCTTTAAGATGTTACATCAAGATCTTTCTCATTGTATATTGCCATACAAATAAATCCGTGTTTCAGATAACATGGGCAAACATTTAGATTGGTCGAATAAGTAAATATGTACATCTATAATCATTTTTCAGACATTATATGTAGAACCTAATTTTATTCGTAATATGAAATACAATGTGAACTTAATCTTAGCACAAAGATTCACCCAATGACATACTATAAAAACCCAAAACACATGTCTATTCATTGATATGATGGATTAAATCAAAGATAGAGCCTTCATTAGATGGATCCCCTGTGTTAAATATGTTATATGACTGTAGTAAAGGAAGAGTTTATGCAAAACACGGTGCTGAACCCGTGGATACAAGATATGCCTGGTTACTCAAAATCAGGCCACTATTTCTTAAGATTAACCTCGTTTTAGGGTCTTCATATTGCATATATTATAGCAGAAATAGAGAAGACTAAAGTAACTTATAGAAATGATGGTAAAGCAAGATGTATGCTCCCTCTTTTTTTGTCATAACACATTTACTGTTCGTCCTTTTGGTAAAGTCCAGTAACTCCAGTTTGAAATCCTTCTACCAGCCAAACACCAACAAAGCAATAGAGCGACAAGGGAAGGAGAGTAATTCGTACCTGCAGCCAACCATCAAAACATTAGCAGGAAACTGGTAATGATTGAAGGGCCAAAAGGTACATGTGATTACTCTCAGTTTATCACATTTCACCCCTTGTAGCCCATTACCATTCATTAGTCCTAGCTTAAAATAGAAGGAGAAATACATACAAAATATATAGCTTAGGGTCTTAACACCCAGATCTTAGAGTAAATAACAAGCATCAAAGGTAAGAAACAGACCAAATAAGAATATGTTTATGGGCAGAGCCTATTTTGAACACAGCAGGTCACTTGTATAAATGGAGAAACCGGAGTTTCATGTCATTTATTCTGAAGTGAACAGTATACACAGATTTTAAGCAATTATACCTGATCGTTGTCTTGTTCTGATAAAAAGCCCTCATTATCTTGTGTTTCCGGAACAGAAATGATATTAGCCCCAGGTCCTGAACCATGCTGGATCTTGTTATGGACGGTATCTCCAGAGGGTTTTTTCTTGCTAAAAGCATCAATCGATTCATCCTTACTACGTTTCGTCCATGAGAATCATTATCCTTAGCCATCGTGTTACTACTAAGGTCGCAAATCCGCACTATCTTTGCACCACTGAATTTCCTTTTCAAGGCATTCTATGTTAAGGCGCTTAAGATCGGAGGAAGAGATAAAGTTATCAGGGTCTGAGTCTGAGTCCATTTGTGTAGCTATTAGGACAATACGAAAACAAGTGTGAAGGTCCGAAATATCTGTCAGCTCTTCATAACTTCTATGGTCTCGAGGCCATCTTATGCAAAAGATAAAATCTATGAATGGTAAAGCTCATGCATGTGGCACCGAAAAACCCTGCCAAGAATTCATACCGAGATCATTGGGAATGCGACGGGCCCTTAATGGTATTCATTTGGTCATCCGGTCCTTGGATCAAATATCTGGCGTGAAAGCTTATGCTTCACAAATGCCTTTAGGGTAGAAAATAAAAAATGTTATAGTGTAACATAACCCTAAGATATCGTTAAACTAATCCTTATATCACATATTTTTTAAGTCCAACAACCATAATATGTTACTCCTTACCAATAAAGGTCCTGTTTAATTATGCTTTAGAGGATATGTTCCTAGAGGTATGTATTAGTTACCCATATGACCAGTCCACAAAAAAAAAAAAAAAAAAAAAAAAAAAAGACAATCAGTATGCATCTAGTCCAAAGTCATAAAGTTTTAAGTTATATCTTTGCTAATAACCATTCAATGAAGCTCGCTATTGTTTATTAGGACTTCTAAGTGAAGAATCGAGTTAATTTTGAATTAAAGTAAGAGGGTCAAGTTAGAACTTCTAGCAATCTAGAATGGTCCAATGCCATGGAAAGTGCCATGCTGAAAGCCTGGTTCCAATGGCCTTCCTTTTGGAAACTTAAAAGTTGCTGGAATTGGTAGTTTTAAGCCCCAACGCCAAGGCCTATCTAGCAGGCAAATTTACATATTGCCGAATCTAAAAAACATTCTATACCCAAAAGGAGAGCCATTTGAACAAAATGCCTATGGGCATTACAAAAACACGATGCCTTGGATAAGACACCATGCGAGGACCATTATCTGCACAATGGAAGCAAGTCATCTTTGGTCGCGATGCGGACCTAGCTTGTAGGTGCCTCCATCTTGCATCATAATACAACAATATTCTGCTATTTGCAATTCAAATTTGCATCAATGCGCAATTTAATCCAAGAACTTCAGAAAAACAATCTGAATAAGAAGTGGAACAACTACTTGACACAACTTTTGCACGCCTAACAATGTAGTGACATAGTCGGCCATGCATATATTGTTTGGGCAAAATGTTTGCCCAATCGGCTATATCTCACCTACCACTATTGCAAATAGTTCTCCATTCGCATCAAAGCAACAAAAGAAAATGTTAGATTGACATCTTCATCTAGACTACGTATGTCTCCATTTGTCTAAAGCAAATTTATTGTAAAAGATGACGAGTGCTCGTTCATAATCGAATTTGCAACCTTGTGTTACAACTGAAATCGACTTCACACACAAGTGCTCGTTCATAATCGAATTTGTAACCTTGTGTTACAACTGAAATCGACTTCACACATCTTTCGTATCGTTCTCAATAGGCTGTTGTTTTATATCCAGAGAAGTAGTCTGACTTTGCTTTCTTGCATTTCTTCTTAATTTCTCATGAGCCTTGTGCTACTTTGATTGTTCATCTTTTGCATGAACTTTTATATGGTCATCATGATATATGGCCTTCCTTTATCGTTGAATCAAAAGTGCACAAAATTACGTGTGCACATAAGCTATTTGAGCAATGGTGGCATATTTTATGCAGCATTCTCTTCTCGTGAACATTTTCACTACCTATGTAAAGCAGTATAATTTGTTCTTATAAAATTTCAAGTGTAATATTTCTGGGCTGAGAAGAGCCCACAGCTTGACACATACATTATTTTCTGTTTTTCTAAAATAAAAAAGGGAAATTTGTGATGGCCCAAACCAAACCTCCTCCTTTTCTTACGGGTCGAAGAAAGCCATTAGGGCTATGGTTGGACCCAAGGCACCTCTGTTCACCCTGCTCCGCGATCGCCAGTTTCGATGCAAGCAATGATCCCGCAGGCTATTGCTTGGAGCTATGGAGGCAAGGGCGCGGAACAACCTCGCTATCATAAGACGTACTTCGAAGGGTATGGCGCTGCGTGATAGATGTCCTCGCAACCGGTCCTTAGTTGAGGAGTTTTCGGGCCCGGCACCCAATATGTTGATTGTCGACCGCGGTCTGCAAAGAGGTTCTTCAACCGCCCGAAGTTTCAGATATGGATGCAAGAATGAGGTGTTTCTTGGCTATGGCGCGAAAGGGGCTACAAAAAGCTGCGTTTTTTTTCCACAAAGGCAAGGGGCTGGCCGCTGATGGATCCACCAGGCGACTTCTGAGATACCCATACTTGGCTCCCTCATCGTTTCTTCTTCTCGTTTGGCTTTGCACCCATCTGTTGCCCGGATCCGGTGGTCCGGCCACACCGGGCATGTGCAAGAACACAAGAACGAGATAATTTTTTATTAAAGCTTGGAATGATTTCCGATCAATTGCTAAACTAAATTTTTTCTTGCGTGCAATCACTGTTTATTGTCAAGCAAATGTAGGCGATGGCTTGCTACATCCGGCTGCTTCCTTCTTCTTTGTTTGATGGCTGTGGCTTCAATCCGCTCCTCCAAAATCCATCCCCATAGCACGGATTGTTTTGCAGAGCAAGAAAGACCAACATTTTCATTTTAAGATCTTAGAAATGATTGAAGATTCCCAAATTAAACCTCCATTTTCTCGAGCCCGAAGTTCAAAAGTATAAACTTTGAATTAATTCGCCAAGCAACAGCGGTGGATTTTTCTTTTGTAAAGACATTTTCTAGCGGGCAATCCGTGACAGTCAAGTACCATTTTCATAAACTCCAAGTTGTGGATGCTCCGGATGAACCCAACGATCCCCGCCACAAAGTTATAAGTTACGACGACTACATTTAGGAAAACATAGAGATCTTTGATAATAAGCAAAATACCATAATCTTTTGGCGGCGAAACTCGGGAATTTCAACAGGATGAAGACTTCCATTAGCGTAACTCGGGTCGATGACAAAGACTGGCGCCTGGCCGATGTTTGCCGTTACTGAGATGCAACTTGGTGGCACTCATCTCTGCCACAGATCATTTTCACCTTCTTGATAAGTGCCGAATCCGTAACAAAACAATGACTTAATTATGACAACAAGTTTAAAATGCCCAAAGGCTTTAACTCTAAAGTATTTAGCTTTAAATTTCAAAATGTTTGTTCATTTTCGACTTGGATGTCCGAATAACAAATAAATCCCGTTCTTTCATGTATAACATGCAAGGAATGGAAGTTTGCCTAGCTATCTAAAAACATGGCTATCTATCAAACTTATTTCTAAGTAGAAAGACACCAGATCGTGAAGTTCATGCCAAAGACAAAGATACCCGAATCAAGAGGGTAGATTATCACATAGTGCCAAAGCCAATGGATCACCGAGCAACCGGCAAACTTGGCAAAATCCGGTCCATAAGGAAGGCAATCTATTAGTAGTTAGTGATATAAATGAGAAGAATATAATATGTCTTGCCTTCTCATTTGTCAAGAGGGATTGTTAGAATCTACAAATACAAAGAATAGGTTGGGAACAAAAAGTATGCAACCAAAGTTTGTACTAGTCGGAGTTCCATATCCAAATATTCTATACACATGAAGTTAGAAATAAAAGCATGATATAGGAGCTAATACAATCTATGTATTTGATTAGGTGCTAATACAATCTATGTATTTGATTTATCGAAATACTTTGTCCGTGGTTGTCATGATCAAAAATATGCCGAGTTCCCAAAGACGCTGAAATTGCCTTTAACAACTAGAAGTTTTCGTGGGAAGCCTTAATCAAAGGCCCGGAGAGCATCGAAATTTTAAAGATCTAAACGAAGTTTCAAATACTATATCCAAAATTCAAGTGTGGGAAGCTCCCATTTTGATGTGCGCACAATCGAACACAAGGCAACAAAATGCAATTTCACGAAGAAGAATGCGTTAGCGGCCTTGGTCACGCGATAAGTTTCTTGTATAACTGTATTTGGCTACAGATAGTGGTTAGCATATGCTATCATACTTCTTTATCATCATGACATCTAGCTTTCATATATTTGAAGATAATTGGTCTTTGGTTGTCTACAATTATTTTTAATGGATTTTTTAATGTCTCACATTTTGAAGCACATTGGGGCCACAATTGACACAAAAAGGAAACTGTAATTGGACGTTTGCGAATATTTCTCTTTATCGTCTCCCACATATTAAATGGAGCATTTAATAAAGTTCTTCATTTTTTTGCAATCATAACTTTCTTTTTGCCTCAAAAATTGTTATATGCTAATGGAGCAAGTGTAAGATACGGATTTTCCCAGTCAGCCCAAATACCGTAACGCTACATAAGCGGAAAACAAATTAAAGATTCCGGTGATTTCAACACTACTAAAAACGGTTTCAACAAATGTCGTGCCCATGTTGCCTTCGCGCTCACAAACTAATAGAGAAGATGTTGATTCTAAGGTACAATGTATGATCTATAAGAAAGTGATCTTTTTAATGTTTCTTTCCTCGGGTAACAAGGACATGTTTTCACCATGAACATACCCTTAGTAGAGAATTAGATGTACTTAATATCAGAGAATCTCCTTCTTTCTTAGCAAATGAAGCAACTGATTTCTGTGTGAACATAATGCCTCCAAGATTTACATGAAACGTGCTTGTCCGAATGGTCTTGGGCATCCACAAATTTCGATTTAACAACCTAATCCGTGTCTCAGATAGCAAACAAGCGCATTGCATAACTGAACTAACAAATCATAACCACATAAAAGCCGGATTTTTGTGCCATCATAATGATGTGCTCTACCGCTAAAAAGAAGGGTTTTTTTACATGGTGCAACAATTCGATCTAGCATTTGCAAGAACATCCATAAGCACTAAAATTCTCCTCTTAACCAATGCATAAGGAAAGCATAGGCCCAATTTTCCTTGTTGGCTAGAATGAAATATCAAGTGGCATGAGAAAACAACCTTGAATGAGTGGGCGCTTATTGATCAACAGTTTTGAATTTGCAGCCTTTTTTTTTCCACAGCTTTATTGAGTCAAGTTCTTTCGAAGCCAAAGATCCATGGACCGCAGAATCGCAATGCAAAATCACAAGCTTTGAAAAAAATGGTAAATTATTGGCGCCATCGCGGTCATTATAGCTAGTAGCAATGTGAGCGTATGAACTGATAAATTATGTATGCTACGGTTAAATGAGCTTGCTTTTTGCAAAAAACACACATTCTGAAAAAATTCAACATAAAGGAGCTTTGATTTTGGGTCAAGAATTGCAAATCTGACCAAAACGAAAGCCCCGGCGAGAGAGAAATAGCAATGAGAGGAAACCGAATCACCAAATGGCAAAAACTAAAACAAACTAGGAGCAAATTGCAAAACATACAAAACCTAGAAATTTGGGTAAATGCAACGAAGTTGTGCAAAGCACAAGCCGCATTGTCAGAAACTGTGGATGCTAAAAGCTCAAACTTAAAAAGATCTAAAGACCTATCAAAAAAGAAGAATGCTAGATATCAAAGTAAAACGCCATACCTTATATCAAAGGCTATCCTAACCGCCTACATCCATGCCAATGTTCCGCTTTCAGCCTATAGCTAAGTGCTATAAAACATCTCATAGTGTTTTGATATCCGCATACGCTTCTGTAAAAAGTTGAACACCAAAATCTAGTTGAAATTACAAATTTCTAAGAACGATCTCCCGACACGAAATCACACTGTTGAACATCATGCGAGATCCATCAACAAAATAGACACGAGAACATAAGCACCGCAGATAAAAATGATCCATAGAGTCCGCTTGCATGGTTTGGAAATTTTTGAATTTACAGCTTTGTTTCAATCGCCCGCCTTGCCATTGTAAATTTAAGCAAAGGTGTTAAGCTAAAATGAAAACGTAGTATTTATCTTAACAAAGAAAGAAAACAAGGAAGCAAAAAAAGATGAACAAAGGTCGACGATACTTAGCCGCATTTTCGAATACTTGAAAAGACTTGCCTGGATTTCATTTTTATGCCATCCAGTTGTGAATGCCGTCCACCTCAAATCCAAGGCTATTATTTGCATCAACAATAAAGAAACAGCATCCGCAAAAGACATAAGTTTCAATCACATCCGCATCACCGCTTTAGCATTTGCAAGCAAGTCCGCCACACATCCGCAAATGTCCATGCCATTTGAACAAAACGATAATGCCCATTATAAATAGTAACAGACGAACAAATGGGAGTAAAGTTGGGAAAGAATTAATATTTACCTTTACTGTTTTATTTAACATTTCAGTGATCTAAACCCCTAAAGGAAAACATTGCTCCTACTAGCATGTTCCAGCAGCTTCAATCTGTTTCTATCCCTGCATCATAAATCCAGAGCATAAAAAGTAAAAAGATGCCTAGGACTTTGTTAAGTAAAAAGACAACAATGTAAACGTGGTGGTTGCAATATCAATGCTCAAAAGATTAGGATTCACAACCCAAGTTAGGATTCACAACCCAAGTTGTTGCTAACTTGCATCAAGGCTTTAGAGGCTATGCGGAAGGAAAAATATGATTTGGTTTCGTTGGATATCTATATGCCATTAATGGATGGTCTGCAATGTAATATCCCTAATAGAAAGAAAATTATGTTAGAACGTTACCTCTTTGAGGATACAGAACGAATTTAAACATTGATTCCTTCTCACTTGTTGCCAGGAACCCTAGATCGCAGCCACATTGGAGTAATGAACTGATGAGAGGTTACATTTCGAGGGTCCACATTTATGCCACGTAAATGTAAAGCAATATACCCGTAAGAAAATGCAAATCTGAAAATATGAGAGCAAGCAACATCAAAACACAGAACTTTATAGGTTTAGCTTCTGTTTCTATGATAGAAAACCCTTGCATTCTGCGCTTGCTTCGAGCTTACAACTAAAGCATGTAATGTTTATGGCTCCAAAAGATCCGCAATGTACAGTTTTATTTGATAAATCCCAAAGATTCTACACCATGAGTCCAGATTAAGTTTTTCTCGCTTTTGAAAGAAACTCATATTTGCACATGCTTCGCAGGTATTGAAAAGTTTTAATATTACTATGCATGTTCTTGCGGCTTGAAGTTAATGGCCAATTTCAAAGAAACTACATCATACTTATGGATGAAATGTTACATTTCGAGGGTCCATGTTTATGCCAAGAAAAATGTAAAGCAATATACCCGCAAGAAAATGCAAACCGAGACAAAATAATATGAGAGCAAGCAACACCAAAAGACGTAACTTTATAGCTTTAATTTCAGTTTCGACGATAGAAAACCCTTGCACTCGCTTCACTTCAAAAGATCATCCGTAATGTACGCTTTTTTATTTGAGAAAAGCTTACGTTCTTATAAGTTGGCTATGCAATCGAATCTTTGCTTGAAGCTAAACCACTAGGTATTTAAATGAACCGTAGCCTTTCCCTTTGAAGCTATTCAACTGCTTCGATGCAAAACCCAAACCGAATCATGTATTAGGCTTATAGGTCGCCTTTATCCAATGCTAATGTTAACGCCTTTTCCCTGTTCAATCGATAACATCCATATTCCGTTAAAACACAAGTAAAAAACTAGGATAGAGCATGAACAATTCGCTCCACTTCTACCTTAAAGCCGTTTAACGTAAATAAGCTGGAAAAAATTTTCATGGGCCATGATTTCTTCTCTCGATTGCGCCTTCCAAAGGCATGCCAAAGATACAATTTGATTGCAATAGCACAAGAATGAGTGATTCTTGGTATCCGTATCCAGCAAAGAAGCCAGGGAATGGCTCCAAGAGGGGCCTAAACCGGTCCAGATAGATCGATTTGGGGTGTTGGATTGGAGCCATGGTAGCCGGACTCAAGAAGATCAAAGCGACACTGGGAAGGTCGAATCCAGGCCAGGAGGTCTTATCAAGCGTCGTTGTTTAAGAACACTCTTCCGGACGCCACTCTTCGAACTCGAAATGGTTCCAACGCTTCGGCCATACCGGTTTTGTAGCACCTCCGCCATGCAATGTAATGAAATTGTTCAAACCTAACATCAAAAGATTTTTTGTGCCACTACACAAGGTCACATTAATTTCCAATGACACCTCACAAAATAAGATAGGCCATTGATGCAGCTTAGCAATGGTCGTACTTCGAATCCCACGAAGAAATCAAATTTTTTCCTTTTTTTTTTTCTCTCTATATTTCTTTTCAAGGCCTAATATTGCTATGCCACCTCATCATGTACATTAAATGCAATCAATAGGTGGCTAAAACTAGGCCACTATGTAAGATATAAGGTGGCGCCACCTCAAGGTGGCATTTAATAACATTAACTTTTTAATCAACGGCCGAGATCAAACCCCTAAATCCAATTGCCTAAATCAAAAGCCCCAAATAAGGGTGGCACCATCTGGGCCGTCGATCTCGCACGTTCGACGGTCCAGATGACGACACCTCAATCTCTACCACCAAGGGGGCTGCTTGGGGTGATTCAAGGTGTCATCATCTCGACCGTCGATCTCAGATCTGGACGGTCCAGGCGGCGACACCAAAATCTCTATATACATTTGGTACACTTGGGGTGGATTGAGGTGGCTCCACCAGGGCCGTCGGATCTCAGATTTGGACGGTCCAGGCGGCGACACCAAAATCTCTATATACATTTGGTACACTTATATAATTGTATATATATAACAGATATATATATCTCTTATATATATACAATTATTTTATGGGTCCTATGGGGGGGTGAGTGTGGGTAGAGATTAATCCGATCCGTCTAATTTTTGAGGTGGCGTTTAAATGGCCCTTGGATTTGATGGGGGGCATGCATGGGCCATGCATGGGGCATGCACCCCATCCATGGACCGTCGATCGGGCACGTGTGAAATCTTGGCCCTTGATTTTTTAAAGGGAAGGTGCAAGGAAGGTGTCTTAAAAGGTGCTTTTTGGTGCAGTCAATCTTAACCGTTGGATCAAATGGGGGAGGAGAAATCCTAACCATTAACTTTTTTATTAAATTGCAATTTCTTTATTAAAAGAGGTGAGGTGGCACCCTTATTTAATAAAAAGGTAATGAGGTGGCACCAACATTAATGGGTGGACTTTCTAGGAAGTTTTTTTTTTATAATCAGCTTCAAAGGCCGATAACTTGCAGTAGAGGGGTCGGATGAAGGTGGGACCCATACCATTGGATTCCTCTCATCGAGAACTTTCCAATGAGTGGTACTTTGGCATCGTTCCGTCGCAGTTGGAGCTAATGTGATCGAATACTAAGTTTCTTTTTGGAAACTTAGAATTTTACAGAATCTATGGGAATTTAAGAGACTCTAGGGGAATCTCCATAGGATTTTAGAGAATTTAAATGAACCTCAAGAGAATCTTTGGGAATCTATGATAGGAGAATCTACATAGAAACATGGGGAATCTAGAAGAATCTTGAGATAATCTTTAGGAGGCTAGGGGAACCCCAACAAAATTAGGGAATTTATGGGAATCTCAAGAAAATCATAGAGAATCTAGTAGAATCGAAGTGCATCTTCATAAAATCTTTGAGAATCCGTGTAAATCTGTAGAATCTTAGGGAATTTACATAGAATCTAAGGGAATCTAAGAAAATTTAGGGGAATCCACATAAAATTTTGGAGACTCTAGAGGTTTCTTGTGATAAGTTCAAAAATTTAGAGGAATCTTTATAGAATCTTAAGAATCTAGGGGAAGCTTTGTGGAATCTTAGGGAATCTTTCATTACTAAGTGTGTTTAGTAGGGGAATCTTGATAGAATCTAAGGGAATCCAACAGAATCTATATAGAATCTTGGAAAATTTGCAATAATCTTTGAGAATCTAGGGGAATCTTAAGAGAATCTTAAGTAATCTATGGGATTAAGAGTATTTAAGGGAATCTTTCTTAAATCTTTGAAAATCTAAGATACTTTTTTCTGAATATTCAAGAATCTAAGCGAATCTTTATAGAATCTTCATTGAATGGCTCAGAATCTAGCAGAATCTAAGTGCATCTTCATAAAATCTTCGAGAATCTAGGGGAATCTTGATGGAATCTTCAAGAAACTAGGGGAATCTCTATAGAATCTACATAGAATTCTGGAAAATTTAGAGGATCCTTGTGATAACGTTTGAGATCTTGAGGAATCTTTGTAGAATCCTAAGAATCTAAGGGAATCTTTTACACTAAGTGTATTTTCTAGGGGAATCTTGATAGAGCCTAAAGGAATCTAAGAGAATCTATATAGAATCTTGAGAAATCTAGAGAAAATCTTTGAGAATCTAGGGGAATCTTAAGAGAATCTTAAGTTTGGACTCAGAATTTGTGTACTCCCTTATAGTACACTCACTTGTATATATATACAATTATATTATATATATATCTTAATATGTATATAGAAACTCATGGGGGTAGTTACAAAATGGCATATCGGATATAAATTTTTGATCTTGGCCCTTGGATAAAAAGTTGGTGAGGTGGCGTAGCGTAAGCCCTTGGATTTCGATGGGGGCATACATGAGTCATACATGGGGGCATACACCCCATCTGTGAACCATTGGATCAAAGGGGAAGGCGAAATCCTAGCCCTTGATTTTTATGGGGAAGGTGCAAGGAAGATGCCAAAAAGTGAATTTGGGGTAGCAGATCTTAACCATTGGATCAAAAGGTGAGCATAAATCCTAGCCATTAACTCTTTAATATTAAATTAGTTTTTTTTTAAAAGGAGGTGAGGTGGCACCCTCATTAATAAAAACAAGTAATGAGGTGGCAAAGCATTTATTAGTGGACATTCTAGGAAGCTTCTTTTTGTTTAATCGCCTTCAAAAGCACGTAGCTTGCGGTAGAGGGGTCGGATGAAGGTGGGACTCACACTATTGGATTCCTCTCGTCGAGAGCTTTCCAATGAGTGGTGCTTTGACACTATTTTGTTGCAGTTGGAGCCAACATGATCGAACACTAAGAATTTTTTTGGAATGTGCGATTTTCAAGGAATCTATGGCAAGTTGAGGGAATCTTAGTATAATCTTTATAGGATCTTAGGGAGTCCAGAGGAATATCATGAGAATCTTAGAGAATCTATGATAATCTCAAGAGAGCATCTTTGAGAATGTAAGGGAATCTAATGGAATCTTGATAAAATCTTTAAGAACCTAGAGGAAAATTGATGTAATCTTGGGGAATCTAGGGGAATCTTCGTAGAATCTATTGGAACTAGAGGAATCTCAAGAGAATCTATAGGAATCTCAAAGCTTCTTTGGGAATCTAGGGAATCTTAAAACCTTGAGGAATCTTAATGGAATCTTAGAGAATCTAGAAGAATCTAGGAGAATCTTGATAGACTCTTGAAGAATCTAGAGGAATCTTGGGGTATTCTTTTAAAATCTAGGCGAATCTTTAGAGAATCTTAGGGAGTCTCAAATGAATCTTTGGGAATCTAGAGGAATCTTCATAAAATCTTTAAGAATCTATGGGAATCTTAATGGAATCTCACAGAATCTAGGAGAATATTGGTAGAATCTTGGAGAATATAGAGGAATCTTGGGGTATTCTTTTGGAATCTAGGGAAATCTTTAGAGAATCTTTGGGAATCTTAATAAAATCTAGGGGAATCTCCATAGAATCTTAAGAATCTAGGGGAATCTTTATGGAGCATTAAGAATCTAAGAAAACCTTTGGGAATCTAGGAGAATCTAAGAGAATCTCAAGAGAATCTTTGGGAATATAGGGGAATCTTCCTAAAAGTTTTGAGAATCTTGATGGAATTTTAGAGAATCTTCATAGAATCTAGGAGAATCTTCATAGGATCTTCGAGCTTTATGCAGTCCCTCATATTACAAACACTTGTATATATATATATATATATATATATATATATATATATATATATATATATATATATCTAACATATATATGTTCTTATGTTTGTCCCATTGAATCCGACCGTTGATCTAAGATCCTACGGCTCACGTGGCTTTGGGACGTATCCTACGGCCCAGATGGCTTGGGAGTTTACATACAGCTCATATAGACACGATCCTACGGTCCAGGTTGATCTGATCCTGACCGTCGATCCGAGATTCTACGGCTCACGTTGCTTGGCACATATCTTACGGTCCACATGGCTATGTTCTTATGTTTGTCCCATTGAATCGACCGTTGATCTAAGATCCTACGGCTCCGCGTGGCTTTGGGCGTGATCCCACGCCGGATATATAACTCATATAGACACGATCCTACGGTCCAGTTGATCTCGATCCTCGACCTGGCTGATCCGAGATCCTACGGCCACGCTGTTTGGCACATATCTTACGGTCCACATGGCTTTGGGAATTATATGTAATAGATCCTATGGCTCATATTGCTTTTATATGATGAGATCTTGATCGTTGATTGAGTCTAAGATCCTATGGTTCATGTTGAATGCTCATCCCTTAAGGAAAGGCTTTTAAAATTTTTTATGTTATTGGGGGAATTCGAACCCTGGTCTTCAACCCCCCAAACCCCCCACTCTAACCACTAGACCAAGCATTAATTCCATGAAGAATTTATGTTTCAAATATACTTAAGGGTAATGTTCCAATTAAGATAAAATAGACTATAACATTCTAGCTAGTTCAAGAAAGTTCTAGAATGTTCTGGAAGGCTCTAGAAAGTTCTAGAATCTTCTAGAAAGTTCTAGAACATAAAAGTTTAATCTAAGGGGATCTAAGAAAACTCTTCCAGAAAGTTCCAAATTGTTCTAATAAGTTTAGAATGTTCTAGAATGTAGGGGAATCTATGGGAATGTAAGGAAATCTAGGGAAATACTTCCAGAAAGTTCTAGAATATTTTGAAAGTATAAGAATGTTACAGAAAGTAATAGAATGTTCTAAAAATTCTAGAATGTAAAGGAAATCGGTAAGAATCTAATAGAATGTAAGAAAATCTTATAAAATATAAGAGAATCTAGGGGGGGATCTAAGAAAATTCTTCCAGAAAGTTCCAAATTGTTCTAATAAGATTTAGAATGTTCTAGAATGTAGGGGAATCTATGGGAATGTAAGGAAATCTAGGGAAATACTTCCAGAAAGTTCTAGGATGTTTTGAAAGTTTCAGAATGTTCCAGAAAGTTCTAGAATGTTCTAGAATGTAAGGGAATCTAGGAGAATTAAAGGGAATATAAGGAAATCTCATAAATTGTAAGAGAATCTAGGAAAATATTTACAAGTCTAATGCATTCTCTTAAAATCTAGTTGAATCTAAGGGAATATTCATAATATCTAATGGAATCTAAGAAAATCTTGATGTAATCTTAGAGTTTTTTTAAGATTTTGCAAAGAGCCACAATAGAATGTTCTAAAATGTTTCATAATAAAGGGGTACAATATAAATCTTGAAAAAAAAAAATCCTAGATGCTCAGGGAAGCGCCTCAGTCTGAAAATAGAAAGTGTTTTAGAATTGTTGCGCAGATCCAAAATAAATTATTTTAGAAGGTTCTAAATGCTCATGGGTAAGCACCTCAATAAAATTTAGGGGAATCTTCATGAATGCTAAATATAATACATAGAATGTTGAAGAATATAGAGGAATCACAAGAGAATCTCAGTAGAATCGTTGGTTACCTAGAACATGACAGGGCCTTGCATCGTAAGAACATGCTAAAACTGGAACAATGTGCCGTAGGACGCATTAATTTTCTTGTATATATATATATATATATATATATATATATATATATATATATATATATATATATATATATATATATATATATATATATATATATATATTATATATATATATATATATATACAATTATATTATGGGTCCTATGGGGGTTGAAAGTTTGTAGAGATTCATCCCCGCCGTCGATTTTTCCGAGGTGTCGCGACAATAGCCCTTGGATTTGATGGGGGGGCATGCATGGGGCATGCACCCCATCCTCGGCCGCCGATCGGGCACGGAGAAATCGCGGGCCCTTGATTTTAAGGTTAAGGAAGGTGCAAGGAAGTTCTTTGGTAAAGCTTGATCTCGACCAGGCCCATCTAAGAGATGGGCCGGTCTAAATGGTGACACTTCAATTAACCCCAAGTAGCCCCTTTTATTTGGGGCTTTTGATGTGGCCCGATTAGATCTAGGGATTCAATTGGGGCATTTTATCCGGACCGTCCATCCTTGAAATTAGGGCATTTTCCAAAAAAAAAAAAAGGCATTTCATATTTAATGTTTATTAAATATTGGATGTTTATTAAATATTGGATGTCTATGTCGGGCTGGGACCTCGATTTGCACATTCTTAGCCTATATTTAAAAATCAGTGGTGAGGTGACGTCCCATGTCTTTCAATGGCGTGGCATTGCTTCTCTTCTCACCCCATTGGCCGCTTCGCTTTTTTTCGACTTTGCACGCGTCGTTTTTTGTTGCTGGTTGTTCGGCGGCATAGCGCATCGGCATTATGCAAACCAAGAATTGTTATCCTGTAAGAAATTTAGAATTGTTCTCGTGAAGACCAGAAGAATTGATCTTTAATCTTACTCGAGGCTTTGTTATGCGTAAGGTTATGGATTTGAAGGTTAGGTTGTGCGAAGGTTAGGTTGTGCATTTCCTTGTGGTTGTAAATCCGCCTTTTTAGCTATGGCTAGCCTTTATGGAAGCAAATCCAAATAGCTTTTCGTCATTCTTTGAATTTGCTATTCCATGCCATTTGAGCTTTTCTTCACAGATGACACGGATGTGCATTCCAAGACTAGCATAGCAAGTGGGCGCTGCCGCTTGCATTCAAATAAAAGTTTGATTGTTTCTATTTTTGGTTGTCTCGCCATTGTGGAAGCCATCTTTTCACGATAGAGGTGCCCGGATTTGCTATCGATCTCCATATTTTGAGAGCCTCAAAAAACCTTTTAAGGGTGGTCGATCATTGGTAGAGCAGATATCTGATGCAAAAATCCTTAGAAGATGTTAAGTTCCCTTGCGAAATGCATGGAGGTTGTTGCAGTGCCATTTGTAACTTTGTAGAAGATGGTTTGGATGGGTATGGAACATCCAAGATATAGGAAAAAGTGTACATCGAATAAGGTAACATCCGCAGATTCGGGTCAGACTTCCAAAGTGAAAATCCACGGATCGTATGGTACCGCTTAAGCAAATGGAAGATCCATAATATTCAGGTTCTTTTGATCTATTCTCGGATTTAGTCTTTTAGAATACATATGGATCTGATTTATTTGCTAAGTGAGTACTTACTGCTTATTTTCTAGGTTCGCTAGATAGAACCCTAAAAGGAAGAAGAGGTTGCTGCAGGGACATAGCTTTCTCAGTGCCAAGTCCATATAATGGGAGAAAATGCCATTAGTGATGACCTTCTAATGCTTCCTCTGCGCAAGAATCATTACTAGAGCAATTTTTGTGTATTCTGTGATTTGATCATCAGGGGAAGTCGCACTACATCAATGGGACAGGTTCTTTTTTATCTCTGCTCTATTGATATCTTTAAGTATCTCACTCTCTCGTGCCATGCTACCTTTTTCTTCGTGGTGAGAGCTTGGTTAGAGTGGACTATCTTGATTGCATTATTTTGCATTCCTTACGACTATGCCAGATTTCAACACCATGATGTTCGAAAAGAAGTAGCATTTGCCATGGATTCACCTGACGAAGGTTTGTTCCCCTTCAAAATGTTTTTGATGTTTTTATGTTGGTTCTATAACTTTCGTTTTGATCTTATAATTGTTGAAGGATTTTAAATGCATGTTAATGAGTTATACAGCACAACCCTCTCTCGTATTAGAATCGTCCATGGAGGCATATAAGGATGCTGCCAAGAAACTTTGGCATGTGGCCAGGTCCACTATTTCCACAAGTCCTGTCAAAGGCACATCATACATCGAGATATCAAATCATGTAATATCTCATTTGGTGTAGACCATGAGCCTTGGATGAAGTACTCTACAGTGTACTTTCCAATTATGCACTTTATGATTGCAATTTTGGCCTAGCAAAGTGGCTTCCTCAAGAGTTGTCACGTCATATTGATACACCTATTAAAGGCACATAGTCGCACATAGTCGTTTGGGTATGTCAAGCTATAACTTCCCAAACGCAGGGAAAGAAAAATTTTACAGTCAGAGATCTTGAGAGCTTGGTTGACCATACTCAAAGGAATGCTTTGTCTTTTTTCAGGTGCTGGAACTGCTTATGAAAGAAGTCACTGATCCAGAACTGCCTCTGAGCAAGGTACAGTCAGAATTTACTACACAGTAACTGTCTGGTTTGCTGTAATGGCTGGACTTTTTACATGGAAATTTATTCAGTACAAGAATAAATCTGCCTATCAAGTAATGGGATACTGTGTCTGCTTTGCAGAAGGGGCTGCTGAAACATTGAAGCTTAAGATGGCCTTGATATTGTTGCCAATGTGTCGAAAGACACTAACACTACTTCGTTCAACAAAACTGAAGCATGTTGTACCCTTCAACGACAATATCAACTTTCATAAGGTGAGCACATGGGGCCTTGTGCATAGGGTTTAGCAGAATAGCTTTCCCCCTCAGTATTCCTTTATAGAATGCACAAGACGTCTTTAACTTAATGTAGCAGCGCTTTTGTATGCTTGCAGACTATTTCGGTAGCCATTATAGTTGGTGTTGCTATACACACTGGGATGCATCTGACCTGCGACTTTCCAAGAATTATCATTGCATGTACAGGCGTGGATGTACATTGCAATCCCAGTAATCCTTTATGCTGGCGAGCGCATTTGGAGGGCCTTGAGGACAACTGTATATCCAGCTCAAGTAGTGAAGGTATGCAGAATCATTTTCATCTCTTTGCTTGGTAATGCGTGTTGAAGAAATCCGGGATCTGTGTTGCCGATACCTGTGCAACGCGGCTGGCATTGCACACAACAAAGCCTTGTGACTTTAATTACAAGAGTGGAATGTACATGACTGTTAACTGTCCTGCAGTGTTGCCCTTTGAGTGGTGAGACTCTACATTATCTAATGCGTAATCATTTTCATCTCTTTGCTTGGTAATGCGTCTTTGAAGAAATCTCGATGTGCGGGTTCGATACCCGTGCAACGGTTGGCATAATTGTGGCAAAGGAATTTAATCGCGTTGCGCATGAGAATAGTCCGTAAAACAAAAGATCGAATTTGGAGCCTCTATTTGATCCCTTCTTCGCCGTGTCCACGGAGAACAAAGGCATCGGTAGCCATCCATCCGCATCCAAGACAAAAAGGGCATCTTCAGGCCCGCACTTGTTTTTCTCGATTTGTTTTTGCCTCCGGTATTGGCAATGCCTCGCTGATAACATGTCTGCATTGGACGCCCTTAGACAACGCCTTGCTAATGGAGGTCCAGATCTAGCTGATTTAGATCAATCGGAAAAATCTTGAGTAGTACTGCCCAAGCAGGTACAAGGAAGGATCCAAAGCCTAATCCAGAATGGCTGAAAAGGGTCATTCCTGGCGTGAGAAGTAATCCGTTTTTAATTTGTCTTGGCGCTTCTTTTTGAGGCAATATAACCTCCAAAGCAATTGGCTCCATAGCCATGTGTAAGCTTGGTTCTTGGGATTGTGTTGAAAATCCAAGTGGCTATGGGAAAGTCGACCATTCTCGCATTCTTCCTACCATAACAGATGTCGTGTTTTTGAGCCCCTTCCAACAGATTCCGATGAAGCAGAGCTCTTGCGATGGCCATGTTCTCACGAGGTATGATTTTTACTCATTCAAAATCAGGAAACTCGATCCATTATTCCGCTTTCAGTTATTTGAAGAAGGCATATTATAGCAAGATTATTTGAAGAATTGTAGCAAGAATGGACCTAGCTTTTCATAATTTTTTAACAATTTCTCTAATCTGTTGAAGCTTGCAGGCAACGTGACTAAAGCCACAGATTTTATGTTTATCATTTCCAATTGCAAGTGTCAATCTTGAAATGTCAATCCTTACAATCAGCACCTTCAAAAGTAGAGAATAAGCTGACGCGAAGGTATTTTCCATTTGAAGAGATTTATTAGAACTTGACTTCTAGACTAAGGCCTAAGAAATTGAAGCAAGAATATTCAATGGTCATCACTCCTAGCTAACTCCTGTTGCTGCATTTGATAGTGCATTGGAGAAGCTGAATGAAAATGACAAAGAAAAGGATGTGGATTTTCTGTCTTCTATTGAGGTAATACGTTTTTGAATGACTATAGTTATTTGTGAGAGAAGGCTCTAGAAAAGCAGCTGTATTTCTCAAAAAAATAAAAGAAAAGAAAAAACATCTTCATTTAATTTTTTGATGCCTATGGCGTATCATTTGTAATTATGAGGTTTGTCTGAAGGTTTTATAAATTCATGATTTTACAGATTTTGCTGGTATTTTACATGGATCAGTTAATGGTTGGCATGCTGCTAAACTATTTCTCAGGGGCACCTTGAGCATATCAGAGTGTGGTAAGATTTTATGTCACCGTGTTAAAGTTGTTGCTATCCGACCTTCTCATGTACATAGGTTTAGGCCATCTCTTGAACAAGCAGAGGCGTGAATTGCCAAAGCTAAAGTTTTGATTGACGATTGCAAAATGATAAATTTGATTGACAGTGATTGCAAAGGATGAATTGAATGCTTAACTACTATGAGCTTGTGGAGACCATCATTTTTTGTAAGCGGTTGTATGAACATATGATTTATATTATAGATACTAGTTCCAAAGATCTACAATTACAAAACAACATTTTGGCGTTGATATCGATCCATAAAAATACAAAACACATTCATAGATTATAATGTATATGATTTTTGCACCTATACTCTGAAGATGTAGACGAATTTTTTGTCGAGCAAATAAAGATATATCTTCTTATTGAATAGATTATCTCTGATGATGTTGTTGCGCTCCTTCCCGCAATATGATTTATAGACACTAGCTGAAATTTGATCCCTTATTCACAAAGACAAAGATATTTACTTTATGGGTGTGTTTGACAAAGGTGATTTATAGTAAGGTATTATCGATACAAAGAAACCACCCGATTCATATTTGAAGAGATGGATAACATGCCTCAAAACAGGGACAAAAGAGATTTACTGGTTTTCAGCTAGAATTTAAGTGCAAACAAATTGTCTCCGACCATTGTCGGCAGCTTTGAATGGAATGAATAGTGTCACACCTAAGAGGCAAACGGCAATTTGTAATTAAACACTCAAACTTAATTCCATGGACTCAGATTAATTTGTCATTCATGCCATCTTTGTTGTTTTACTTCTTTGAGCTAACTAAGCAATGGGTTTGCACATTTTGTGACCAAATCGTATGTGGTATCATGCACACAGCATATGCATTTAAAAACATTTTGAGGTTCTCAAGTCCACTTCTAGAATACATGTTGCAATTAATAGGCCAAGACCAAGAGCAAATTTCGAGATGCGGCTCCATATAACAAGAGGAAAAATAAGTGTGTAGACCCTTGCCATTGTTTTTTTTTTTTTTTGCACATACGTACCATTAATGCATTTCTTGGTACTGTGTAAATGCCTTGCCCAACGTGGAAACAGCCATGCTTCAGGAATGAATTTCAATTACAAGTACAAATACAAATACAAAACATGAGTTATCTCACCACTTTAGAGTTGGGTATATTTTTAAATCTAGAAAGTCAGAAATTTATGGCACATAGAACAGATGCACAAATCCGATGTAACCTTGTTGTTGTCCAAGATCATTATGTAGCACCATTCAATTTGTTGATGATAGTTTCCCCACTTATTTTCAAGCAAATATTCCATTTCATATATTTTTTCGAATTAAGTTCTTAATTTGCCAAACGTTGTGTATATTCGTAGGCAGATCGTTGCTAGGACCTCCAACTTCCCAGTTACCAACAGGCTTTACACGATAGCTGCCGTCACAAACTTTTGCTCTCAAATGAGTGCCATTGTTTGATATAATGCACAAAAGAGCATTGTTGTCGACCATATTATTTTCCCGCAAGAAAGACTCCCATCCCTGAGCAAAGAAAGTCCTGCCTTCCAATGACGCCACAAAAATGGGATAGTCCTTCCCGTTAGGACCAACAACAACAATATGTTGGTTGACTGCCAGGGCCACTCCTTCAACCTCCTACAACAGGCCTGCGATATTAACAACTCATACCAGGAAAATAAAATAAAAAAATGAAAACTCTCCTCACCAGCAAATGTCTAAACTTCACATCAATTAAGAAAACCGTCGCCATCGCCACTCAAAGGTTATGGCCTTGCGTCCAGCAAGCAGAGAAACAAACCGAACATGAGGAACAGAGGTACGGAAACATGATAAAAATGCGGCATCCAACTGTAATTATTAAATATCTAGGTAGGTCTCATCAATATTAATTATGCCGGTCGAAATTTTTTCTAGCAAACTCGGCGTAGAAATTGTTTTAGGAATATTCTCCTATAGTTGGCTAGAGTGGGATCACACCTCTTTCACGTGTTTTACAGATTACAAAAGAAATTGCTACTACCGCCTATGAGCAATATTGTTTCCAATTTATTCTAGACAATTCATGATTAATGTGATTTCTGGCTTAAACATGAATATCAAGGGTACAAATGGACCCCAAGTAGTTAATCTTTATTAAGTTAACACCATATGGTAATGAACTATGGGGATCGAGTCCAGGAGTGTAGTTAGGATGGATAGACAAAGCATCATGCGTTGAAATCAAACGAATTCACATATGTTAGTGTTTAGAGTGTATGTGCATATTCCTTGGCTCTAGTGTGCGCATGCCATGTATGACATTGCTTTTCCTTCTCTGTTCATAAAATAAGCGAGGTGTTTGCACATTTTTTGAACAAGTTGCTTGAGAAGTTGGTCTTTCGATTAGCAATTAATCTCTACTTTTAAACAAATTGCATTGTGATTGCCCATTATTGAGACTAGGGATATGCCTTTAACTACTATAGGCAAGTTGGCTAACATTTCTAGATCGCCTCCCTAACACTACTTTGTGCTTATAGATCTCAACTATATAAGGGAGATTCCTTTTTGAAGTCAGTGCATATTATTCTCCATGCTAATTTGATTTGAACAAGTTGGGCAATTTTGCTAATGGCCAGATTCTTTATATTGTCTTGATTTGTTTGAGATGTTAAAACTCGATAGTGTTACCTGCTAGGGTTCCATGGTGTTTTGCTCTTGTGGATTGTTTAGACTAGTGGTAACACACTAGGTGTACCAAACGCCTATTAAACAATTAAACTCTTTGGACTAGCATACCTTTTTGTAATCAGCATGTGTTGCTCTTCAGGCTAATTTTATTTGCTGACAATATCTAGCACAAAGGATTGCCCTAGATCCTCTTAGATTTCTCTCATATTCCTTGATAGTTCGTAAGATTCCCTTGCATTCATAGGATTATCTAGAGATTCCGCCTAGAAATTGGGTTTGTGACGATTGATCCTTCATATTTGATAAAATTATTGAAATGTTCCGGCAAGTTGAAAACATACCTCCGCTTCTTAATGTTATGGACTGAAAAAATCATCTACATTCCATATGATGTTTATGAAGAGTAACATTCTATATAGTGTTCTTGGAGCTTTTAACATATAGCTTCTCTCTCTTTCTTGGACAATAATCTATGTTTCAAACAATAGTCTTTAAAGGTGAATGATTTGCAATTCCAAGCAATTTCGATTATGTTGAACAGTATTGTGACAATTGTCGTAGCCTTTATGCATGATGTTTAAAACGTGAGAGATGTTAGTAAATCACAACTTCTATAAATGCTATTGAAAACTTTTATAGATGCTATGGAAAATTTCAATACGTTGGGTTGGAGACAGGCTCTAATTGCTAGTCTAGCAAGACGCACAATGTTTATGATGGTCCTAGATAAACATGGTTGATATAGAGAAATAAAGCTCGTTGCCAAGATCTTTGTGGTGAATTCCTCATACAGTGTCTATAGAACTCCTTGCTAAGACTTTATCAATTTGTATCACACCGTTCAACAATCTCTCAAAGAAAATTATCAATTCCAGTAGCTGTTAGGTTTTGAAAAAGAGAATAATTATGAACTGAAAAACAAGCTTGCAACATGCAACTCCCCACGAAATTCAATCATTCTTACTCTGTGCATAAAGAAGTTCTAATACACAATGCTAAACTTCTGACTACTAGGAGTCCTGTGACTACATGATAAGAGAAATAATATCAAAATTGTATCAAATGTTTGATTTAAACTCAAACACAACTCTTTGACTTTGATCCAAATTTAACTCAACTATTCACCGAGAGATATTAACAAACAATGGTGACTTTCATTGAATAGCTATTATGCAAGGAATTAGCCTTAAACATTCGCGTGTTTACACTAAATGCATATTGAAATTTACGCACCGATCTGTTTAATTTCAAACTTTATTCCTCGATGTTTGTGATCCATCATTCATAACCCCATTGATAGTACAAAGACTTGTATATATATATATATATATATATATATATATATATATATATATATATATATATATATATATATATATATATATATATATAGGAGGATATTAATATGAGGTCTGCTCATAATCGAGTACAACACAAGCACATCACATGTGATGCTCAAACAATACTACCATAACTCAGGGCGCTCCATTCCCATCTCACATGAACAGCCCACAAACAATAGACCAAGGAAAACACATGTACATCAACAAATGCTCAAACAGCCCTGCCATAACTCCGGGCACTCCATTACCAGGTGATCCACATTCTGAACATGGAAGTTGGGTCTCCATTTTTACAGGTCAAAGTATTTATATTGTTAAAACCAATGATAAAAATACAGACCATTCCCCTGTTTTTTGCCCTTTCCCTTGTCTCCAAGCTCTTCCCAGACTTCACTACAAGATCTGACATAGCCAGACTTCTTATCCATCTAAAATCATACATAAATGTGGAAATATACCTCAAATGCTCAAATAGCATCTTGTCGTTCGTAGTTTGACAGAGGTAAACTGGCGCCCCTATTCGACTCATATGCCTAAGATCGGCATAAGGCCACCTCTACCACAGTAAGAATAAGAATAAGAAGGAGGCTCTATCACAACAAGAAGAAGCCCAGCACAAGATCATGCCAGTTCTGGCATAGTAAGAAAAGCCACACTAAGAAAAAAGGATGGTACATACAAAAGGACTGCCGGAACAACTCCGCCATGGCCGGCAAATCGGCTAAGAACTACGGAAGAACGCCATCATGGCTCGCCGCCCGCCTCGCCGGCTCTAAATTGCCACGAACCCTACCTTCCAAAGAAAGACACCCAGATCGTGCTCCACAATAAGAAACCCTGCCCGCCAAAGAAAAAAACTTTCCCAAACCCCATATGCTGACATCAGCATTCTACGGAATTCACATACCAATACGCCCTTCAACCTTACTAAATCTTATGTAATAAACTAACCTTGCAACATTTTGGAAAGTTAATGAGAACAAACTAGTATTCAGTCCCTGGCTTTACAGGCTTTTGGAGCAATTTATAGTATTATACAAAAAATGTCAATTTTTTTAACAAATGAAAAAGGAAATTACAATGTTAAAAGTTCCACCTATGATAAAATCTCACTATAGGGGCGATGGGCGATGGGCGATGGGCGCGAATGGGCGATGGGCGATGAGCGTATGGGCGATGGGCGATGGGCGCGAATGGGCGATGGGCGATGAATGCCACCAGGAAATGCGTGTCACCAGGTATTTTTGATCTTTCTGGTTATCTTCTTGGTAACTTAGCTTGCAAACGGTTTTTATGGGCACGAGCTAGAAAGGTAGAAAGATGAATTAGCATTCATACTTATTGTATCTTTGATGGAGGCATAGTACATGTTTCGATCAAATTGGATTCTTAGGTATAAAAATATATATATATATCTTGAGAACCGCATAAGCGATGCGATATTATTTGTACACTATCCGAGGAATATCATAGGAAGAAGTAAGCAAAAGCCACGGCGATTGCCATCTTTGAGGCCTCCCATCTAACAAAAACAATAAAATTTGGATATGCTGACGAGATACTAATGAAGTAATAGGAAATAGGTGGGGATACGAGTTCGTCTGCATAACGAAAAACATAGGTAGATTAGACACCATAATGAATTGCTTAATTGGTAACACGGAACAAGCAAAACAACGCCGGGGAAGGTGCACAAGAAGGAGCAAAAGATGAAACGAAAGCGATCCGTGATACGTATGAAGTGGGAAGGATTTGAAATAACGAAATTGGAGACCATCAAGAAAAATTCCCGTTCTGAGACGCTGTATGGTAGGGTAGAGCATCCACGATTTACGACGGGCGTGAACCATGTGGACAAACATGAGAGTGGCTAATTGGAGAACGTTAATTTCAAGCATTAAATAGATGAAGGGCAACGATAATTAAAGAGGGGGCAAAAGAGATAGCCGTTATGACTATACTTACAAGCCCTAAAACGAAAAAAGGCAGGTAATGATCTGGCACAAAATATCGGCAGAGAATACGTCGCATTAACTACACCGAATACGAATAAATGATGGCGGCCTTCGGACATGACAGGATAGAGACAAGACGTAACAAATGAAACGCGGAAAAAATGAAAGGAAACCCTAAAACCGCTCAACATATAAATAGCCGAGTACCTTCTGTCTTTCTAGGGTTCCAATTCAGTTCACAAGAAGAAGCGTCTGGAAGGAGACGAGAATCCCGCAAACAGTGCGACCGGAATAGGATGGACAAGGGAAAGAGAGCGCTGGAGGTGCGTGAGGGGGCAGATCGGGTAGTAAGGAAGAGAATCCGAGGTAACCCAGGAAATCTCACGGTGCCATACAATCCAGAGTTAGAAGACCTCAATCCCTGGTGCATCTGCGAGGCGGACTGCTTGTGCTTAGAGAAAGGTCTTACTTCTTGTTTAAATTGTGGCCGGGTACATTGTCTACAATGCGCCTTGGGGATTCACCACTTCGTGGGATGAAAGATCATGGATACAAACCGAGCACATTAGATTATCTCGAGTCCTAGCTGACGGAATGACCACGGAAGAAGGCGGGACAAGGAAAGGGTAATATCTTGCTTCCAGGTGCTGCAAATGCACGCGACGATCCAGAAATCAGAAAGTTACAAGCATGATTTAGTGATAGGTGACTTCGGGAAGATATGTGTGCACTGTTGTGAAAAGAACCCACTGGAGTATACGTGCCGGGCATTGGGCGATGGGCGATGGGCGCGAATGGGCGATGGGCGATGAGCGTATGGGCGATGGGCGATGGGCGTGAATGGGCGATGGGCGATGAATGCCACCAGGAAATGCGTGTCACCAGGTATTTTTGATCTTTCTGGTTATCTTCTTGGTAACTTAGCTTGCAAACGGTTTTTATGGGCACGAGCTAGAAAGGTAGAAAGATGAATTAGCATTCATACTTATTGTATCTTTGACGGAGGCATAGTACATGTTTCGATCAAATTGGATTCTTAGGTATAAAATATATATATATATATATGCCGGAGAACCCCAAAGCGATGCAGTATTATTTGTACACTATCTGAGGAATATCATAGGAAGAAGTAAGCAAAGCACGGCGATTGCCATGCTGAGGCCTCCCATCTAACAAAAACAATAAAATTTGGATATGCACGGCGAGATACTAACAGAAGTAATAGGAAATAGGTGGGGATACGAGTTCGTCTGTAACAGAAAACATAGGTAGATTAGACACCATAATGAATTGGCGAATTGGTAACACGGAACAGCAAAACAACGCCGGGGGGGAAGGTGCACAAGAAGGAGCAAAAAATGAAACGAGCGATCCAGATACAGACAGAAGTGGGAAGGATTTGAAATAATGAAATTGGAGACCATCGAAGAAAAATTCCCGTTACAAAGACGCGTGGCGGTAGGGTAGAGCATCCACGACGACGGGGCGTAACCATGTGGACAAACATGAGAGTGGCTAATTGGAGAACGTTAATTTCAGCATTAAATAGATGAAGGGTACGATAATTAAAGAGGGGGCAAAAGAGATAGCCGTTAAGGACTATACTTACAAGCCTACGAAAAAGGCAGGGTACGATCTGGCACAAAATATCGGCAGAGAATACGTCGCATTAACTACACCGAATACGAATAAATGATGGCGGCCTTCGGACATGACAGGATAGAGACAAGACGTAACAAATGAAACGCGGAAAAAATGAAAGGAAACCCTAAAACCGCTCAACATATAAATAGCCGAGTACCTTCTGTCTTTCTAGGGTTCCAATTCAGTTCACAAGAAGAAGCGCCTGGAAGGAGACGAGAATCCCGCAAACAGTGCGACCGGAATAGGATGGACAAGGGAAAGAGAGCGCTGGAGGTGCATGAGGGGGCAGATCAGGCAGTAAGGAAGAGAATCCGAGGTAACCCAGGAAATCTCACGGTGCCATACAATCCAGAGTTAGAAGACCTCAATCCCTGGTGCATCTGCGAGGCAGACTGCTTGTGCTTAGAGAAAGGTCTTACTTCTTGTTTAAATTGTGGCCGGGTACATTGTCTATTCTGCAATAGGATTCACCACGCTCAGGGGATGAAAGATCATGGATACAAACTGAGCCTGTTAGATTATCTCGGAGTCCTAGCTGATCGAAATGACACAGTGAGAAGGCGGGACAAGGAAAGGGTAATATCTTGCTTCCAGGTGCTGCAAATGCGCGCGACGATCCAGAAATCAGAAAGTTACAAGCATGATTTAGTGATAGGTGACTTCGGGAAGATATGTGTGCTTCTTTGTGGAAAAGAACCCCTGCGAGTATACGTCTTAGGGCATTGTTAGCGAACTCGGAAAAATACAGAAGGATGGAGAAACATCAGCGAGAAAAGGAAGAATCAGTAAAGCAGTTGAGGGCGAAAGCCTGAAATAAGATTTGCAGAAGGCGGAAAGATAATACCGAGCAACGGGGAGGGGCGCCTGATCCGACCTGTTCCAGACTGCAGCTGATAAATTTTTGTGATCTAATGGTGGTGTGCTATATGCCTTGTTTCAATCGCTCTGCATTACTTATGTCTTTGTTTTTACTTTTTAAGTTTTCGCTTTTTTCTTGCTCTTAGTGATAAGTCCTAGCCCAATTTTGATCATATGGCGCTAGAACTTTAACATCATCATATTACCATCTATGATTTGCAAAAATCCTGAATTTTTGCCTCATTAGACAAAGACCAGGAAATAGATCCGGCAAGTAAGAAATGTAAAAGTGTACTGACAAATGAAATAGAACACCGGGAAGTTCTTCTCGGTCGCCAAAGTGATCTTTGCATTTTTTTTTTTGTTGTTTGTTTTGTTGTTTGTTTGTTGTTTGTTTGAATAGTTAAACAGCAGCAACTTTTAGACGAACACAATATAGGGAAACACTGATAAAAAGAAATGAAACGAGGGAAAAAACGCAGGCGACCCGGAGAATACAACAGATATACGACTACAAAGTAACAAGGAGGACCAAGCAAAAGGATCAAGACAACGCACAACGGGGAAAAAAACAACAAGGAAAAAAGGTGGCGGACAATAATGGCCCGAGGCTAGACCACAATAGAGAGGCGTCACACAAGTACAGTTGAACAAAGACTGGTGAAGTTAGGCTATTCGCAAAACAACGGCAAAAGGAAGGGCCCGAGAGATATATAGTAAATGTTCCGGGGACGAAAAGCGTCTGAAAAGTTGGCGGATCGGGAGATTCAACCTCCGCCGCACACCAAGATAGCGAGGCCGGGACCCCAGCTGGTTAAGTGTACCAACGTAAATTCCCAAAAGACATGAGTAGTGGAAGATCGCCAAGATCAAAGAGTAAAAGGCGGACGGAATAAGATCACGGACGAGAGAGGCTCGACCTCGCCCGTACACCGAGGATAGCGAGGGCTAGACCCACCAAGCTGGTAAATCAGGACCACTATAAACTCGACAAATCGTAAAACCGCAAAAGTTGCGTAAAAGCACTTTCTTGAGGACTGAAAAAGAGTATAAAGAGGATGGAAAAAGTTCACGAGGCAGAGAGAGGACTCACCTCCGCAGGTACACGGGATAGCGAGGGGCCAAAAGAACCCACCAACCGGGTATTGGGACCACTATACACTCAAAATCTGAGGGAAGGAGAACAAAAATACAATTAAAAAAAGGGCGGACTTTGATACAGGACAAGGTATATGGGCCAAGGGAATTGCGGCCTCTCAACTAACTCCTCGAATCGACTAAGGACATAAAGACAACTCACAGAATCGAACATGGAAGGAGGAGATCACTCATAGCGAAATCTTCATAGAGAGACGCAGGGATGAAAGCGAAAATAAATGATAGGGGCGAGGAATAATTAAGGGTAGCCATCACAATATTTGAATTCAAAAATGGGATTACTTGGCGATAATTTTGAATTCTTCAATTAGAGGACCCGGATTAAATGGCAATATATAGACTCAACATAGTAAAGGAAACCAACCCCTCCACCGGTTTGGTAGCGGCGTTTTCGAGCCAGCTGACAATCCTGACACCTCGTAAAAACTCAAGAGCAATGGGCGAAAGCGGCAGATCTCGGCCGACAAAGGAAAGCGAAATGGCAAAGGGTACCGATAAAGTCGACAAGACCTCAAGATTTTCTTTCGGATGGATAAGCACACGAGTCGGGATCCCTCGTATGGATGCCCTTAACACACTACGGAAGCGGAAACGGCCAACCGTACACGGTAGCCATCTCAACATGGGCGTGAGGATAGAAGGGATGGAAAAGACAAGCGAGGAGATGGCGCGGCAGATGAACTTAAATTGAGGAGGAAAAAGCCAAGATCCGGAAAAGGTTGGTTGAATTAGAAAAAGAAATGTTGAATTGGATGCATGGGAATCATTTGATAGAATAAAACCGCATATCATGGAGTATGAGGAGGAGAATAGAATTAAGCATGACGTTAGGCTGATAGGCGAAAGGAGAAACCTAACGAGGACACATATCGAAGTTACCGCGGAAGTGATGGAGGCGGTGTTCAAGGAGCATCGGAGTGTCATTGTCAAAGCAGCGACGATCAGACAATGGAGAGGGCGGGGCGAGGCATATAAACCCGACTCTCGAGAGACCCGGACACCCAAAGAGAATATCGCGCCGCGGGTCCGGGGACCGAGAAATGGATCATAGTCAGGAAGCCTAAGAACGCAAACGAAGGACTACACAGGGAACTAGCCAAAAGCAAGGAACTAAATCAGCAGTGAATAGGGTCAAGAATGGCAAGGTGTTCCCGCACAAAAGGACACGGGAACCCGGTGGCTGTGACAAGGATTTAAGAAGGGGACATTCGGAATGTGGAAGGAGGCCGATGGGGAAGGAGAACATCGCCGTAATGATACCAACAAAAGGGCAGGAAAACAGACATCGTAGGGAATAAGACAAAGAATAGTTTCGAGGCGAGCCATCACAAAGGAGGAGGAAGAAACTAAAAAGGGGAAGGCGAACCGAGGTCCTCGGCGGAGCGTGGGTACAACCCCAGCAGCAAGGGACCGTGGGGCGACCGAGAAGGATGGTGAACGAAGGGGTAACAAACAGAACCCCGAGAGAGGGCAACCATGCGGGAGTGAGACGTCAAGATATGGTACGGAACTGCACTGGGTATCCGTGGGACGACGGGAGAGATTTGGAGGGGCGCATAGTAGTGACATAATATGCCTAGTAGAAACATGGGAACACAACATAAAGAGGCTGCCGGAGGAGGAGGGCTACCAGCTATTCACCTGTTGGAAAGATAAGAACTTCAAAGTAGGAAGAGGGAGTGCAGGCCTAGCCTGTTATGTCAAGGAGAATGTAGCAAATGGTACATGTATTTTACACTCAGATGTCAATAAAAGATACATGGTACTTAGTATGCAATTGCAAAATAAAAAAGATCTAATACTGATCATAGCATATTACCCACCGAGTAGTGACAAACTAGAACTGTTAGAATTGGGGGAAACCATGATGAAATGGAAGGAACAGGGACCAATGATACTAATAGGAGATCTAAATGCCAGAACAGGTCAGGAGCAAGCGCAATATACAAGTATAGATGAAACAAATGGACAATGGACCCAAACGGCAAGATCAAAAGAATGGAATAGACGAACGGAGGACAAGGCAGAGATCAATGCTAAGGGGGAACTACTGCTCGAGGTATGCACGACCACAGGGGCCATCATAGCCAATGGGGTTCAGAGATGGCCAGGATCAGGGGAATTCACAAGTCAGAACGCTCATGGGAGAAGTATAGTAGATTACGTAATAATGAATGAACAGGCAGCAGGTACAGTATTAGAAATTGTGACCCTAGAATGGCCAATTGGGAGGAGGGAGAGTCACAGGCCCATGCGGTTGACAATTACAGTGGGGGAACAACCGAAGAATGAAGAACAGCATGGACAGGAGAGAGACAGGGGAAAGCTGAAAATACATTTCCAGAACAAACACGCAGACACGTTTGTGCAAGTAATCAAAGAGGAAATGGGAAAATGGAAATGGGAGGAGCACAGGCGGGAGAATGGAGATGCGCTCAATGGCATAACAGTGAAAGTGGCATTAGAAATCTTCGGGAAAAGAAGGAAGAGAAAGGAAAATAATGCCTTCAAATCTTCAATATGGTATGACGATGAGTGCAAAGAACAGAGAAGGAAAGTCAAGGCGCTCAGAGGTAAGGAAACATATCAAAAGGAAAGAGCGATATACCTAAAGTTACTGAAAGCAAAGAGGAATAAGAATCTGATGCAGCATCAATGGGGACTGGCCAAGCTAATCAAAAAACAACCACGTAAGTTCTGGGGTGGATTTAAAGAGAGAAAGCAAGGGAATAAGGGAAGTGAAATCACACAGGGCAGCATTGGAACAGCAGGATGGGAGAACTATCTTGAAAAACTATATAAGACAGGGGCACCCCCAGCACCAATACCTGAACTGCAGATAACGGACCGACCGTGCTTCGACGTACAGGAAGTGATGATAGCTTTGAATGGGATGGCCAATAACAAGGCCCCAGACTTATACGGATTAACTGTGGAAGTACTAAAATGTGCAGATACCATTATAGTAAAGCAGGTGACAGAGATATTCAATGGTATAATACACACAGGGCTCCCGGACAGATGGGCGTACAACAGGGTCATACCCCTACACAAGGGGGGAAGTAAAGCTTGAGGAACACGGAAACTACTGGGACAATAATGGTAAGTTCCATTTTACGCCAAAGTGGTGCGGGAAGGTTCTAGACAATAAATTAAAGCAATGGGCGAGGCGGGGGAATTTGAGAACCTGGGGGCAAGCGGGCTTGAGACGGAACACTCAACAACAGACCATCTAGTGACCCTCAGGATACTAATAGAGCATAATAGAGCCCGCGGAAAGAAAGTGATATCTTTGTTTTGTGGACTTGAAAAGCTTTTGACCGCAGTACCAAGGGAAAAGCTTATCTGAGAGGCTTGTATACATGCAAGCGAGAGACATGGTAGGGGCAAGTGCAGATTGTACTATAATGTATATGCTAAAATAGAAGAAGAAGAAAAGGCAATAGATGGTGATGACACATGAGTCAAACAGGGATGTCCCTTATCTCCAACATTGTTCGGAATATATATAGATGCCCTGAGGATTTTATAGCGTAACGGCAAGGGGATGTGGGCCCCTACACTCGGGGAACAAAGTACCTATCATGCTATATCTTTGATGATTTGGGCATGATGGCCACAAAGAACAAAGGGAATGCACAGTTATTGAAACTACTAGAGATCTTACGTGAAAAGACGGGGCTAACGATTGAATCTCACAAAAACCAAAATAGTCTTTTTAGTACTTGAGGAATAATCACAAAGCCGTTCAAATACCTAGGGACACGAAATTAGAAGAAACAGAGTACAAGTATCTAGGGTATGATACACATGGCACGAGGAAATGGGCGAAAGGCGGATGCTAGATTTCAAGCGACTATAGGAAGCTACTATAACATGAAAAACCACGCAATGAAGCAGAATAATAGGCGGGAAATTAAATGCTACCTATTTGGCGCGGTAGTCGTCACAACACAGCTATCTGGCGGAAGCACGGGGGCCGGGGCTAACGGACAAGAAATGGGAAAAGCAAGAAGGAATTTTGAGACGACTACATAAGCAGAATTCAAACTAAGAGCAAACACACCACCGACAACCATAGTGTATGAGACGGGCCGAAACCTATGGAAGTGAGGGCATGGGGAAAGGACCATCGGATACATCATAAGAAATAATGCGGTGAGAAGGCGGAGAAGCTAGCAAGCATCGCAATCAACTTAATCAGCAAGGTCGCTTTATCACCACAAGCGGTGGATGGTTTAGGGATGTAGCAATATGGACCGGAAGAAATGGGCTGAATCGAAGCGAACCGATCGATGAAGGCCAATGGAATGAGGAGTGGGCAAGTAAAGCTCTGTGCGGGCATGGGCGCAAAAGCACACAGGACCCAAAACACTGGGCTTGTATCAATATTTAATCCAGGCGGATGATAGGACAACAAATGTACCAAGATAACATGCTTGGAAAGCGGAGAAGAGATATCTTAGCAAAGTTCGGGATGGGATGTCATGATCGAGAATTGAAAAAGGCGGTGGAGAAAAATAGACAAAGCGGGGACAGGCTACGGAAAACAGGTGGAAATAGAGGGCCGAAAACCACATGCTTAAGGGTAAAAGCATGCGTACCACTTTTGGAACCCTCAAAAGTACCTACACTAGGTACTTTTTGAAATACTACGGGTTAAAATCAAGAAAATTTTTTGAATTGAAGTTCAAAACATGTCAATCTATGGTACTAGAGAATAACAATACTATAGAGACTAAAATAAATTAATTAACTCTCAAACTTATTGTTTATTGTGGGATTTATCAAGAGAAAAGTACAGGAGCACTACCTAAAAGTAATTTAAATGGGGACCCAAGCATGCTTTACCCTTAATGAATAGGACATCGGAGAAAAACAATGGGAGTAAGATGGGGACAATCGGTACATACCATAATGCAAGGGCGAGAAACAATGGGAGATCTGGCGGATGCAATACGGGGAGATCTGAGCAGACACCACCGGGGAAGCACATGAACAAAAGGGGCTACGATATGATTTGCTCAAGAGGCAAATCATAGGCATACTAAATGTCTGACTTTTGTTTGATATAAACGCACACCACGCGGCCTAGGCCAGGAAAAAAGTAGGGTGCCGGCATTAATAGGAAAAAGTGAGCCTTCAGAAAAGGCTACAACAAAACAGCGTGATGAGCTAGTAGCCCCCACCAGGGAGCTCGCCCACGCTACACAAGTCCAGAGGCCTCAGGGCACAAGGGACAATAATGTATTCTATTCTATTCTATTCTAATAGTGAATAGATGACAGTAAGTGTTTATCAAAAGTCTCAAATAAAAAGTCGATTTTGTTATAGTTATTTATAGAGGAGAGTGATTTCAATTTCTGTTATGTTTGTGGATATGCCCATGTTGCTTTAGGTGGATTCACCACCATCATTGCAAATATGATACAAAACCCCGAAAAAATCTAATTTCTTCAAAGCAAATTCTAGATGCTATCTACTCATTTACAACAATTTTTGTTGACTATAACAACACCTTGTGTCTAGGTAACAAACAATGATCTACATAAAACATACCTAAATTCCTCCTAGAATACTTTAACTCAGATATATACAACATATACGTACAAATCTTGAGATCCAATCTCTTCATCGGAACACAACATGTGGAACTCTTGCTGGAAATATGTCCTCCCATTCTTTTATGCACATGTATATGAGGCTACAATGCAACCCTAGTTGTACATGATCTGATGTAATAGTTGTCTCGTAGATCCAAGCAATCTCCCACAGATATTATTACTTTCTTTGTTTCTTTGTTTATTCTTTCTTGCATAGAGTCCTGGGTAAGTCAAGTAAAAAAAGCCAGCTTAATGCAAAGATATGAGACAGATTTGAAAGCTCATGATAGATAGTTAATTCGGCCAAGGATACTGGACTATTGATGGGAAGAGCAATCCTGCAACTCCTGACTTCGGCAATTACTAATTATTTGAACAAATTTGCTAAAGGTTATATAAGAATATCTTATTGAACTAAATGCAACTGACACCCAAGACCTCTTGCTTGCAAGCTCTGGCTCTAGACCTTTTTTGAGGCCACACATATACTCCAACTCTCTGCATAATGGGACAAATCTCATTGATAATACAATTGATAGACAGATCCCTAGATTTAATAAGCTAAAATCATAGAGAAGAAAGATGCACCATGCACATTCTTATAAAGTGTGGTATGCCCTAATGCATTTGGATCCTGGATTTATTCATTGAAATTGTTCTTTCTTGCATCACAAACAATATTACATTAAAATCAATTAATGGACTACCCTATGGTGTCAAGAGATGGTAGTGCCTACTATGCACATGGAGCTATAGTGCTTAACAACATATTGCTTTTTCACGCCATCCAAAACAATTCCTACACGCCATAATGGTTGCTTAAGATCAGATTCAAGTATGTGCATAAACTTTTGGTGACAAATTACCATGGCTTATGCATTATGAAGATTGCCAACTGCAACATAATAATCGGCATCCTCAATTGCATGAAATTTTATCGGCCATTTCCTTGAATACATATAGGCGTGCTTGAAATAATGTATTCCAAATAATTTGTATCGTAATGAAAATATCTCAAAGAAAAAGCACTTTAAAACCAAAATTAACTTAAAAATGGCATGGCATAATGTCATCTTAATTCTCCATTATGCATGCGTGGTATTAATCTAATGTGAAATCTTAAATGGCATACAAATCTTGAGATCAATCTTCTCATGGAAAACAACATAGGAACTCTTTCTCCGTATATATGCGATATTGGGGACACTTTTTTTAATCTAATTGGTGAAATGCTTTAAAACCATTTTCTTTGTATTTTGAAAAAAAAAAATTCAAAATTTTTTTTTAGTATTTTTCTCTAACACGCATTCATGATCCTTAGAATATAAAATTTCTCAGCGGACTAATAAAAAAGATAAAATAAACAAAGATATGTAAGTGGGGTCTTTGGTGCTAACTCTTCTTTGAAATTGCCCCGGTTTATATACCCATATCTTCTCCTTTTCTTTTATGCACATGTATATGAGGCTATAATGCACCCCTAAGCTGTACATGATCGGATGTAATAATTGATCTCGTAGATCCAAGCAATCACTTGAGAGATATTATTACCTTCTTTATTTTCTTTCTTTCTTTTCGTCCATGGAGCCCTTACTTGAGGTCAAGTTAAAAAGGCCAACTTAATGCAAACTCTAAGGTTATAGGTTGAAGAGTGGCGGATCACGAAAGCTCTTGATAGACAATTAATTTGGCCAAGATACTGAACTATTCATGGGAAGGGCACTCCTATAACTCTTGAGTTCGGCAATTACTAATTATTTGAACAAATGCACTAAAGGTTATGTAAGAAAATCTTATTGGACTAAATACGATTTGTACCCAGGACCACTTGCTTGCAAGCTCTGGCTCTAAGCGTTTGTTTGAGGCCATATCATGCCCACCACATATACTCCAATATTATTCTTAATCAGCTTTATCCTTACTTGCATCTCAATGAGGGATATGAACTAGCAAACTTTGTTATCATTAAGCCATCCTCCTTAAATATTGTGTTGCCCATTACATAACAGTCCCAACATGTAGTTAGCATTGGCTGTGCCAAAAAATATTCCACCAGCTAGCATTTAACTTGTCATCTCTCTGCATAATGGGACAAATCCCATAACTGATAATACAATTGACAAAGGTCCCTAGATTTGATAAGCTAAAATCATAGAAGAAAGATGCATCACGCATACGACATCAGAAATGCGGGTCTTTGGGATCCCTCTATCGGGGGGTTATGGACATGCGAGATCGGCTATGTCCTCGGGCACACACTTGACCTGTATATATACATTGATGTATACTTATGCGGTTTTGGCATTCTTATTCGCGCCATGGTTTTCCCTCGAAAACCCGCCGGTGGGGGTTTTTAACGGGACGATAATAAGTTTCTTTGCGCTTCTTAATGGGTCCCATAGGCCGATTGGCCTCAGTGGACGATAAAAAATCATTCTCATTCTCATTCTTATAAAGTGTGGTCAGATGCATTTGGAACTTGGACCCATTTTATCACCCGACCATATAAAAAGGCGATGTTTGAGGGTGACAACATTTGAGCACATAAAGCTAGAGATACATAACAAGTTTACCTTCTACAACAATCACCAAAATGTTCATACTAGGGTCTTGGATATCATATCTTAAAGTCATAGTAAAACCCTTATTCAACCACAATGCCCACTCCTAAAACAACAAAAAAATCGATTGCACATATTGCTTTAACTCATGCCTTATGATATCGAGGTTACAAAGTAATATCATAAATTAGTCCATTATATTTCCATGGCTTTTATATATGGCGACATATAACTCTGCAAAGGTGTGTACATTTCCAACTTAAAAAGCTAGTAACGGGTGCGGCATTTGCGGTTTATAAAATCTGAGTTCTATCGGCACGAAGTTGTAGACTAACTTTTATTAGCTAGCTATACTTGAGATGGAAGGAAAGAGAAATAGGTGTTGGGAGATAGTACCAGTTGCCTAGTATTGTTGGGCAAGACTATGCTATGTTGGGTTTGGTATCTAGATGCCGGTGTCATAGCTAGGCTTTAATAATAATGTATGGCCTATGTTGTAGCTGGAAAGAAAGGTGTAGAAAGTATTCATATAAACATAGATATTAAGCATCTCACTAATACATCATCTATGGCTCAATATATATGCATATATAAAACAATCTGCTAATAAATACTTAGAGATTGATGACCCCCAGGGAACTTAAAGAGGGAGAAAGGTGGAGGGGCTTTCCTAAGGGTCTCTGATGATATTGTAACTATGGTATATTTAGGGGATATTAAAATATCGTGTATCTACTTATTTATCTATTTATCAATATTGTAATAGGCAATCGATAAGCCCCTTATGAAATGGCAAGTGGTTGTTGACATGTTGAACACCCCATGGTCGAATAAAAGGTCATCACGTTGAAGCGGCGACCTCAAAAATGCCAAGTAGTTCAACAATTCTCTTTTTTTTTTTTTTTTTTTTTTTTTTTTTTTTTTTTAAGGAAAGTGGACCTTTATTACTCAAAAGAATATAAAGAGTACGCGGGGACTCAAAAACCAGTGGAGAAGATATTCACTAGAGCAACACTACCCACCACATACATACATATAAAAGCGAGAGAACCACAGATCACCATGAGAACAATTTGTTTGCTATGGTAGGTGTGAATCTAAAGATATTGCTCCCCAATGACACTTTTGATGTCATCCTTTAAGGAAGAACACTTATGCGCCTTCACAATCGACTATGGGCATCGCTAAGCACTAGCGTATCTGAAAAATTTTGTCCCTTGAAGATTTCTTAACTGGGGATGCAACTATGATGTTGACTTCTGTAAGGGCATTTGAGTTTATTTTAGAAATGTGGAATTAATGATGTGCTAGGCAATATTATACTATCGGGGGTGTTTGTACACATATTTGGTTGCAAAGGTAGATGATAGGTGTGTTACAAAGTCGATTAGCATTTGAAGTACTTGAGTACAACCCTCATTATGTGGTGTGAATTTATGTCATTTGAAATCTAAGTACATAATGTTACAAATGTTTTAAGGACTTGTAGAAGATGATTTCATGGTATTTAAGTACAACTAGGGTTGCATGATGGTGTGAGCAAGCTCTCATAAGCAAATTGACTTTTCCATTTCAAAATAGACCAGATATTTTATGCTCAAAGGTACCAATAACTATTTTTTATGGAACATTTTAAAAAGATGTTCCAATATTTTCGAACTTTAACAACCTTCATTAATGTCAAATCTTGTTTGTAGGCTAGAGAAAAATAAATTCTCTTATTCAAAAGCATGTCTATATGTAAGTGTATTTTGCATCAGCTCTCTTGACAATTAATGTTGGCATATACTACAACATTTGACATTTAATGTTGCGGCATTAAAGATTTAATAATTTTCAGCAAGTCGTGTCAATCCAGGACGGATCCACTCTATCAATTTTAAAGCCTCAAAGCATACAACATTCGCAAAGCCATGGCCCATCAAGCAAAGTACCCAAGGCTTGTACTACAGGAATAGTATTTAAATAAAGAACCATGTTGTTGAATCTAAGCAAACTCAAAGCAGAGATGATGTCCTGTTGCTCGTCGATCAGCACATTGAGCAACCCACTACAACAATCATTGCCCATAAAAGTAATATGGATAATAGTGTGATACTTGAAGCTTTATTACAATACATTGGATATTCAGATATTTAAGCATGGACCTGGATTTCCCATATGAAGGCATCCCTACATAGCAGATGCATCAGAAGCCATAGCCGATATGCCAGCATGCTTAGAGCTGTTAGAAGCTCGCCGTATCTACTATAGAGCATCAGAGCAGATTAAATACAGTTTGTACCAGAGCAGGAAGGGAGAAAAAAACTCTCTCATAAACCATGTCTCCATGGTATCTACAGGATACCTAGCACCAGCTCGATTAAACCTGCTTCTATTGTACCTCATTTTCATCTCTAGAACGTGTATGAATCCGAAAAGATACAAACTCGTTCCTCAGGATGATGTGGTGGTGCAGGTTTGGAAGCTTCATCACGGATGTTGTGTCTTCTTGTTTTGTCGCGGTCTTATTGCAGGGTGTTGGCTATTCATGACACTCACGCCCCTTGCCGGGCAAGTGGTCTCTGCGACTTCAGGGTTCTCGATGGCTTCGGTTTGGGCGTGGACATGGAGCTCACTTCCCCCAGAAGGTTAGGGTTATACAATGGCGGGTGGTGCCGCCGTATGCTCGGGGTGAATGTCCTTGTGAGTCGGTTTAAATTTGGGTGTGAGCCCTCTTTGCCATTGTTGTGGCCTTCATCGTGAGGCTGTGGGCATTATGCGGTTTTATGCCCTCACTTGCGGCTGCACAGGGATTGGGTCGGGGCTCTATTTGGGTGAGATTGACTAGCCCGGCAATTCTTTTGCTTCATGTGTATCTGGTGCTTGGCGGCTCTTGCGGCGGCAAACCTGCATCTGTCGTGGCTTGGTTGGTGTGGTTGATTTAGAGCGGCGGCGATTGTGGATCTTCGGGGATTGGTAGCTGCTGACCTCTCGATTCCTCGACTTCAGGTACAAGCTATTTCAAAGCTTTACGGTGTTCCCGGGATTAGTAGAAGCGAAGTTTGCCATTTGGGCGGGACTTCTTAGGTGTTATAGATGGTGATGGTCGGTTTGTATGTGATGGGAGTTCGCGATTTTTTGTGAGTTTGTTGTGGAGTGTCGAGGTATGTTGTCTCTCTTTGGCGTGATTCTCCTTCCTCCTCACTTGCGTTGTAACATTACCATTCTTTTTAATATATTGATGACACGGTTCTTCAAAAAAAAAAAAAAAAAAATGGAAATAAAGAAATTAACACGCCTCTTTGTTTTGAGCGTAAACTTTACTAAATGGAGAAAAGAAACTTAAAGGAGCAGATTTCAAGGAACCTCATAAAGCGACTTCTCTTTTTAAGAAAATACCTGATTATAACTTAAAAGTTTAGCGGGGAGAAAATTTACCAAATACCATTTTGGTGGGTTTTGGCTGCAAATTGTTTTAGATAGCCTCATTTACGCAAGTAACCCGAATTAAGCCTCATTTCTACAAGTAACTTCTAGATTAAGGTCACATCTTTGACACGTGCCATGAATAATTAGAAAATATCTGAAATCTTGTAACATGTTTGTTTATGCATAAAAGCGTAGCATAATAATCTAGCCGAAATTGGCAAGTCTGTGGTGACGGCGAGGTTGCAACTTGCATGTAATGGTGTCTTGCATTATGAGGATATGATGTTGGTTCTTCCTCAATAACATGGATTTGCTATAACTTTCTATAGAAATGAAAGGCGAGTCAACTATGAGAATTAAGCTTGGCAATTAGTAAGGGAAACTGTCAAGAGTGAATAGGAAAGAGAGGAGAAATGAAATGCACATAAGCGAAAGAGATAAATCTAGTAAAATTTAATATCTACCTATCTAAAATCTAAAAATATGGCTTATCCTTCAATATTCTCCTTAAAAGGCATATTTGGGTAGATATATGGTTTTTAGGTAGTATGAAGGCATTGCATCGATCATGAACATGATATTCTAATTATATCAATATCGGATAATTGAATGATGGCATAGAAAGCACAATGGAGTTTCTAGAGCATATGGCAACCTCTAAAAACATCCCCAAGGCTAAGAGAAATGAGTGCTGGCTTGAAATTGATTATTGCGGTTTCTACTTCTCTTTATCTACATAGCTGTTAAGCATCTATAGAGATGGAGAAAAATAATGAGAATTATTTTGTACGTAGGATACACATTGCCTAGGATTTTCATTGTTAAATTTTTTAACCTGTGAATCGGCTAAATTGGCCAGTCAAGCCTGAATTTTCATTGCTAAATGTTTAAGTTGTGAATCAGCTAGTTGGCTAATCAAACTAGTATCATTGCTAAAAGCTAAATTGGTAAGCCAAGCCAGGTTGACTACAATTGTGAAGAAAATTTACTCATTCTTTCTAAGTATGAATGCATACCTGACAACTACTGAGAGATACAATGCAAGCATCAGATCAATAGAATCAATGAAGAGTTATCTCTGAGTACATCAATGTGTTAAAGGAATAGTTAGACCATCTAAAGAGATAAAAGTGAGTTTTCGCGCTTATACGCTTCGGTTTTACACATCTAGCCCCTTTCTAACAAAGGCCCACAACAAAGAGCAAATGTTTGATACATAATCCAGGTTATAGGCCAGATGATAATGCAAAGAATTGTGAAAATTATGGAAATAGAAATAAGGACCTATACCTTCCATGTTACATTGGCATGAATATTGTACAACAAAATAGAAGCTCTTTGAAAATGGATAAAAGCTGAGCTTTTATATATGATCAAACAATCAATAATAGAACCACACTTCTATATTGAGCATTACGAAATCGGAAATTCTACCTTGAGTAGGTAATTCTTGGAGGCAGCTAGCTTGCAGAATCATAATGTCGACAAACATGAGAATAACATCCTTGGAAACTCTTAGAGTTGTGGAGATTTGCAGCTCTTTGGAGAACAAATGTCACTGCACAAATTAGCTTTGGCATAAAGTCTCCATGATGCCAATGACATCAAAATCTAGATAAGCAGGATAGATAAAAGCAAAGCTAGAAAATCAACTACCAAATGAAATAAAACTACACAACTAAAGCCACATTACTTGGAAGGAAATGCAAGTGAAGACCAAAACAATTTGGAGCACTCCAAATCCCCTGAAATGGGCTCGAATGCCTACTTAAACCTCGAGTTGGTGCTTCAATGACAATGATAAACCCAAGAAAATGTAAAAATTAAAACATCTCTGGTTGTAGTTTGCTCCTTGCCGGCACCTCTATCGCGGTTTTAAGGTGATTATCTGCGTAAAAGAATTGGAAAAGCCAGGCCGGCTTACTTCTATATTACTGGCGACTTCTTACAACAAATACGAAAATGAGTCTACGAAATCTGAGAGGTTGTAGCATACCTCCTCCATGCTTGTGAGCAAAATGCGGTCATCGGTGACAAATCAAGACCCAAATGATAATTGCCCCTCCTCTCGAGAAATCTTAGCATCGGATGAAGGCCCCGACAAAATAGGTGAATGCTTTGTGCATGCTATCAGATTCTTGCATATATATACAATACTTACATAAGCATTTGCAGGCCGTAATACAAAACTTACATAAGCGTCAGTTGCCAAACATGAACCCTGTTCAGAGACACAGAACACAAAGATGTTGCATTAGGATTTCAGAATCGTCACCTCTGTTTAGTTGACTACAGAATCGTCGCTCCACAAAAGGCATCAGCGACATCATCACAAAGAAAAGCCATTGCCATCGCAAAGGGCAGAGCCCACCATTGTTACTTTAAAACAGCTTTAAAATAAAGGGAAAATCACGAGAAAATACATAAGATTCAAATTTTTTTTCTCAATTTTTGGAGAATCGAGATTTCTTTCTGGCTGCCAAAACCTCTAAAATCATAGGGAAATCATTTAAAATAAATTCCAAAAATATTTTTACGTCGAATTTCGGATAATCCCAAATTAACAAGAAAAATATAAATAATGTTCATTAGGGTGCAAATATATTTGAGCATATTCTCAATTATGATATTGTACACCATAAAAACTTAAAATGGCGATAATGGCGATTTTCAAGGGGGTTTGATTTGAATGCATAAATGAACGTACTTGAAACTATAGGTCATACCTTCAAAATGATTGAATGGGTATGTTATTTAAGAAAAAACATGCAATAAATTCAAATTAAATCCAATAAGAAAAAACAATCATGTTACCTAGTTTGTTGTATTGGTCAAAGTATTCTTATTAAAATTTAGACTTATTTTGGTGGAGGTTTTGGCCTTCATATTTCATATTCAAAACCTTAGGCAAGCACTGTTTCATATTTTTAAAATCATGGGCTCCTCTAATCATAAATAACCATATTCAAAATAAGAGATGCGGAGGCTCCAATGGATCATAGGATTGGCGGGTTCGGCCCGAAGGTAGCCCGAGGGGCACATCTGCGTCTAGAAGATATATCACAACATAAAAGCACAACATATAAACATTGTTGGCAAGGCATGATTGGTATTTATGTTGTTTTATATTTTGCGATATAATCGGTCATGATGTAGCAAGTTTTTTTGGTCACATCTATCTAGGATTGTTTCTTTGATAATGTGGTACCAAAGGAATGTCAACATTGTGAGTTCCATTCAATAAACCCTAATAACCTCTTTTGCATATAATCATTGGACTGTATATTGGTCACAACTAAAGGGATGGCTTGCTTTCTGCATGAAGGAGAAGGGCTTGGTTCACTAATTACATCAAGATAATTGATATATCGGATGGTATGGACAAGTTAGTCCACACCAAACCAAATATGTAGTAGCATCTAGGTAGCTTTGAACACTTTTTGTCATGAAAATAGAATGCACGCCAACCATAAAGACCAATGTACTCCTTATATCATCTTCTAGACTATCTCACTTCACTTATTAGGGTCAAGACTTAGGAATTGGTATGAACATACAAATATTTTGGAGTCTACAGTTCACTACCACCACATGTTGGGATACTTGTATTCAATAACAAGTAACAACAGGTTGGAAAGGCCCTCTATGCCATGTAGAATAATTGCCATCTGAGAAGAGCTCTATGATTGGTTCTATCAGACGCGCTTATTCGGGGTTTAATGGAACGGTTCTTTAATAGGAGTGTAATTTTTTGTGATTTTTTGTATTTGGGCAAAATGGGCTTTTAGAATAGAATAATATTATATGCAACAAAATAGAAAATAACATTGACAAATTGCCTAAAGAGTTAAATAAGCAGAACAAATAATATTAATAGATTGAGTACTCAAACAGCGCTTACTATAATAGTGCTATAATATACTAATAGTAGATGAAACACAAATAACATTTATCAATACAATAATACCCTAAGCTAGAATAACATCCGGCCACGAGAATGGAAACATTGGTTTGTATCGGTCGTAGATCAGCCAAAGGATCCCTCCCAAGCACCTTAGTGTATATGTAGAACAAGTGCTTGTAAAGGAACACTTCGGAAACATCATTATGTGATGTTTCCTCAAGCTTCACTACCGATTGTGAATGTTGGTTGCATGTGAATCCCATCTAAGCGGTATCCTTTGTTCACCAAGAACTCTATTTCATCTGTCATGATTGCTTCCTCTTGCTGGCCGGGCATAGTTGTAGTCTTAGAGGTGGGTGCAGCGCAGGCCTTATCGGGTACCATGTGCACTTCACATTATCTGGACAAAACCAAACTAATTGTTCCTATGATCCCCCCCACAGATGTCACGATTCCATAGAAGCTAGGTGCTGCGGTGAAGACAATCCTTGTTAATTTTCTTGTTACATTTCCTTCCATTTTTAGGATGTCATTCCACGACATTTTACTTATTTGCCGGCGATTTGCTCTTGATAGCCCAAAAGTGTTGTGAACATCTCTCCACGAGGCTGAAGATGTAGCGGCAAGCAGTTTCCGACCAGGGATCATCGGAAGCAACTCTTGGAACATTATGTGCTTGCTTATGCAGGCGTGCGTTCGAACCCGTGTCAAGTTCCCATCATTTGATCTTTGTTTTTGCTTCTTGGATATAGTTTGATCATTTCCACCTGTCCACCGAAACATGTGGATACATGCCATGTCGCCAACTTCACGATTAAAACATTGACTTTTGACTTAATACCAGCGCTAAGTTGCCCTTGCAGTCGGTAAATAAAGTCAAAATTCGAGGTCAGGACCAACATAGTTGTGCTCTAAATATGATTTGTACCTTGTGCTTTCTGCGGTAATGCTGATAAGGTCAAAAGACTTGCATCATATAATGTTAAAGGTTCTAGTGTAACCCGAGTTCGCAGCTAACCAACTCCCATGTCTGGATTGACAAATTTGTGTCGGGGCATATACATAGGCGTGGATAAGTGCGTGATGGCCTTCATATAATTTTCCCATCTACTTATTCTATGGTGCCACCATGCTAACCATGAGGACAAAGTTTACATCATAGGTGACCTTGCCATGCCACTGATATAGTTGATTGATACATCTCGGCTTGTCTGTTGTTTTACCTCTCTCCACACTTTCTACAAAAGCTTGGATGTTCAAGCATCTATATTGGATATATAAGACTCTTAGTAGCAGGCGTTATGAACATTCCAAAATGGAAAACACAAGATCTTTTTCTTTTTCGGTGTGTATTTGGCCATTATAAAATACTTCTCTAATTCATATATAAGACTCTTAGTATGGCGTTAGCCAGACAGCATTCCAAATGGAAAGCTCTAGTCTTTCTTTTTGATGTGTATTTGGCCATTATAAAATACTTCTCTAATTCTTGTCCAATTGGCTTGGGTACCTCATCGCCATGAACCCGTGAAACTTTCTGGCTGGTGGATAGTTCTTACTAGTCATGACCTTATTTAGCTTGACCCAAATTTCTTTGAGACAAGACATCTTGATTTTCATGTCACATGACTATGGTCATCAAACCTCTATGCTTGTAACAATACGAGTATTCAAGATATTATATGTTGACTTGATTAAATGGATGCCAAATGCAATATATAAATAATACTTACGTGGGGTCATATACATGGCAAGCAAGGAGTTGTCAACCTTGAATGCGCTTCCGTGATCAAAATGGATCCATGCCTTTGATAAATCACCGATGGCGCATTACATTTTACTAAATCAACTCCAGGCTTTGTGGTCCATTAGTGAGCATTTTGAAAACATAACATCTCTCATTCTCATTCATGTGCACGATAAAACTTGGACCCATGAAAATATTCATAACTTGACACAACCGTTTTAGGTTGAGTATCTTGCTAATATCATCACAACGTCTTTATTCTTTATTGAGCATTTGATAACCATCTTCTCAACCTGCAAAAATAAGTAAATTTTATCGAGAGGCTAATCAATGTCAATATAATGTACCTTATGAAATGAGTTTTTTCACTTACCTTCTCACGGTTTGCAAAGTGTGGTTCCCGGTCAGTTAGCATCATCCATTTGCGCCGACACTCCAACTTGTTCACATGATCTCACGTCGACACGTGTTTTCTTGAACAACACAAAAGTGGCTTCATCAAAACCAAATGTTGCACAAAGCAATTTCGTTGCAGCTCATCGCCATTAACAAATGGCAATGTCAACTCTGGCAACTTTCCCAAATCCTTTCACAACTAAGCAATGCATGAAAGTAAACTTCTGGACTACCTTTGGAAATAAGAATACAGTGCGTACTGAGCACTGCGAAATTACATTCATATCTGCAGTTAGTTCTAGGCGTTAGGTGTTTAAGTGGGTGGCATAATTAGCACGTCCATTTCAGCGTTTAAAATTAAAAGCGATAGCGGGCGTTTGTAATAAGGCTTAAAGTTTGTAATAAGGTTTAATGAATGTTTGTAATATACG